>JAJHZJ010000121.1:0-676346 GCA_023548195.1 Bettongia penicillata ogilbyi | reverse complement strand
CCCTATACTTATTATTTCTTGATCATAAGAAGCATTTGATTTTGCAAAACAAAATGTATTCTTAAAGTTCTCCTCCAATAAAGTGTCTCCCATGCATATGTAAAAATTATATACATTTCCTTGAACTATATTCCAATAGTAACAACTTTGACAACCCTCTGATCATTACTTTCAAGTGGGACATAGAACATAAGCTTGACAATGGTATTCAGGAATGTCAAAAAAGTATTGGTATACTTTTGCAAGGGCATCAATAGAAACTTAAGATAAAATTGAGTTATAACATAAAAGTATACCCTGTTTCAAGCAACCTTTCCTTCCAGTAAGCGTACCTTCTACAGAAGTAGACAGAATTTGAAAGTAGTTGGCATCTCCAACAATTTAATCTGAAGTTAATGAGGTCAGTCTATTCACTGAAACAAATAGCTCTGACTTCTCATGCCTGCTTCACCTGATTTTTTTGTTCTGAACTGTTACATGAAGTATGACAAGTTAATCATTACATGTATTAGTTTCATTTAAGATTAAGGATGAATGGCATACAGTGCCAAAAACTACAAGCTCTATGAGCTTATGTTCAAAAGCGTGAAAATTCAGCTGTTTTTCACATTATTTTCTGTAATTCTGGAAAATATCATTTAACTTTCACATGAATGGAGAACAATTGAAGGTCTCTTTGGTATCCCTCCAGTTAACACAGAGACAGAAAATGTAGGCATTTTTTGTTGCCTCCTGAGTACCTCTTATCTCAGATTCTTCCTTCTCTTCTTGTTGTCCTGGCTGCTGTCCTCCCATCCTTCCAACCTTGGGAGGTTGTTTATGACTAAATAATCAAAAATTATTCGAGTAGAGCCTTGAACTGTCTTGGTAAAGCATGCTGCCAAAATCTTATAAATAATAACAAATAGAATACTGAGTGCAAAGTAACACAACCTCCAAGTGCTTACCCATAGATGATGCCTTCATGAAGGCTTTCCAGGAAAAGGCAACTGACATGGTGTTGCAGGCATAGAAATGCTAGAAAGAAAAGCAGAGACTATTGAAAAGATATGTGTGTTTATTGTGTATTTATTATTCATTTTGTGTGTTTATCTTAAAACGTATTAATCCCCTGACATGCAAGAATTTTTTCTTATAAGATAGAGCTAATAGAGTAAAGTTTGTGATTTTATAGAACTTTACAAGCACTTTTTCAGAGAAAAGGATAATCTGAACTTACAGCAATCTACTTTTGAAAAAACTAGCCAACTTATATAGCTGTCTGATTGAAACTGCTGTCCATCAAAAGTTCCCTATATAAAGATGGTTTATGTTCCAAATTGGCCAAAGGAAGGGAAAGTATCTTAAGCTTAAGTGTTTATTACACAGTTCTCCTTTATATAATACTTTACTTCAGTCTATTAAGAATCGATAGTTTCATCAACATTGGGTGTCTCTACCACTTACTTCCTATGTGACCTTGGAATAATCATTTAATCTTTCTGGGTCTCAGTTTCCTTATCTGTAAAATGAGAGTGTTGGACTAGATAACATCTTTAATCCTTCCTGGTTTTAAATTTAAGACCCTGTGATCCCTTCACCAAAGTAGGTTGCAGCATCCATTTCTCTGTAAACTGTCTTCTTGCATTGCTTCGGTTGATAGTAGAATTATTTGGTGGCCAACATTCTGGTAATGGGCCTCTAACAACTCGATCAGACTGGTCCTTGAACAACACATGCAGTGTCTCTTGCCAGTGTCTCTGTACTCATAACCTTTCCTATTTAATAGGCTCCCTCAGAGTTTGGACTTCCCTGTGATAGTCCTCAGGACACAGATGCACTTCTACACCAAAAGGAAGCAAGACTTCCATGCCACTAACCTAGTTAAAACGCTTTTAAAAATTATATTAAAGTTGGTATAATTGTTTGCAGGCTGTTTTCCTCATTAGATTGAGAGTTCCTTCAGGTAAGGGGCTGGTTTTGATTTCTGTTGTATCCCCAGTGTTCATCAGAGTGCTGTATCTATTGATCTGATTTAACCTGGCAATTTCAGTCATGCTGAGAAATCAATGATGGAAAATATTTTGATTGGATCAACTTTTCAATCACCTGTGGGTCAAATCAATCACACTATTCAGATTCAATAAAAATGAATTAATCCCTGGAAATGTACATGATACATGCTAGGTGTTGGAGATATGATGAGAAAACACAACCTTCATCTCTCACCTAGAGTACTGAAATATTATTGTTTTTGGTTGTCACGATATCAGGAAGGTGATGCCATGACTTGCAAGTGCATTGGATATAAGTGAGGCAGGGCTGTGCAAAGTCACCAGCCTCACTGTCTCCTCCGGAGTCATCTGGGTTCAGTGGCAAGATATAGATCAGCATGACTGGAAACAGCCCTGGATGCAATGGGAGATGTTGGCATTTTTAAAGTAAGGTCTTTAACAGGTCTCAGTTTGACAAAGGCAGCACCCATTCAGTTAGTAAGACTAGGTAAGAAATGAGGCAGAGAATAGCCTCTTTACCTAGGCCACACGTTCCCAAAGTGGGTGATACTGCCCTTTGGGGGGGTGATGGAACAATTCGAGATAGGGTGGTAGTAACCTCAGGTGCAATTGCGGGGCATTAGAGAAAAATAAGGGGGACATGGAAGCATAAGGAAAGAAGAGAAGAAAATTTTGAAAAACGATTTGTACATTTCATTAATTGTCATAGTGATTGCATTATTTTCCAAATAAACACACAAAATGCAGGTTATAACTGATTGCTGGTCAATGCGCTGACAAGTTTTAAGAAGCACATGTTGGCAGATGAGAGCTTCGAGCATTGTCAGGAAACCCCCCATGCATGGGCAGGAATATATGGGTGTAATGACTTGTTTACAATATGATACTATACAGTTACATGATGCAATATTGAGTTATCAAAATTTCAATGCAGGAAACCTACAAATATACAATAAATAATTAAATTTAAGGTGCGTCATTTAAAAAAAAAAAAAAACTACCCCAAGCATGTGAAGACTTCCCCCAGCAGAATGGGCACTGGTTATATTTCTTAAGTTCAGGATAAAAGTACGTATGTTTTTAGAAATGGAGCAAATTAAAAAAAAACAAAACTGTTAAAGGGCTGAAGAAAATAGATTTCCCAGAGGCTGTTGAGTAATTTTTTTTAAAAGGAAGCAATAGAAGCAATAGACCAAATAAGTTTGAGATTCTCTGACCTAGACAAAAAAGAAAAAGAAAAAATTCAGTCTGGGAGGGGACGACCCTCAGGGTGTCTGGCCAAAACAGAAATAGTTGCTATTTACTTTCATTCTGAGCCAGGTAAGTCCCAAACAATGACCAAGTGGACTTGACCTGAGACCTATTGCTGGTCAGTCTAGGAGAGTCAATTGATCCCCTGTATCGAGGCTCCAGGGCAGGGGGAACAGGGGCTACAATGCTGGGCCTGGAGTCAGGAAAACCTGAGTTCAAATCATACCTCAGACATTTACTAGCTGTGTGACCTTGGGCAAGTCACTTCACCCTGTTTGCCTCAGTTTCCTCATCTGTAAAATGAGCTGGTATCTCTGCCAAGAAAACTCCAAAATGGGGTCACAAAACATCAGACACAACTGAAAACAAGTGAATAACCCAGTCTCTCTCTTTTCTGGTTCATCCTATATTTATCATGCCACTTTCCTATATGGGAAGCTTCCATTGCTCCCAGTTGCATCCTCTAGGAGAAAGTACAAGCTCTTGTGTAATGTTTAAAGTCCTTCACAATCTGGCTTTAACCTCGTTGTCTGGGAACCTTACGCGTTATCTCTTCTCATATACTGGCTGAGTTACTTTTCCCAGTACAGAACATTCTATTTCCCATTTCAGTACCTTTGTGAAAGCAGCCTCCCCAAACCTGGAATGTTCTCCCTCCTCACCTGTACTCCTTGGGACCCCAAGCTTGTTCCAAGACTGAGCTTAAGGGCCACCTGTTTTGGTTTTCCTTGTTGCTCTACCAGCACCTATCAGTCACTTTGTATTTATTGTGTATATAGCCTTTGTCTACTTTCCCATAAACATGTGGTATCTGCTAGTAGATTGGGAGATCCTTGAGAGCATGGTCTATTTGTTTTTTGTATATGCATCCCCAGCTTCTACCACAATGCCTGTCACAAAGTAGGCTTGTGGTAAATAATTAGCGAGTGATTTATTCATTTTCCAAACATTTACTAACTACCTACAAGGCACTCAGGGGTTTTTAAAGCCTTTTTTGTGTCTAACAAAGCCTTTCTCAGAGTAATGTTTTTAAATGCATAAAATAAAGCACATAGGATTACAAAGCAAACCAATTAAATCTAAATATATTTTTCAAAATATATTTTTAAAAGCAAATTCACACATGCCTGATTTTGTAGCAGGACGAAAAGGTCATTATTTGGTGAGAAGACTGGATCCTCCTTAATACCAAGCCCACGGATGGTACCCTTCCCTCAGAGCTTTGCAGGCCTTGTCATAGCTCTGGCTGAAGGACTTTCCTTGAAATAAGTAGTTATGTCTGCTTTTGCTCTCTAACCTTGACCAATTCCCTTGCTGTACCTCAATGTCTCCTTTCACAGCAGAACGTAATAAAATTTGGCATCTGCCTCCTGAGGTTTATGTTTATAAAGCATTTTGAGCTCTCCTGAGAAAAGCCATCGTGTCAGTAAAAAACAGCACCATTAACTGACCTTCCCTTCAGACTTTCCTCCCCTCCTCCTTTTCCACTCCTCTTTTCTGAATTCCTTCCCTCCTGCTGTTGCAGGTCTCCTTCATCATGTAAACAAGTTAGGAAGAACTGATAAGTGGACCAGGCCATGTGGGAAGCTCAAATGCCCTGGAAAGAAAGCAAATAGATCAAGTCTCCATTTTAACCACAGTTCTAGACCTAGAGAGCTTGTCAGTTTTTACTCCCTGTATTTTTCCCCCTTTGTTTTCTTCTCCATTCCCCTGCTCTTCTCTCTTTCTTCTCAGAGAACCTAACGCTTCCTACCTCATTGCTTTATTATTTACAAAACAATCACCCAGGCTGGGAAGCAGACAGGGTGTCATTTAGAATGTTTAAATTCATGATATGTGCCATTTTCAGGAATGGGTGATAAAGAGTTGGCCAATCAAAGACCAGAGTTCATATCTGCTTTGGGAAAAATGGAGCTGGAGTCCTATCAAAAAATGTAAAATTCTTGGATTCATATCTAAAAATGAAAAACACAAAATTATATTTTTACTAAACTATTAAGTGACATACTGAGGCTGCAGAGATTGAATGCCCAAAATCAAACCAAAAAGAAAAAAAAACTAACCACAGTTTAAGTCATTCAATTCAAAGGTCTCCAAGCCAAGACCATCCAGTGGTTTAATTTGCTAGACAATTCTATCAAACACTGTAATTTCTCAGTAATTTATAAGGAGACCTTAGATGAGATGCTAGTAGGAAGCATGAGTAGAGAACAGAAGGTTTTAAACACTCTTAAGGAGAATGGGACAGTTATGGTGAACTAAATTTACTCATTTATGGTATTTCCTCCAGTTCAGTTAAGCACCATATACATAGAAAAAGAAGGATAATCCAGGATAGGCCAGAGTATCAAGACTAAGGGGCAAGCAATAAAGAATTGAAGACAGTATAGCATTACACTGATTAAATATAATTTGGGAAGGAAAGTGAAATTAGAGTAAGGATGATGGTTTCAGATACAGAGAGATGGAATGGAATTTATGATGAGGGTGACTAGGAGGGTTAAGACATTGGGTGAGAAGGAATGAATGATAGGAGGTTATGGTAAAGGAATTTTGGGGTTTTGTTTTTTATTTAAACATGAAACACTAGTGGGTGATGACAGATTCAAAGGGGTGACCATCCTCATGTCTTGCTAAGATAGAGTGGAAGAGTAGGTTATGGGAGACTGAAGAACTGGGAGATCAGTTATTAAAGGGATATCAGCATAGATGTTGATGTCATCTAAAAGGGAAGGAGTTTGTGGAAAGGAAGACTGTGAACCATCTTCTGAACTCCTGGAGAAGGGAAGGAAAATGACCCGAGGTGTCAGTAAATAACGACCACCAGGATATAGTTTGAGTGATCTGTAACAATAGCACAATTCTTCTGTGTTCAGTAGGATGTGGATGCTCACCTCTTCCCTCTTCACCAAGCGGATCTTTTGCTCTCGAACCATGCACTCATGGATTAAGTCTAGTCCTGAGGGAGCCTGGTTTCTGGAGAGAGGGGTCATTCCATTTTCTTAAACCTTCTGGCTCTTTGTTTAAGTCCTCAACCTGGAGCTCTAAAGAGAATCATTTAAAACTTAGATTTGTTTCACATCTTTCTCCCCAAAAAGAGATAATAGAAAGACACTCAGTATAGAATGTATATTGAATATAGAAGCAAGGGAATTAAAAGCACACATTAACCAAGTCTTAGATGAGCAGAAGTGATAAGTTATAACTACTAGTTATAAGTTAATACTTTTCTAGGGAGATTGAAGATTAAAACATTAAACTCAAAGCAGTTTGTGGGACTGCTAAGTCAACATTTCATCTTTAACTATGCTTTTCACTTTATCTCTGCCAAAGGCTGTATCTTCTAGCAAGCCAGATCAAAAAGTTGAGCTTCTTGTGGCCATTTTCTCCAGTGAAGAAATTTCTCTTGCTTTCAGCCAACTCTGAGAGACATAGGTTCTTCTTGTCTTTTGAACTCATAATGTTGCCTTCAAGGCTTAACAGATCTTGATGGCAAGATTATAAAGGAATAGGAATTCCAGAGGACACCATAGAAATATCATGCAAAACTGGAGTGGGGCATGGGAAATATAGAGCTGAAATGGATGGGGTGAAGGAATGGGATGTGAGAGGTTAATGATAGTTTACTGTTAAGCATCTAGGGATTCAGTATCACAAGGAAGGAGGTACTGTGAGGTTTCTGGCTAAAACGGATGAATCTGGACATGGAGCAAGAGGCCATATTCTGTTTGATAGTATTGGCAGGTGATGGGAGCTGCTGTGATGATGATTGCAGGTGATATTGAGTAGAATATTCCACACTTTAGCTCAACTCTCAATGAGTGACCTGGGCAGGGTGGCAGGATCCTCCTATTAAGCTTGGTGGTCAAGACAAAGAGTTCATTGATATTTTAGCCATGCCATTATCAGTATAGTGAGTCTAGATGCCAATTCCAACTACATAATGTTTTCAAATATATGTCTAAAAATATATCTTAAAATTATGTTTGTAAATGATGCTTAAACTATCAATCACAGGCATAATAAATGAAGAGAAAAGCAGTGTGATCTGAAAAGATCTGCGTTTAAGTCTGACATATACTGGCTGTCAGTGATTTAGGCAACTTTCTAAAATTATACATTATAGAGAAGGGGCCAAGTTACATTGATAGAAGGAGTAATAATCTCCAAAATAAATAAAAAAGGGTTAAAAATCGATTACAAAATGGGGAAGTGTGTCTAGATAGTCATTCATCTGAAAGAGTTTTAGAAGTTTTAATGACTGCAAACTCAGCAAGCAGTGTTATGTGTTTAAAAGAAAGAAAGAAAGAAATCAAATGTGAAATTAGATTGTATTGAAAGGCATAGTAGCCAGGACTTGGGAAGAGTGTACCCTGTCATGGTAAGACCACATGTGGAATACTATGCTCAATTCAAGTTATATACATTTTAAGAAGAAAATTGATGAGCTATAGAGTTCTGGAGAAATATTGAAGAGTCTAGAAATCATATCATATGAGGAAAGGGAAAGGGAATAAGCATTTATTTAATACCTACTATGTGCCAGACATCATGCTAAATGCATCATAGATTTTATCTCATTTATTGTTGCTGTTATTATCCCAATGTTGAGAAAACAGGCAAACAGAAGTTAAATAAATTGCCTAATGCCACACAGCCTATAAATATCTGAGGCTAGATTTGAACTTAGGTCTTCCTGATTGTAGGTCCAGATCTTTATAAACCGTGCTACCTAGCTACAGAGGATCAGTTGTGGGGAGGGGCTATTAGTCTGGAGGAAAGCAGGCTTAAGAGTGACAGAGTAGCTGTCACGAAGAATCTGAAGAGCTGCCATATGGAAGATAGATTATACTCTGGTTAGCTCTAGTAGGCAGAACTCCAAACAACGGGCAAAAGTTACAGAGAGACAAATTTGTGTTCAGTGAAAGGAAAAACTTCTTAAGAATCAGAGCTGACCAGGGATGGAATGGGTTCCCTTGAAAACTGAATTCTCCTTCACTGGATGTCTTTTTTTTTAAATAATTTTTTCTATTAATAAAATCTATTTTTTTCTCCCTTGTACTTCCTCACCCCTCCCCCAAGTGAAACAGAAAGGAAAAGCAAAATCCTTGTAAGAAATATGCGTAGTCAAGTAGAACTGATTCCTACATTGGCCATTTTAAAAAAATGATTGTGTCTCAATTCACACTCTTAAGTCCCTCACCTCTCTCTCATGCTTCATAATGGGTCCTTTGGAATCATGGGTGGTCATTGCATTGATCAGTGTTCTTAAGTCTTTAAAAATTGTTTGTCTTCACAATATTATTATAGAATTTGTTCTTTTGGTTCTTGTCCTTTAACTCTAAATCAGTTCATACGGGCCATCTCAAGTTTCTCAAAAATCATCCCCTTCATCACTTCTTACGTATACTATAATTTGTTCTGCCACTTTTCAAATGATGGGTTCCCTCTTTTTTCCACTTCTTTGCCATCTCAAAAAAGAACTGAAAAACACAGTCTTGTACTTTCAGGTCTTTTCTTCCTTTCTTTGATCTCTTTGGAGTAGAAGCCTGGTGGTGATATCAATGAATGAAAAAGTATGTCCAGTTTAATAACTATTGGGCGTAGTTCCAAACTGATGTTCAGAAAGGCTATACCATTTCACAGCTCCTCCAAGAGTTTATTAACATACCTGTTTCCCCACTAGCCCACCAATACTTTCCTTTTTTTGTCAATTTTGTCAATCCAACAGGTAAGAAGTAAAACCGTAAATTTAATGTACATTTTCCTTTTGGTGATTTGGAGTTTCTTTTCATATGACTATTGATAGCTTGAATTTCTTCCTTAGAAAATTGCCCTATTCATATCCTTTGAAAATTTGTCAATTTGAGAATATCTCTTATTCTTAGGGGTTCTTCTTTTCAATGAATTTTTGTACCTCTTTTACCATTTGGCCAATTACATTTTTCAGTTGTTAATTTCTTGAGTATTTTGGTGCTCCTTCTATTAAGCTCTTGATTTACACTTAGTGATTTTCTTGCAACACTCTCACTTATTTTCCCAATTTTTCCTCTATCTCTCTTATTTGACTTTTAAAATCCTTTGAAAGCTCTTCCAGGAATTCTTTTTGGACTTGTGTCGACTTTACGTCTTTTTCTTTGAGGCTTAGCTTGTAATTGTTTTGGCATCATTGGCTTCTTCTGAGTTTGTCTGTATCTTGCCTGTCACCATAGTTAATTTTTATGGTCAGGTTTTTTTTTTTCTGTTCTTTCCTCATTTTTCTAGCCTATTCCTGGATTTTTACCTTTTATGTTAAAAGCTGGACTCTGAGGGTCTGTAAGTTTTTGGTACTTCCAAGGTGGTATGATCCAAGAAGAGATGTAACCATTGCTTTCTGACTTGTGGTCTGGTCTTTACCCAGGGAGGGACATTGCTCACCTGCAGCAGTGAGTGCCAGCGTTCCTCTGGGCCTTTCTCTGCCCTGAAATTGTGACCAGGGCTTCTATTCCCTTGTAGCTGATGTGTAAGCACTCCTCCGGATCCTGGAACTGTACCCAAGTCCTCCACTTCCTTGCAAGTGACCCTAAGAACTTTTTTTCTGCCCTGGAATTATGATCAGGGTCTCTACTTCCCTGCATGTGCAACTGCTGGATCGTCTGGATCCTGGAACTGTCATCTGGTCTCCTACTCTCCCAAGGCCACAAGTGCAAATGTTCTTTTCAGCCCCCGAATTGTTACTAGGGCTCCTGCTCCCTTTTGCGCAACCACAAGTGCTCTTTTCTGCTTGGAACTATGAACAGAACCCCTGCTCCTCTGTGGCCACAGACTCTAGTGCCCCTCTTGGCCCTGGAACTGCAAATGGGCAATGCAACAGGGTTCTGCACCCAGTGCTAGCAAAGCGTTCCCTGTCATCTCTTTCTGATCTGTTGTCTGTTCGCCTAACTGTCTCTGTGGTGAGAGCTCCTAAAAAGCTACTGTTATGGACACGGATTCTAAGGCCCACCACTTGTACTGCTGCTATGTGCACTGGGGCCAGACCTACCCTGATGGCACAGACCTTTCCTGCCAACCTCCTAAGTTGTCTTGGACTGGAAAAAATGTCTCACTCCAACTTTTTATTGGCTCTGCCCCTCCAGAATTCTATTTGAGGAATTATTTTAAAGTCATTTGGAGGGGAATGTTTGGAGAATTTAGCTGAATTTCTACCTCTACTCTGCCATCTTGGCACTCCAAACCCACTTCTGAGCTATCTTTTTACCACTGTGATGAACCTATTGGTTATAGTCATTTATGAAGAACATCTACTACATTAATGCGTAGAGTGACTGCATTATGCATTTGTGAAAGGAATACTCCACCAATTAAATCATGGGCTTATGAACCAGTAAAGAAAGTCTGAATATGTCTATTATTCTACATCACCATGCTCAGTGTGCACAAAATGATTTCCCCAAGTCTTGATCTTTGGGAACAATTCTTCCTTTTCAGCATTCTTACAATCAAAGGAGCATAAGAACTTGGAGCCAGAAGGACTTTACAAGTCACCACATTAAATCCCTACATTCTTTCCCCATCTTGACTTAATTTTTTTGTATTATCTCTCATTTTTATATCACCTTCATTTCCAGATATATCTTTTCCAGTTCCCCTCTTTAAATAAAGAAGAAAAAAAGCTGTTCAGCAAAACCAATCAGACACATCAACCAAATCTGTGATTATATGCCATACTCCATACCCATAGTCCCCTATGTCTGCCAAAGAAGGTGCATATTTTCAATCATCCCCAGGGCCAAGCTTAGTTTCTTTAGCCCATTCACTGCTGCTAACTAGAAGTGTCACCTCACCCCCCTAGTTCTAAAAATGTGGGGTCCTTCTAGGAGAAGAGTTAGCATATACCAAGTACTTTCAGGTTTCAAAGCACTTCACAAATATCATCTCACTGAACCAAGCCTAATTCAACAACTTATATATTGTCCCCCAACCTTATGTAGATAGCGTGACAATTCTGTATCCTCTTGGAAGAGAGGCTATATATGTCCTGTTTGGCCCCAGAGGACAGAACTGGAAATATAGGAATGACATTTCAGAGCAGCAAATTTAGGCTCAATGTAAAGAAAAGCTTTCTAACAACAAGACACACTTTATCAGTAGAGAGTTCCCCCAGTCCAAAAGACATTGTTTAATAGATCACAATCATTTGTCAAATCTGTTTCAGATATGGGTTGGAGTAGTTGATCTTTGAGATTTCTTCTGATCCTGAGATTTGACATGAAGATTGGGAATGCTTCATTGGATAGTGCAAATAAAATTTAATATAATAATAATAGGATAAGCTAGCATTTAAATAGTGCTTTAAAGTTTGTGATGTGTTTTACAAATACTAGGTCATTTTATCTTTCCTTACAGCAACCCTGGGAGGTAGATACTATTATTATGAACATTCTATAGAGAACAAAATAGGCTGACAAAGATTAAATGACTTGGCCAGGGACATACAGCCAGTAAGGGTCTGAGGCTGGATTGGAACTCAAGTCTTCTTGACTCCAGGTCCAGGGCTCTAGACACAACAACACTTAGCTGCCAATATCCCACCTTCCTTTAATGCTGCACAATAAAAAGTCAATGCTTGTGAATGTATAAGAGCAGAGATGTAGATTAAGAAAGGACCTTAGAGATAAGGAAACTGAAGCACAGACCTGCTTAAGGCTGTGATCCTAACAGGACTACACTTTAAAGTCTGCAAAGCCTGAAGCAGCTGAAACAGAGGTGGAATTTGAACCCAGATCCAATATACCACACTGCCTTCCTTAAGAGTAGTCAAACACTATAGAGTAGTTCTCTTGTAATAAGAGTGTGTATGTCTTTAAGTAAGTGAACAAGGGGGGCGAAAATGAGCAAAAAGGGAAACAGCTGCTTCGCTTTTGAAAAGATGTGCCAAGCTCACATAGTTAAATTTAATAGCTGGGTGTTTTAGACCCCGAGGAACAATGTAATTTATGTCATCACTGCCACAAAGGATGACTCTGGTGAGGGCTTCGTTCTGGTGCCTGAAACCTTAACTCTAGTTAAAGAAGCCAGTATAAACATGAACGTTGTAGGGGCTGGGGGAGGGAGGTATAATGAGGCTCGTGGGGGCAGGGAGCTTCTTGTATGTTGTCTTCCAGAAAAAAGGGGAAAATAGACCACTAATACCTGCAAACTTTTATTCTACCAGGATGTCTATTTTTCCCAGAATGTAGGGGAGAATGTATTTATTTCTAGCTATTGGGACTATAGGAAATGGAGTGGTCAAATGGGGATACTGACATTTGTAATTTTAAAAAATCACTCTCCTGACCCAGCGCAACCCAGATGCAAACACAGGAGTTCATGGAACTTCCATAGATTTGAAGAGTTTTATTTGTACAACTATCACTTAGCCTGGTTCCTAGCACAGTACTTGCTTAATAAATATTCTACCCTATCCCTCCCTCTCCTTCTTCCTTCCTCTCTCCCTCTCTCTCCCACTCTTTCTATTTTTTCTCTTTATTTTATTTTTTATTTTTCTCTATTTTCTCTCCCTCTCCCTCTCTCTCTCTCTCTCTCTCTCTCTCTCTCTTCTCTCTCTCTCTCTCTCTCTCTCTCCCTCCCTCCCTCCCTCCCTCCCTCTATCTAGTATCATTTGCCTCTTTGGGACTCGAACCTCATTTTAAGCTGACTTTTCCATGTCCTCATTTATCGTGGAAGAGAGAGAAAAGAATTCAATTCAAGATTAAGCACCTACAGTGTGCTAGGTACTATGGTGAGTGCTGGGGATGCAACTAACACAAAGAAAGACAGTCCCTGAGTCCTTTAACTGCTGCAGGACTTTGAGGAAGAAATTGGGAGGCACTAACACAAGGCCCAACTTAAGGATATTTGATGATCTCATCTTGGTTAAGGAACAGCCAACCATTAAGCCTGATTTCTGCTCACAGCCCTGGCCCACTCCAAAGCTATTTGTGGAAATTAGGGCCATGGGCAGAAAACAGACAGGTGGGGATAGGGGAAAGATGGGATAAGTGACTCACTAGGAAAGCTAACAGATTTTGAAAAAAAAAAAAGGGTTTGGCTAATTGAGGTGTGTGCTTTTTGTAATCTATTAGGACACCCACTGGCTCAGGTTCTTGATACTATTAATATTGTCAAATCGTACAATGTTTGGTGAATGCAGAGAAATCTTCCATTTCTTTTCTTTGGATTCAGTTATCTGGATGGCTCTGGTTAGCCTTCAAATAAAGGATAATTTGTGTGTTTTCATCAGTTTGGTTGTCATTTTCACCCTTGGTGGTATCAGCACTCATGGGACAAACTATGTAGACGATTCTTAGTTGTGGTCTCTCTGCTGAGCTCCAGACCTGTATCATCAACAGGCATTGTGGCACAATGGATGTCAAGGTTCAAATTCTAACTCTGCCACTTACTACTTGGCTTTGGGCAAGACTGTGAACTTCCCTGGGTCTCAGTTTCCCCACCCTGTAAAATGAAATGGTTGGATTCAGTAATGTCTAACATCTCTTCCAATGTTTAATCTATACACTTATTGGACATTTCAAACTCGACGTCCCATAGGCATCTCAAAGTCAGAATGATATCAGTAAAAACTCATCTTCCCTCCCCCTCCAAACCTGCCTCATTCTCTGTTTCTGTTTCTTCTAGTCACCCAGGTTAGAAGTCTCGGAGTCATTCTCTATGTTTTCCTCTCCATCACGTCAATCTAATTTTGACAACTCCATGATGTCTCTTGTATTCCCATGACTGGCATGACCTCTTTCCTAGGTCATGCCTTCATCACCTCTTGCCTGGATTATACCAGTAGGCCCCTAACTGTTCTTCTTGTCTCTTGTCGCATGCCTCTGTGATCCATTGTCCACACCCAAATGCCAAAGGGATGCTACAAGTTTCCCCATGTCATTCATTCCCCTCCTCAAAAAGAAACAGAAAACTCTCGTATCTCCTTCTAGGGACACAGGAAAACTCCTTTTTTGGCCTTTAAAACTTTTCAAAACTTGGTTCCAATTTTTCTATTCAGGCTTATTATATAAAAGGAATATTTATATTTATAATTGAGGAATTATTTTAAAGTCATTTGGAGGGGAATGTTTGGAGAATTTAGCTGAATTTCTACCTCAAACACTGCCTCCTAAATTGAGGCCTTTCTCAATCCTCCAAGCTGCTAATAATTCTTCCTCCCAATTTGTATTCATTTTATACATATTTTTGTATTTACATACATATGTATATATATATATATATACACACACACACAAGCTGTCTCCTTTGAAAGAATATAAGCTTCCTTTAAAACAATTTATTTTGTTACATTATAAGTTCCAAACTGTCTCCCTCCCTCCCTCCCTGCACTGGAGAAGGCCACCATTTGACACAGATTTTTAAATATCTATAAAGCAATACTATGCATACTTTTATTGATCCTTTCTCTGGAGGTGGTTAGCATCTTCCTTCACTGGTCCTTTGTAGTTGATTTCAGTATTTCTAATACACTGAATAACTTGGTTTTTCACAATTATTCTTTGAATAATATTACCTCATACTGTTATTGCATACAACCTTGTCTTGGTTTTCCTCATTTTACTTTTCATCATTTCCTTCGAGTCTTTCTATATTTTCCTAAAATCAATCAGCTCGTCATTTCTTACAGCACAGTAGATTCCACGAACGCAAGCTTCTGGAAAGCAGGGATCGTTTCTTTTTTGTTTTGGTACCACAGTGCCTGACACAATTCCTGACTCACACTGATACTTATTGATCGAATTAATAATTACAGTGCGGAATGTGGTGATACAAGCAGGGGTCTCAGTTGTTTGGGGTCTCTGCAGTAGCATCGTCTTGAAAGTGAGGGGCCACTTACAAGGAGCCATCCGTTTGACTCCTTAGATTGAGTGTATGATAGAACCACATTGTATGAGAATCTGTTCTGTGACCAACAGAAAGATGGTGAAATTCTCATGTGCTTAGTCTACACTTTGGTGGGGAAATGGGATCCTTACTCTTGTCAGTGTTAACCTTTTCGCTTCTGAGCATGTAGACTATGAGAAAGGCTAAGGCTGCCAGATTTGGATTTCAGGGGAAATAGATTCCTGGTCCTCAAAGTAACTTCAGGATAGGTTGTGACTGAGCAGTCAGAATGAAGTGAGTCACCTGAAAACAATGGAACTGGAATAAAGCAGGGACCATTTGGAAAAGTGGCTCCTGGCTCATCTTTCTAGCAGTTGAGGGATGGGGAAGGTATCTCTTTTCATCTGCCTAACAAACATGAAAGTTTTAGACAAAAAAAGAAAACAATGATTCAGATTAATTGGAAGAATTGTGTGAAAATATTTCCTAAGGGGGGGAAAGTTAAGCAAATAAGCAAACAAATTAATTACCAGTACAGTTATTACTGAATTACTAAATACAGAAGGAAGAACTTGGGGACATCTCTCCACAGAGAATATTTTTTCCTCCTCTGGGACAAAGGTAGGCACTACTAGGGGGCAGTTAGGTGGTTCAGTGGATAGAGCACCAGTGTAGGAGTCAGGAGGACCTGAGTTCAAATCTCACCTCAGACACTTGACACTCACTAGCTGTGTGACCTTGGGCAAGTCACAACTCCAATTGCCTCATCCTGGGTCATCTCTAGTCATCCTGATGAATATCTGGTCACTGGATTCAGATGGCTCTGGAGGAGAAGTGAGACTGGTGACCTGCACAGCCCTACCTCACTCAAAGTCAAGTGCAAATCATGTCATTATTTCTCTGATGGCATAGTCTTCTTAGCAATGAAGGATGAACACACACAGGCACTACTAGGCTGAGGCCACGTGAGTAGTGACTTTTGTCCGTTTCTGTCTTTTTACTTCTACTTCTCAAGGTTTGGTATAGATTCATTGTTCTGAGATGGGGGGAAGGGATCCTATGGCTTCCAGGTTACATGTGGCCTTCTAGGTCCTTGGGTGCGGCCTTTTTGCTGAATCCAAGCTTTACAGAACAAATTGTTTTATTAAGGGGATTTGTTCTGTGAAGTTTGGATTCAGGCAAAGGGCTGAATCATCTGCAAAAATTCAGACAGAGGGCCACATGTGACCTGGAGACCATACGTTCTACCCCAACTTCTGGGCGTATGTGTGTCCTCCAAAGGGCAACTATGCTCCTGTTGCTTGCCTATGAAGCTATTAGATGCCTGTTTGTGGTCCAGTGGGGAGAAAGACATACCTCCAGCTCCACCTTCACCCTCTGAGTTGTCCTTACACTTCAAGGCCAGTAGAAAAGGCCTAAGAGGAGACGACTGATCTTTTGCTATCTACATAGAGTTCTGGTTCAGTCGTCATTTGGTGGTACAGTAGGTACCTGGAGTCAGGAAGACTCATCTTCAGTTCAAATCTGACCTTGGACACTTACTAGCTGTGTGACTCTAGGCAAGTCACTTAACCCTGTTTGCCTCAGTTTCCTCATCTTTAAAATGAGCTGGAGAAGGAAATGGCAAACCACTCCATTATCTCTGCCAAGAAAACTTCAAAGAGGGTCACAAAGATTCGGGTATGACTAAAAAATGATTGAACAAAAATGACTTATGATCTTACCTCTTCCAAGAGGTTAATAGGGTATGTTAATAGGACCACTAACCATATAAATTCCTCTCAGATTTTAAGGGCATGAAACTGTAATTCAAGCACAGTGACCTAAAGTGAGTTAAAAGCACCCCCAAACAGGGTCACAAAGAGTGTGGCACAACTGAACAGCAACGTCACTTGGAGTCTTCATAATCAACAAGAAACAGAGGGTATTTGTGCCTGCTTTGTAGTTACCAGGACTACCAACCATCCTCCCCCATCTAATTCCTCTATATAGATTCCTCATTTGGAGGAACCTCATTTGGATTAAATAATTACTCTTTTTTAGCTGTTCCTAAGTGGTTTTACTTTTTAAATTCATATCCTACTTAGGTTTTTCCCAATCTTCCTTATGAGCTACCCAATTATTAACAAGAATTTTAGACATACATTATTTATATATACATATATGTAAACAGTCTATCCTTATGAATCTTTTATAGTCAGTCTTTGTTATGTACCTTATATTTCTCTTGGTTCTTATATGTCAAATCTTCTATTAAGTTCAGGATTTTTTTTTAACAAAGTCTTAAAAGTCTGAGAGTTTATCAAATATCCATTTTTTTTCCATTCAGGATAACACTTAATCTTGCAGAGTATGATATTTTCATCCAGAGCTCCAGTTCTTTTGCTCTTCTATATATTATGTTCCAAGACCTGCATTCCTTTAATGTCTTTGCTGCTAGGTGTTGTGTGAGTCTAATTGTGGCACCACCATATTTAAATTGTTTTAATCTTGATACTTTTAATATTTTATCCTTGAGCTAGGGGTTTTTGAATTTGACTATTGCTATGAATTTTCCTCACAGGATCTCTTTTAAGTGGTGATTGATGAATTTTTTTCTATTTCTACTCCTTCCCCCATCCCTTGTTCTAATACTTCAGGACAATTTTCTTTAATTATTTTTTGTATTATTGTATCAAGATTCTTTTTTTAAATCATAACTTTCACTTAGTTGGATTATTTTTATATTTTCTCTTCTTAATCTGTTCTCCAAATTTGTTGTTTTTCTTGTAGGATGTTTCACTTTCTCTTTTATTTTTTTATTATTCCTATTTTGTTTGATTATTTCTTGATCTTTTATAATTTTGTTGGCTTCACCTTGCCCAATTCTACTTTTCAAGGTGCCATTTTCTTCCTTAAGTTTCTGGATTTCCTTTTCTAATTTAGTTGACTTTTCTTTCATAATCTTCTTGTTTTTCTTGTATTATTAAGATCTTCTATGCATTCTTTTTGGGCAGGTGACTATTTGACCTCATTCTTTGGGGGTTTCTTTACTTCGAGATCGTCCTCTGAAGATGAACCCCCGTTATCTCTATTCCCATAATAACTTTCTATGGTTGGATTCTTTCTCCTGTGCCTGTGCAATTTTTGTGGTTAATTTTCATAATCACCTCCAGCTCTAGGCATGCCCTAGATCTTCAGTTTTCCCCTTTAGTCTGCAATCAAAGTCAAACCTCCAACCTCTTGTTAGTGTCTGCAGCCAGGGGCTTTCTGCACTCCCCGGCTTGTGCTGGATCTTTCTCGCCCCACAGCTCTTCCCAGCACAGCTGGGTCTGGGGCATTCCTTATCAACAGAGGTTCCCTCATCTTCCCGGGCTCAAATGACCAACTCCCTCCACTATCCAGGGGTAAAAGTTCCTGTGACTGGGGCCACAGCAGCCTCTCAAACCAACTAACCACAAGGCTTGCCACTTGTTAAAATGGAACCTAGGCTGAAGGTGTTTACCCTTCATAGGGACCCACCTTGTCCTGGGATTTTTCTTCCTATCTTCCCAAATTGTCCCAGGAAGACCCTGGTTCTTATTCATCTCTACCCACACTTTGTTCACCCTCAGGTGCTGTTTTAACTTTTGTGGGGGGAAATCTTGAGAGCTTGGAATTTACTCTGCCATCTTCCCAGAATCCTCTCCCCTACTCTTAAAATATTTACTTTTGATTAGGTTGAGTTGCATAACAGCCTAGGTGCCCCCATCCTGAGATTTTGCTTGGCTGAAACTGCATCTAAGGCCTTTATGTCCTTGCTCCTTTCCATTAGGATTCACAGCATGAAGGGCAAAGCAGCCAAAATGCAGTGACTTTCCTTGCCTAGATTGTCAAAGGCAAAAGGGGTCTGATGACCAGGCCTTGCTGCCTCGTGTTTTCTCCTCCCTCTCTCCTCTTAAAACCATAAAAACTTTTCATGGGTCTCTTTGGTTGGGAAATCCACTAGCTATTCACCCAGAGTGGCAGGTCTACTATCCTGTCATCTCAATTAAAGGCTCTTTAATCCTCAACTCCTGGCTTTGATTTATTTTAGGATTTGACAGCAGCTTAGCTCCATTTTTTGTCCTCATTAAGGTTATTAGCTGAGATATGGAGGTCATGGGATCATAGATTTAAAATTGGGATGCACTCTTATGGCCAGCTAGTCTAACCCCTTCATTTTACAGTTGAGGAAACTGAAGGTCAGAGAGGTTAACTAACTTGCCCCAATGTCACAAGGGGAAAAAAATGGTTGAGTCAGGATTAGAGGCCACGTTCTCTAAAGCCAAATCTAGCCCTCTTTTACAGACCCTGGAGAAAATATGATCTTTTGTAACCTAAAGAGGAGAAATGGTCAAATCCACAAGACAGTGGACTTTAACACTTCCCCTTGTATTCATTTCTTCTTCCATTATCAGAAAGTATTATTGATGAAAAAAAGATTTTATGCATGCAATCTGAATAGCTAAAGCAAAAAATATATATATGTGTCCTTTTTGAGATGTTGGCACTGGAGAGGAAAATCAAATCCCCTTGATTATTCCCAACTCTTCCTTTCTATAGTCTATGACAACATGGTAAATCCGGTTCTTGCTGTGGTCACCTTCCCACCCCACACAGGTAACCTTGATCCTATCTTTTCCATCTTAAACAGATTGCTTCTTTAATCATTCTCCCTCTCTTTCAAATAGTTGACATCTTACTATCAATTTGTTCCTTCCCTATCATCTTAGTACATGCCCAAGTATCCCCTATACTTACAAAAAAACGTCTTCACTAAACCCTAACAGCTCCTCAAGCTGTGCTTTATCTCTCTTTTCTTTCTCAGCTAAACTCCTTTAAAAAGTTGTCTATACTCATTGCCTCCATTTCCTCTCCCTCTCCAAAACTTCCAGGAGTTTCAGTCCTAGATCACCAATTACCTATTGGACATTTCAAACCGGATGTCCTGGAGACATACTTAAGTCTAAAAATAAACTCATTATCTTTCCCCTCTACATTCTCTCCTCTTTCGGACTTCCCTATTTTTTGTCAAAGTTACCAACATCCCTCCTAATTTCCCAGTTCTGTAACTTTCATATCATGTAGGGCTCTCTTTCTCTCACATATCCAAATTAATTGCCAAATCTTAGTGTTTTTCCCTTTCCAATATCTCTTACATCTGACCTCCTCTCGCCATTCAAAACTTATCACCTTATGTTAGGCCTTCATCACTTTTCAGCTAGATTATTGCAAAAGTCTGCCTAATTGGTATTCCTGGCTCCTCTTTCTCATCACTCCAGTCCAAAATTACCAAGGTAATTTTCCTTAAGTGCTGGTCTGACCATATGACACCCCCATCAACCAACTCTAGTGGCTTTGTATAGACTCTAGAATAAAATACAAACTCCTCTGCTTAGCTTTTAAAGCCTTTCATAACTTGATTCCATCCTACCTTTCTAACCTCATCGGTCATGATATGTGATCCAGCCAACCTGCCTTCTCTCTTTTCCCTACTCATGACATTGTGTCTTGGCTTTGCCTTGGCAATTGTCATTGCCCAAGCTGTAACACACTCTTCATATCTCCATGTCTCTTCCTGTAGCTCAGACACCATCTTCTGTATGAAGCTTCTCCTAATCCCCCCAAAGCATGTGCGTTTCCTCATAAAGTATCTTGTTTTTATATATTTTTCGTGTATAAACTTTATATTTAAGCTGCATATAACCTTATTTGACTATTTTCTTCCCCACTGGCATATAAATTCATTCCCAGCAGAAATCACTTGATCCTTCATAGTAATTGTATCCTTTAACATAAAGCCTAGTATATAATGTTGCTGCTGGGCAGTCGTTTCAGTCATGTCCAACTCTGTGTGACGCCATGTGAGGTTTTCGTGGCAAAGATATGGAAGTGATTTGTCATTCCTTCTCTAGCTCATTTTTCAGATGAGAAAACTGAGGCAAATAGGGTTAGGTCACTTTCCCAAGGTGTCACACAACTAGTAAATGCCTGAGATCAGACATTTGAACTTAGGAAGATAAGTCACATAATAGGTGCTTAATAAATATCTGTTGATTGGTTCTTGGGCCATTTTTTAAATTTTTAAAATTTTAAATCTCTTAAAAAAGTGGCAGACATACAACATTTAAGGCTATCTGTCATTGATTATAATAGCTGTTGTCATCCATCAATATTTTAGAAAGTTGAGAATTGATAGGCATGAAGGAGCAGGTTTTCCTTATTCAAATTAGTCTTTGAAAGACATAAGAATTCTGATCAAACATAATTTGTGAGAACTGCTGATGAAGGCTGTTACCCACCACCTGACAAAAAGGTGATAATTTCAAGATACAGACTGCAACAAACATTTTTGGACTTGTTCAATGCAGGAATTTGTTTTGCTTGATTATGAATATTTATCATAAAGCTTTTTTTTCTTTACAACTCAGAGGCTGGGGAGGAAAGGAGAGAAGATAAGCACTTGTTATTTGGAAAAAAGGCAATTAAGATAAAAATTACATTAAAAACGCGTATACAACTCAATTGGAACACATTGAACATTTTGCTCAAAAAACCCTCCCACCTAGGTTGTTGCTCATCTTTGATGATACCATTGATATGAGTATAATTTATTGATGCCATGAAAACAGCCAGGAGCCTATTACAAACTAATCTTTCTATTGTGTGACAGTGTTAACATTTCATATCTCCTTTGATTCAGAGGGTCCACCATTTGGATCATACCCCTAAGAGGTTTCTGACAGACATATATACCAAAATAATGGCGACATTATTTGTCATAAAAATCTTCAAACAAAATATGTTCCTAAGGATGGAGACTAGCTTAACAAAATGTGGTATATTAATGGAATGAGGTATTAGTGAGTTATAAAAAAAGGATGAATATGAAGAATTCAGAGAAACTTAAAGAATCCCAAGTGTCATCGTACAGAATAAATAATGCAGAGTGAAAAAAATGACATTTACAGTGATGAAAGCAATGTAAATAATGAATACAGTAAAAAGCTACAAGACTCAGGTCAAATGCAATAGATAATCCCAGAGATAAATTATCAGGCTATATTTTCTTTTAATAATCTATCACCTACAAAGTTGGGGAATGGTACGGAGGATCAACATGTTATTGTGGAAAAGATACTGGATTTGCAGAATGAGTATCTAGATTTCAGTCCTAGCTCTGAGGTTTACTGCTTGTCAGTCAGTCAATAAAAATGTATTTAGAACCTACAGTGTGCCAGGCATCATGCTGAGTGCTAGAGATACTAAAAGATGCAAAAGATAGTCCCATACTTGGGGAACTCTCTACTTTGGTCAAATCACCTCACCCCAATTTTCTTATTATAAGAGAGGGATCTCTTGGGTTCCTTCTAACTCTAAATCTATGATCTTGTAATATGAACTATAAGCCACAGTCATGCTATTAGGAGGTTTTATTTAATGGTATTGGAGAGAGGTTTGAGTATTTGTTGGGGATTTTCTGTTATATCCAAACCAAATGTATTGACACATGTATGTTTTATATATAATGTACATGTTTTACATATACATGTATAACACATATATGTACACCAATATACATTAATACAGAGAAAGAGGGAGGAAGGGAGAGAGTAAGAGAGAGAGAGAGAGAGAGAGAGAGAGAGAGAGAGAGAGAGGAAGCAGAAGGGAGAGAAGAAAGAAAAAGAGAGGAGGGAGAGAGAAAAAGAGAAAGGGAGGGAGGAAGAGAGACTCCCCTTTCTACCACCCACAAAAAAGAGATTAAGTCTTCTTCACACCATTATCCTTTCAAGATCACCTCCAAGAAAAGTGAGCAATTGTTGCTTGTAATGTCCAGAATGGCATTTTCGAATAAGATGATTCATAGCTTACTAGTCCCCTATTGTTAAGAAGAAAGTGCATTAAAAGCTTTGTCATATGACTCAAGTTATTACCAAAAAAATCCCAGTTCACTATGCATCCTCCCAGGTGGTCTTCGTTTTATTGCTTTCTCTCATCTTCCTCACATCCTTAAGTGACTGAAAGGGTACTGTTTTTCCCATTTAAGTTACCATTGTTTGAGGAAGCCCCCGGGACATAGATCTCATTAAAAAAAAGAAAACGGGAAATAGTAACAAATCCAGCAGTGATATTCTGGGCAGAAAGGGTAGCCTGGGAAAGGGGAGGAAAAGGATATTTATTTATTCAGGTTGCTTAACTGAAGGTTTGTGTTGGGAGAGATTGCAAACATCTGTGTTGCCTTTGAGTCAGAGATCTTTGTGTCCTTTGTGACATAAAGGACATTCTGGAGATTTTTGCCAATCTTGTAGCTCAAAACTCCCACTAAGACGCTTGGGAAAATGTCTGCATGGAAGCTCATGGCACACTGAGAATGGCCCCATACTTCCATGTGCATGATTTATAATATATTTTAAGTTTTATTAAAAGAAAGAGAAAAAGGAGACCCATGAATGAACAACCCTGGTTCCCAAAATGTTTGTAAATCCCCAGAGATATTTTTGATCCTTGACATAAGGGATTTTCTGCTAGAACTGCATGCCTCTGCCCTCTATCATGAGGCTTGTTTTTGCCTTTTATTTGTTCTGGTTGATGTGGGGAATGATCACATGAGAGTTTGGCAGGACACCAGAGAGGGGAAAATTGAGGCTGGAGATGGATGAGAAACTAGGATAGAATGGGGCATGAGAATATTGGCCTATAGACCACCAAGAGGAGAAGGTACCATGTCCCTCCATGTTGACTGAGATGGAGGGGAAAAAGGGGTAGGGTGAATCATGGGAGGTTTAAGGAGGGATGAAAAGATTTGGAAGAGCCTCAGTAGATGGTGGGAGAGTGAGTGGTTAAGGGAGGTATAATAAGATTACCTAGTGATAATGAGTGGCCAACTGAGTTTATGTAACATAAATCTGTAGTGAACCAAGTTGTAATGATTGCATAATCTTTTCATGGACCACCATGGGGAGAAAGTACCACCTTTGCTCCCCATTGGCTCCCTGAGAAAAGCCAGAATAGCCCAAATTATATTCATGGCTGTGGTCTCCATTTCTAGAGCATAGTCACGAGTACCATCAGTTTCACAGAAAAAGCAAGAGAGTTTTCCTGTGTTTTGATTCTACCATACTGATACAAGATAAGAACACATAATATTATATTTTAGATTTTATGATACTTTTTGGTTCGTAGGACTTTTTGTATACTATCCCAACAGTATAAGTATTATTGCAATTTTACAGATGAGAAAAATGAAGCCAAGAGAAATTAAATGATTTGGCCAGGGTTACGTTGGCCAGCTGTTGAGGCTTAAAGTTAAGCCCAGCTATTCTCTGACTCCAAGAATAGTGATCCTTCTACCACATCATATTGCCTCTACACCTTTAAAATTCTCCTTTTCCCCCAGGCATATCATTTCCCTTTACTCATCCTTACCCCTTGCCCTTTTGACTAGTGATTAGTCCCACTCCTTGCCATGCATATCTTCCAGTAAAAACACAATTTATTTTGGCTAGTCATTCAGATGGGAAAAAAAGAGGGAGGAAATGGGAAAAGATTCCAACAGCCACTATATTTGTTTCCCTATCTTACTAATTTATTGCTTAGTTGCTTTCAGTTGTGTCCAATTATTTGTGACCCAATATGGGGTTTTCCTGGCAAAGATACTGGAGTGGTTTGTGTTTTCCTTCTCTAGCTCATTTTACAGATGAGGAAGCTGAGGCAAACAGGGTGAAGCGACTCTCCCAGGGACACACAGTTAGTAAATGTTTGAGACCAGATTTGATCCATGAAGATGAGTCTTCATGACTGGAGCCTATCCACTGTGTCCCCCAGTGGTCCCAGCTGAGTCATACTCCTTAAATAATACAAAACATATACGCATGTAGAACTGTATTGTTTGCTAGCCAAAGTAAATTAGACTGGGCCAGAAAGAAATGCATTCATTCTCTCTCCCCTTTCCATTCTCTTCTGGTTTGCTTCCATGGGAGTCCATATTGGTAAGTAATTACTGAATGTATTTGTTAAACTCTTTCATTGTGATCTGAATATACGGCAGATGGAGGGCATGTTCTAGAAGTCAGTCAGTCAGTAAACGTTTATCAAGCACCTACTGTGCTAGGCACTGGAGATTAACAAAATAGGCAAGAGCCATTTCCTGCTCTCAAGGAGGTCTCAGTTTAAAGGGGGAGACAACTGCAAACAACTGCGTGCAAATGAGCTATATATAGGATAAATTGGAGATAATTAATAGAGGGAATGGCATATAATTAATGGGGATTAGGAAAGGCATCCTGTATCTGGTATGGTTCTAGCTGGGACTTGTAGGAAACCAAAGAAGTAAGGAGGGAAAGATTTCCACGCATGGGGTTACCAAGAGTGAAAATGCCCAGAGTTGGGAAACTCAGGATGTTGTCCAAGGTGCAGCAAGGATGCTGGGGTGACTGGATCACAGGAGTACTTTAGGGCAGGGGAGAGTGAGGGAAAGACTGAGGAGATAGGGAGGGAAGTAATGAAGGGTCTTGGTATCATTCCCGAATTCTCATTCTTTCTCTCATCCCACACAATCTATCAGTTGCCCAATCTTATTTTCTTCTATCTCTGCAGTATTCCTTGAATATGAACCTTTCTTTCCATTCATGCAGCCACCAGCTTAGCTGAGGCCCTCATCATGTTGCACATGTAATATTGCAACTGGCCTCCCGTTTGATCTCCTTGACTCAAGTTTCTCTTCTTTCTAATCCATTTTCCATGTGACTGCCAAAGTTACAAATTTTAAGTCTGACCCAAATCGTGTAACGTTCCTTCTCATTAAACTCTAGGAGTTCCCTATTCTTTTTTGGATCAAATATGAAGTCCTCTAATATTTAAAGTTCTTCATTTCTCAACCCTTCCTACCTCTCCAGTCTTCTTAGATATCACTCCCCTCCATATATTCTAAGGTTCAACTGTTGGATTAATTATTGTTCCTCACACACAGCACTCTATCACTCATCTTTGTGCCTTGGTCTAGCTATCCACCATGTCTGGAATGCACTCAGTCCTCACCTCCACCTCTTGGAATCTATGGATTCCTTCAAGGACTAATTTAAGGGCCATTTTCTCCATATAGCCTCTTCTACTTTTCTACCCTACTACTGACTACCTCCGTGTGTATGTATTTGTGTGTGTATGTGTGTGTGTATGTGTGTGTGTACACACACATATATATATCACATGCACTATATATATATATTCATATATATGTAGAATATGTGTGTAGACAGACACTTAAAATGCTTAAGAGACAGTCTCTGGGCAATCATTTAATTAATAATGCTAGCATTTTATTAATAAAAGAGGTCAGTGGCACTTTCAAATGCCAAAAATACCTTTATGGTGGTGGGCATACAACTTGTATGCCCTTAGAAAAGTGAGTGTTCCTGAGAGTGACAATCAACTCTAATTGGTTAACAATCAATGAGAAAATAAATTATAATGAGATTTGTGCTCATTCTAGTGAGAGTCTTGGGGGTACTTGAATTGGATCACCTAAATCCTGGTCAAAGAGACTTACCATTTCCCTGTCACCTGTCTGACAAAAGGTACAATCCATATTTTTCCCAGACCCATCTAAGTAAACGCAATGAACAGAAATCCACCCTTTAGCCTAAACTTAGAATTTCTTTTATTATCTTTGATTAGATCTTTGTCGAGGCAAGTTTTTGCTCAAGATTTCCCACACTGGTTGATTTCTGAATAAGGAAGTAAAAAAACAAAAACAAAAAAAAAAACTTGGTCCTAATTAATGTAGGAAAGAAATTTTAATTTCTCATATATATTTATATATATATATACAGACTCATATACATATTCTTATGCACATATATACATATATACATACAAATACATATATATGGCCAGTTCTTGTAGCATTCTTATTCTACCATCTGGTTTCAGTCCAAACAACCATCTGGAAACTTGAAGGGAGCCAGTTTCCAGCCTTGATGACTTAAGGGTTGATAATATATCATGATGAAGAATTATCCAATTGTCTGTGGAACCAGAAGATCTGATGATGCCGGAATGACTGAGACAGAACTGAATATGCATACAAAAGGGAAGACACATCCAGGCTCTCCTTCTCTCTCTCCTGTACTTTGAGGAAGCAAGATCGCTTTGAGATTTTCCTTTGGGGTGGGTTGGGGAGGGATTGAGTCTTTTTCTTTTGCCAAGGAACTTCCAGCCATTACCTGATCTTGAGCTATTGTCTCTGTGCCTTTGTTAATACCCTCTCCAGGATCAATGTTCTCATTGGTCCCTGGTCTCTATTTCCATTCATCAAAATTCTGCTTATTTTCAGTCCTATTGAAATGCCACCTCTGATCCCTGAACTTGCAAGTGATCTCCTGCCCCACCCCCGATCCTATTCTCTGTACTCCTCTGGCATCTAGCTTATTCTGCTCCTATTGCATTAATTTCATTTTACTTTGGATTTATTTGTGTTTTTATCACCATCACTGTACTATGAGCCCTTTGAGAGCCAGGCTTGGGTCATAATAACTAGCATTTATATCGTACTTTAAGATTTACAAAGTGCTTTATAAATATTATCTCATTTGATTCTTAGGGCAACCCTTTGAGATAGATACATTATTATTCGCATTTTATAGATGAGAACATTGAAGCTGAGGGAAGCTAAATTACTTGACCAGGGTCACACAGCTAATAAGTATCTTGTCAGGATTTGAATTCAGTTGCAAATTCAGTACTTTATCCATTAGATGGCATAGTGGATAGAAGGCTGAGCCTGAAGTCAGCAAGGCCTGAGTTCAAATTTGGCCTCAGACCCCTATTGGCTGTGTGACCCTGAGAAAGTCATTTAAGTTTTTCTTTGCCTCGGTTTCCTCATATGTAAAATGAGCTGGAGAAGGAAATGGCAAACCAGTCCAGTATCTCTGCCAAAAAAACCCAAAAAAACTCAAATGGGGTCTATTCAGTCTATTATTCTGTGAAAGAGAAACCAAGGTATATGAAGAATGCCTTTCTTTCCTGAGTTAAAAAGGTTAGGGATATCCATGTCTTCCAAGTCTCTCTTAATAATCTGTTATGGATTTAACATCTACACATTTATCTCGGTCTTTCTTAAAATTTTATCCTCCAATATAACCATATGTTTATAACCTGCTGGGGAAAGTGAATTTCATTGTCTTCTGATTAACCATTTTCAGGTTTTAAGGGGTGAATGGTATCTCCTCATTTTATATTCTGGGATTTGTACATGATTTCATTTAGACATTCCATCATCAAAATTACAGGCATGTTGCCTTTTCACTTTTATTTTTTCTCGCAAGTTCTGAGAGTTAGGAATGAATGGAGGGGAGAGTGCTTCAGATGGCTTAATGTCAGAAGTAGAAAGGAAACCACTGGAGTTGTAACAAAAAAAAAAAAAGGATCATGATAGGATCATGGCTTTAGAGCTGAAAGAGATCTTAAAAGCCAAAGACAGCAAACCCCTCATTTTGCAACCAAGAATAGTCAATCACTAGGTGGCTCAGTGCATAGTGCCAGGCCTGAAATCAGGAGGACTTCTCTGTTTGAGCTCAAATCTGACCTCAGACCCTTCCTAGATGTATGACCCTGGGCAAGTCACTTAACCTTGTTTGCCTCAGTTTCCTCATCTGTAAAATAGGGCTGGAGAAGGAAATGGCAAAACACTTCAGTATCTTTGCCAAGAAAAGCTCAAATGAGGTCATGAAGATTCAGAGAGGAGAAACAGTCCCAGAGAGGTTAAGGAATAAGATGTCCTTCCCAGGATAAACGGATCACTTCTAATCTTATCACTGTGCTACTAACTAATCCTTGGATATCCCTCAGCTTCTTCTCTCCCCTTATTGTAGGTTGTAGTACTAAACTCCATTCAAAGCTTTCCTTTATACAAAGCAGAACTTGGACTTAGCAGCTTATTCTACTCTACATCCATAAATCTTGGTTTCAACTCCATGAACCAAGATGATCCCTTGCCAGATACCCCCCTAATATCTCTCCCCTCTCCTTTCTAGCTTTCTTTGGTGTGTTGTCTTCCTTCATTGGATAGTCAACTACTTGGACAGAGACAGTCTTTCTTTTTCTTACATATATCTTCAGCCCTTAACACAGTGCCTGGCACATAGTAGGTGTTTAATAAATGTTTATTGTATTGCATTAGATAGATAGACCAAGATGGATAATAAGTGAGACACCGTAATATAAGAATTCAGGATTGTTAAAAGGTGCCCATTATGAGTAGTTTGGTCTTTCATAATTTAGGATTATAGAATTAAATTCAATTAAACCTTTTCTGCAAGGCACTATGTTTGATATTTGGAATACTTATATTTGTAATTGGAGTGAACCAATATTCCCTGGCTTCAAAGATATAATTTAATAAGGAGGACATGACATATACACATGTAACAATGATACTAAGTCGACTTTACCAAGGGTGAAATGTAGATCCAAAAAGAGTGCTCTAAAAACATTTAAGGCGGTAGAGGTCACTTTTAGCTGTAGGAATCAAGGAAAGCTTTATGGAAAAGTTGGTACTTAATCTAGGCCTTGAAGAAAGAGAAAAATCTTGAGTGGATCTAGATAGAGAACTTTCCAGAGAAGGGAGAGCCTGCTTGCAGGAATGCCTGAAAACATGTGAACGGGGTAAGACTGGCAAATGGAGAGAATATGGAGAGATGCAGAATAGATGAATTTTGGGATCTTACTGATGTGGGAATTGGTTTTGTTGATTATGCATATTTGTTGCAAAGGTTTGCCTTTTCTCTCTCTTTTTTTTTCCAGTTGTGGGGATGGAAGAGAGAAGGAGCTAAGAGAAGAGATAGGGAAGGGAAGGAGGGAGAGAGAAAAGAAAAAGGGAAGGAAGAAGAGAAAAAGAAAGGTCACAGAAGTATTTTTTTAATGTATAGAAAAGAATGGAAGGCTAAAAAGAATCATGGACAAACAGGGCAGCTTGGAAAGTCACATGCAGAATTTATTATATGCTTTAAAAGAAAACTAAGCTCTATGAAATAAAGATTCCCAGTTTAATGTACAATTCCCTTTTTCTGTTCTAATCTGTATATGTAATTGCTCATTTTAGTTGGTGTTTATTAATGTCACAATAAAAAATATAATTAAAGAATATATAGAGCAAAGTCTTCTGACATAAGGCTACAAAGGGAGGTTGAAGTCAGATGGTGGAAGGTTTTAGATGGAAGACTAAGGCTTTGTGTTTGATTCTACAAGAAATAGGAAGTTGCCTGAAGATTTTTGCTCTGGGCAGATCTGTATATTGGGAAGATTCATTTGGCAACTGTGTGAAGGCAAGGTCAGAGTAGAATGGGAATGAAGACAGAGGGCCCAGGTAGGAGGCTACTGCAGTGATTCAGGAGAGAATCCCATACCACAGAATATCCAGGATAGAAAGAAGCTTGCTTTATCCATTCTAGCCCACACTCGAGCTGGAATTCCCTGTATGATACTCCTGATAACTGCTTATCCAGCCTCTAGATGAAGACTCCCAGTGATGGAGAATTCCCTGCCTCCCAGGACAGCTCACTTTTCTTTAGGATAGCTTTCACAATGAGGAAAGTTTTCCTTGCAATCAAGCCTAGAACTATTTCTTGAAACTTCTGTTCATCTCTATGCTCCTGTTCCTTCTCTGTGAAATCAAGTGCTATAAGTTGACTGTCCTTAAAGAAAGCATCAGGAGATGTGAACTAAGTGATGGGGGTGGGAAAGATACAAGAGATATTGTGGAAGTACAATCAAGTAGGATTTGGTGATTAATAAGATGAAAGAGGGAGGGATGGCAGAGAAGGAAAGGTCAGAAATGATACCTCCTAGGTTCTGAGCCTGAATGATTTGGGACAGTAATAGTTCGATTAACATAAATAGTGTATTTGGGAGGAGGAATAGGGTTTGGGGGTAGACAGTAAGGAAGAAACTCAAAAGTCATTTATGTTATACACAAGGAAACCCACTCCCCTACTCAATACAACATGCTTTGTTTGGCATTCATCACCTAGCTCTCTCCTACCTTTCCGTTCTTATGCCTTAAGATCTCACAAATAAGATACTCACCTCTTGGTTCTAGGCATCTCCATGCCTGGAATTTTCTCCCTCCTTTGCTCCAACTACTTACCTCCCTGGCTTCCTTTAAGACCCAACTGAAATCCCACTTTCAACAGAAAGTCTTTCCCAAACCCTCTTAATTCTAGAGCCTTCCCTCTGATAATTATTTCCTATTCATCCTGTATATAGTGTATGTTCCTCTATTAGATTGTAAGCTCCCTGAAGTTGTTTGCATCTTCTTTTGTACACCTAACATTTAGCATAAGTTCTTGACTTATAGTAGATACTTTGCTTGATTGACTGAAGTTTAAATCACTTCCCAAAAGCCATGTAGCAAATTAGTCACAGAGACCAGATTAAGATTTAGTTTTGCATTTGCCCGGAGCTCCAGACCCTACTTTGTTATATGCATAATTTTGTCACAGGCACATGTCCAACAGGCGGTTAGATCTGGAGCCTTTGTCCCTATGGATTTCATTTCCAAAACAATACGATGGCCTTTTAGATTGTAAGGATTTTTCATCAAGAAAAAATGTGGCACGATTTATGAATTCTAGCCATATACTTTACAGAGAATATGACTCAAATTAGACATGACCAAAAGGGAAAAAAAACATCTACCTGGAAGAAATGCATTTATAGCTCCTTTCAGTCAGCTGACTGGCTGTATTGAGACCCAAGTTTCTATTTGTGCCTCATGCAACCTACAAGGGAAAGAACAGCGGCAAACTGTTTTCCTGTCAGTGAAGTAGGAGTGAAGGATGAGCCCTGGCATGTATTTCGTCTTTCGCCTCAAAGCCAGCTTCCAACCAGATTGGCAGTGGTGCTGCAATCTCTCTGATATGGATACCTATACGGTGTGCACCGGACTGAGACCCTGGAAAGGCCATGAAGCAGTCATGGCACCGGATCCCTGTTAGTGGGCAGGCCTGAGCCAAGCAAAGCCTGACTCTTATTCTCTACCTCCCAAGCCAAGCATCCCCAGAAGCTTGCCAGCCCTGAACACCAGGAGTCCCTGCTTCTGTAGGGATCTTAGATCATCTCCCAGGATTAGTCACACTCATTGCTCCCAGCTGTTTTCAGATATTTGTTTTGTATAATTTGTTATTCATAGACTCTGTCTCCCAGAGGTAGCTGCTGGTGCTGAAATCAATGTGTTGCTCTTGTTTAGTCATTTCAGTCGTGTCCAACTCTTCGTGACCCCATTTGGGAGTTTTCTTGTGAAGATACTGGAACGGTTTGCTATTTCCTTCTCCAGTTCATTTTACAAATGAGTAAACTGAGGCAAACAGGGTTAAGTGACTTGCCCAGTCCCATAGCTAGTAAGTATCTGAGTCCAAATTTCAACTCAGGTCCTCCCAACTCCAGGCCCAGGGCTCTGTTCACTGTGCCAACTAGCTGTTCTAGAACTGGGAAGACCTGGGTTAACGTTCTGCCTCCAATACTTTTTACTTGTTTTACTTTCCCTTTGCCCATGAATAGACTCCACTCCCTAATCCAAAACAGAAACAAGACAATATTAAAAAAAAAAAAAACAACCCAAACCTAAGCATCTCTTCTCTTTCATTGCCAAACTAGAAAAACCCATCTCCTTTCAATGCCTCTACCTCTTCACCTCCCAACCTCTGCTCAACCCTTTGCAATATGACTGAATTCCAATGAAACTGCTTTCTCTAAAGTTTCCTTAATTGTCAAATCTAATGAGTTTTTCTCAGTTCTCATCCTCATCATATTCTCTAAAACATTTAACTCCAATAACCACCATTTGCTTTAGATTACTCTCTCTTCTCTATTTTGTTTTTGTTTTTACAGTGTTCTATCTCGGTTCTACTCTTAATTCTAATGCTGGTTAGTTACCCAAATCATATCCCCAAATGGGGGTGTACACTGACACCATCCTTGGTCCCCTTCTCTCCATATGCTCTCTCTATTATGATATTGGCTTTCATAGGTTTAATAATCTCTTTCCAAAACTCTAGGCATACACCTCCAACTGCCTACTGGACATTTAGAAAAGGATGTCCCATGGGCATCTCAAACTCAACATGTCCAAGAAAGAAACCCACCTCCCTCCTGAATTTCCCTCTCTCTCCATATGGCACAACCATTGCCAACTCAGCATTATCCTCAGTTCCCCCATCGTTCTCACACATCGTATATTCAAACAATTTCCAAATCTTTTTTTTTACTTCTACCTCCATAACGTCTCTTGACTCAGTCTCCTATTTACTCACATGCCCACTACCTTGATTCAGGTCCCTATCATCTCATGACTGTATGGTTGCAATGTTCTCTTAACTGGTCTCTTTACATCATCTTGATTCTCTCTGATCCAGCCTTCATGTGGTGGCTAAAGTTAATTTGTTAAAATGCCTGTCTGACCATATAAATTCCCTAAATCAACTTTGAGGGTTCTCTATTGTCTTAAGATCAGATATATAAATAATAAATATTCTTATTTTAGCATCTAAAACCTTTTGTACATTATTCCCTCTCCTATAATCTATGATCTAATCAGACTGGCTTTCCTACTCCTCCTCACCTATCACTCCACCATCCTTTTTTATGCCTTTTCAGTGGCTATCCCCCATTCCTGAAATGCACTCTGTGCCTTAGAATCTTTTTTCCCTTCAAAACTGAAGTTGTTGTTCACTTTCTACACGAAATCTTTCACCTGCTATTTCCTTCACCCTCTCCAAATTACCTTGAGTTAATTTTGTATATATTCTATATATTCTTATATGTGGACATGCTGTGTCTCCTAGTCAATGTAAACTTATTGCTTTTGTTTTTATATTTCTAGTGCCTAACACAATGATGGACATATAGCAGTTGTGTAAGAAACCCTTATTGATGCACCATGGGAACACCAGGAACACCTTTCAGGAACCTCAAGCAACAATCCAAGGCTGCAATGAACTTACATAAGGGTTGGAATCGGCCTCACTTGGAAGGAGTTCTGACTCATTCTTGATATTTAGACTGTGACCTAGACCATGGGTTCCAAAGCAGGTGATACCACTTCCTGGGAGGATGCTGAAATGATTGAAGGGGGTGGTAGTAACCTAAGGCATAATCTGGGTGCATTGAATAAAAATAAGGTGGTAGTGGGAACATAAGAAAAGAAAAATTTGAAAAACTATTCATACATGTTTCATCTATTGTGTAACAGAGTTAAAGTCTTAGTGATTACATTATTTTCCAAATAAGCGCACGAAATGCAAATTATAACCTATCAGGGGTCAAGTCCACCAATCAGTCTAAACACACAAGTGCTGGCAGGTGAGTGTATTGCTCATTGAGGGAAATCCAGCATGCACTGGCAGGAATATGTACGTGTAATGACCTGTTTACAGTAGGATACTATACAATTACGTTATGCAATATTGCATCATCAAAATTTCAGTGCAGGGAAAACCCCCCACAAATTTATAATAAATTATTGCATTTAAAAGGAGACAATAGATCAAATAAGTTTGGGAACCCCTGGTCTAGACATTATTTTGTTGCATTGTGGGACTCCAACCAGCCAATTGTGGATCCCAACTTTGTTAGTCAAGGTATGGAAGTTGGTACCAAAATCTCCCTTCTTGAGGCTCACGGGTATTATTTAGAAGATGTCAGCTTCTAGGATTCTACGGTGAAAATTTACCCAACCATGGAAATTTATTGACTGCCCTTTGGTGATATGATGCAGGTGCCCCTCAGATACAAACAGATAATCTTTACATATTTCAGTGATTCCAATGTGTTTCAGAGTTGCAACATTCTTTTACAATATGATTTGGCTCCCAATTCTTCCTTAGGGCTTATGTTTATTTCTTTATTTCTTAATTAAAGTCAATCAAGATTATTTTGGGGCCTTTCATTTGGAGAATTTCATGATACCACTAGAGATAATTGGAGATATCCTGGGGTACTTCAAAATTGGAATTTGAAATTAGTGGCATAGACAAACACCATCTGACCCTGCGGTGAGAGACTATAGGTTTTCTCTCCCCTGCTACTAATTTCTGAGATTGGCACTGATAACAGAAATCTTTTAGTCTAATAATTAATTGAGATTGGGTATTCTGCTGGTACAATGTGGCATGGGAGCTCTGTCTTATGAGGACTTCTCTATGTCAGTCAAATCAGAGATGCAGTGAGCTGCAACCTCCTGCTGTCTGTATTTATACACTCCTTGACAGATCAGCATAATATACCACAAACTTCTGCACCAATGCTCCAGTACTGAATAATCACTCGCTGGAGATGCATCTTAACCAAGCAAAGGGAGAAGGCTTCACTTGTCTCAAAAATAGCTCCCCCCGCTGCTAGAATGAACAGAAAACCACATGACAAAATCTCTTGACAAGAAGAAAACTGGCCAGTGTGCTATGTCTGATACTGGCAGCATTAATTTGATCATTATTTCTTGATCAATAACCCCAGAAATTTTTAAATTAATTTGTTTTCATTTTTCAACAATCACTTCTATAAGTTTTAAATTTTTTCTCTCTCTCTCCTTCCCCCAGATGCCATGCAATCTTATATGTAACCCCAGAATTTTTAAGCTAAAATACTTTAGTTTTCTCAGTAGAGAGGTAGACAGCTCTGGATGTGGAAAGCACATCTATTCTATTAGATCTAGTTGTCAGTCAAGAAATATTTATTAAGTACCTACTCTGAGCCAGGTACTGTGCTAAGAATTGGGGATACTGAGAAAAGTTTAAAAACAAGCCTGAGCTAAGGTGCCAATTTCCTTAGCCTTAAGCGTTTTTCTTTGTTTCAAGGAAGCATGCAATTGGAGCACTGAAGGGGGGAGAAAGATTGAAGAAATAACAATGGTAGAAAAACAAAAAAGCAACATCAAAACTTTTTTTTCAAGTGGAGTTGGAAGGGTCCTGTTTCTAACTGGCAATGTCTATCCATTAACCCTAGATATTCAGTTCACATTCATCCTACATATCCCAGATTCTTTTGGCCTTACTGCTTATATCTGAATTTTATTCTTTCTTATTAGAGGGGGCAGGCAAGGTTTCTTGAATAAATTGTTCGAATTCTTCCCGCTTGAAAAAATAGAGAACACATACGACTTGCTCAGCATCGCAATAATAAAAGGTGCTATATCTCCATTCAGATTTATTTTAAATTTGTTTTTGGATTATTACACCAGTGTTATTTTCCAGTTACTACTACTACAATACACCATTAGATCCTTTCTTTTAAACAAATATAATAGTCTCTTTGGATGGGACCTCCTTCCCTACTCCTGCCCCCCCGCAACCCGTACATGTGAGGTAAGGTTTGAAACACTGCTGGTGAATGGAAACAGATTTAGTGAAGACTTCTCAGGAATATGGAGTCTTCTGAAGAGACCTTAGGCCCAGGTAGTCAGGTGATTTCCATATAACGCTATGTATTGCATTAGGATCAATGATTGGATATAAGTCACTAACTCCTCAATACCTAATTTGCATATGCGCATGCAGTCTGCAGTCTTCACACAGGTCCACCTGATTTGCATAAGTTCTCAATGCCCAGCTTGCATGAGTCATCAATGCTTCATTTGCATATATTTTCAATGTCTAATTTACATATAATGATGTGTATTTTCGGACTTTGTAACATCCAGGAGTGGGAAATTTGAACCAGGTTTCAAAAAGGATTGGTTAGATTTCACATCTACAATGTAAGACCGGACTTCTCAGCCAATGAGAATAATGGTCAGCTGTGGGAGGGGGATTTCCAAGTCAGGGTCTATATAAATTGCCATTCTGATTCTATAAGGCGCTTCCCTACTCCAGCTTTGCTGGTGAAGGGACTGCCCACTTCTTGCAAGAACCGAATAAAGGAGATTTTCTGGTTTTGCTTTGAGAAACCTCTGAGCAGTCAATTTGAGTAAGGAGATGTTCATACTTCCCCCCCCCTCCTCCCGCCACACACACACACACACACTGGGAGTCTTGGGATTTTGTGGTTCAGAGACATGGTGTCCGTTCCCAGTTCTGAGACTGGATTATTAACTGGTTTGAGCCTAGGTGGGGAAGGAGGGAGGGGCACAGTTCTGCCAGCCCAGGAACTTTTGAATTTAGTGAGACGTGGGAAAATCCTCCCTGACAGAAGATGAAAGGCAGGCAGAGAACAACAACGCTAATCCAAAGGTGACTAGATCCTGATTCAAGTTTTACAGGGTGTGATCTGGGACTAAGTAGAGGCAGCTGACTTTAGGGAACAGACTCCATTAAATGGAAACAGTAAATTGGATTTATGTTGCCATTTGCAATTGGCACTTTAAGAACTAAGGAAAGTTCCAAAAAGTTTGATTACCAGAAATCCACCCATTTTTCCTGTTTGCTATTTGGACATCTTATATGCCTTTTTGTTTCATGCCATTCCTTTAAGTTATTTCTTTATCCTGATTTTGCTTCCCATAAAATCCATGGTTGACCATGAATAGTTTGTGCTTCATGTATTTATTATGTGTCAGGAAAAGGGAAATGGGGGATGCCAGTGATGAGACTGAATACACAGAAGTTAACAAGGACAGTGTAATGGTTCACCTAACTTCCTCTTAAAAACCTCCAGTCACAGAATCTTAGTGCAGAAGTAGCACAATGAAATCTTACACATATAAGGACAACAGCTCAATAGTTAGTGTCCACAATACAACTTTTCTTGTTTCAAGTTCATTTTTGTTTTTTACTGCAAAGTAATTGATATAATCCATTGATGTAATCCTTGGATTAGTACTGTTCTAGTCAGGGATGATATGGTCATTACTTGCCATACTCCAACAGATTGAGTAGAGTTTTGCTTTGTTTTTGTTTTAATTGATTTCCACAAGCAAAAGACATTGTAACAAAGCATTTGTAGCACCTGGGATACCTCCCTCCCATAAGGGTCCTTAAAAAAACATTTTCCCCAAGCTTGGGGCATTCTGTGCCTCAGCCACTCAAAATCTTAGCTCATGAACTCCTCTAGCTAGCCAGAGGACTCATTAATTTTAAAAAGTTATTTAATAAAATATCAAAGTAAATAAAGTGCCAAGAAAAAGATCACCCCACTTACACATGGAGTACATCCTTTTGTAAGTTACTGCCCAAGTAGGGAAAGACAGACATGCAGAGAACAAACATGACCAAAAATGTATAGAGAGAATACCCAGACATGGTCAGGATAGATGCATGAAGGAATACAGGACAGGAATCTACGTATGAAGCAGTTATTAGGATGACAGGGACATACACCAGGAACCCATGTGACTGGGGCACATTCCTGGCCAAGGCAGTTTGTACCATTAATGCTGCAGGGCTGCTGATATCCTTTGGTGATCTCATCATGTAGCTGTCTCCTGGGTGTCATATCTTTGATGTAAGTGTCAAGTCTTTATTGGGCATATCCAGTTGCCAGTAGATGTTTCCTGCTACCTCCTGTTGGACTTCATTTCTTTAGGGTCAGCTATTGGCTTTATACTCTTGGGTCCTAAGGTGTTATAGTCAGAAAGGGAAGGATGATTTTTTTGTTAAGCGCATATTTATTAGAGGTATGGGACACTATACCTAATAAAACTACCAGCAAAAGTCAGTGAGAGTGCTCTAGGCTAAGATTAAATCCATTGTTTTAATTTCTACTGTCTGGTTCTGATTTTGAAGCATGTCTGCTTGGATCACTATCTCCAAAGCCAGAATATGCTTGGAACATAAGAGGCACTTAATGAATGCTCGTTAATTGATTGCCTAGAATGGATAGAAGATTCCTTTTAGTTCTCATTTAACCTTTGATAATATCCCATGTCCTTAAAACACAATTTGAGGACTCTTAAAAAAAATGACAAATGTATGAAAGTTAGGGCTATGAACCCCATAGGCTCCCATAATGTTCCCCATGCAGATGCATTTGAGTAAGAAAAAAAGGTAAGTGACGAGGATAAGACCATTACTTTCTAATTTCCTGTTCCACACTGTTGCCTTTATTAAATATACCTGCTAGTAACAACAACAGAAAAAAAAAGAACCTGGGTTTTCCATATTCTGGTCACTACAAAGCCTCCGCACATGGAACTTACAGAAATATTTGTGCTTCCTTATTTATATTAGACAAAAATGATTCCGTTTTGCTTTATAATTTTGTGTCCATGAAGGCATGTCACTAATAACTATTCTTTGAGCTTTCACTATAACAAATGGACATCTTAAAATAAATACTGTGCCCAAAACCCCAGAATTATTGGTGTTAAGAATATGTACATGTTTAAAAATTATTTTTAAGAGTGTTCCTTAGATGAGTGTGGTGATACATGCCCATAATGGGTTACAGGGAGGGAGGCGGTGAAGTAGATATAACAATGGAGTCAGGAAGACATGAATTAAAATATGTTCTTAGATTAGTTATGTGACCCTGGGCAAATCAGCTAACTTCTGTTTGTCCGGTTTCCTCATCTCTAACATGAGGATAGTAATAGTACTTCCCACTGTTGTAGTAAAGATCAAGTGAGGTATTTGTAACATATTTAGCTCATAGGAGGCACTATATAAATGTTACTACAACTACTACCACCACCACTACTTCCACTACCGCTACCACTACAACTACCACTACTACTATTAGTGTTACTGCTGCTGCTGCTCCTCCTCCTCCTCGTCTTCCTCCTCCTCCTCCTCCAGACATTGAGGCTGGTAGATTGCTTGAGTTTACGAGTTGTGAGCTGTAGTAGGGCTAAAGCCCCACTAGGGTATTCACACCACATCCAATACCAATATAGTGAGCCCCTGGAGTTGGGGGCAGGGAACCAGGCTGCTTAAGGAGGGGCGCATCCGCCCAGGTCAGAAATGGAACAGGTCAAAGTTTTTATGCTGATCAGCAGTGAGATCAGACCAGTGATTGCACCTCCAGCCTGGATGACACTGGAAGATTCAGTCTTTAAAAAAAAAAGATGTGTTTCTTGGTATCCCCCTAATCTCCTCTCGTGTTGATTCTCAGGTGGTTGTCTGCCTCCCGTACCAGGTCTGAAGAGGAGTGAATGATTATTGTTTCTTCTGCTTAAATTTCATTAGCCCTGATTGACATCTATGTGATGGGAAAATGGAAGATCTTTCTACTTAGCATATGGGGAAACTGAGATGAAGTGACTTGTACATGGTTAGCAAAGAATGGAAACTAGAATACTAGTACCTTCCTTCTCCGCCCCACTGAATTCCACAGCTTATATCAGATTTATATCAAAAGGAAGGAAGCATTTCCTGATAGATTTCAAAGCACCAATCAGAATCCTGAACGTTTATTACAGAGAGAGCTAAAAGGCGTTAGTATGCGTCTGCATCTAGGAACCAAGAAGGTTGTAGCAAGAAGTAAAACTAGCCCAAATGGGACCTGAAACCAATTCAGTTAAATGGGAGGAGGTGGAGGCAGAGGTCAGTGTCACCATGGGAAATACTGGGGGAGAGATACTTATGGAAAGAATGGCAATATGGAAGACAGTCTCAAGGACAGCCCATGGGAACTGGAGATGAAGTGAGGTGGGGAGGAGGGGTAGGGGTGATGAAGAGGAGCATTATGGGAATGGCCTTCTGTGAGTAATAACAAGAGTGGTTATGCCAGGTATATCCATAGGGCTGACCAAAAGATGAGGTTCACAGACAGCAATCACCGTCAGGAGGAAGCCTCCTCTAACCCAATGTCCACATCCTAGGCAATGCTTCACTTTTCTCTGTGCTCATTATGATCCTGGATATAGCAACTCCAATTCCTGGGCACTGACTCCCCCTCCCATCCCTTGCTTGCAGCCCTAAAAAAAAATAATCAGTGTTTAATTCCTGGGCCCCATTTGAGTAGACTAGGGAACTACAATTTAAAGCTAAGACCTAAGGTTCACTCCTATGGTATGAACTTACAGAAATCCTAGCCTAACATCATAACATCAGACCCTAGTCCTCTGGCACTACTGGAGGAACTAGAAATCATAATCTACTTGCCAATCATCTAATTAAAATTCTCAAAGATAGACCAAATTTCTAAGCATGGGAAGGCTCCAATCATCAGCCTAGACTTTGTGTTACTGTCAGGGGTGCCATCTCTGAAGTAGAGCTAGGATCACTGAGTTTTGATCACGTTGGATATGTAGATGGGGTATTGCAACTGTGTGTCACATAATGCAGGGGCAGCTAGGTGGTGTAGTACATAGAGCACTGGTCTTGGAGTCAAGGAGACTCATCTCCATGATTCAAATCTGGCCTGAAACATTTATGATCCTGGGCAAGTCACCCTGTTTGCTTCGGTTTTCTCATTTGTAGAATGAGCTGGAGAAGGACATGGCCAACCACTCCAGTATCTTCGCCAAGAGAACCCCAAGCAGCATTAGACAGTCTCATATGACTGAAATGACTCAAAAACAAAAACATAATGCAGTGGAAAAAACAGTGAATTTGGAGTCAAAGGAGTTAGATTTAAAATGCTCACTCAGCTTGTACTTGTGTGATTGGGCAAATGACTTGGCAGTGCTGGCTCTCATCTCTGTACTTGTAAAATGAAAGGGCTGAACTAGTTGATCTCTGAGGTGCCTCCTAGCCAATAGAATGCTGGTAAATGTTTAACAAATGGTTCTATCGGGAAATAAAAATGTACACATGACACACTTTAAAGTTTAATTTGTATCATTAACGTTTTCTTCTTCACTTTATTAAGTCAAAACAAAAATTCAGGTCCTGATTTAGAGCATTTGCCATTTTCCAAGGTGTAAATGCTCACACCAAACATTTAACAAGAGCCTTCCAGTATGCTCCAGCGCACCCCTGTTCTTGGCTCTAACTCTTATGAAACATAGACCTTAATTCTGTTCACAGCCATTGCCCTAGTTCAGGCCTTCATCACTCCTAATCTGTTCTTCTAATTGTTCTCCCTGGCTCGTATTTCCCCCCTTTCCAATCTATCCCACCACACACAATTACTAAAGACATTTTCTTAAAGTTCTGGTCTAACCATGCTAGTCAACTTGCTCAGTAAATTCCTGTGGTTTCCTATGTAAAGGTTCATATAAAGATCTCTGTTTGATATTTAAAACTCTTCACCTTGGTTCCAATTTACCTTTCCAGCCATCACTCTCCTTTCCATTCTGTAATCCTGTCAATCTGACCATTTTACTGTTCCTCTTCCCATCTTAGTAACTTTGTGCTGGGCATTCTCCATGCCTGGAGCACAATTCCTCCTCCTCCCTCCAAGAATCCTTTGCTTCCTTTAAGACTCTGCTCAAGTGCCACCTTCTACGTGAAATTCATCTTGATATTCCTATGTGCACCTATTGTCTTTGGCAATAGAATACTGTAGAATGTAAGCTCCTCGAGGAAGGGACTATTACACTTCTGTCATTATAACTCCCAAACCTAGCTCAGTACCCAGAACAAAGTACAGAGAGATCTTGATGAGTGAGAATCTTGTGAAGTGGTCTCATTATTCAAATTCTCACTGTTTATTTCTACTGTGCTGGAACCAAATACCATCTTTGAGATAATTATAAATTCAAATAGTACAAATTTCAATACAAGAGATCGCTTCATAACATTCATTATTCCCACTAATTGGGATTATCATTTGATTGATATGGTACCAAATATTAGATTCTTCCTGAAACTTTGAAATCAGTTTGAATTTATGAAGTTGAAGTTACTGAGAGTTCAATAAACCTGAACCTAGAATTATCATCGCTGAGATGAAGCAGTCAGCTGCATATATGACCTATGTACTGATGGGAAAAGTCAGAAGTGTACCCCACTTGGGTTACTTCAGAAGTAGAATCTCTCAGAGGGAAGCCTGCCCTTTGATTAAATGATTTTTAAGTGACATGAAACAAACAACAGAAGAAATACAAGTATTTTCATCTGGAATGTAAGAGAAAGATTAGCTAAAGCTAATGCAAAAGATAGCCCATTTTGAAAGAACTGCGGTGAATGGTGTCCATTGAAAAACTAATTGATTTAATTGAAGCCAGGATAGTTACTTGAAATCCCAAGAAACATTTGACACTCATCCAAAGTCAATTAATTCAACCTAAGAATGATTTGAAACCTAATGAAAGAGTTGAATATATGTGAATGCACTGAATCCTATCAAAATAGATTTGATTTAGTAAGCAAGTATTAAACCCTAACTGAAAGCCATATAATCAAAAAAAGGTGCTTGAATGGCACTGTTATTAAAAATTAGATATGTTTTTACTGTCTCTCATTGTGGAAGGATCAATTGCTAAAGATTCTCTAAACCCTGCTATAGGGTACACTGATTATAAATTTATATACATATCAGAGTGACTAAGGAAGTGTTTCTCAGACAAAAGGCTCTATTCAAATGTTAACACTATATATAAAAAAATAGCAAGAACATAGCGCCATTTAAGAGTGAGAAAAAAGAAAAAGGGGAAAGGAAGGAAGCTGGGGAAGAAAGAGGGAAAGAAACAGATCATTTAAACTTTACTCAGGAAAAAGTACTTTCAGAAGCTATCGGAGAATGAAGGAATAGCCAGTTAGTAGATGGCTTCCTTTGAAAACCATGAAAACTCAAGTCTATGTTGTACATCTGCATGTCAGTTGTCAGAGAATTACAGAAAACTAGAGCTTGAAGAAACAAAACACAGTCTGGTCCAATTCTTTTCCTTTTCATAGGGAGGATGTTAAACAACTAGTTCAAGATAGCAGAGTTAGGAACAGTGGCACCTACTATCAAGATTTCCTTAGTCTAATCCAGAGGCACAATGTTTTATCCACTTTAACATTAATCCACAGAGTTAAAGGAGATTTTAGGCAGTGCAAACAGGATTTTGGATAGTATTGTTTAGGCAGGGAGGGGAAGCTAAGATTCTCTCTCCTGAATGATGCCAATTGTAGTTGGATGAATTGGTTGTGTGAGAATTAGTTCTCAAGCAAAGGGACTGCAAACAGATTCATTAATCAAAAAGCAAAAATTAAAGTTACTTATAAAATGTGTAATTTTGTACATAAAATATCCATTTTCTACTTGAATCTTACACCTTTATCTTTTCTCCCTCTAAAAAGCAAAATAAAACAAAAAAACCATAAAACATATATACAATGTCAGCTTAAAGAGATATTCAAGTCAACTGAAGAAGATCAGCCCTGACCTCTGGTATTGAAGGGTAGAAAAAATTATTTTTTTTATTTTGACATTTTTTTTTCTATTTTGAACTCTAGATTTTTCTTCTCCCTCCTGTCCCTCTCCTACCCACTGAGAAAGCAAGCAAGATGGTGCCAATTACACATATAAAATCATTTCAAAACATATTTCCATATTAGCCATGCTACAAAAAAGCATGAAGAAAGTGGAAAAACATTATACTTCAATTTGCATTCAAATTTCATCAGTTTCTCTCAGAAAGTGGATAACATTTTTCACTGAGTCCATTGCACTTATCTTGGGATCATTGTTTTAATCCAAAGTAGTTAAATCTTTTGCAACTGATCATCGTTACAATGTTGCAGTTACTGTATACAATGTTCTCTTGTTTTGTTCACTTCACTTTGCATCAGTTCATGTAAGTCTTCCTAGGTTTTTCTGAAACCATCCTGCTCATCATTTCTCATACCACAATAGTATTGCATCATAATAATATACAATTTGTTCAGCCATTCCCCAAATGATGGTGTCCCCTCAGTTTCCCATTCTTTGCCAGCACAAAAAGAGCTGCTATAAAGATTTTTGTGCATATCAGTCCTTTAGAAAAAAACTCAGAGAACAAACTTATTCCAGCTTCTCCAGAGAGAAGTTAGCAGGAAAGACTTATTTCAGCAAGGAGAGTCACAGAATCAAAATCCTTCCAAACTAAATCATAGAACATCCAAGTTGGAAGGGACTTCACAAACCATTTAGTCCAGGGGTTCTTAAATTTTTGGTATTCTTTGACAGTCGGTGAAGTTTAAGGTCCCTTTCTCAGAATAATGCTTTCAAATGTGTAGAATATATTTGATTATGAAGGAAATCAATTATATGCATGTATTTTTATCAAAATATGTGTACACACACACGCATTTAAATTTTATAGTCTCTGGGTTCACAATATAGTCCAAGCAATACCCATAACAAGAATCCTTTCTCCACTCTCCCATTTTGGTTTCCTTGGATCTATCATCTATTTCCTCCAATGAGGAAGAAACTACCACCTCCTAAGGCAAACTATTCCACTTTTGAGAGGGACATTAGACACCGGCTAATTTAAACACCTATCTATCAGATGTGTGAAATTTTCCAACAACATTCTTACCCATGTAAATGCTTCCAAAGATGGAAGAATTGATTACTTAGAAAATCCATTCTACTTTTGGATGACTCTGGTTATTAATTTTTTTCCCATAGGTTAGTACATATTATATGCATTATACCTCTGTTCTATAATTATTAGGTTTTGCTTGAGGAGAAAATCTGCTTCTTATTGCTCTAGAAAGATGATACTGGCTGTGCTGCATTTTTCCCACCACCAAAATCTTCTTTCTCATTTCTACAACCCCTCAATTGAGGTAAAAAAAGCTGAAAGAGGAATTCCTGACCTTGGGCTTTTTTTTCCTGAATATTAAGCAGAAAGGTGACATGAACTTGAAATTAAAAGTGGACTTTGGCTAAAACCCAGCATGTGTGAGAGAAAGTGGACATTGAAAAGGACATGACTTTGTAATTGTTTTATTTTCCTTCATTCTACATTTCAGTCCTATCTTATTTAATGGTACATTACAAAGAGTATTATAAGCACATTAAATATAATATTGCTCAGACCAATGCCACTTCATAATAACATTAATAGTATAACCTAATCAAATTTTATTTAATATCATTCAACCAACCACCCATTTATAACATTGTTCTAGTAAATTAGCTTATGCCCTCTAATAGTGTTTCTATTTTGAAAAATAAATTTATTTTTTCCTAAACAGCATTTACCAGCTGTATTTTCACAGAACCAATTAATGATATTTTGTGACTGTGCCTCTAGTATTGCTTTAAGCTGTATTACTTCACAATTCAGTACTTCAGAAGATCTATCCTTTCGTGATTGTGAGTACTTTATCAACTATCAAAAATTCATCATGACTTAATGGAGAGACTTAATGAAAGAAAAAGAATCACATCAGCCAACAGCTGATGAGTCTTCCCAAACTGTTATAAGTAAGCAGCTTATTGTTGAGATCACGCTCTATGTCTTTCTAGTTTGGTGGCATCTATCTGAGCTTGTGGTACCGTGGAATAGCTTCCAAGAAGCCAGAATTACTGAATGGGTGTTGCCTCAGTCAAACCAAGACTTGGGAAAGACTTTGACTTAAAAAGGCCAAGGTCTCCCACCACATCTGAGGCCATCTCCAGTCATCCTGATCCATATCTGACCACTGGACCCAGGTGGCTTTGGAGGAGAAAGTGAGGCTGGTAACTTCGGACAGCCCTGCCTCACTTAAATCCAACTCACCTGCAAGTCATGACATCAACCTCCTGATGTCATGGTCCTCTTTAAGAATGGAGAACAAAACAATGAATGATATTAACTATCAACATGCCATAGTGAAACCTCCAAGAAGAATTATAACAAAACGTTATTGTAAATAAAAAATAGTTTCTTACATTTATAACACAGATGTGAGATTTCCTATTGTATTCTGTTCAGTGTAAGACCAGAACATGATTATAAGCTCCTTGAGGGAAGGGGCAGTTTTGCTTGCTTGTATTTGTTTCTCTTGCATTTGACACAGTGCCTGGAACATATTAAGTACTTAATAAATGCTCTGTCTACCTATCTACTATCTTGGTCAATGATACTAATTCATCCAAGAATTCATAGAGGACCAGATAGGAACAGTTCACATTTATTTAATACTTTGAGGTTTTTAAAGTTCTTTTCCTACAAAATTGTGAAGTAAATAGTGCAGGGATTACTATCCTCATTTTATAGATAGGGAAACTGAAACCCAGAGGGAAAGTGACTTACAGGATCACACAATTAGTAGATGCCTAAAGCAAAAATTAAGCTAAGGACTGCAGACTCCTTGTCCTATAATCCTTCTACTAGACTGATGGCACTGTTGGGTTTGGGAAGAGAATAGGGAATAAAAAAGCAACTTACTTAGGTCTTACCTCTAAGGAGATTCCTGGATAGAATGGGGAGATAAGACTAGAACAGAAAAAAAGCAAGTGATTAGATATCTTCCCTTCCTTTATTCATTTTCTCTTTCCTGTTATTGACTCAATGGAGAGTAAATGACTAATTTGAATAGATGATCAAGGCTTGCTATGTTCCTAATTTGTACTTTTATTCAATGTCAATAGTTATTGAGTGTCTGCTATGCACAAGCTACCATAGAATCATAAACTTAGAGCTGGAAAGGACCGTATTCCAACTGCCTTCTTTTCTGGATGAGGAAAATGAGGTTCAGGGTGATTAAACGACGTGCCCAAAATGATACAGGTCTTTAGATTTGATCCAGTGCTTTTTATTTGGGTATTGTAGAGGTTACAAAACAGTTTGAAACCGAATCTAACCCCAAAAGCTTACAATGTAATTGTGAAGGGAATAACAATGCAAAGAATAAAGTAGGAAAGGAGAAAGAAGAGAAGGGAAGAGAAAGATGGAGATTCCTTCATCCTAGTCCATGAGCCTCTTCATGGCATGGAAGTGGTCTTGGAATTTCAAAGATTGTACTAGAAACACACAAACTCTGTACCATGGTACTTCTTACCAAGCTAGAAAATGTTCAAATATAGTTCATTTCTTCCTTCCTCCCTTTTTCTTTCCTCTCTCCCTTCTTTCTCCCTCCTTTCCTTCTTTCCTCTTTCCCTTCTTTTTTCCCTCCCTCTCTCCCTACTGTCCTTCCTTCCAACCTTCTTTCTTTTGTTTTTATGTATATCTTTGTCTCTCTGTGTATATATAGAGATAGATATCTATATGTTTATATAGAAATAGACATAATATCCTCAAAGACTCATCAGCTAAGTTATTTAGTATATGGAATCTTTATTGGTGGAGAGATTGACCACACCAAAAAAATCAGATTGCTGAAATATTAAAATATGATTATAAAATGGTCTACATGCATGCATGCCTTTCTGAGATACAACAAAACCTTGCTGAGTGGGCAGCACAAGTTATCACCATTTTATAGGTGAAGAAAATGGGGTTCTGATAGGTTGAATGACTTGCTTAAGGACATACAGCTATTAAATGATAGATTAGTACATTTTTCACTATGTAAAAAAAAGTTAAATATCAGTATAAGACACAATAAATGGAATGTTAAAGGAGTGGCAAAAATTTTGATAAAATATGTTATATTACTCTTATGGAGAAAAGAAAAGAGAGAACTAGAATATAATAAAATGGATTCACAACTGATTAGATGACTGGATTCAAAGATTAGCCATTGTTGGTTTAATGTCAACATGACAGACAATCATCATTGGAGAACCCAACGATTCTATTGGTCCTTGGGCCTGTGCTGTTTAGCATTTTTACCTAGATCTCGAATAAAGTAATAGAGAGTATGGTCATCATATTTACAAATAGTACTAAGTTGGTGGGACAGCTAACATAAATGACAGGCAAAAGAGTTGGAGTGAATCTAATAAGTTGTAATTCAATAGTGATAGATACAAAGTCTTACCTTTAGGTACCAAAAATATCTTTCACAAGTTCAGAATAGAAAAGATACGGTTAGATAGTAGTTCGTTACAGTTACATAGTAGTTCGTTAGGAAAATATCTGGAACTTTTAGGGGATTGTAAGTTTGGGAGGAGTCACCAATATTATGTAACAACTAAAAAATCTTGAGCTGCATTAAACAAGGCATAGCATCCAATACTCTGCCCTCACAGACCTCATCTGAAATACATTGTTCTCAGTCCTGTAAGTTACCATTTATAAAGGACATTGGTAAGTCGAGAAGAGTTCAGAAGAGCACAGTAAGTTTTGGTGAAGGGATTTGAATCCATATTGTCATGATGAAAATTAAGGTAAACTGAGGCACCAAGTTCTGAGGACATTCAGTTTGTTGGTGAGGCTAGAAATTATCTATAAAAGGGATCCCTAGCTCCTCAGCAAGCCAAAAGACACCAAACGGAGACAGATAATTTTTACAGACAAAAGGAGGAGCATCCCAAAACTAGGAAGTAGCATTATATATGGAGAAAACAATATGATTGACTACAATGAAGCTACTATGAAGCATCACAGATAGGAAAACAATGTGATTGTTTACATAGTATGAGGTATCACAGGCATGAGAAACAATATAATTATCTGGAAATTAGGAATGAGGGATTACCAACAATCCCTCCTTCCATTCTGATTCTAAGAAATGTTCATTGTTTGAGTCCACCTGCAAGGATAGTTTAGCCACAGTGGACCACATTACCTTGGATAACAGACTAAACTCCCTAGCATTCACTTTTATCCTTCAAGAACAACAGGCTTCTTTGATACAGGACCAGAACAATGATTGGCAGTAGATCTGCATTTCGAAACTTAGCTCAGAGACAAGAGAATAAGAAAGTTAAATTTCCAAGCTTAACTGAGCCAAGTGAAAAATGATTTGGGCAGTTGCAAAAATATCAGCAGTAATACAGAGTGGAATAAAAACAAATCATAATCAATTCGATTTTCCCAATTTTCAATGTCATGTGAGGAGCAGTTGAAAGAATTTGAGATTTTTAATGTGTTTTTCAGCAAGAACCCAGGCATATACAGGAGGGCCTGCTGTACAAGTTATTAAATCTGCTTTTCTAAAAGGAAAGCAACTTTTGAGGGGTCAAAAATCTACTTTAATCAAGCACATATATCATTCACTTAGTTCAGGGGAAAAAGTCAACACCCTGAACTTCAGAGAAAATACTAATAGATAAATAAAAACCAACAGACAGGGCTTTCAACTGTCTGACCATAAGCAATACATACATTACAGATCAAACTGTCTGACCATTACATACATAAATAGTTACCAGAAAAAAAGCACCAGCATCTGGATTTTCAAAGCCAGAGGGCTTCTTAGTGGCTGCCCAGAGTCAGGTCTGGCTAAACAAACACTTCCAATGAGTAAGTCCCAAAGTAAAACCTCACCTCAGAGTATATGTACATTTTTCAGTCAGAGGCAACACAATCCTTAAGAACCAGTGCCTCATTAGAAGACCAATTAACAAAAGGTCTTTGAGGTCTATTAATAAGTGGGGAAGATCTAATTAACATTACAATGTGGAAATTAGAAGGCGAGGGGAAGAAGAAGACTATGGGGTCATAACAGTCATCTTCAAAGCATGTGAAGGAGGGATAGAATCAGAAGGTAAAGTTGGAAGTTATGAGGAGGTAGATTTAATTTCAATATCAGGAAAAACTCTCTAACAATCTGAGTTCCAAAAACGGAATGATCTACCTTAAGAGATGCTGGATTTCCCCTCCTCCTTAGAGGTCCTTCAGCAGGGTTGTAGATAATTAATTAATTAAGTTAGACTCTCTTCTTGGAATAGAATGGACTAAATGACCCCGTGGTCTCCTCCAATTTCTAAATGACTACTCCAGGAGTCCAGCAGATGGGCAGCCATGGCAGTCTTTCCTGTGGAGGCATCGAGGACTTCAACTGGACTCCAAAGGATGAGTTGGATTCTGCAAGGTGCAGAGGAGGAGGGCCGGCATTCTGTACAAGGAGAATGTCAAGGGGGGAGGCAGGAATGCATACAGTATATGCAAGGCACAGGGATCATTCAGTCTAGAGAGTTTGTGTAGGGAAGTTGTGGGAGTGAAATGTGTTGTCCTTGGCATTTTTCACGAGCCTCCGCTTTTTCTGAGCTTTAACCTTGCTGATATTATTCTTAGAGGTCTGTGCCTCCCTTTTGTATTTGGCCTTGGTGATATGTCCCTCCTTCCAGTTTGCTGTACTAGTCCTTTTAAGATCTGAGCTCAGCAGGGGCTTTGTGGGGCATCAAACTGTTCTCTTAGGTCGCTGCTCTTTTTTTCCCATTCATGATTTTATTTTTAGAATTTGTTTATGAAAGCTTGTCGTTCCCTTGGAGCCATCTTCTCTTTTAGAGTCTCGGGCCATGGAATAATGCTGTCATCCCTCTGAATATGTTGAAATTGGCTTTCTAGGACTCGTGTCTGACTAGGCTCAAGGACTAAACCCCTGCTTGATGCTCAGATGAGAAGATATCTTGTTCATTTCTCCCCCTGGAGATTTTCCTTCACCAACCAACTCATCTTGGTCAGAACTAGTCTAGACTGTCTCGTGCCTTCTAAATCAACAAAGCATGTAAAAAGGCTAAGGGCTAAGTATTCATAAGGGATCTATATATGCTTTACTTTTACTTAGGTCACTCAGGAACAGGTTTCAGTGAACCTCCTGGTACCTGCGAATTTCCAATGAATATGAGACCTCATCAATGTGGGTACTCCTTCCACTGATACCAGTGGGAGTCCTTTCTAGTCTGCCCATCCTAATATATTCTAATGATAGCAGAAATAATAATAATAGCTGCTAACATTTGTCTAGCACTTACTTAACCAAATGCTATGCTAAACACTTTACAATTACTATTTCATTTGAGCCTCATAAGAGCCCAGAGTGTGTGTGTGTGTGTGTGTGTGTGTGTGTGTGTGTGGTATTATTATCTCTATTTTATAGATGAGGAAACTGAGCCAAACAGTGGTTAAGTGACTTGCCCTGGGTCACACAGTAAGTCTCTGAGGCTGGATTTAAATTTAGGTCTTCCTGATTCCAAGCCAGATACTCTATCCACTCTGCCACCTGACTCAGCCATAAGTTCATCACTGGGAGTCTGCCCAATGTCTTGAATGGCTTTCCTAAAACAAAATACCTGTGGATATTTATAATTTCATTATAAAGGATGTTGCTTCTTCTGAAGGTACAGTTCTGTTGCCAGTCAAAATAGCTCACTGGGTAATCCTTATAGACAGCCCTGAGTGAATTAAATTTGGTAGATTTCTCAGGTAGCAAGTGGCAAAGCTAGAGTTTCTACATAGGTCCTCTGATGCCAAATCTTTCCATTGTATCACATGGCCTCTAAGATGTTCAGGACTCTTCCAAATATTAACTTCAAATGCTCAAACCTCTCCAATCTTTAATTACTTTATTTTGCTTTTTGCTATGAGAAACCCTGGCAGTATATCTTTTATTTTTTGGAAATCATCTTACTTCCCTGCCCCCCTCCTCACCATGCCCTCATTATACTTAATTTCTTTATTTAGAAAGATCACAGAGACACAAACTGTTAATATATTTGTACCTTTGGAGCACAATTGGAGAGCACTAGGTCCTGGCTTGCTGCACAACTTGGGATACAAAAAGTTCATGAGAGTACATGGAATGGATAGACGTGGTTTGTGAACATTCAGAAATGTCTTCTTAGAGGCCATGTGATACAATGGAAAGATTTGGCATCAGAAGACCTATGTAGAAACTCTAGCTTTGCCACTTGCTACCTGAGTGACCTTGGACCTTACTACCTCACCTCTCCAGGCATCAATTTCCTCTTTTGTTAAATGAGAAGGTTTGACTAGATAACTTCTGATCTACAATCCTGGGTGACATCTAGAAACATCAGTACTTTGAATCCAGCCAAGCATAGAACCTGATGACATTTCCCTACCATCTCCAAACTAGGGACCATAATTGTGCAGAGAAGAAGTTTAATGTTAAAACCAACCCTGGAAGTGTGAATTGAAATGGTTCTTCCATAATAGGAAGGGAAGTAAGGGAGAGGAACAATAGGCTAGAAATGATATTATGAAATTCTGCACTTATTTGTTTCTCCTGAGCATTGAGAAATAGTATAAAATTTCCTGCCAAGTTTTTCTTTCATTTTTTTTCCACCAGTTGGAATCCACAATAGGGGAAAGGCAGATTCACTTAAAATAATTCCCTCCTGTAAATGGTTTCAATGCCTGGAAGTCATTGAAGATTCATCCTATGCAGTCTAGTCCTGGCTCTGTCATTTACTTGTCAAGTGACTTTGGGAAAATCTGCTGACCTCTTTTGTTCCTCTTTCACCATCTGTAAGTACTTACCATCAACCTCCTTATGGAGATGGGCTTTTTGAAAGAAAAATCCCCTTTGGAATAACAGTGGCTGTGTATAAAGTGACTGTCTTCCAGTTAGCTAAAGCATCTTGTAGTTTTTCAGTGTCAATAGGTTAGAGAACTGTTGTAGAGGGAAACTCAGAAGAAAAGAAAATTATTCATCTGTTTCTTTTTCAATGTAGGTTGTAATCACTACTTACCCTTCTCCCTAAGAGAGTAGACTAAGTGTTGGATTTATTGAATCTAAAAAGAGCCTATGTTTGGGGACCTCAGGAGCCTTATTGCCAACAACCTACTCAATGTCAATGGACATATGTTGTCTATTACATGCACAGTACCGCATTAGGAAAGATCGGGGGTAGTAATAGCAGCTGGACCTATGATTACATTGCTATGGATAATTCCCAATGAGGAAGCTCCCTTTACCGATGCAGATTGGTACCTTCTCTGCAATTTAGTCTTAGAAAGTACCAAGCATATTCAGAGTTTACGGGACTTACTTATGACCATGCAGTTAGTAGATGTTGGGAAAGGGTGGGAGCGGGGGGTGGTACAAGGGCTCTGGTCTTCTGGGCTACATGGCCAGCTCTCAAACTGTTACATCACAGATGTCAATCATGAGGCCCAAAGGCTTCCTGTGTCCCAGAACACTGTCAAGTTGTGACCCAAACAGGATTAAAATGTAGTTCCTTTTCTGCTTTAGTGTATTGATATATTAATTTAAAAAAGAAATATATAAACATGCATGGTTTTCTAAGTCAACATGCAGCCTGCAAGGATTTTTATGTAGGGTTTAGTGGCTCCCTTTTCTATTTGAGTTTAACACCATTGAATTACATCACTTCATGTCTCCAGCATGGGAATGAATGAATGAAAAAGAATTTGTTATGTTCTCACTGTGCATTGAGCATCTTACGAGAGAGGTAGTACTGTGTAATGGATAGAGGTTTGGACTTGGAATTAGGAAGACTTGGATTCAAATCCTCACTCAGATGGAAATGGTATGGACATCAGTAAGTAACTCGCCCTCCTTACAAATGCCTTAGAAACAGCACCAAGATTGGAAGTTATAGGCAGGTCACCTATCTGTATAATTGAGGGTGTTTTTATACCAAGGGTTCTCTCTCATGGAAATTATAGGTCTGCTACACACACACACACACACACACACACACACACACACACACACCATATGAAGTTTTCTAAGATAAGTAACATCAAGAAAGAGATAGAATCAAAGTGCCGTGTGATGACTGAGTGGGCAAAGATTATTACTGACCAAATGAAGCAGAGAAAGTCTCATAGAAGAGGCTGCTTTCCAATTGGGCCTTAAAAGATGGGTGGGATTTTGATAGGAAGAAATGGCAGGGGCAAAGAGTCTTCCAGGTGTAGTGGTCCAGAAGGGCACAGAAATATGCAGTCCTGTCCAGCTGGAATGGTAGGTGTATATAAATAACATAATGCTGGTAAAATGCGATGGGACCAGAATGTAAAGGGCCTTCAGTTACAGGAGTTTGTATTTATTGTGTTCATTGTTGTTCATTTGTGTCCTTGTTCTACCAGTGCCTAAAGAAGCAGCATTAACCCTAATAAATACAATGCTGGACTTTGAGTCAGGAAAAACCTGGATTCGGAACTTGCTGGACCCCCCTCTTTGTCCTCTCTGAGCCTCAGGCAACTCCTCAAGAGTTGTCTACTAGCCTAACTTCAGGAGTAAAGATGACTGAGGAAGTTATCAAAGTTTTTAATGACATGAAAAACCCTTGGAAGTGCACCTTTAAAAAGCAAGATGAGTTTATGCTAGTTCTAAAGATACCTTTAAAGAAAGATCATAAATTGTGATTGACTTTAGTGGAGGGAGTTCCCAAGCCATTGAAATTACAGATCTTTGATGGACCGACATTTTCTAAGTGTTAAATATCATACTTGTCAGATGGTAGGCACTTAATAAATGTTTATTAAATTTTAAAATATATTTTATTTTTCCCCAATTACATGTTAAAATAATGCTTATTAAATTGAATCAAATTTATTTGGTAGGCAATAGCAAGTCTCTGAAGAATTTAGAGCAGAGGAATGGTTTAATAGACTAATATAGCAGTGGGTGGTTTGGAATTGTAGGTTGGTATAATGAAGGTAGGAAGACTGGCGAGGATGCTACAGAAACATTTCTGGATAGTCATTATTAGAGCCTGTACTAGGGAGCCAATGCCAATAAAGAAGAGGTGATAGAGGTGACTGATTTAGGAAGTAGAAACAATTAGATCATAAATGATCAGATATAAAGAGAGGGATGGTACTAAAACTAGAAAGGTTAGAGATAATACTAAGGTTTCTGGTGGAATATGTTTTTTGAAGACTTGCTTTCATTTTGCCTTTGAATACAATATCCTTCTTCTTGTGGTAAATGACTCTGAGTCAGGGAATATTGCATCTCTAGAAAACCAAGTCTAGTGCCATTTAAAGGGCATAAGAGAAATGCACGGTAAATGCCAACAGGTTTCAACACATAAAAAAAAGGAATTGTGAATGAGAAGTGGTATAAAGCAGTGACGTGTCAAACTCAAACAGAAAAAAAGGACCACTAATCTGTACATAAAAATTCTCATGGGCATCATACTGACTTAATTGTAAAATGTAACATTATATTTTATTTTATATCATTTTGTTGTATTTTTATTTATTTTGTTAAATATTTCCCAATTACATTTTAATCTGGTTCTGCCCTCATGGGATCATTGTGGGCCATATGCAGCCCAGGCCGTGTATTTGATATCTCTTGTGTAAAGGATGTCATCAAATAAATGAATGGCTAAAATGAAGAATGGACCAGTCACTTAGGAAGACCGATGACTGACCAAAGAACACCTGCCTTTCTTTCAGTATCCTTACAATGTCAAGAGAAGTGAAGCAGCTCCCTCACATGTAATAGAAGGATATAGATAAGGCTGACATGAGATGGGCAGGCATGGAGTGGTTTAGACCTGCCTTTCTGGATGGACCATCCACGTGCGTACATCAATATCAGAGTATTCCTAGAACAGTGCCTTGCATTTAGGAGGCTGTTAGTAAATCACAAATTGAATGAAAATATAAGTGCCTAGGTAAAATTAATTGTTCCATTAATGAGTACAAAAAAATTAGAAGGGGGAACAGCCTTTCTAGAAAAAAAAATAATTTTTTTCTATAATAAAATTTTTCTGCTAATAGTTCATAACCATTTCCTATATTTGTTGGATGCCATGAAGGATACTGTGTCCTATCACTGACCTAATTTTTATTGTTGGGTTTTTTTGGGAGGGGTTGTTTGTTTTTCCACCACCAAGTCTTCCCCTTCAAGAATCAAGGCTCCCTTTATTTTTGCTCCCCAGTCCTCAACTTGCTATATGAAGGAGGCTAGAGAGTTTCTATCATCTCACTCCGTCAGCTATTTTCTGATAACGCTCCATCAACTTCTTAGGCAACTAAAGATGATTTATTATAAAACAGTATAGAAGAACCTTCAGTGGGGGACAGAAGTAGGGGAGAGGAGGATACCTGATGAAAATGCTCACCATTCACGAATGTAGAAAAAGCACAGAATTTGGAGTCATAAGATCTGTTTTGAATTCCAGTTCTGGTGGTGATGCTACCTATGTTAGAAGTCACCTGACCTTTCTGACCCTCATTTTCTTCATCTGTAAAATTAGAGAGTGAATCAGATGATTTTTAAGGTCCCTTTCATCTTTAAATCTTAGGATTCAATTACTTAACCTTCGTAGACTCAGTTTCCTTAGCTGTAAGTGGTGCATAATAGTAGTGATTTACAACTGTGTTGTGAAAATCAAATGAGATACTCTATGAAAAGTACTTTGCAGCTAATTCAGTTTTGTTTTTTTTTCAGTTCTGTCTGACTCTTCATGACCCTCTTTGGGTTTTGTTGGCAAAGATACTGGGGTAGTTTGTCATTTCCTTCTCCAGCTCATTTTACAGATGAGGAACTAAGGCAGTTGGAAGTGACTTGCTCAGGGTCACACCACTACTAAGTGTCCGAGGTCAGATTTTTGCAGCTAAATGGCTACTTAAATATTGGATCTTATTGGTATGGTATCTATAAGATAAGGGATATTTGCTTGCTGTCTTTAGCACCGTTTCAAGTCCACCGGTGTCTTTTGACCACGCAAGTTTATGTTCCTTTGGAGAGGAGAAGGAAGGGAGGGGGAGGCAGACAGGAGAGAAGGAAGTGAGTTACTCAGCTAGCATTCAGCCAGCGGCATCTACTCACAGGAATGTGTTCATCCTTCGTTGCCAAAGAAGACCATGCTATCAGAGAAATGATGACATGACTTCATTTGACTTTGTTTTGAGTGAGGGAGGGCTGTGCAGGTCACCAGCCTCACTTCTCCTCCAGAGCTATCTGAATCCAGTGACCAGATATTCATCAGGATGACTGGAGATGACCCAGAATGCCCTGCCTGAGGGCTCCTCTGGACCCTCCTAGCTTCAGAGTGACTATCAATATTAACTGTTGCTGGTTCCCACCCAGCCTGAGGTCTTTCTTTTTCTTGACCTCATTAAAGGGGCCATGCCCTAACCACTTCTTGAACAGGCCTGTTCAATGAATGCGCATTGCCTCAGCCTAAGTGAGTGCCTGCAGAGACCGTGGCCTAGTGGGCCCAAGGTCTCCCAGTGCATCCTGGGTCATCTCCAGTCATCCTGAGGAATATCTGGTCACTAGATTCAGATGGCTCTGGAGAAGAAGTGAGGCTGGTGACCTGCACAGCCCTCCCTCACTCCAAACAAAGTCAAGTGCAAGTCATGCCATTATTTCTCTGATGACATAGTCTTCTTTGGCAACAAAGGACAAACACAATCCTGTAAGCACCCTCTGCTCTAAAACTTCTTATCAGACTGGGTCGTGACATTAACTATAGATAATAACTGAACTGGTTCTAATTTCATGACTATTAAATTAGCTCTCAGGAGTTTCCCTTCTCAGTTGTTCAGAATCTCCTCTCTTACCCCTTAATATGGCATATACTAAGCTACACTGAAATGGTTGCTCTCTTCTGCTTTTTTCTTCCCAGCTGAGTCATTTTGGCAGTCCATTGGTAAACTCTTGGAAAAAACCTGTCTTACCCCTCTCCATTCCCAGCTCATTCCCCCCAAAAATAGTAAGTCTAAGCAAAAACTGTTCTTTCATATTTGGCCCTCAAAGATATCCCCTCTCAAGTCTGGGACTTTTACCATCTTATCTTTCTCTGTAGGACTGCACACTTTGACTCTGTGCTAACCTGTTCCCTAAAATACATTCCATAATCCTTTGCCTAGTTCAGCCTCTGATCTACTTGTTGCCTTCATCGCTTATTAAATGTAGGCCTCGATGGCCTGGCCAGGGTTGGAGCTCCCAGTTCGGATTTTTCACATCTGCTTCCCCCAGGCCATTTCTTCTACCTGTGTTCCCAGGTGACCTGGTCCTATTGGTCAAGGTAAGCTGATAGACACAACTAAGGACTGACTGGAAGCAAACAATTTTCTCTTGCTCTCAGTTGGGGACCCATTAGCTGCTAATCCCAGGACCACAAACCATCAACTCCATTTAGACACTCTAAGAGCGGACCTCCACAAACTGTACATTGTTACTATAATGTCTAATAGGAACTCATGGATCTAAATGTCAATGTGTTCTCACTACTCACCCTTATACTTCCCACATCTGAAGAGGGCCATGTCATCAAATGCATGTAGTCCATAATTATTCCTATATTTTTTTAAGGTTATAATATCATTTTGTAAGCAATCAAAGAGTAGATTAAAATTCTCCTTGAACTATAGAGGGGCAGTCCCATGTTCCCTTGCTTTCTTTCTCTGCTACTTATCATCTTCATGACTATTCAAGTAATTCTATCTGTTTTCCTTTGAATTTCTTTCAATATGTATTTCAATAGTATTGGGCTAGATGATCAATCAGGTCTCTTTCCTATGTTCCTTTCCACTTTTGAATACTAGAAGGTAAAGGAAACCTTGAATCCAAATTGGCCTAGTCTTGACATAGCTGCCTTTGAGTTCTGAAGTTTCCTACTAAGAAGTTTATGCTTTTATGATGGCAAGCAAAATAGGATCTTTTGCTGTTTTTGTTTCAGTATAATCAAGTGCCTCTGACTGAACCTTGCCTTTATCAGTCAAGAGTCTTTACAAGCAATAAAGTACAGAAACAAGATTTCTTTAACTAGAAACAGTATATGTATTTGTATTGTCAATCATTTTAATGTGATTAAAGATCTTCCCCACCTATTAATGGGCCTGCCCATTAAGTGGAATTTGATTAGGGAAGATCTGTGGAAAGGCCTAAGTCTTTTGTTGATGAGGCACTGGTTCTCAAGGGTTGTGATGCCCTCTGGCTCTAAATACTGTGAGTTGAGGTTTTATTTTGAGACTTACTGACTGGAAATATTTGTTTGGCCAGATGAGGACTCTGGGAAGTCACTAAAGGAGCCCTCTGGTTTTGAAAACCCAGATATCTGTGCTTCCCTCTCTGGTAACTATGTTCAGACAGTTAGACCTGTCTGTTGATGGTCAAGCAGAGGAAGCCATGTCTGTTGATCTTTGATTTTTTTGTATTTTCCTTGAAGTTCAAGGTGCCAACTTCCCTGAACTAGGTGAATGATATATGTGCTTGATTAAAGGAATGATACATGTGGTTGATTAAAGTGATTGTTAACCCCTTGAAAGTTGCTTTCCTTTTATGAATACAGATCTAACAACTTGTGATAGCATGCCCTGCTGTGTATGTCAGGGTGCTTACTATTATGCCGTAGAGCAGATATTTAATATAGATCTGAAACCTAGATTGATATCATAAAGTGCAAAGCATCTGACTTTAGAATCATAAAGAAAAAAAATCTTTCTTTTTAAAATAAATTGTATTAATATATTTTGTTTTTATGTTAACTGCATTTCCCATTTTTCTCTCCTTCTAACTCCTGTAACTGTTTTTGTTCAATTGTTTCAGTTGAGTTCAGCTCTTCATGACCTCATTTGGGATTTTCTTGGCAGAGATACTAGAGGGGTTTGCCATTTTCTTCTCCAGCTCATTTTACAGATTAGGAAACTGTGGCAAACAGGATTAAGTGACTTGCCCAGAATCACACAGTTAGGTGTCTGAGGTCAGATTTGAACTTGGGAAGATGAATCTTCCTGACTTCAGATCCAGGGACTCTATTCACTGTGCCACAATGTCTTATAATAAAAACTTTAAAAAGAAGAGGGTGAAAAAGTTTAGTAACACTAACCAACTTGTCCAAAGAATCTCACATTATATGAAGTTCCAATTAATGTGAAGTGGTCATGTTAGTCCAATTCGCACTATTTGAGGCATAATTACATGTAACATATGAGAATCCATCTAACTCAGTGAAAAAATGTAGTGTTAATTGGAATCATGTGACCAATTCATTATTCACACTAACCTAACCTAGATATATTCAGTGTTTTAAATCCATGGTCCCCTACTACCTCTGCAGAGGATCTTCTAGAGTTCGGCTTGTTTATTATTAGTTCAAAGCACTAAGTTCTAATTATTTCATTCTTGTGGTAGCCTTTGTGTAAAGTGTTTTCCCTTTTGCTTTACTTCCTTTCGCATCAGTTCACATAAGCAAACGCTTTATAAATGACATTTCCAAGAAGGCTTCTCTTTGCTCCCTTCCTTGCAGACCAAGGATATTAAACAGTACACATACTGTCAAACTTAGATGTGTTGGTTGATTTTGCTGAAATGCTTTTTTTCCTCTTTCAATTTTATTTGTTCATTTCTCTATTTGTTTATGTATATTTCTCGCAAATGTTGACCCTCTGAGTAGGGCAGGAATGAAATATTTATCTGGAAATGAAGATGAAAGAAAAATTGAAAAAATAAAATTTCAAAATAAAAGCAGACTTGTTAGGTTTCCTTGCATATATTAATGAAGTTGTGGTTAATGAATGGAAATGTAAATACTGCATATCATTAAATAGGACATTTTCTACCTGGGAATTTCCAGTCACTTAACCTTTTTCAGCCTTAGTTTTCTCATCTGCAAATTTGAGATAATAATAACATCTAGATTATAATAATAATAAACTCATAGGTTTGTTTTTAAAATAAAACAAGGTCATATATTTAATGTGCTTTGTAAACCTTAAAGCATTGGGTGACTCACTTGTCCATATTTTTTAGGAAGAGAGGAAGTGGCAGATTGCCTTGCTCAAGATATCTACTAGCTATTGATAAAAATTAAATAGAAGCAAATTTTCATTTCATCAGATTGCAAATCATACTTTTATTTGTCTATCATCCCTGCTTTAATAACCAAATTATGCAGAGTTAGGCATGCAGTAGAATCAGGGCAGGAAAAATACTTCAGAATAAACACCAGCATTTTCACATATTCTAGGCTTGCATGTTTCAGAGGGAATGGAAGGGAAGTAGCTTGGATGGCTCACAATACCTCATTTAGAGGGTTCTTAAAGGGCCACCTTTTAACTCCCAGTCGGGAACAATATCCACTCACTCTCTATGGCAACCATGGAAAGTGGAACATCTTCAGTAAACAGAGCATAGCCCAAACCACAGTAACATTCAAATCCACATTTTTAGAAGTGAAACAATGAGGTTTTACAAGATACTTGCTTTGAAAAAATAGTTCAAAATGACTTGAAAATTTAGAAAATAGACCCCGAATCCAGCAGGAGCTCCTAAATACTTGGATTTCCTGATAATATATTCTCATTCATAAGTTAAATGCAGACATTCTCTTCAAGTTGGTTGCAGCCTTAACCACATAGCAAGAAATCAGCATGGGAAAAATTTTACATATATATATATATGTATATATGTATATATATATATAATATATACATACACACATATATGTATATATGTATGTATGTGTATAGGTATACATGTGTATGTATATGTGTATATGTGTGTATGTATATATAATTTTTAATTTTTTTTCTTTTACAAAATCTATTATTTCATCGGCAAAGGAAATTCTCAGTCAGGAAAATTCCTTGACCAAAAATGCATGATGGGGTATGAAAAGGTTAAGTGACTTCTCGAAGACTATATCATTGTAATAAACAAGAATGCTAATTGCCTTCAATTTGCTGTGCTGGAGATACAAAAATGAAACATCCCTCTCCCTGCCCTCAAGAGGCTTATATTCCAACAGAGAAGACAACACACACCTTAATTAATTTAAATGAAATATTTACAAACTAAGCACAACCTAATTTCTGTAGTGAGAGTAGTAGGAGTTGAGGGATCAGCAATAATTTCCTCTCTAAATAGGGGAGGGAGGAAATATTTGAAAATGAAGACATAAATACAAAAATTTTAAAATAAGACCTGGTAGGCATTCTTGTATAGAGAGAAAAAATAGTGCTTGAGTTGCATTTAGAAAAAACAAAGGCGTCTAAGAGGCAGAGAAAAAGAAGGGAGTGATTTTCTGACATTAGGCACAACAAATAAATATACAAGGAGAGACTTGAACCCAGGACCTCTTGATTCAAGCGCCAATTCTTTATCCATTCTTCTATGTGGCCCCTCAATGATAATTATTATTTTCATTTCTATAGCTTTTTGATGTTTACAAAACACTTTTCTCAGAACCACCCACTGAGGAAATCAGTGAAATTATGGTCCTTATGTTATAGTGGAAGAACCTGAGGATCAGAAAAATTAATCAATTTGCCTGTCATGATCACATACCAATAAATGTCAGAGTTGGGATTTGAACCCAGATCACCTGGACTTAAATTCAATGTTCTTTTCCACTATAGCGCAATGGACACAGAACAGGTCTAGTGAGATGAAGAATGACTTTAAGTCAATTTCCTTGTTAATTTTCTAGTAAACCATGTGTTCCATGCCTTTGGGGCTGGGGAATGGACCACACTGGGCCACCAGCTCTGTAAACCTGCCTAATTTTCTTTCCCCATGGGCACTGTCAGGTCTCTAGAAGTCATCTTGCCCTAACTGAAAGGCATGTGTCTAATCAAGTGTGGTTTTTTAACTTCTCATTCCATCTCTACCTGGAACAGCTTTGAACCAATCAGTCATTTATTCTTTCTTCTCCTCTCCTTCCTTCTAGTTATAAAATAGCAGTCATAACACTGAGTTATGCCACAGGGATAAACATGAATTTAAAAGCTGATTTAGAAAACATTTTTTTGTATTTAAAATTGTATTAGTTTCTACAGTAGGTTAAATAACCTTTTTAATAAGACTTGTGATTTCCTCCCTTTAGGACACTCCAGGTAAGGAACTTCCTTCACCAACTCAAATTGGCAGCTTAGGCAATAAGAGTGGTTAAAGATTTTGAAAGTCTTGAAGTCCTGTATCAATGCTGATAACTATTTTTGTTTTGATTTTTGTTGTTCTTGAAGTGTTAATAGCTGCCTGTGGACACTAAGAAGTTAAGTGACTTACCGAGGGTCACACAATCAGTATAGATTCTAGGTTGTACTTGAATCTAGAGCTTTCTGAGTCCATGACCAATACTCTGTCCACCATACTGCATGGCCTTTCACCAAATACAATGAATTCCCTCAGTTTACAGATGACAGAACCAAAACTTGAGACATGAAACAGCTTTCAAAGCTCATATAGCTAAGACAGTGTTAGAGTCAGAACTTGAATCCAGGTCTCCTGATTGAATACTCTGTTCTCCATCATGTCATATGTCTAATCTATGTCCTTGTTTGGTGTATATTTTGAAATAACTACTTTGCAAAGTTGAATGTTTTGGAGAATTCACAATTTGTTGTGAAAAAATAGGTGATGTAGGCATTCTACCTTTCTCTAGAGAGGTAGTAGATAGTAGATTTGGAATGAAACCTATTTTCAGACATTACTAATGAGCTGATTTGATTTTTTCTTGATTGTACATATTTATTATAAGAGGGAGTTGTTGGGAGGTGGTATTAATTTAAAAAAAGAAAAAGAGCATAAATAAAACATTAAAAATAGCAAAAATTTCTTTTCCATCAATCTTAGGTCACATAGCACCCCATCTCTTGGGTAATTCTTTCAATAACTTAATGAATTCTCATAATAGCTAATCATAAACCTGTCTAATGGGTGAATTTGACACCCTGTACAGTTGAGTTCTGTGGATGGCCTTTTTCTAGCTGAGTTCTTATATTCTGAATTTCCTGAAAGCAAAGAAAATAGATAGACTGAGGTAAAAAAAAAAATCATTTGAGGTGTTTTATGTGCTGGTATAACTGGAAAGAAGTCCAAAGAAATGTCTGCAGAAGGCTGTCAACAGAACGGGGGTACAATGCTTGTCTCTTTTTGAGCTTATACAAAGGCTTTCACTGACCTAACTACTTTCCCAGGAAGTATGCCTTAGGGTGAACACTAGAGAAGACCCTCAGATAGACAGGAAACTCCTTGAGGGATTGTGTTTGTTCTTTAAAATCTACCTTGAATGCCTCCTGTGTGAGGATATAGCCTGTGGAGGGAGCGTTAACAAGCCGTTGGCTAAACTGATTTCCTGCTCTCCCCTCACATCCTAACATATAGTGTTGAATTCCTGCCTTCATTTCCCCTACAATGAGCTATTTAGGTTCACTTATTTTAAATTCTATTCAAGTACAATGCACCTTGTGTAATTCACTTACTACCTTTTGCTAATTTGTTACTAGAATAAATATAAGGCTGCTCAAAAATATGTATAAATAACATATAAACTTCCTTGTCATTCAGTATCCAACAGCAGCTGGAAAATATATATTATATATATACACACATTTTGAATTCCAGACCTGTGGTTTTCATTCACATTTGGAGTTTCTATGGAGGAAACTCCACCCTTGCAAATAGGCACTTTTTTTTTTTAACAGTTTATAAGTTAGAGAGTTGTCTAAGATGTGAAAAAGTTAAATAACTAGCTAAAGTTCCACTGAGCTCTGTTTAGGATAGAAGTAAAATGGTCCTATTGAAACCCAAGATAAGTGACAAATCCTGGACAAGTCTAAGACTCCTGGGACCGATACATTATCTTCTAAGTTATGGATAGAACTTGTCTGTGTAATGACTTTTAGGATTTATGGAAAATGGCCTTATAGTTTTTAGTCAGCTAAGGGCTCTCCAAAGGGAACTCCATTTCAGGCTTCAGTCTTTAGCCACTGGGGATGGTTGACAGTCTACTGAAAAAGAGATTCTAAGTCACCTCACTCAGATGCCAAGAATTAGCCTTTCATGAAATTTAGAGGGTGGGAGGAGGTACTCCACCAAGTATCTCCTTGGTGTGGCACACTTCTCCTTCCCCAAAACTACCACCCCTGTCATCTTGGGATGATTCCTTGGGATAGGTGGGAAGTATGACATCAACCCAGGAATTTCTGTTTTCTTCCTTGGCCATCAAAGTCAAAGCCAAAGTTTTTGGGACATAGAGCCATCCTAGCTGAGTAATGACCTCAGCTTTAAATTTTTCTTTTGACCAGTATTTACTAATCAATAAGGGTAGGGATTCTCTCAGGAGTCTTTGTCTTACTTAAAGTCATAAAGTTCATATAACTCCCTGTTTAATTTTCTAATGGCTAAATTCCACTTAATCAGAATCTCTTTTGAGGATACTCTCCTAATAGATTGCCAAAGGCTTTTGGGACCCGAAGTTCTCCGGTTTCTTGATTCCAAAACCCTTTCTTGTTCTACCATGCAAATATAATTGGGGAGTAGAAGAAGACATGAGCAAAACCAAGTATGGCCTCTTCAGACACTTACTGGATGTGTGATCCTGGGCAAGTTATTTAACCCTGTCTGCCTCAGTTTTCATATCTGTAAAATGAACTGGAAAAGGAAATGGTTAACCATCATCTTTGCCAAGAAATCCTCAAACAGGGTCACAAGAGTGAGATACAACCAAAACAACTGAACAACAGTATAATCCTGTCTTTCCCTACATATCTACATACAAACATAACATTTTTCAGATCAACTACTATGTAGCAGTTATTCTGCATTTTGAAATTCAACTCAATAAGTATATATTAAGAGCTTACTATGTGTATTGTTCTAGGTGAGGCAGCTTGGTGGTACAATGGACAGAGCACTGGGGAATCAGGACAATGTGAGTTCCAATCTGATCTCAGATACTAACCGTGTGATCCTGGGAAAGTTACTTAACCCTAGTAGCCTCAGTTTCCTCATCTATAAAATGAGCTGGAGAAGGAAATGACAAACCACTCCAGTATCTTTGTCAAGAAAACTCCAAACAGAGTTACGAGGAACTCGGATGTCACTGAAAACAACAGCAATAACATGTACTACATACTCTGCTAAGTGCTAAGTACACAACTGTGTATATTGGAGGGTGGGGGGAGTTGGGTGGAAAGGGGTATTTATTTTAACTGAAGTATAGTTTAAACTCACAAAGATGAATGTTCCTGACTCCAGGCTCATGCGCTATCCACTGGGCCACCTAGATGCCAGTCTGGTATATAATAAATACTATAATAAGCACTAATAAATGATTGTTGCAATAAATCTCTTGGTCATTCCACTACAGTCCTGCTTCCAAAGCGACAAACAATCATTCATGACTATTGTTTATAACCGCTTTTTAAGGTATCTAATTGTACTGTGATTTAGCTTCTCTTTTTTTTCTCCTTCTCTGTCTCTCCCACATGAATGAGATGAAATATTTTATGAAATGATTTCCTAAACTCTAAATCAACTACACCTATATCACCCCCTTGATCTTCTAGTCTAGCAGTCCCAAAACAAACAACTAAAAAAAATCCCCCAGGAAATGAGATTAATATGTCATGACCTTTTCTTGATGAAACCATTTCAGCTCTTTGTGATCAAAGCTTCCTTTTAGAGATGTTCAGTAACCATCCCTTTAATGATGCATTTTGAAATTTTGCCAGGAATCTCAGTTAAGCCCACTGTTCTATGGTTTGCATACTCCATTCTCTTTCCGTTTCTGAATATAGGGACATTTGCCCTTCTCTAGCCCTGAAGGAGGCAATAACTGAGATTTATTGAGCCGGTAAGAGAAGTCTTTGAACTATATCAAAACAGAAGGTGCAAATGATTGTTATACACAGTAATGACATGGCAAACTGCAACAGTGACTTCCTATCATGAGCTGTAGAATAATTCACTGAAGACGGAGGAACTGGAAAAAAAAATGATTGATTTGGTAATAAAAATCTCAGCATAAAGTTTCCTGTGGGAAGAATAAGCAAATATTTAAAGCATTACAAAGATAATGCCATGGGGAATTTCAAACTCTTCTTAAATACAGCATATCTTGGCAGAAAACCAAGAAGGAATCTAAAGTTTTTAGTTCTCTATAGAAAAGCAAGAATAGTCCAAACTACTTAACTGATATGCAGGATAACAACCCCCCAAGCCCAAACCCCTGATGATCAAGCAAGGATGGAGCCAGAGAGATAAATTTACTGATGACAAGTCTATTAGAAAGTCTTAGCAACTTTAGTTTGGACAAAGCATCTCTTGTTATGGAGGGATGGAGGAAAAGGGAAAGGAGTTGAGAAAAAAATTGTTCCTTTCTGATCTGTGTAGACATTGATAACTAACTGTTATTCTGTCATTTTCAGCTGTGTCCAATTCTTTGTGACCCCATTTGGGGCTTCCTTGGCAAAGACCCTGGAGTGGTTTGCCATTTCTTTCTCCAGCTTATTTTACAGATGAGGAAACTGAGGAAATAAGGTTAAGTGACTTGTTCAGAGTCACACAGCTAATAAGTGTCTGAGACCAGATCTGAACTCATGAAGATGAGTCTTTCTGACTCCAGGTTGATGCTCTATTCCCTCTTCCACCTAGCTGCCAAAGACTAAAAAAGATAGGGGAAAAAAGATCAGAAGGAATTACAGACAAGCTGGACAGTTTTAAAAGGAACTTATCAATTTATTAATACTTTAAAGGGATTGTATCCTTAAAACTCTTCATTGGAGATTTACAATTTCATATTCAACTTTCTCTTTGACTTCTACCGTGCATATGGAAGTGCACCTATTTGTTGTTTTATAAAGGTCAACATTTTGAAAAAATAGGAGGGGAAAAGCCCTATAATTCCAAAAACTCATCTATGAGGCCACATTTGATGTGACCCACAAGAACCCTGACCCTGCTAGAGCTGCAAAAAATGCCCTAGTGGCTGTTGTGGCTTCTTGTCACATTGTTATGTCTGGGAAACTCTGGCTTTCCCCCTCTTGCTATGCAGTCCTATTATAGATTCTGTGTGGCTAGTAAGGAGGTGAAGGTGATGGGAGGATATGGATTGGGAAAGGGAAATAAGTTGATTTCCCAGGGATAGCTTTTGGGATCAAAATCTTTGCTTTGGCCCCTCAAACTACAGAAAATCTTTCAGGGAGATAGGAAGAGTAAGTTTCACAATGGATCTGAAGGAACTTGTGATGAATCAGACCTTTTTTTATTGTGTTTGGAAAGAGTTTGTTATTATTGTAGGTTTAAAGTACTAGAGTATTACAGACATATAGAATTCTGGGAAAGGGGGAGCCAACCTGGAAATGACCTATGGGCCACCCTCACAGGGATCAGTGGGATGACAATTCTTTTGGGACTTCTGTGAAAGGGATGGAGCCAGCAATTAGGTTTAGAAGCTAGACCTCAAAAAGACAGATCAGCAGATTTAGACATTGCATAAGGAAAAACTTCCCCAAAATTGGAAATACCCAAGGGTAGAATGAACCACCTTAAGTAAGGAGTAGATTCCTCAGCACTGGGGATACACAAGTGGAGGTCTTGGATGATTATTTTTTGTGGTTGTTGTAGAAGGAATTCTATTTTGAGGATGATATAGGTTAAGACTTCTGAAATACTTTGCAAATATTCGATTAATTCTGTGATGCTTTATGGGGGATTTCAATTTAGGTACAGGTTAGAACAGATGACTTCTGGAGCCCCTTCCAACTCAGAGGTTCATTGAGCAAGTTAAATAGTTTCTATCTGGTTTCAGTCTTTGAATTTCTAATAGGACAGATATAAGGTCCTCAGGAAGCTCTGGTAGAAGTTAGAGGGAAGGTTCAGGAGTAATAATGTTGATCTCAGAAGAAAGGGGAACTCTGATTTGAGCTTTGGGGAGAGAACCAGGTTAAGGCTTGGTTCCCAATCTTAGAGGCTAGGCTACTGACCCACATAAAAAGATGTGTCAAGGGCAGGCATGGGAATCTAGAAATAGTATCACAAACAGTATAGTTCTTGGACAGGTTCATAGATTTTTGAGCTTGATGAGACCTTAGAAATGATAGAGTCCAACTTCATCAATGTCCTGGAGGAAATGGAGGCCCAGAGAGGATGGGCATTTGAAACTGAGAAGGGCAAATGACACAACAGAAAAAAAAAAAAAAACAAAACCTACTTCCAGGCCCTTTCAGAACTGGAATAAAAGAGGAGAGAGAGGGGAAGGAAGTCCTTCCCTTCTCACTGGTTCACTTCATGGTGGTGCCCCTGCTGTGGATGAACTGTGATCTTCACCCTCTGGACATAGCAAGAAAGAGCACTTTTAATCCAGAAAGAGTTGTAGAAAGAGACATTTCAATTTCATCAGTTTTTTTTTCTTTTTTAATTTTTTTTTATAGTTCCATCACTTTTAAACCTTCAGCCAATTCCCGTTAAGTGACCAATCAAATAAGGCCATAACTCATGTAGTTGGTAAGTGAAGAGTAATTCCATCTTAAAAGATTTGGGCATAGCAAGGCAACCCCTTCACTCAATCCCATGATAGACTATCTGGGCATGCCCCAAATGCTCCATTATATTAAAAGTTTTTTGTTTTTGTTTTTTCCAGTTCAGATGTGGTGAAATATACATATGATTCTTGATGCTTGCTATCTGAGAAGTTGAGGTTTTTGGTCCCTTGAACTCAAGAGTTCTGAGCTGCAGTGAGCTGAGTCCACACTGAGTCTAATGCCAATAAAATAAGGAGGGGAAAACTAGATTCATCAGCAGTAGGACTGGACCTATGACTGACTACGTGCTTCCAAGACTGAGCAAAAAAGAGAGATTCAATCTTAAAATTCTTTTATTCAAACTTAAATATGCTGGTTTTAAATGTCCATCCATTATCCTAGCTCTGATCTCTGAAGCCAAAAGGAAGACATACACACATAGGAAATTTCTGTTGACTTATCTTTTCTCAAATTCTCTGTCCTCAAATGTTGAGCAGCTGGGTAGTGCAGTGGATAGAGCACCAGTGCAGGAGTCATGAGGACCTGAGTTCAAATCTCACCTCAGACACTTGACACTCCCCAGCTGTGTGAACTTGGGCAAGTCACTTAACCTCAATTGCCTCATCCTGGGTCATCTCCAGTCATCCTGATGAATATCAGGTCACTGGATTCAGATGGCTCTGGAGGAGAAGTGAGGCTGGTGACCTGCACAGCCCTACCTCACTCAAAGTCAGGTGCAAGTCATGTCATTATTTCTCTGATAGCATGGTCTTCTTCAGCAACGAAGGATGAGCACACATTCTCAAATGTGGATTTTGGTCAGATGGATGAACTCTTTCCCCAACCCTAGTGAATGGAGGTTATGATTCTACAGACCTGCTGCTCATCAATCTCTGACTGACAAGTGTTCTCTGGTCAAAATCAACTTCATTTGATGATGTGGATATAATCTCTGTTCTCCCATTTTCAGGTAATTTTATGGAAAAATTCAATTAAGGCGACTGTTAGGGATTTACTGAAAATATCATTGTGTTATAGAAGGGAGAAAAATGATGGAATTTTAATTCAGAAGTCAGATCCTTACTCTACTACTTACGATTAGTAATTTAAATATTCTGTGCCTGTTTTCTCATCTACATAATGAAGGGGTTGGACTCTCCAACTTCACAAGTCCCTTCCAGCTTTGAATCTATGATCATTTTTCATGTTTTAAAGTTAAGTAGAGCAAAGTATTAGAAAAGCTAGCAATTGAAATAAAATATGAAAAAGAAATTGGAGGAGTAAACATTGGAAAGGAAGAGACGTATCCCTGAGAGATATTATAAACCTATAAAAGCTAAGAGATTTTTATTAATAACAAGTGAGTAGAATAACTGAACAGATTACAGGATAAAATGCATGAAAATTATTCATATTATATGGCAGCAATAACCAGAAGAATCAACAAAGATCACAATAGTGACAAATACTAAATATTTGAATAGTCACAATGATGAACACATGAAAATTTTAAGTAAGAATTACAAAGCAATGACAAGACTTGAAAAATTAAAAAAATAAAAAGTTAAGTCAAGACACAACTTGAATAAAGTAGGCAGGCTGTTTTGCAAACACTGCCTGATCTGTTTTCTTCTTGTGATAGCCAGTGAACATGGGAACCCTAGAGGTAGGAGAGAACTCGGAGTCATTTAATTTCATCCCCACTTGAAGTAGGAACACATTCCATGGCATTCATGATAAGTGAGGCTACCCTAATTAAAATCTTCCAGTTGAAGTCCTCCAGTGACACAGTGTAGCAGCAATGGGAGAATAAAATCATTATTTCATACAAAGATAAATGCAATTTGATAATGATCACCATCCAACAAAGTCATTCGTTACATCATTGAAATGAATATGCTTCCTGTGTCCTATTCAGTGATTAGCAAGGTCTGTACTCATAACACTCCATTAAATCCTTTACTTTCTTTTCTTTCCACACATAAAAGGACATTACCAGAAAGCATCATTTACAGAAATATTTGTCACCTCATTTCAATTGGGTGTTATTTGATAAAGAATTCTCAATAAAGCCTAATGGTTTTCATTCTTGTATGCTTAAGAAGTGCATTACTGATCTCTGGGAAGCTTGGTCTTTCACTGTAACTTGGACAATTCTACTTAACATAAATACATTCATGCCTCAGAAAGTAGACATTTCTGGTATTTAAAATATGGGCACATAAAATGTCATATAAAAAAGTATTCCTTGTTCTTTCTGTGATCTTTCCCTCCCCTGCCTCACACTGTATAGCAGCCAAAGTAGTTTCCTACCTTGCCTAGCCTTAGAACTACTCCTAATGAGTGAATGCATAGTTCTTCATTGGCTTAAATTGCATTAATCTTCATAAAAATCCATGTGAAATGACAGAGGAGAGTATTATTTGTATTTTATGGATAGCAGGAGTAAGGTAGACAAAGAGGGAGTGACCTGCGTAAAATAAATCTGGAATGACAGTTAGAACCCTAAAATACTAGCCAACATTCATATAATAATTTAATGCTATAAAACACTTCAGATACATCAAAGTATTGAATCCTCACAGAAACTCGAAGCAGAAGAAAGTCCAGATATTTGTAGATAACAGCCTGAAAGTAGCTGAATTGCTTTTTCCTTGGATTCTGAAGACTCAAGGTCAAAGGGAAACAAATAGTTCTAAGGGAAACCAAATAGCCTTTTCCCATCATGGTCCAAGGCTCATGAGAAACGGAAGAAGAGGAAGGGTTTTCCATGTTGTTAGGCCGTACTAGAATCTGTGGTTGCCCGGCAAGTATTAATGATCCCTGAGAGAAAGAGAGAGAGAGAGAGAGAGAGAGAGAGAGAGAATGAGAGAATGTGTGTACCTGCATGCATGTATCCTGTCTGCCCCTTTAGAATATAAGCTTACTAAAGGCCAGAATTCTTTTATTTTATCTTTGATCATCAGACAGTGCCTGGTACATAGTCAACCCTAAGTAATAGCTGTTTATATCATGCTTTAAAGTTTGCAAAGCATTTTACATATGTTATTAAAATTGATTCCCATGACAACTCTATGAGGTAAGTGCTATTATTATCCCCATTTCACAGATGAGGAAACTGAGACTGAGAGAGGTTAGGTAACTTGCCAAAGGTCACACAGAGAGTCGGTGTCTGAGTTAGAGTTCCAACTCTAGTGTTCCTGACTCAAAGTCTGCTATTCTCTACCATACGTCATGTAGATCCATCAATCATAAATGATTATTGGTTGGTTGGTTGATGGATTCATCAGCAAGTGAGGAACTAGGGTGGTTGTGGGATGATGCTGAGAGGCGTCAGGAGTGGCTGGGAATCATGGTAAAGGCAGTCGATTCTGGAAGTAGGGAGCATAGACCCTGCCACTCTACTGCTTCAGGAGCTATGATGGTACATGAAAGAAAGACTTAACTAATTGATGCTATAAATTTTGCAGGGTTAGGAATCTTTCCTTCTTTGCTATCCGAGCTCATGTGTTGTGCCCCTTTCTGTTGCCTGCAAGCCCTATTAGTACATCTATTTTATGTTCAAATGTTTATTGTTACTTTGATACTTGCAGGGGAACTGAAGACACTACTTCTCCACCTCTGTCCTGATGGTTCCCATGGTACCATGGTTTCCATGGATAGGGCAACACAAGTCATAGAATTATTACCCAGAAATCTATAAGAGTAAAGCTGATCTGTATAAGCTCAACTGTGGATTTCTAAGTCTTATGTGCTATATTAATAAATAATGTTTACTATCTACATAACACTTTAGGTTTTGCAAAGCACTTAATAAATATTATCTCATTTTAATCTCACAACTCTGGGGGGTTGATGCTATTATCTTCATTTTAGAGATGAGGAAATCAAGTTAAACAGAGGTTAAATGACTTGCCCAGAATCACACAGCTATTGTGTGAGACTGGATTTCAACTCAAATATTCCTGACTTTAGAACCAATGCTCTCTGTCACATAACTGCCTGTTATCCCCATATGACATATAGAAAATGCGAGACTCAAAAATCTTAAGGAAATTGACCAAAGCCACCAGGACCAGGTTTAGAACATCAACCTTCTGACTTTAGGTTCATCCATCTTTCTACTACACCACCTTCTCTGTTTAGACAAGGAAGAAATAATTGTCTAGGCACAGAGCAAAAAGGTGAGATAGGATTAAAATTACTAATTTACTAATTACTAATTAAATTAGTAATTAAAATTACCAATTTACTAAACTAATAAAATTCCTTCTATTTGATTAAAAAAAATGACCTTTGAGTTGAGAAGAATATGCGAATATGTCATCCATTGCTCTGAAAATAACTCAGAAGTAATGAGCAAGTAGTGAAATAAACATGACCTCAGTCTTCCACAACTAGTAATAAGGAAGCTCTTTTTTCTATCTATATAGCCTTGCTCTCTGGAAAGCCTAAGATATAGACTCCTACATGGTTAAAAGTATATGAAGCATGTAGATTAAATAGTTCATGTTTAGGACATGTAGACTCTTTGGGAAAGACAAAACAACTTCCATAACATCTATTGTAACTACTCCAACCTCCAGCAAATCTTGCATTTTCTGGGATAGTTTTCTCTCATTTTCTTCTCAATGGGTGGTCACTGACTCCATAAGGACCATAAAGAATTTTCTACTTTCAAAATGAATCACAGTTAATCACTATTCTACTGTCATTAACCTGTGGATATGATCCAGCTTATCAATATCCCTCCACATACCTCCTTTAGTATGAACACTTTTCTTCTCTCTGCTTCTATTAATGAAGCCTCAGAAGACATTGGCTCATTCCCCAATTGAAAAATTGTCAAAAGATATAAATATGCAGTTCACAAGGGAAGAGATCCAAGCTATCAATCATCATATTTTTAAAGTCTCTAACCACTAATAATTAGAGAAATTCTGATTAAGGCAACTTTAAGATTCCATCAGATTGGTAGGTAAAGTTGACCAAAAAGGAAAATGACAAATTATGGCAAGCTACAAGAAGAGAGAGTCATTAATAGTCTGTTGGTAGAGCTGTAAATTAGTGCAGCCATTCTGAAAAGTAATTTAGAACAGTGCCCTAAAATTTACCAAATTGTGTATACTCTTTGACTTTACTATGTTATTACTAGGCCTAAAGAAAGATCAAAGAAATAAGAGAACTCTTCTATACAAAACTCCTTGTAACAGTTCTTTTTGTGATATCAAAGAACTAGAGAATATGTGGGTGCCCATCCATTGGGGAATGGTCCAAATACGATGGTATATGAATGTAATGCAACCGTACTGTGCTATAAGAAATTATGAAGGAGATGGCTTCAGGAAAGCCTGGAAAGACTTGAACTGATGTTGATGTTGAGACTTTGGTTGCTTGGTGGCTTACCCATAGTTAAGGTTAAGCAGAATGTGTCAGAAATAGAATTTGTCTCCTTTACTCCAAGAATATCCCTCATCATCCTGAACTGCTTCTCCAGTATATTATAATAAATGTACAAGGCAGAAATCAGGCTCTGGTCCTATGACCCCCCCCGCCCAATTCAACATTCTTTCCACTGCACTGCATTGCCTCAACCCCAGATTCATAAAGGCTATGCCAGGGAATTCATGTTCTGTCAGATGCTGCCAAGCCAGAAAGATTTAAATCCAGGCTTTATGTAGCTTTCTTCTTTGGTCCAGACTAGCCAAGCTCAGAGAGCCTCATCAGTAATGAATAGTCACTAGCTGATGACTCTTTGGCTGCAGGAACTCATGAGGACCATCTATAAAAGCATAGACAAGTTGGAATTTGCATTGATGGGAAGAATGCCCATATTAATGTAATCACTACTCCTTGAATTGTTAAACACAAGCATATAGATTTAACCCTATGAATGTTATACATAAAATATGCATGGTTATATATAAATGATATGCCTGGATATATGTAACATACGCATAAAGGCATACAAAATTATTGTATGGATATGCATAAGTGAATATTGAATTATATAAGTGAATATGCATAATGTACCAAATCATATACATAGATATGAATAATCCACTAAAATCCTATTCTGATATCCCAACCTACATAATGTAAAAGGTGAGCTTGACTTCTTGATGGATATGCCAGCGAGGCACCTACTTTGTCAGGTCTCATCAAGCTATGAAGGCTACAAGTCCAACTTTAATCATGAGCTCTGTGTTAATCATCCCAATTAAGCATTGAAAGGCTCATTACCAGGAAGGTAATAGTGGGAATGGAAAGATAGGAACACAGTGTGTGAAAGACTTCATAGATGTAAATTCTGAGTCTGACCAGAAGAAGGGTGGCTCCATTAACTCAAGAGGAAGAGGAAGAGTTGGTTTATAGACGGAGAGGCAGAAGGGACTTTACAACTGTGTAGTCCAACTCCTCTCATTTTACATATGAGGAAAACAAGATACAGAAAGGGGAATTCACTTGCCCAAAGTTATATTCAGGTAAAACCTGAAATCGAGCCTCTTTACTCCATCCAAGCACTTTCTTATTCCTCTATGATTCTGGGGGAGAAGTTCAATAAATAAAAACAAACTTTTCTTAAGTGTCTACTAGGAAATCTTCTTGTGTTATTATTATTTATATTCAATGGTATGGAGAACCCCTAGTTTAGAAATCTCTCAACCCAAGCAACCTAAATTGCATTAGATAGTCTTAAAAATTACATTGGGTCACTGAGGTGTTAAGTGACTTCATCAGATGCAAGACTGAAGCCAAGTCTTTCAGATTCCAAGGATGGTCCTTTTTCCCCACAAATAATAATGCTAATAATAGCAAGAATTTATGTAGTACTATAAGATTTGCAAAACACTACACAGTATGTATGTATACACACACACACATATACATATTTCATGCCACTGACTCTCATAAGGTGATATACAAAGATTAAAGAACACACATTCCCTTTTCTTTAGCCAGTCAATAAACATTAAGCTCCTAGTAGGTGCCAGTGACCATGTGCTGGGGATGATACAAAAAGAAGCAAAAGGAAATCTATCCCTCAAGAAGCTCATGGGGAAGATGAAAAAATAGAATATAATAAGTGAATTAAAGAGATTCAGAGAAAGGTGACAAGAGCACTTCATGATAAAGTAACTTATATGGAGAACTGAATTATATCTGTACTGAAGAGATCTGGAAGTGGTGTTAATAGCCTTCAGTCTGTTGGGTCAATCAAATGTTGAGGATGATTTCAATACCTCTTAAAGAAAAACTAGCCTAACTCCCAAGGGGAAATAAGTTGGGATACTGCTGCTATCATGTTGTACTTTAGGTATATCACTTTTGAAGTTGAACCTTGGATGCACTTCAAATATGTAGCATATCTCAGAAAGCAGATAATAAATCTGTGTTTAAGCCAAATGACTTCACACTGTATCAACATAAATAAATATACCTGGTACTGCTCTTTAATGTTCACTGTGTCTATAGCAAATAGGCATATAGAGTTTATGATGTCCCTTCAAAAGGAAAACACAACAGATTAATGATATATGCTTATTTTAATATTTCAAGATCTACGATTTCATTGGTTGGGATGTGTTGACCATCAGCACAGAGTGTTACCCTTCATTGCCTGAATAAATTAATTACTATGTTGTTATGACCCTCATTGTTAAGTAAAGGACCTGAAGGAATAAGCAGGAGCTCCATTACAATGTAGGGACATGACAGTGGATATTAATAGTTCTGAAAGTTGGACACAGTAAAGAATACATACAAATAACAAGATGTGGTAAATTTTGAAAGTACTATGAATATCATGGGATCCCAGAGGATGAAGGGAGTGTTTGTGGCTGTTCCCTATGCCTGGGGGCCATCTTCAGTCATCCTGATCTATATCTTGACACTGGATCCAGAAGACTCGAGGAGAAAGTGAGGCTAGTGACCTTGCACAGCCCTCTCTCACTTCAATCCAATTCACTTGCAAGCCACGGCATCATCTTCCTGATGTCATGGTCCTCTTCAAGAACAAAGAACAAAGGACAATAATCCCTATCTGTAGAATGCACTCCACATCAAGCTGCCTGCCCATCTTCCAAAGTCCACATTACATAGTGCCTCCTCAAAGAAGCATTCCCTGATCCCACAAATCTAATGACCCCTACATTTATTTAATAATATTCTTTATCCCACTTATACCACTTTTCCTCATGATTCCTTGCTTGGAATGTGTTGCAGTGAGTTCACACCCACCTTGCTTCTCTTTACTGACCTTTGGAGAAGCCTCAATTTCAGTTTAGGGAAGCCTTAGTAGAAGAATCTAGTGGACTTTCCATCCTCTTTCCCATACTACACCCTACTCATTGTCCATTTCCTTTGTGGAAGACACAATTCCCACATCAAAATAAGGTTTCAGAGTAGGACAGCATGCCTTTCTTAAGGTGGTATGGAATAATATAAGTCCTTTGGCTTTTATATAAAAACTCACTTGGAGGTTGTGGTTCACTAGAGCCTACGTTCCATCCTCACATAAACTATTATATAATCATACTTCTCCCACACTGGACTTATAAAGTAGATTTTTAAGCCATGTAGAAATCTATATTTGTCCCTAATAAAGTTCACATTATTCGATTTAGTCCATCATGCTAGCTTGTAGAAAATTTTTTTAGCATTGATTTTTTTTTATGGATACATTTGTTTCACCCTGAGGTACTTCTCAACAAATACTCAAATAAATGGCAACATAAAGAACATTCCCTGAAAAAAAGTTTTTAAAAGCCTGCTAATAATGAAATTATTGTTATAAATTATATATTATATATTACATATTTATATATAAATTATATGATAAATTATAAATATTATATAGAAATAATAAAAGTCCAAATTTACACTTTTGTAGTTTTACAATTCTTAACAGAAAGGATATGTATAGTATCAGTACTATCTATTGTGTTAAATATGTTTTATGACATCTCGGTGTTGTAATTATTTATATTGTTGTAGTAACAGTACCCTGTTCTTGGCTCTGCTTTTATTACTCTGTATCTTCTCGTATCTTCCCATGCTGCTCTGAATTCTTTGTAGTCAACATTCCATACAATTCAATAATATTTCATCCTGTTCGGATGCCACCGTTCATTCAGTCATTCCCTAATCACTGGGCGCATATTTCATTTCCAACCTTTTTTTCCATAAATAATGATGCTATAAATATTTTTGTACATATAGTTCTTGTCTTTCTGTCAACAACTCCTTTGAGGTTTAGCTCTGGATCAAAGAGTATGAACAACTTAGTAACTTTGCATAATTTCAAATTGTTTTTGAGAATGTGTGAACCTTAACAGCAACGCCACCAGTGAATTAGTATTCCAGTCTTCCCATAGCCCTCCAACAGTGTTCTCCCCTGTTTTTTTCTTTCTTGCTAATTTGATGGCATTTTAAATTTGCATTAATTTAATAATGATTTTGAATAACTTTTCAGATTTTTGTTCGTTGTTTATTCTTCCTTTGAGTATTGTTCATATCCTCTTAACCCTGCTCTATCACAAAATGGCTCTTCCACATGGAATTTGAATGTCAGACTTTAATTGGGAAGATTTCAACCCAAACACTTCTCCCCAAACCATATTTTTTCTTTTGATTCAAAGGGCAAAGAATAATTTTTTCTAATTCTAGTTTCATTGACTTTATGCAAAAGTTTTTTAATTTAATATTTTGATTAAAAAACTTAATACCCTCCACCCCACCCCTATTTCATTTGTCTTTCATTTGATTTTTAAAATACTTAGTCTTATGGGTATTTGGGGGATTAATAACTTGTTCATGTTCTAGTTTCTTCTTTAATTGCATGTTATATATTTTCTTTTGATGATATAAATGTTCAAAGATTTAAATTTTCCTCTGAGGTTCATTTTACCTGCATCTTTTTAATTTTTATATTTTATTATGATTTTAATATATTAATTTGTCATTTCTATTATTTGTCTTTTAGCTTACTCATTTATTTAGAATAACATAATTTAGAATATTTAGAATTATTTAGAATAACATAAATTAATCTTTTTAGTATTTTTTCTTTTTATCATATTTCCCTTGCATGTAATTTTTATTAATTTAATTAATCAATTTTATAAAATTAATTTTATAATTATATATAATATATTATAAATTAATTTTATAAAAATAATTAATATTAAATTAATTAATTAGTCTATGGAGGATATGTTTAATATTTCTGGATATTTATTTACATGCACATAGATACACACACACACATACACACACATATATATGTAATGACTTTTATGCTCCTGGTTAATGAACATGATTAATTTTTGTAAAGGGGCTATATGTAGCCAAAAATATACATATTTTCTAAAATGCCTATTTTTTTAAAATGTCAAAGGCAAAATTTCTTGTTTAAAAGTTGGAAGGAAATGCGGCACTTTTTTAGTTAAACCTCTTTATTTCAGAGATAAAAATAATGAAGACTAGAGAACTGTATGACTTCCTTGCACACAAGTAGTAAGGGGCAGAGATGAGAATTTAAATCCAGAGCTTCTGACTCCAGATCCAGATTTCTTCTACTGCACTACATTACCTGCTCATATATTAGGCTATTCTAAACATTCTGTTCAGATTTATAATTTTCTTTACAATTGTCTTTATGTTGGATTATTCAAGTTAAAAAATTAGCATGCTGATGTCACCTGCACTTTAAAAAATTCAATTAGATTTTCTTTTAAGTACTCAGAAAACATTCCATTCACATGCATTTAATATGGATGTTGCTACATTTCTACCACTGGCATTAAGCATACCATTATTTCCCTGTTTTTTCTGGATAATACCTATTTTTATTGTTGCCATTCGTAGTCCAAAATAATAATCGTCACTCCTGTGGTTTTTTAAGAAATTCAGACAAAACATAATATGATTTACAACAGCCTCTCATTTTAACTCGTTGGGAAGTTTTATATTTTAATTATGATCCATCTACACAGCCTGTCTACCCATTTTGACATTCTCTTCCATTGTGTAGGCAACTTCAATCCATTAACATTCAAAGTTATTATTGTTATATTTGTTCTGCCTTCTATGAAATTTTGGCATGCTATTCTTTTTTGTTTATTAAAAAATGAATAGGAGCAGGTGCCTGCAGATTGTGTCACTTGAAACAGTTCTATCTTATTCTCCTCCTTTACTCTTAAACCTACACTATGCTCTAAGTCCATGGGCAAATCACTAGATATTATCTTTTTTAAAAATCAATCCAAGATAATACAGTGTATTTTATGTAAAGCAGTTTCTTCTTGAGCATTACTTTCAGATATATGCATTTAACCTCCAAGATCACTTTTTTTGTTATAGCTATGATTCTTTTTCCATACCTCCTTTACCCCCATACCAGTTCTTTATCTTTTTAATGACCTTTGCCTTTGGTATCCCTATTTTAAGGAATACTAAGTCCTCCCATATCCCATCTCTTTTTCTAAGGTACTTACTTCTTTCTGAGCCCCTTGACTCCTTTCCCCCCAAAACTGTAGTTTTTTTTTCTTTTTAGAAAACTCAAATCAATTCTTTCCTTAGTTGTATTTCTTGATCCCATACATCAAGTCTAATCAATCCTACCTTCCAAATATCTCTGGAGTTTATCTCTTCTCTCACTATGATTATCCCTGTAGTTTAAGCACTCACAACTTATCTGGCCTATTTAATAGTCTCTTGAGTGATCTCCCTGCTTCCAGTTTCTCCTGTCTCTAGTCTGTCTTCCATATAACTAGCCAGTTGATATTTCTAAAGCACAAATATGCCCTTGTCACATACCTGCTCATATCTTCAATGACTCCCTATTACCTCTAGGATAAAAGACAAATTTCTTGTTTTAGCATTTGAAGCCATTTAGAATTGGGGTCCTGCCTGCCTTCTCAAGCTTATTACACTATATTCTCCTTCTTGAACTCCACATTGCAAACAGATTGGTCTCCTGACTATTTTCTGTGTATAACATTATAACTCTTATCCTTGCGCTTTTACACAGGGATTAAATTTGTGCTTGGAATGAACTTCCTCACTTCCTCCTCTAAGAATTCCTTGCTTCCTTTAAAATTCAACTCAAGTCCTATGTCCTAACAGAACCCTTTCTCCTTCAACCCTCCTCTCATTACTTTGTATTTACTCTGTATATATTTTATATTTACATATTCTTTTGCCTGATTTTGCATAGACTGTTTTGGTTTTGTCTTTATAGCTCTAGGACCTAGCACAGAGCTATTTATATACTAGGAACTTAATAAATACCTGTGATTAATTAATTACTTGATGTATGTCCAAGAGGTTAAGTAGTATTCTTCCAAATTCAGTGCCACTTCTGTTTTTTCCCTTAGCAGAGAAGAGAGGTAGAATGAAGTGTTCTTTAATCTGAGAGTTCTCTATAGCAATGAAATCACAGAGTCAGTTTCTGTTCCTATTTTTTCCCTCAGTCTTCACCCAAATGCTTTCTACCCACTTTCCCTCCTAGATTTCCTGACACTAGGATGTCTTTCTGATACTAGTTTGTCTCTTAATATTAGATCATAAGTATATTATAGACATACAGATTTTTAAGAGGAAAAAATAACCCACCAGGATTTCAGGGAGGTGAAAGTCCTGCAGTAGTCTCCTTTCGCAGCCCTGATCTGGAGCAGTAGGTTCAGTTCTAGGCACCATAGTTTAAGAAAGATGTTGATAAGCTGAAGAGTGTCCAGAGAAGGACGACCAATATGGTGAAGGACTTTGAGTTCATGGCTTGTTAAGATCAGTTGTTGGAATTAAGGATGCTTAGCCTGAAGGAGAGAAGACTCATGGAGATTTGATAGCTGTGTTCAAGCACTTCACAAAATTACAGATCTAGAGTTGGAGGGCTTGAAGAGATCATCCAGGCCAAGCTCTTCAAGTTACAGATGAAGAAGTGGAGGCCCAGGGAAGGGCCAGGTGACTTGCCAAAAGTCACTCAGGTATTCATCATTAGAAACAGAGCTGGAACCCTAAGTCCTCCGGAGCCTGTGTTATTTACATCATACCACACATATGGAGGAGGAATTAGAGAACTTTTAGAATTAGAATAGAGAACTATCTTGTGTTATTAGAGGACAGAACTGGGAATAATGGGGGGAAGCTGCAATGAGACACATTTAGACTTGATACCAGGAGAAACTCCCTAACAACTAGAGCTGAACAAAAGTGGAATAGGCTTCCTTGGGAGGTGGTGGATTTACCCCCTCATTGGAATTCTTCTCCCAGAGACTTGATGACCTCTTAGGTATGTTATAGCAAGAAATCCTTTCATTTATACGTTGAACTAGAAAGGACATTGAGGTCCCTTTGCAACACTTAAGTTCTATGATTTTATGACTGTTTTTAAGAGCTGGCCTCAATTGTCTCAATTAAAAGTGAGGACAATAATACTTAATACCTACCTCGTAAGGTAGCTGTAAGGACTGATAAGTCTCAAAGTGCCATACAAATGTATCTAACTTTATAACTCTTTTGTTAAGCTCATTTTTGTATTATGTACTGTTATTGTCTTGTCTCCATAATACAGATGTGGTGGAATATGACTTCCTGCTTTAATTAGTTTTATTATATGGAAGCTAAGGCTTAGAAATATAAGGTGACCTGACCACATGTTAAAGTCTGAATTTGAACACAGGACTTGTCTGACTCCAGATCCACTGTTCTTTCCATTATAATACACTTCTTCTCACACCTCCTATCTTCTCTGAGCCTGAGTCTCCATCTGTAAAATGAAGGAAATGAACTAGATCAATAATCTTTAAATTCCCTCTTATCATGTCTTATGATCAAATGAGATAGTACATATAGAATGTTTTATAAATTTCAAGGCACCATATAAATGTGAGTTATTTTCTTATGACTATCTGTATATAGATATATAATAATATATATAATATATAGATATTTAAAAGTATATACATTTATTACTTTCCCTCTTCCTGGAAATTGCCTCTAATTAATTATTGGACTTCTGCACTACCAGTCTTCTTTGTGTATCATATCTGTTCCTCTCTGTGGTATCCATCTCCCTTATCAGATATGTAAGAAGTTTTCCCCCTCCTTCATTTTCAATTTAAAGTCCTCTTGGTCATGTCGGAAGTCTCCAGACAAATGCCTTTTTTTCTGGCCCTCATTAGATGCCCTCCATTTCTGATCAAGAGACTGTAATTTGAGCCCTGAGCCAGAAATCAAAATTTCTTTCTCTGTTATCATCTTCTTAACAACTTGCTTACTTTCCATACCTCCCTTTCTCTTCTGAAGCATCTCCTTAGCAACAGGGATGAAAGTACCCACTATGTTTCTAAAGTCTTCCTTTCTAGCTGAGATCTTTGTAGTGAGTAGGGGTGCTTTTCAGACTCTCATTGGACATATAATTCGTCTCAGCATGAATTGATAAACCAGAAGAGAGGACTGGCCATATTTCATAGTGGTGTTCTTAAGGAATCAGTCACTACTATTACAAAACTATTTACTATAATTTTTATGAATTAATGGCAGGTGAAAGCACCAAATATCTAAAATAGGGTCCTACTTTCAGGAAACTCAGGAAATTATTGATCATATTTCAAGAAAAACTGAAAAACTTCCAAATTCTAAATTAACTTGGAATAGAAAAATAGAAAATAGTATTTATGAAAAAAATTCAACAGAAGTTATTTCTATGTCTAAGATTCCTTGAATCAAAATTAAGTCTGTTTAGATTTTAGAATGAGTACCCTTCATAGTAGCCTTAAAATGTACTAACAGACCTTATTCTGCAGGAACTCATAATCTATTGGGAGAAAAAATATGTAAGTAACTATATGTAAACAAAATTGGAGATAATCTCAGAGGGAAGAAAACTAAGATTAAAGAAAACTATTAAAGGTGGGACTGCAGCTGAGAGTTGAAAGAATCCAGGAAAGGAAACCGGTAGGAGGAGATGAGAAAGAAGAAAGTTTCAGGCATGGGGCACAACCAATGAAAATATCGTAAGGCAGGAGGTAGAACAGAAAAGAGGCTGATGTCACTAGATCTCAGAGTACATAGATGGAGAGGAAGACTGGAAATGTAGGAAAGGAACTGATTATGAAGGATTGTAAAAGGTAAACAGAAGTTTTTTTATCTTTGATCTTGGAGGCAATACGGAGTCACTGGAGCTGATGGAAGAGTGGGCGACATGGTCAGACTAGCATTTTGGAAATATCAGTTTGACATTTGAGTGGAGGATGAACTATACTGGGGAGAAACCTGAGGTATGGAGACCAAGCAGGAGGCTATTGTAATAGTCCAGATGTGAGATGATGAGAACCTGTATCAGATGGATGGCAGTATTAGAGAAAATAAAGAGGTTTACATGAAAGATGCTAAAAAGGTAGAAATGACTGGACTTGGCAACTGGTTGGATATGGAGAAGATGGGGAATGAGATTTCAGAGTAAAAAATAATGATACCCAGACTGTGGATCTCGGTAACTAGCAGGAGGATTATACCTTTAATAGTAATAGGAAAGTTAAAAGGAAGGGAAAATTGGGGGTGGGGAGAAATAATAAATTCAGTTTTGGATATGTCTATGGGACATCCAGTTTGACAACATATTTGAGACCAATGGTCAGGAAACAGTTTAGGGCTAGAAAAAAATAGATCTCAGAATCATCTGCAAACAAACCACAGTTGAATCCATGAGAGCCAATAAGATCACTAAGAGAAATTATATGAAGAGAGACCAAGCGGATGTCTTGATGATGGTCATCCATGGCTATTGGGTGTGATTTAGGTGATCCAGCAAAAGACACTAAAAAGTCATAATCATATAGGAAAGAATAGAACAAGGAAAGAGTTGAAAGATATAATATATATTTTTCATTTTCTTTACTAATTCCATGTGTTTATCACCTAGATGTGCCATTTTGTAAATTTACAATCCTTTCTGTGAAAAACAAAAGTTGTCACCTATCTAGGACATCAACTCACATGACGTTAAATGAAAATAAATCTCAAAATACTAGCAATCAGCATGGGTTCCTATTCCACCAAAATTATTCTTTGGGTCAGTTCTGCAGTCAGAAGAACTCATGCCTAACATAGTTTAATAGGTAAGAGGAATCATGACGTAGTGGATAAACTTGGCCTTGAAGTCAGGAAGACCTGACCACCTGTCCCATAAGCTCACTATATGACCCTGGTTATGTCACTTACCTTCTCAGTGATCTTGACAACTCTCTGAGACCTATAATTAACTTGAGGAAAGTGCCAAAATTCATTGGTGGAGGGAGTTTTCTTACCAGGGAGCTCCCTATACCATTGAAATCTTGGGTCCAGTCCCAACATAGTTTATCAATTCTCCTCCTCCTCCTTTTCCTCCTTCTCCTTCTTCTTCTACTTTTTTTTTTTTGAAAAAAATCTCTCATTAGAGAAATCAGTGACATATAGTGGAAAGAACATTGGATCTCAAGTCAGAGAACCCAAATTTGAATCCTGGCTCTGTCACTTATTCCCTCTATAGGGTACGACTATATGCAGGTCACTTAACTTCTCTGGCCTGGCCTCAGTTTTTGAATTTATGTGTAAGAATTGGTTTAAAACCATTCCCTCCTCATTTTAGCTCTTACCCAAGTGAGAGCATCTCAATCAATTATTAATGAATAAATATAAAGATCTTACAGTAAATATAAAGATTTTAAAATTCATTGGATGAAGTGAAATGATGGCAGACAGGTCTATTCCAGTTAGCTGGGGCATTTCATTATGCTTCTGGTCCTGTATATAAGCACAGAAATTGGACCACGGTGGCTTTCCAAAATCCTTTTGAGGAACAAAGGTAAGACTGAGTTATGGAAGAGAAGGGAGATATCCAGGAATGTCATTGAGTCTTCAACCTTCATGGAGCTCCTAAGATAGAAGTTGGGAAACATCTGATGCAAAGATCAGTTCTTTCCCAACTTCCCTTTCCAGTGTCTGTCTATCCACAGACATTATAATGCAATTTGCTATTTCATTACTTAAACATTTCCAGTAAACTAAATTTTGTCTCGGCTGCAAAGAGGTCAGTGATTAACCAGAGAGTGATATAAATGTAAAGTTAGGCAGAGAGCCCAACCCCTGCCTAAATGTTAAGAATTTTTCTAACTTGGAAGTTGCAGCAATTATATTTGAACTCATAATGGTTTATGCAAAATAAACTCCCTAAAGCTGAAGATGAGGGAACCACATGGACCTTAGGAGCCATTATAATTTCTCCTAGCCCTAAAGGGAGCTAATTATTTTAACAGGACATTACAAATAAAAGGAGAGGGGGAGGATTAGATGACTGTCAAGGTTGATTCCAGTTCAAATTTATGATCCTATGCTTTTTTGTCTCCTACTCTTATTTTAGCTTTTCTTTTCAGAACCACTGAAGGCCATACGTAGATCATGGTAGAAAATCCAATCTAATGAATTCTTTTTGTTTGTCTGAAAACTTAGGGAATTCCATAGTTCTGTGTGTGTATATACACACACACAGCCATAGAAAACACAAGCACATTCATGCAGTGTTAGAAAGGTTGATCAAATAGCAATATCTCTGAGTTTTTTATTCACTTTAAAGACTCTTTAATGAAAAATGAATCATTATAACTTATTTTTTACATTCCTCTTTATGAAGCATTTCAATATTAATGATGCAATCACAAAAGCAGTTTGCCAATTTCTGTTCTTTGATTAATATTTGACTCATCTTATAAAAAAATCCCATAAAAGTCTGAGATATTGATATACTGTTAATTAAAGGAAAGAGAGCTCACTATTTGGAGGGATTTTCTAGTGATTACTCTGAAGGGTAGGACAACAGTGGGCTCTCTGTGAATATTCTAGCTATTATGTCATTCCAGTCTTTAGAAAGCAATTATACTAATCTGCCTTCCTCCTTGAACAGGAGATCCCTAGTATATTTATTTCCTGTACTTAATTATCAATTCATCCTTCTTTTTTTTGGCATTTAAAAATTAAGTCTCAGTTTATTTTTTTAAAAGCAACCTAAAAATATGAAACTCTAATCATATAACCCTACCATCTCTTCTAGTCTCTATGAATGCACATACAAAAATTTTGTGAATGCACATACACAGTTGCAATGTGCTGTCTATACATATGGGTTCTGCTTTTCTTCTTTCCTTCTTTCTTTCCTTTCTTCCTTTCTTAGTTAAAATAACTTTATATACCTCCTTCTATGTTTGGACACAGCTAATTACTTATTTGGGTAGCTAGATGGCACAATGGATAGCGTGCTGGGCCAGGATCTAGCCTCAGACATTTATTAGCTGTGTGATCCTGGGTAAGTCACTTAACTCTATTTGCCTCATTTGCCTTATCTGTCAAATAAGCTGGAAAAGGAAATGGCAAACCATTGTAGTTTCTTTGCCAAGAATACCTAAATGGGTCATAGTCAGACATGACTGAATAACAGTAAAATTACTTATTCTCCTTTATAACTATCAAATAATGCAATGTATTATCATATCATGTTTTCCTTAACCATTTGTTATTGTCTCATTTCTTTCAATATTGAGGACTTTAAAAATGACTATAATAAAATCCTTTTTATCCAGAATGCAAAGAATGCCAAGTTCAAATAATCAGCATTAAAAACAAAAAAATTTGTGGTCTAACTCTTGGCAGCCTGAGCTATTGTAAGATCCTAAAGTGCTTTCTAAATCATCAGAGATTATAATTTCAGTAATCTATCAGTCATAAACTTGCAAACTGGGAAGTGACTTCAATGATCACCAGGTTCGGAGTTTCATTTTATAGGTAGTGAAACTGAGGTATAAAGACTGACTTGTCCAGTGAAGCCGTCCTATTCTAGTCTTTGAGTTATCTGGCACTAATGCATAATCTAGGTTTCAGATCCTATATTATGCTTACTTGCTCCTGCGACTTAATTTTTAAATGCCAAAAAAAGAAGGATGAATTGATAATTAAGTACAGGAAATAAATATACTAGGGATCTCCTGTTCAAGGAGGAAGGCAGATTATAATAATTGCTTTGCTAAAGACTGGGATGACATAATAGCTAGAATATTCACAGAGAGCAGGATATACTGGTATATCCTTCCAATTGGACCTTTAGAAGCATCTCCTTAAGGAGCTAAGATACTTAACTGCCCTGGCATAGTGCCTGTGTGTTTGGTGAGAGAATACTATATCTAACTAGCCCCACATTACAAACTATTTCTTAAATCTGGATCATCTTCTTGCCATGTTGCTTCGATATCTCTGCTACTATGTCCTCCAAATAGAACTTCCAGAGGACCTTGCCCTATAGGAGTTAAGTCATTTCCACTGTACCACTAGGCTTTGCTGATTAGTGAGAGCTCACATAGCCCACTATAGCTAGCTGATCCCCAAAACCTTGATTATACACTTCTTGCATAATCCATGCTACTACATATACATATATACATACATACATATACATATATACATATACATATGCACATATATACCTTCACCTCCTGCCTCTTCGTCCTCTTTCCATCTCTGGCATAGTAATCAAACTTCTACAAAGCTTCTAGAAAAGGCATATACATTGACTATCCTACAGCCCATGTACCCTTTCTGTGACTTCCTAGACTAAAGTAAGCTCTCTTAGCTACCACTGCCCTGTAGTGCTATGTGTGTGTGTGCGTGTGTGTGCATGTGTGTGTGTGTGTGCGTGTGTGTGTGTGTATAATATACATATATATATATATACACAAATAAAACACACACACTAGAATATAAGTTCCTTTAAGTCAAGTGTGGTATTTCTTTTATATCTACATCCCTAATCAAAACAAATTAATAGACAAAAATGTATTAACCAACTGCTATTGTCAGACATGGAGCGACAAGCTGGGTATACAAAGAAGTCTCTGCCCTCAAGAAGATAACAATCTAATGAGGAGCTTACAGTGCCTGGTACAAAGTAAACACTTAATAAATGCTTTTTATCCATGCATTCATTCATTCATATAATTATTATTTGTCTATTTTCCTTATTCTAAATCTCTAAAAGTCAACAAAATCCATTGACCTCCATTATCACCTGTCTAGAATATTGCAGTAGTTTCCTAACATGTTTTCTTACTCTCCTATCTAACCTATCCTTCACATTATTGCCAGAGTGATCCTCCTTAAATATTATTCTGACCATGGCATTCCTCTGCTCAAACATCCTTTGTTTATTCCTCCTGCTCAATGAATAAAGTTCAAACTGACATTAATTTGACAATCAAGGTCCCTTTAAATTTGCCTTGCCTACCTTTCGAAGGTAGGTCAACTGGGCTGTTTGCTCTCCACAGTATGTGGACTGCACTTTCTTGCCCCTAGCACTCCAATCATGTTGATTGCTATTGCCTGTAATTCTCAACCATCTCTACCTATAGAAATTAGAATCATCCTTTCTAACTCCATTCAAATGTGATGTCTTCCATGTAGCCTTCCTTGATCTTTTCCAGTGGGTAGTACCCTTCTTTTAGGTGTCACACAGCACTTGTCTAGTCTCCAATGATGAGATAGTTCTTCTGCTTGCCACAGCCAATTCTTCTACATGTATGTATACTTGTTCCCATCCCCTGCTACTGTCTCTAGCAGACCCCCATCTTCCATCATCTCCACTTTCTTTAGAATCTTAAAACTCTCCCTGTCTACTAGCTCTGTCATCTACAAAAACATCCTTTTATCCACTATTCCTAAAAAACTTTCACTAGATCCTATCATGCTTGAAAGCTATTATTCCATATTTCTCCTTCCTGTTGTAGCAAATTCCTTGAAAACTATTGTGCCTCCATTTCCTTTTCTGTTATTATCTTCTAAACCTTCTTCATCATGGCTTCGAATCTTGTCATTCAACTGAAACTATCTTCTCCAAGATTGCCAATGATCTCCTAATTGAAGAATTTAATGACCTCTTCTTGAACCTCATTCTTGTAACATCAGGAAGCAGTTGACGCTCTTGTCCACCTTCTCTTGCTAGATACTCTCTCTTCCATTGATTTTCATGACTCCACTTCCTCTGAGTTCTGTTACCTATCTGATTGTTCTTTCTTGTTTTTTGTTTTGTTTTGTTTGCTGGATCTTCACCTATTCCTCACTCATTAATTCCAGGTGTCCCCCAAAGTTCTATCCTAGGCTCTCTTCTCTTTTAGATTTATACTCTCTTGACAATTTCATACACTCCCATGGATTAAGTTATTATATTTTATGCAAATTGATTCCCAGATCTTTTTACCCAAACCTAGTTTTTCTTCTTAACCCAGTTCCACATGCTTATTGGCCATTTCAAATTTGATAACTCATAAGCATCTCCAATTCAACATGCTCCCAAAACTCATTAGCCTATCTCCCCTACAATCTTCCTTTCTTCTCATCTTCCCTATTATTGTTGAGGGCACCACCATCTTTCCAGTTAGCGAGATCTACAACATTGGTGTCATCTATAGCTTCTCATATTCAGTCAGTAGGTAAGTCTTGTAATTTATGTCCTTGCAACATATATAAATATGTCCCCTCTTTACTCAAAAAGCCACCATTTTAGTTCAAGTTCTTATTTATAACCTCTTGTCTGGCTGTTGCAGTAATCTTACATTGGTATCTTGACCTCAAATCTCTCTCTTACTGCATTCCATCCTCTACATGGCTGCCAAAGTGACTTCCCTAAAGTGTAGGAATGAGTATGTATTTCTCCCTCCCTACCCTAATAAACTAAATCAATTCCAGAAGTTCCTTATTATCAGGAGGATCAAATATAAAGTTCTTTGTTTGACTTTTAAAGTTCTTTCCAACCTGGCCCCTTCCTACCTTTATAACCTTATCACATTCCATTATCCTCCATATTCTCCATGGGCCAATCACACAATCATGTCTGCTGTTCCTCACATGTGACAGTCCATTTCCCACCCTCATGCCTTTACACCAGTTGTTTTCCATTCCTGGAAGGTCTTCCCTCTCACTCCTACCTCTTAGTTTCTCTTGGCTACCTTCAAAACACAGTACAATTTTCACTTTCTTCAGGATGCTTTTCCTGGTCCCTCCAGCTGCTTCCTTTTATTACCTCTAAACAGAAGGCATTACTTGCCTTCTCTTATGACTTCATCTTGCATGTTCTGACATGTGTTGTCTCCCTCATTAGAATATAAGTGCCATGAGGGCAGGGAATTTTAACCAATTTTTCTTTAGATACCTAGTGCTTAGCACAGTGCCTGGCACATAGTAAGCATTTATTTCATAAATGTTTGTTGAAAAATTGGTTATGCATTACTTTATATTGTCCTACTTCAAACCCTCATCGTCATGTAGACTTTGAGCTCTTGACCTCGAGCTCTGGTAGAGCTTAGATTTATACCTCTAAGCCAGAAAGGACCCCAGAAGTTGTCTAGTATAATTCCCAGAGAATTCCAATATTCTCTGACCCAACTGAGTGGTCTTTGAGCATGGATTTGCTTATGTTCATTATAAGAGAACCAACTTAGCTGAGTTCTGAGCCTCTCATCACTAGATTGGCCATAAGAATTCTTAAAGACTACCTTCTAAGTCAGAGGTGGGGACCCTGTGATTCTGAGGCCACATGTGACCCTCTAGGTCCTCAAGTGTGGTTCTTTGATATAATCCAAACTTCACAGAAAAATCCTTTTATTAAGGGGATTTGTTCTGTGGAGTTTGGATTCAGTCAAAGGGTCCTTCTTGAAGACTTAGAGGGTTACATGTGGCCTCAAGACTGCAGGCTCCCCACCCTTGTTCTAAGTCATCAAGAGGTTGTGAACTGCTCTTTTACAGGACATGCCTAGGCCTATGATATCATTGGATCCTTGAAATATTGAAGTCATTTATATATTTGCCCACTAGACTCATAAGGTGAATTAAGCAATTAATCAAGAATCATTTAATAAGTACCTATTATATGCCAGGCACTGGAAAAGCAAAGACATACTATAGAGGGAGACAATGTGTACTCATATAAGTATATACCAGATACATTCTGAGTAATTTCAGGGGCAGCATTAGTACTTGCCTGGGGAGATAAGGAAAGGCCTCATGTAGGAAGACTAGAGCTGATCTTTAAAGGAAACTAGGGATTCAAAGAGGCAAAGGTGAGAAATATATTCCAAGATGAGGAAATAGCTTGTATAAAGACATGGAGGGAAGAGGTGGAAAGCTGTGTGAAAGAGTCATTAATTATGCCATTTTTGCTAGAAGGTATGGTACTATCTAGCAGTGTTATTTAATAAATACTGGAGAGGCAGGTTGTAAATGATGTTAAATGTCAAGCTGAGGAGTTTGCATTTGGTTCTTGGTAGGGATCCACTGGAGTTTATAAAGTATGGAAATGACATTGTCAGACTTATTCATCAGGAAAATAACTTTGGTAGTTGAATGGAAGATTGATTGTAGAGGGGAGAGATTTGAGGCAGATAGAGCAGCTAGAAAGTTACTGAACTAGTGCAGGAGAGAAGTGACGAGGGCCTGAACTAGGGTGATATCCTTGTGAATAGAGGGGAATACATGTAAGAGATGTTGAGGAGGTGGAATAGATGAGACATGTCCATCAATTAGCTCATGTAGAATGCGGAAAAAAGAAGAGTCAAGGATGACTCCTAGGCGGAAAAGCTGGGTGACTAGAAGGATGATCATTCCTTCTCTTTACAGAAATAAGAAAATTTAGAAGTGGGGGTAAGTTTGAGAGGGACAGAGGAGTTCTATTTTGAACATATCAAATTTGAGATGCCTATAGGACATCTAGGTCAAAATAATAATAATGTCATGATATTATAATGTTACTATAATATTATAATATTAATTTCCCTTGGTGATATCTGCACAAAGATGATGATAAAACTCTTAGTAACTAATGAAGTTACCAAGAGAAATTATAGGGTGAGAAGAGAATACAGCTTAGGATAGAGCCTTGGAGGATACCCCATAGTTAGGTGGCAAGATATAGATGGAAATGATCCAGCAAAGAAGACTCTGATGAAGCAGTCTGATAGGTAGCAGGAGAACAAAGAGATGTCAGTATCAAGAATACCCAATGCAAAGGGAGGTTGGAAGGTAAGAGGGGCAGAGGGTGGTAAACCGTGTCAAATGCTACAGGGAAGTCAGAATGAGAAAAGGTTAACAGATGTGGCAGTTAAAACATCTGTAGATCACTATGAGGAAAGCATTTTGTATACTTTAAAAGTTGCATAAATGCAAATTCATAGACTTACATGGTCCCTGCTCATAGAATTAGAATTGGAAGGAATGTTAGATGGTCATCTAGTACAAACTATACATTACAGATAAGGGAATTTGAATACAGTTCTTTTTGTCTCCAAGTCAACATCCTCTCTACTGTTACAACACACTACTTCCTCTAAGTTATTGTTATTATCTCCTCATTAAGTGGTATACTCCCTAAATTCAGAGGTAATGAATAATTTTTTTTCTCAGTGCCTTGTTTTGTATATGAAGTACTTGACAAATCACAGAATCTTGGTTGAAAAGGACCTTCGTGACAATATAGTCCAACCTGTCCCTGATAAAGCAGTCCTTCTATAATATTTCCTAGCTGACCGTCTTCAAAAATCTGCTCAAGGATCATTAAGGAGAATGAATTCCTCTACCACTTCCATGAGTAGCTCATTTTTAGACAGTTCTGATGGTTAAGTACTTTTTCCTCGCTTCAAGAACTAAATATGCCCATCTATCATTGTCACCCATTTCTCCTAGTTCTGCCTTCTGAGACCAAGGAGAGGAGAAGTCTTGAGTTCATTTATTCATATTCATAAAACTTCAATAAATACTAAGATTTGAAATCAGGGTAGCTCTTTGCATGTGGAAATTGGGCTGGATTTGGTCTAAGCAATAAGTAGACAGTGTGCATTTCTGGGTCCCTTTCAGAACAGATCTTCTGACTAAGTATCCCAGTTTTCGAAACACTGGGGTCATTAGAATCAGTTGTGCCTGATGTATAATGTTCAGTCAACAAATGGTTGCTGATTGATTGATGATTGATTAATCAACCTTTACTTTCTTGAAGCGCACGCATATGTGTGTGTTTTGTTGAGGAGGGAGATAGTAGATCTAGAAGATGTAGATTTATAACATTAGAGAGATATAAGCTCCTTCTCTAATTTTAAATCAGTTTTTTTAAAAACAAAAACCTTTCTCAGAATAGACTTCCTTTTTTTCTTCTTCAACACATATTCAAATTTCACACTCATCTCTCAAATTCCCATTCTCTTGACATGACATGACATCCTTCTTTGTAGCTACAGGTTGGAACAATTCAAAATCATGTAACTTACAAAGCCCCAAAATTAATTAGATTTTTTTTTTTTACCACATCTGTTACTTCATTGGTTCAGAGAACTCCTGGTAAAGAAAATCCCTCTAGCATCGGGAATTCAACTGTATATAAATGTTTTTTTCAAGTGTTTTTAGTGATAAAAATGCAAACAACTTTACAAAGGGCTGTCACACTGCACAAAAACACAGGTCCAACCCTGTATAATTGACAAATATTTGTTAAATACCTACTGTGTAGCAGACAATGCATGAGGCACTGGGAACACAGAAACAAAAAGAAAGCCATCTTTGACCTCACTGTTTTCAGGGAAACAACATATGTGTATATATAGACACACATAAAATGTATACAGTGCAGACATAAGATAACCCAGGGAGAGGGCAATCTAGGAGTTGGAGGGGGCTGAAAGGTTCTCACATAATTAAAATTACTTAGCTTCAGTCTTGAAGGAAATTATGGATTACAAGGAAAATGCATTCCCAGAGGACAGAATCTATTCCAGGCATAGGGGGCAAAATCAGACAAAATCAATGTAGCTAAGAAATGAAGTTATCATGTAAGGAACTGAAAGAAATACAGTTTAATGGGAGTCTAGTGTGAGGGACAGATATGTGTCATAAGTCTGGAAAGATGAATTGGGGATAGAGGAACTTTAAATGCCAAACAGAGTAGATTCTAGAGGTGATGGGTAGTCACTGGAGTTCATTGAGTTAGATGGTGACATGGACAGACCTCAGTGTCAGACAGATCCCTTTGATGGCCAATGGATTAGAATGAGGAGAGAGTTAGTAAGAGAAGAGCCAAGAACGATAGTCTGGGTACAAGTCCCCACCTCATTATCTGCATGTGGATGTGCAACTTTGTGCATGAACTCTTGTCACCAATTTGTAATCTAGCTTTCTGCCTTCATCAGCCCTAGGTAGTGTAATCTAGGGGGACATGTGCCCTTCTCTGCCCCCATTATCCTAATACCAAATACTTACGGAGCATAAACCAAATACTGGTGGTAGTGTAAGGCAAACATTAGGAATCTAGGACCCCTGAAAAGAAAATAATATGATGAATTTCTACGAAAATGGAAATAATTATTGAACTATTTGCACCACTGCCTGTCACTCCCTTTTCTTCTCCTACTTCTGCTTCTTCTATTTCCCACCCCTTCTCTTTTACACATGCACATGCATGTGCACACACACACACATACACATACACACAGAGTTTTGGGTTTTTTATTTTTAATATTTTATTTTTTCCAATTTCATGTAAATTTTTTAACATTTGTTTTTTAAAATTTTGAATTCCAAACTTTTTGCTTCCTTCCTTTCCCTCTTCCCTCCCTGAGACAGCAAGCAATTTTATATAGGTTATATATGTACAGTCATGCAAACACTTCCATATAAGTCATACACACACCATTTTGTAATTATTCTTTGATCATAAAAAGGTTTTAGATATGGGTGAGCAGAAAAAACAAATATATACCTGTAGTTTGCTTTGGTTGAAATGTACCCCAACGCCCCTCAGAAATTGCAGATTGGAATTGATGTTGGCACATTTCATCCTGAATGGGGGAAATGATTAATAAGAATGTCCAGTCAAGTGCTAGAAAGCCTTTTGTTTGGCTTTGCCTCTTTGCCTCTGCTCTTTTTAATTGCAGCATTCTGCCCAATTAACATGAGGACTGCAGTGGTGCAATTGGCCAGATGGCAAAGAGTATCACAACTCAGCTCGGGCTCCAAAAGAGACTTTAGCTATTGGTGTTTGGAGAGCCAGAATTCTACAAGGGTTTACTCATTGTCTAAGGAAGAAAATATGCACGAATAATAATATATCTGAAACCTTTCCTTAACGGGTGGAACAACCAGACCACAGCTCTGAGCTTTCATTGTAAGTGGGAATAGTTGATTATTGGAGCCAAATCCACTGTGAGATGCTCTGACAAGATGCCTGAAGACCTCCAGGTCCTGAGTGCTGTCATGTGAGCCAAATAACCTTCCTTCCTCAGGCCCCTCTTAGGATTACAGAAAAGGAGACTGAAAAGGAACTTGTTACTAGGGAAGGAAGAGTCTTTGACAGCCAAGATCCAACTCACAACTGTTCATTGTTCCCCACTGTTGCCAAACAATGAAGCTCTAGTCTTTGTAGGGCCTGCAGCCTTTATATTTAATTAATCAAACAAACCTCAGAAGATGGAGAAAATTGTTCCATGTAGGCTAGCCATATGAACAATAAAAAGCCTAAAGGTCTTTCATTTTCATTGCTTAGAAAAAAAATTGCATCATCTTTAAAGGATAGTTGAAGCTATCCATCCAAGGCAAAGTTAGGAAATTGCATCTCTGCAGCACTTTCATAAGACGAAGAAAAAACCTTCCCCTGCAAAATAGCAAAACTTAAGAGATGCCTTTCTGAAGAGTTTGCTGAATATGAGGGGTTTCCATGGATGTCACCAATTCATCCAAACATAATTAAAAATGGGGGATTAGAGAGCTTTACTACTTGCTTTACTCACTTCTTTTATATTTGACTTTTAATTATATTTTTTCTAAGTGAATTTCTAATTAGCTAACACATCAAATAATGCTTCAGGATTAACTTGGGCCTTGAAGGATAGGTTGAATTTCAACAAGCTAAGGAAGGTGGGGGAAGGCAACTCCAAGTACAGAAAATGATTATAGTTCAGAGGTAGAAAACTGTGGAGTATATTTGAGTTTATGAAAACCAATCCATTTTGTCTGGGTCATCCGGCAGACAATGAGGAGAAATGGAAAGTAGTTCAGAGACAGATTATGAAAAATTTTAAGTGCCAGTCTAAAGAATGTGAACTTTAGTCAGGGGGTAATGGGGAGGCACTGAAGCTTTTAGAGCAATAAAGCCATGTGATAAGAGGTGTGGAAGATGATTTAGGAAGTTTAAGCTAGCAGTGGTATATAAAATGGTTTGGAAGGAAGGAAGACTGGAGATTGAGAGGTTGGGTTAGGATGCTCGTAAATTGATCCAACAAGGATTTATTAAACACTCAACAGACAGGAATCTCTGTTTTAGGCACTAAGGAAGCAAAAACAAAAATGAAAATGGCCATGCCCTCATGAAGCTTACTCCAAGGAAATAATATGTATAAAATTAAGAAATACAAAATAAATATAAAATAATCAGGGTCATGGGAGAGAGGCACAAAAAACTGAAGAACTCAGGAAAGAGCTCGTTTAGAAGGTTGTATTTGAGCTGATCTTTGGAAGAAATTAAGGATTCCGAGAGGTGAGGATCCATGAATGCAAAAAAGCTTGTGCAAAGGTGTGGAGATGGAAAGTCTTGTGTGGTGAATAACAGTGTGGTTAGAAATTAGAGGGTATGGAGGAAGGAATGGGCAACTTGGGAAGATAATGATTGATGATGATGCTCTTAACACTAATAACGCAGATTTATATAAAGTCTACTGTGTGTCAGACTTTTACAAATGTTATCTCATCTAATCCTCAGAACAACCAAGTTCAGTCCTGGAGAAGCCTAACCCTTAAAAGTGGTTTTTTTTTTCTTGAACTCTCGGCCTCATCACCCCATCTCTATTCTGCAGTTACAGAGAAAATGTCTTAAACAAATTCTGTATGATTCTTTGGCTTCTGTGACAGTGTATTCTCATGGTCCTTGTCTACTTGAAAGAGATTATTGAGCAATCTGTATGATTCAAGTCTTCCCTAAAATGAATGAAAGGGCCCTAGAAAGGTTGTCAATGTATGGATTCGATGAATAGAACAACTATTTTCTCCACCACACACACACACACACACACACACACACACAACACACACACACACACATGCAAAGCTTAAAACACGAAAGACTAATTATCATGCATTGACAACTACTTAAATGATGAAGCAGTAACTCATCACTTGTATTATGCTCTCCCAGCAGGTAAAGACAATTTTGTCTGGCTGTTCAACAGATATTTCATTTTTATGTTGGATCTACACTGGCTGAGCAGCACACAAATCCAGATCTTCTGGTCAGTCAGACTTGTTCTTTTGGTCCTTTCAACTAAAGAATTCTTCTAGTGGTAAGGTCCTTCTTATCTGGGAAATTGTTGTGGAAAATAGCCTCTATTTGAGCAACTAGATCCTTATGTCTCACTCTCAGGAAGTTACCAACAGTGTCATTTCTCAGTATCATTTTTTGGTGCCTGGACTAAGGAAAAGAAGCAGAAAAGAGAATGGACAGCCAGAGTGCTGAGGACCAGTATCAGGCCATGTGTTCTTGCTGCTATATATATTACTACCTTGCTTAAAGTCCAAGGAAAAGTTGGTATTGACTTTATGTCTTGAACAAAAAGGCCACCTCAAAAGAGGACCATCCCTTCTCATCTATCTTTATACCCTGTAGAATGATCAACTGTTCCCATCTGAGTCGTTGGTCATTTTTGTTACAGTCCCCTGTCACACAAACATATAGGGACTGATCAGAATGTCCCTTAGCAAGGAATCAGAGTACTCGGCCCACTGGAAGAGGCCAGGCTTCATATTTAGCCCCATCAACCCTGCTAAGAGTTGTAAGGTCTTCGAGGGTAAGATCTTTGAGGGTAAGGATCATCTAATTTTGGCCTCCATATTATCAGCATCTACCAAAGTTTCTTGTACATAGTAAGTACTTAATAAAAGTCTAGTGTTACAGGTAGGAACTATGCTTGTGGTAAGGTGATACCATATGGCAAAGAAAGGGATGGAGGTGAGAAATACATACATACATGTATACATATATATACACATACATACATATATACACACATACACATATACCTATGTGTGTATTTATGTATACCTGTGTATATATATATATGTACTGTATATATACATATATGTGTGGGTATACATGTGCAACCATGTAAAACATTTCCATATTAGTCATTTAGTACGAAAAGATTCAAATTAAAAAAGAATGAAAGTTAAAAATAGCACACCAGTCTGTATTCAGACAGTATCAGTTCTTTCTCTGGAGGTGGATAGCTTACCTCATCATGAGTCCTTCGGAATTGTCTTAGATCATTTATTGCTGAAAGTATTTAAATCATTCACAGTTCTTCATCATATAATATTATCTGTACAACATTCTTCTGGTTCTGCTTACTTCATTTTGCATTAGTTTGTGTAAATCTATCCAGGTTTTTCTGAAATCATCCCTTGCTTAGCATTTTTATACACATAATATGCCATTATAATCAAAATAATTATTGATCATTATAATCCAATATAACCAATATAATAAACAGCTTGCTTAGCCAGTCCTCAAATGATGGGCATCTTCTCGATTTCCAGTTCTTAGCCACTACAGAAAGAACAGCTATAAATGTTTTTGTATAAATGGGCCCTTTTTTATGTCTTTGGGATGTAGGCCTAGTACTGATATATATTGGGGTTCAAGGATATGTACAGTTTGATAACTTTCTGAATAGAAATACAAATTGCTCTACAGAATGACTAGACCAGTTCACAACTCCACCAACAGTGTGTTAGTGTCCCAGTTTTCCCACATGCCCTTCAACACTTATCATTATCCTTTTTTGTCATATTAGCCAATCTGATAGGTATAAGATATGGCACCTTAGAGCTATTTCAGTGTCAAGAGATATTTTGAGATGTAATCTGTAGTACTTGGCAACTGATTAGACTCTTGACAGCTTGGCAACATTTCCCTACTAGTGACCACTTCCTGGATATTCTCTCTCCCACTGGCTTCTGTGACAGTGTATTCTCATGGTCCTTGTCTACTTAAAAGAGATTATTCTGCAATCTGTACGCACAGGTTTCTAAGTCTCTCGGTGGTCCTCTTTTCATCTCTATCTATATTTTTAGTGAATTCACCCATTCAAAAGTTTCAATGATTACCTCTATGCAGATGATTCCAGTTCCTTAGAGGTCCAGGTCCATCCTTCTGTCTACTGATGGCATTCCAAAACTAATATATTCACCTCTTCCCATCAGAACACATTCACCTAATTTTTTTTTGTTGCTATTGCTGACATGACAGTACTTGAATTATTCAGTATAAGAACCTCAGAGTCATCTTACTGTTTCCTCTCCCTCACTTTCCACATCCAATTAGTTACTCAAGGTTTATCGTTCCTTACCTTTCTGATACTTCTTGGATTCATTTCCTATTTTCCACTTCCATTGCAACTGTCCTAGTTCAGGCCTGACTTAGTAATAAGCTCTTACCAAGTGTCTCTAGTCCATTTCAAATCACACCACTGCCTGAGTTACTTCTCATAATATAGCATAAGATCATGGATCTAGAGATGTAAAGGATCTTAGAGGATATTCAGAGCAACCCTGTCATTGATACATGAAAAAACTGAGGTCCCATTGACTTGCCCAGATCATACTTTAATCAAAACATTTTTCTATCTAAAAACTTTCAATAGTTTTCCATTGAATAAAGGACAAACTCCTTTTCTTGGCATTCAAACCCCACCCCCATCAATCTTTCCAGTCTTATACTATCTCCACTCATCCAATCATAAACTATATGTGTATGTATACATACATACGTGTGTATACCTTTTAAAAAGGTGTTGGAAAAGTATCACATTCAATTTAGCCGGCTCTGGCCTTAAGCTAGTCAGCTACAAACCCCAGCCTTGACAGGAGGTTATGTCATATAATCAGAACAAAGCTTATAGCGAGACACTTCAGGTGATTTTGGGCAGCTCTTTATTCACCAGGCTCTGCATCATCCAGTTTAATCTCTGCCTTTTTTCCTATATTTGTTGCTCAGTCATTTTCAGTTGTGGCTCCATTTGGGAGTTTCTTAGCAAAGATTCTAGAGGGTTTTTGCCATTTCCTTCTTCGACTCATTTTATATATGAGGAAACTGAGGCAAACATGGTTAAATGACTTGACTAGGGTCACCCAGCTGGTTAAGTGAGGCCAGATTGGAACTCAGGTCTTTCCCACTCCAGGCCTGGTACTCTATCCACTGTGCCACCTAGCTGCCCCTTCTTCCTATACAACAGTGACTAAATCTATCCTTACCCTTACTTCCAAAACAAGTAATGTGTAGGAGGGGAGGCAGGAAAGAACAGCAATCACTTCTGGCAGGCTTTACTTCTCAAGTTCTAGGGCCTTAAAAATGATAGATAGAACTCCATCTTTTACTTAGCTAGTCATGAACTAGCAGCCAAATTCTTCTTGTCAGCTAACTGCTCCTGCTGCCTTTTGACAGAGTTCCTAAATTGGTAGATGGAGGAATGCCAAATATACGTAGATTTTAGCAGAACTTTTGCAAAATATCTCATATTACTTTTGTAAAGAAAATGGAGAGATATGCCATGGGCAATAAAACAATCCCATAGATTCAGAACTAGTTTAATGGCCATACTTAAAAGAGTAGTCATGCACAGTTCAATGTCATCATGGTTAGAGATATTATGTGGAGTGCCTCAGGGATCTGTACTTGGCTCTATGCTGTTTAAAATGTTTGTATCATTCACTTGAATAAAGGCATAAATGGTATGCTCATCACTCTGGATGAGAATCAGTATCCAAAAAGACCTAGAATATCTTAGGATACTGCGATAAATCTAGTAAGATGATGCTGAGTTGGGACAAATGCAAATTCTTACATTTGAGTATCAAAAAATTAGCTTCACAAGCCAAGTTGGAAAAGGAGAATGGATAAACAACAGTTCATATAAAAATACTTAGGGCAGGGATTCTCATTAAGTGGCTCACAAACTCCTTTGGGGTTCACAGTGATGATCCAAGGGATTTGTGCTAAAAATTCTTTAACTGTGCCTTAAGCAATAAATAATTGCTCAAATATGTTACAAATATCTATTTTCTCTTTGAGAAGAAGCGGTACAGGTTTGTTTCTTCAATTATATGAAAATGGTCAGTTGCACAGTGGTTTTGATTACATACAATTATTACATCAGACTCAGATTCACTTCTGAGTCAATCTATCTTCAAGTTTTTCAACTTGTCATCAAATTGTTACCAAAGCATTGATTAGGGTATAACATCTGAGCAGAATGATATCCAGTTGATTCCCAATGCAAGATGCAGGTGCAAACCATCATTTGCATCCTGAACCCTGCCCCAGAGTAGCTCCCTCATTCCCCTCTGTTACTGTGTAGCATACCTCATCATCTGTGTAAGCATGTGATCATGATGTTATAAACATTTGAGTTCTTGTAGTGCAAATGTCAAGCTGTATGAAAACTATGATCTTTGGGCATGCACATTACAAACTATGTTTCAACTATCATATATCATCACAAATGTTCTGTAGGTACAACCGTGTATCGCCTCTCACTGTAGTGCTAACATTTTTCTGATTTAAAAGTATCTTTCAAATATGTTACTATTCTTTGATCTGGTAGATTTTCAAATGAACTAGTTGGCAACACTGGTCAGTTGTTCAATAGGGTTTCTGCAAAAGTGTAGCTAGTGTGTCAGCAGAAGAGGAGAAGGTCATGTTCAAAGAGATTATTTCCTTACAAGGATTAATATATACACAAACGTCTAAAAAGAACCAATATATGCAATTGAACTCCAAATATATTTATCTTTTAATACATAGCTTGTCATTTGCCATTAGAAAAGTAAGTAATTTGTATCATTAACTAGCTATTCATTTTCATTGATTTAGGATGAATTTCCCTCTCTCAGCAACACAACTTGTAAAATTCTTCTACCATTTTCTGTGTATTTGTTTGAGTGAGCATTTTCTCATTATTCTTATTTTAAATCAAAATACAGAAATAAACTTGAAACAGATTCAGTCTAATACTGAGCTAAACATTGAAAGATTTTGTTCAAATAAAAAGTCCAACATGAAAATAAAGTTCATATATAACATTATATTAAGCATCTTTCAAGGTGCAACTTATTTAATTAGAATGATGCTTACATTTAATAACATTCATAAAATAAATATATTTAATATGAAGTCTTGCAGATTAAGCATGAGACCGTATCAGATTATTTCTTTTAATTCTTATAGAATGTTCCACATTAGTATTCATAATTACTTTATACTTAGTTTTATAATTTTATACTTGTAGTTTTGATAATTACAGGTAGGATGAAATTTTATAATTATGTAGTAGAAAAATTAATTTGTAGCTTTTGTATTTGAGAGTTTTCATTGTAACTGTTGAAAACACCTAATAATAAATCTAAAAAATATTATAAGTAGCATATTAAATTACCCAAAAAGTTTATAAGACTTTTTTGAGTTGTAATGTGTGTGGCATTTTAAAACTATCATCAAAATAACTTTGTGATGGGTTCAATTGTTTATTCTAATTATTTTTTCTTTTTAAAATAAATTTTTATTGATATCTTTTTTTACATTATCATAGTTTTCCCTAGCATTCCTTCCTCTTGCCCTCTAAGAGTGCCATCCCGTGTACCAAATAATATTTTTAAAGACAAAAAAAAGAAAACAAAAAGAAGAGGGAAAAGACAGCATAACTGATCGATACATTGAAAAAGGATGAAAACATGTGCAATGTGCAACACTTGTGTCCATCCCACCTCCAAGAAGGGTTGGGATGGATGGAAATGTCTTCTCATATCTCTTCTTTCCAGTAATGATAGATTGTAATGGTTTTGCTACATTGCCTTTTGATTGGTTTTTGTATGTGGTTCTTTCATTTACATAGTTATAGTGATGTGTATTGTTTTCTTAGCTCTGCTTACTTTATTATTAAATGAGTTCATGTAGATCTTACCAGATCTTACTAATTTCTTACACCAGAGCAATAATCCATTACATTCAAATACCACAATTTGTTTACTTATTCCCCATTTCAATGGGCATCACTTTTTTTTCAATTCTCTGATATCCCAAAAGGTGCTGCTATAAATGTTTTGGTATCTATGAGGACTTTCTTCTTGTCAATGGCTTTCTGGTATGGACACTTCAATAACTCTATTTGCATAATTCCAAATTGTTTTCAAAAATGGCTGTACCAATTCACAGCTTTACGAACAATGTATTAGTATGCTTATCTTCCTACAAATCCTCCAATATTTAATATTTTTGTGTCATCTTTGCCAATTTGCAAGGTGTGTTTTGAGGTACCTTTCTCTTATTATTAGTGATTTGGATCAATCTTTCATGTTGTTAATATTTTGCAATTCTTCTTGTGAAAGAATCTTGTTTATTCTTGTCTTTTGACCATTTACCCATTAGTGAATGGCTATTAGTCATATATTATATATATATATGCATATATATATATGTATGTAACATATGCATATAAGGTATGTCATGAATATGTGTATATATGACATAAATATAATATGATATGTTAATTTTTATATATCTTGGTTACTACTATGCTGACTAGAAAAATTTGATAAAGATTTTTTTCACATTTGATTGCTTCCTGTCTCAGGTGGCAAGAGCCTGCAGTCAATGCCACATGTGACCTTCTAAGTCCTTGGGTGCAGCCTTTAGATTGAGTCTAAGCTATACAAAATAAATTTTTTTATTACAGGGATTTGTTCTGTGAGTTTGGATTCAGTCAAATGAAGACCTAGAGGGTCATATGTATTCTCAAGGCTGTAGGTTCCCCATCCCTGTATGCATTCATTTTGTCTGTACAAAAGCACTTGAGCCTCATGTAGTCAAAATTATCAATTTTATCTTTGCAATCTACTCTGACTCTTTGGTTAAGAACAGATCTCCAAACCCTAGTTGTAAGAGGCATATGATCTACTTCTAACTTTTATATGGTATGATCTATAATATTAAGGTTCTATATCCATTTAGAATAATTGTAGAATATGGCAAAAGGTGTTGGTCTCTGCTGGACTACTTTCTGGTATTCCCAGTAGTTTTTGTCAAATGAGGAGTTCTTTCCTAGCTAATTTCCATTTCCCACTTTATAGAACACTGTGTTTTTTGAGTTCTATTGTAGTCTGTTCCACCAATTTATCATTCTATTTTTTAACCAAGTTCAGATAGTTTTAATATGACTCTATTGATTGTTTTCCTAATGCTGAATTAGCCTTGCATCCTTAGAATAAATCCAATTCGGTTGTAATGAATGGTTTCTTGGATAAGTAACTGTTATTTGACAGGATTTTGTGGGGAAATTTTGAATTTATGTTGCTTTATGTATAGTTTGAGAAATGAAAGGCATTTAGCCCTAACCCCCTTAACTTCCACCTCTTTTGTTTTTCTTCCTTTGGCATTCTAGATCTTTTTTTCCAAATGAATTTTGTAATAATTTTACCAAATGTTATAAAGTATCCCCTTGTAATTTAACATAGCATTAAAAATATAAATTACTTTTGGTGGTATTTTCATTTGCATTATATTGATATAGCACAGTCATGAGCATTGAATTTTTCCTCTTTATTTCTCTAAGGAGAACTTTATAGTTGAATTTCTACAGATCTTATGTGTGCTTTGTAGATTGATCCTCAGATATGTTATGGATTTTATTGTTTATTTGGCATGGGATTTTCTTTTCCATTATTGCTTCTTTGATTTTGTTATTATTACATAGAAATGTGATTGATTTTTGAGGTGTTATTTTGTAGTCTGCAACGTTGATGAAGCTATTGTCTTGATTAGTATCTTTGCTGATTCTGTAGGATTTTCCAAATACATCATATCATCAGCAAATTGGGATAGGTTTTTTTTATGCCCTCTTTACTTATCTTTATGTTTTTATTGTTCTCTTTTTTTATTTCTGTTGTTATATATTTCTAGAACTATATCAAACAATAGTGAAGAGACTGAGTTTTCTTGTTTTATTCCTGTATTTCTTGGAAAAAGTTCTTGTATATTCCCATTGCATATGAGACTTGGTTTTGGTTATAGATAGAAACTTTTATTTTTAAGACGCCCTTCTATGCCTAAATTTTGTAGTTTTTTATCATACATGAGTATTGTACTTTGTCAAAGGCTTTTTCTTTATCTATTGAAATAATTATGGTTTCAGATGTTTTGGTTTTTAATACAACTGTATTGATTGTTTTCCTAATGCTGAATTAGCCTTGCATTCCTGGAATAAATCCAATTTGGTTATAATGAATGATTTCTTGGATAAATAGCTGTTATTTGACAGAATTTTGTGGGGAAATTTTGAATTTATACTGCTTAATGATATTCGTCTATAATTTTCTTTCTGTTTTATCCTTCTTGGGTAAGGTATTAGGATTATATTTCTTTCATAAAAGGATACTGGTAAAATGCCTTCTTTCAAACTTTTAAAGAATAATTTGTGAACTGTGAGTATGGGTTCTCTTAAAAAGTTTGATAGAATTATCCTGTGATTCCATTCGGACCAGGAAGGTTGAGTTTTGGATTTTTTTTTTTAAGTTTGCTCTTGCTTTTATATTGTGTGTGTGTTCTTGGGGAGCAAGACACAAACTTTCTTGCAACAAGTCAAATAAATGCCTTCCTCTGTGCACTGTTTTGGGTTCTTTCCATGAGAATGTGACCATCACATGGATAATCCTGCGAGCTCGAAACCAGGGAAGCAGTGGGCTGTGGTAGCACGCCCAGACTTACTCCCTGACCTTGCCTGGGAAGTCCTGTGATCCCCACAAGTGTGTTTCTCACAAAGTCCTGAGACTTAAATTTATATTTACCTTCATTTTTCTCCAATAGTGTTGTCTTTGAGTTGTGATTCCTCCCTCGCTCTCTACTATACACAGAATAGTATGTCTCTTCAGTTACTTTTGCTAATTCTTTTTTTAAGGTGGCCCTGCTCCCAACAGGGCTGCTAGGTGGTGCTGGGCCCAGAATCAGGAAGACTACTCTTTCTGAGTTCAAATCTAGCTTTAGGCACTTACTTGCTGTGTGACTCTGGGCAAATCACTTTACTCTGTTTGTCACAATTCTTCATCTGCAAATGAACTGGAGAAAAAGATGGTAAACCACTCCAGTATCTTTGCCAAAAATAAATAGATAAATAAATAATAAAATAAAGCCCTGAAGAGTAGAACATAACTCAAACAACTGAATAGCACCTAAGTTCCTGCCTCGCTTCTCCTCACCTTCTGATTCCCCCTTCCCTTTTATTAACCTTTTCCCTTTGGAATTTTATTAGTTCCCTTTTCTTTCTGGTTCTTTATTTTCTTCTTTTATCCCTTTTATCCACATAGATTTCCCCTTTCCTTCTTTTCCTTTAACTAGGCCTATTCATAAGTTTAAAAATGTTCATTTTCTGCACATCTTTACTGAGAGGATTTCTCTCTCATTGTCTTCCTTATCTATCCTTTCTTTTCCATCAAGTCTAGTCTTATTCTCTGTTTCACATTCCCTAGACTTATCTACTCTCTCTGCTCTTGGCATTCTCTATGGAACCAAAACTCCCTAGGTATCCATTCTGGTTCAGCTTCTGCCACTGCCTTGCCTTATAGATCTGGTTCCCTGTCTCTCCATTTATGTTGTGCCTCACTCCTACAAAATACCAAGTCCTGCAGGTGATAGAGAGGACATTACACTGCCCCCTGGCAGGACCCTCCCCACACCTCCATACCTGATTTTACAGCCCACCCTTGATTTAGGGTCTCCTCCTGTTCTCACTTCTCCATTTGCTTCAAAATCTCCTCAAGTCTATGCTTTTTCACTCCCCCTGGAACCTTCCATTGCAAGGCAGTGATTTCTCCAAATATCCAATCCTTACTGACAGCACCCACCACGAGGCCCTTGACAGAACATCTCTCTTCATCCATTGGAGTGGCACCCGTACAACCACCAAAGCAAAGCCTTCCCCTTTCCCCACTCTTTTTGAATGCCTCACCCCCTCCACTCCACTGTAGGTTCTCCTCTTCTTGAGAAAACACAGGAGTCACCCTCCCCCCATTGCTAGCCCTCAACTCTATCAGGGCAATAGCCTATGCTTCCATCTATCTTCCTCCTTTCCTCCCTGTTTCCAAATACCCTCCCATTCTGTAGTTTAACACCACTAAAAAACTACTATCACTCCCACCTCACTTCAGCCTTTATCCTTGTTTATGTTTAGAAAGGAATCTCTTAAAGTTCTCTCTGCTGTCTGTCATTGACTGATTGATACCTTTCTTTAGCATTTCTGTTGCTTTGATATTTGAAAAACAAATTATTTTTTCAAGTCTGGACTTCTTTCTAATAATGTTTCAAACACCTCTTTATTATTGAATGTCTATCTTTTTTTCACTTACAGTGAAGTTCATATTTGCAAAGTTGGTCTTCTGGTGCACCTTGAGCTCCATTACTCTTCAGAATATATTATTCCTTTTCTGGAGGGTATAGAATAGTTTTGTATTATTCCAGTTTTCTTTACTTTGTATTTGAAGGTCTTTTTCCTGATCATATATGTCTTGGAGTATGCAACCTTAGCTGTTTTTTTTTTTCTTCTGTTCCTGAAGATGATCCATGGATTCTTTAAATTGGAACTTTGCTTTCTGTGTTCAGAAGTTAGGGGAAACTTTCTCATTATTCCTTGTACTATAGTCTTCATGTTTTTTGATGTGTCATGTTCTTCTGGGAGACCTATAATCCTTAAGTTTTCTCTATGCATCCTGTCTGAGATAAATAGGTCTGCTTGTATGGTGAGTATCTTTTCTTTTAATATTAACTCTTTTGACTTCTTTTCTTTTAGATTTGACTTTTATTTCTATGTATTTGCTTTTTTAATCTGTTCTTTTTTTGCTTCTTTTGTGAGACCTATAACGTTGGCTTCAAACTTTTCCATTCTGCCAAATGTTTCTGCCCTACAGATCACATATTTTTCTCTCACAAGTCTTATTTCTCTTTTAACCTCCCAAAAACAGTGTGTTATGGCTCCATGTTTTCAAAAAATCCACAGGGTCCTCTGCTTCATCAGGTGTTGAGTCATTTTCTTTATTTTTTAGTATTTTTTCCACAGAGGCCTGGACTCATTTCCTAGATCTGGAGGCCTTATTTTTTTCTTCAGTTAATGTCTTCTCTGTTGGTTTATATGTTTATGTTCAAGGTCTTTTGAGTTTTCTTACTCCTGAAATCTTTCAGTCTTTCCTCTTTTCCCTTATTGCTTACTTTTTGACTTCCTCCCCTCTTATGGTGCTTTCCTTGGGGCTTGGATCTTAAAGCACCTCAACTTTCTCACATGCTGGACAATTCACAGTTCACCAGTTATGTCTCTGCCACAAGCAACTTTTGTGGGGACAGAACCAGGCCTGACTGTATGCTGGGCTTTCTCTCAGGCTTAGAGGAATGTCACCCATTCTTTCCTCACCCCACAGCTCTTACAGAGTTCTGTTCTCTTGCACATCAAAGAAGATTGCTGCATTGCCTGGCTACTGAGGCTTCAGCAAATTTCTGTAATTTTGAATTTAAATTAGCCCAGCATTGAAAAGGGGTGAGGAGGGAGGGACATGGAGCTTTGTTGTGTTGTAGGTCTTGGGTCATGTTGGCTTGTGTACTCTTGTGTGTGATGATCAGTGGAAAATGGAGTGTTGGATGTTTGAGTATTGAGTGATTGTATTAGTTCAGGGAGTTTTTTGGGGTTTTGTTTTTTTTTATCATTTAGAGATTCTTCTTGCTCTTGACCATATATACAGCTGACATATAATTTCTATTTTTTGGAGAAATTTTGAGTGGTCATGAGGATCAAAGAACATGTCTAGTCCTGCATTCTGGGTCATGAGACTGAGAAGTTTATTACTAATTTTAAAATCTAAATGTTTCACTTTAAATTGCAAAATATCCTACTTTGAAGATTACTCAGTCCTCTTTTTTCTAGTTTTTTTAACTGCATGCACAATTTGTTAGTTTTCATTTTAAAAATATTGTTAAAATATTTTAAAAATATTGTTAATAAGGGCAGAGAGATATAAATTTTATTTTAAAAACGTTATCCCACAATTTTGGTGTGCTACATTATGAAAATTCTCTTTAATATAATTTAAAAAAAATAGTTTCTACTATTTGACTGCTGACCCTCTCATTAACTGCTTTTTTTTTTAACATGGTGTGAGAGGTGGGGGCTCTGTTAAATCTGAATCTTTTTATTAATATTTATCTTATTATTTACAACCTTGAGTGTCATTCTTTTTTATGTATGAGTTCTTTGTGCATATTATCATTTTTTAAAAGTTAATTTTTAATTAATTTAGTAATTTTTTAAGTTAATTTTAAGTCTAATGGAAGCCTGAGGATAGTCTTGTCTCCAAGTATTGTTCAAATGCAGTTTTTCCAATTTCTTGTTCAAGTTGTAACTTTTTTGTTCTGCTTGTATAGTAAGAAAAAGAGAAACATTAAGGTTGGTTTAATTAGTGTATTATTAGCTAGGGAGGGGAGAGGAAGCTAAAAGGGAGGGAAGAAGTAGTAAGGGAAAAGGGGAATAAAAGGGAACGGGACATATTTTTTCTTTTTTTTAAAAAAGCAAAAGATAATTTAGTGGATTCTTTTTAAGTACTTGCTGCCATATTATCATTAGACCTACGGCTTGATTTAGGCTCTGAGCACATAGCCAAAAATTATTTTCCCATTTAGGTTGGTCCTTCTTGTAGCGGTAGAACTGTTTTACTTTTTAAAAAATGACTTACCATTTTTTAAAATTTCTCATACCAAAGAAGTAAAAACAAAAACAAAATCTTTGTAACAAATATGCATTGTCTTCCAAGAAGAAGCAGAAAAAAGTAAATAGGGAAAAAAACTTGTTATTCAATATGGGCAAATTGTTTGCATCCCTATAAGGGAAGATGATACTTGTTGATCTTGAGAATTGTATATTTATTACAATATATAAAAGGGATAAGCATAGATAGAGTGGGTATAAAGTAAATGATGTGATGATAAAAAATGTGATTTGAGGGTGCGAAGAGATTGTAATGGGAGATGTGAAAAGATGGAGACAGAAAAGGGTAAATTACATCACAGGAAGAGGCACAAAAATATATTACAGTAGAGGGAAAGAGGGGAGGGAGATGGGCATTGTTTGAGATTTACTCTCATCTATTGCATTCGAGGAGGGAACAACAAACTCAGTTAAGTACATGAATCTAACTAGCTCTATAGGCTAGTTATAGGAGTTATAGTTATAGCCTATAGGGAGGAAAGGGGGAAAGAAAAGGGGAGGGGAGGCTAAAAGGGAGGGAAGAAGTAGTAAGGGAAAAGAGGAGTAAAGGGAAGGGGCCTGAAAGAAGGGAGGGAAGACTGAGAGAGGCAGTGGTCAAAAATTAAAGCTCTATTGTGGAGGGGAAAGGAGAAGGGAGAACTAAAAGCACAAACGGGGGGAAAGAGGATGGAGGGAAAGGCACAGATAGTAATCGTAACTGTGAACATGAATGGGATGAACTCTCCCATAAAACAGAGGTGGATAGCAGAATGTATTAAAAACCATAATCCAACAATATGTTGTTTACAAGAAACATATTTGAAATGGGGGATACATACAGGGTAAAGGTAAAAGGTTGGAGCAGAATATATTGTGCTTCAGCTGATGTAGAATATTTCACAACTCCAACAGCATATTAATGTACCTGTTTTCCCACAGCCCTTTTAGTATTTGTTGTAATTTGAATAACCCAGCATTCCTTTCATTTGAATTTCTCTGAGTAATGATTTTTCATATGGATATTAATAACTTGGAATCTTTTGAAAATTTTCTATTCATATCCTTTGATCGTTTATCAATTGTGGACTTATTTTTATAAATTTGAATGTTTCTTATATGTCTTGGAAATTAGATCTTTATCAGATTAACTTGCTTTAAGTTTCCCTGTCCAAGTTGTTTCATTTTAACTGTACTTTGTACAACTTTTAAATGTATTCAAAATTATCCATTTTACCTATGATCCTCTCCCTTCTTTAGTCATGAACTCTTCCCCATCTATAGACTGAATGATCATTTTTTTTGTTTCTCTATTTTAGAAAAAAACATTGATTTATGTTTAAATCATGTATCCATTTGGAGTTTATCTTGGTAGATGGTGTGATAAACTGGTCTATACATAGTTTCTTTCGCACTGCTTTCCACTTTTTCCAACAATTTTTATTGAAGAGGGGATTCTTACCTAAGTAGCTGAGGGAAGGGAAGAGGATCTTTGAGTTTATACAAATATAGACAACTACATTTATTTGCTTCTCTAGGTTGTGTATCTAATTTGTTCCACTGATTAACCTCTCTCCTTAACCAATACCAAACAGTCTTGATAATTACTGCTTTGCAGTATAGTTTGAGATCTAGTACTTCTAGGTCCTTTTATTCTGTTTTATTATTTTGTTTTGTTATCTCCCTTGCGTTTCTTGACCTTGCGGTATTCCAGTTTAATTTCATAATTTTTTCCCTCAGCTTTATAAACTAATCCTTTGGTATAGCACAGAATAATTGTTTCAATTAATTTTTAGTCGACTCTCTAGGGTTCTGTAAATATACTGTCATATCCTCTGCAAGAAGGGAAAATTTTGTTTCCTCTTTGCCTCTGCTGTCTTCAATTTCTTTGTTTTATTGATAGCTAAGTTTTTCTAGCATTATATTAAACAGTAAAAATGATAATGGACAACCTAGCTTTACCTGTGATCTTACTGGAATGGTGGTTAGATTATTTCCATTATATGTAATGCTGGCTCTTGATTTTAGATAGATATTACTTATTATAATAAGATCCATTTCCCCTATATTTTCTAGCATTTTTAACAGGAATAGTTGATGTATATTGTCAAAAAATGCTCCCACATATATTAATACATTTCGATGGCTGAAAAACTATGGCATGTGAATGTAATGAAATATTATTCCACAATAAGAAATTACAAGTATGTGGAATTGAAACATGAGATTTGTACGAACTTATGAGGAACAAAAGATTAACCAGAAGAGCAATAAACATAATGTAAATAAAAAAAACATTCAAGACTAATTTAAAAACTAGTAAAAGCTCCAAAAAATAGGTAAGAAACATGTCTCTTTCTGCATTTTAAGTTTAAGATCTGGTAATGGCAGAAAGAAGTTGAAAGGCCAATTTATTATTGGCCTTGAGATTCTTGACATTTTGTTTCTTCAGATGAATTTCATTATTATTTTTCTAAGTCTATAAAATATCGTTTTGGAAGTGTGATGTAAATATTTTCCCAGTCCGATCTTTTGTCTTTATTGGTTTTGTTATTGTAAATTACAAAATTATTTTCTAGAGTAAGAATCTACTCTTAGCTTTTATTATTTTCCTCAATCGTTGTTCAGTTAAGAATTCTCCCTGTGGTCTTCATTAAGAAAGATACCTGACCTCATTCTCTTGCATTTTGAGTTTATTGTGGTATAGGATATAAAATGTCAGTCCAAACTTAATTTCTCACAACTCTCTTTCTGGTTTTCCCAGCAGTCAGTTTTTTGCAAAAGGAGTCTTTCCCTTAGTGATTCAAATTCGTGATTTTATCAAATACTGGACAACTTTTTTTCTATTGCTTTTAGTTATTTCCTTGTTTGTTCCAGTGATCTACTTTTCTATATCATTAACCAGTATTCACATAGTTTTATATGGCTATTGTTTTGTAACATAGTCTGAAGTAGGTGATGCTAAGTCCTATTCACTGGACTTTTTCATATTTTTCTTGACATACTAGACCCTTTGTTCTTCCAAGGAATTTTTTTTTTTATCATTTTCTCTAGTTCTAGCAAGTATCCACTCAGTAATTTTAAATAGTGCTAAATCTTCAAATTAAATGGGTAGTATTATAATTTTTGTTATGCTAATGTGGACCAATCACCGTGACTAAATATCTACTTGTCTCCCTTTACTTTTGTATTTTGTAATTGTCTTTCTAGAAATCTTTCCTTTCCTGTGGTGGCTGAACTGATATTTCATGTATTTTTAGTTAGAATGGTATCTTTGTGATTAGGCTTTCTTCCTAGTTTTAAGATTTTATTGAAATGCTATTAATCTGTGTGGATTTATTTTGCAACCTTACTGAAGTTATTGATAAGTCTCAATACAGCTTCTTTGCTGATTATCTGAGGTCTTCAACATATACTATTTTGTCACCTGCAAATATAACTAATTTGCCTCTCCTTCTTGTCTTAATGCTATAGCTAGTCTTGTAGGAACTATGTCAAGTAATAGTGGGAGCAGGGAATATTCTTGCTTTTACTCAATGGTACTGGGAAAGCAACAAACTTTTTTCCATTGCAAACAATGCCATAAATATAATCTGTGAAATAAATGTTTCTGTTAAAGAAGAATTGAGAGTGGGTCCCCTAGGATAGGTGTCAAACATGTGGTCTGCATGGAGGTCCAAACCAGATGAAAAGGTAATTGGGAAATATTGAACAATAAATAAAAATACCATAAAACAGTTTTAAAATGTAATGTTATCTAAGTCAATATGCTGCCTCATGAGATCCTTACATAGGAGGTTTTTCTATTTGGACACTGTTGAGGGGGTTGTTCTCAGAAACCTTTGCATTTGGGTCTGATCCATGTTTTTCTTATATTAAATGACTAAGCAGTGCTGCTGTTCTGTTCTCCTACCTCTTAAATGAAGTTGTTTCCTGTGTTCACATTCCCCCAAAACAATTCCCCATCCATTTTTTTTGAGGCTCAGGGCTGGTTTGATTCATGGGTTTCAACCTACTCTGGGAGAAGGGTCCCCTTGGGACACTGCAAAGGAATTGCTTCTTAACTTCAGTGTGAAAAATGGCATCAGCCACAACTTTCCTGGATGATGGAAAGAGGGGAGATCAGGTACAGGAGCACTATAGGACCATCAGAAGCAGTGGGCTGGCGACTGGTTTTCTGTTATATTATTTGTAAGAGTTGTCATGTGGCTGGTATTTTTACATTTCCTTTTCCTGATATTACTGAGTTTTCTACTTTGTGGTTCCATCCTCATTTGAGGAAGTTTGGGGAGAGTTGCCCTAGATTACCTCCTTACTCCATCACCTTGTAATTTTAATTGTTTTTAATTTTAGTATCCCAGTCTTATACTCTTAAGCAAATTGACACCCTGCAAACCAAAAAAAGACAAAACCCACCCAACTTTGCTACAGCCCAATCCTATTCACTCTCCTCCTTGCAAAGTTCAAGCTCAATATTCCATTTTAGAATCAGTCTTCTCTTAACCCCCACTTCAAAAAAAAGAATATTTTACTGCTTTCCTTCCTTTCAGTTGTCCAGATCTCTGTTTATGCCCACTGCAAGTTTTCTTCCTTCAAATTCTTGGGTTTATGTTAGATGTGACTTTAAAAGTACAGTCAGCTTATTGCCTCCTGACAGAGAAAGTAAACACTGAGTCATGCTTTACTCATTAATTTCATAAATAAGTGAAATGCATTGTTAAATTTCAGCTAATTAATCATTCTGGATGTCAGGAGTACTGATGAGTTCTGGATCTGTCTTTCTTGCCTCATTGGGCACTCTGTAATCCATACAAACGGGCTTTCTCTCTGTTACACAGGACAAGCAATCTTCTCTGTCCTTTTGCCCTAGTTGCTTCCCTTACTTAGAAGTCTCCCTCTCCTTGCCTCCTTCTCTTGGAATCCCTTTTTCCCTTCAAGGTCATATCTTTCTAGAAACCTTTCTTGGTTAAGTGTTCCTTACATAAATCACTGCATATTATTCTGCAGTGATTTTTCTATGAACATGTTGTATTTCCCTGGGAGGATGTAAACTGCTTGAAGGCAGGGATTGTCTCCGTTTCACATTGGTATTGCCAGAGCTGAGCACAGTCTGATGGAGATTAGAAAATCAATGCTTGTGACTGTTTGTAGAGGTATATAATTATTACCAGCTTGCTCCTTTGTACTGCAGAATTTTTTGCTGTCATTTAGGTCAGAGTATTTATTCATTATCGGAGCTTTATGGAAACACAAACAAAACCCCAAAACTTACTGATCTTTTTCACTGTTAATTTTCCAGTGAGGATTTCTTTCTTTTTCTGTTAATTTTTGGTCAGTTGTCCTTTGGTTGGGAGCATTGGTCACTATTTGGAGGTGGTGTATTGTCATGAATACTCATTTAGTCTCCTTGCCAATACTTTTAGTTATTTACAATAAATGTTAAATAATTCTGGACCAAATATTAATCCCCAAAACATCCATTCAACACTCTTAATCCAGAGTCTATTTCTCTCATTTGTTGCCTGTCTTTGAGTTTCTCTTTTGTATACACCCAGCTGTCCCAAAGTCATTTTGTGGCTACATTTCTAAAAATGGCCTGGGTGTGGAAACTTGTCAAGAAACTTCTGAAAGTCTAAGTAAATTTAATCCAGATTCATCCTTAATTATATATTAAAGAATTCTGTCAGAAGACATCTGAGGTCATTAATACTATTTGCATCCATCTAAGAATCCTCTGACATGTGGTTGTTTGCCCTTGAGCCTGCTCTGTCACCTACTGTTTGTATAACATCATCCCAGAACTATTTGAGCCTCAGTTTCCTCATCTGTAAAATGAAGGGACTGGACATAACTTTTATGATCTTTTCCAGCTCTAAACCCGTGGTCCTATTAATGAGTGGGAAATCACTAATTCCTGAGGCTATCCCCTTTTGAATGACTCTAATGGTTAGGAAATTTTCCTTTTATATTACGCTTAAATTTCCCTCCTTGCAACTTCCACCAGTATTACTGCTGCTAGATCTGACCTTGTAGGGCCAAGTGGAACAAATCTAATCCTCTTCAACATGACAGTCCCTCCAATATTGTCAACAGCCTGTCTTGTTCAGGTAATACACTGGTTCCTTGCTTGACACGGTGTGTCAATGCTTCTTTACAGAATTTTAATGAAGCCCAGTTTCCCCTTACAGAAATCATATTGCCTTTTCCTTCATGTTTTTTGTTTTTTTTACACTTATGTATTCAGCCTCCTGTCACAGATTCTACAAGCTTGCCTGATTTAAAGTGAGCCTAAGTAGTCTGTAACTCTCAAGTCTTACTATGGATGGAAACCAGGTTGGCAATCCACTGGTCTTCTGGCTATTTGTTATAGCAATTTATTGCATGTGTGAACTTATGTAATAGGTCAGTATGTACTCTGGCATTTTACCTTAAGGATAATTCCTAACAATTTTATCAATAATAAGAACTAGAAAAAATACTGTTTTCTGCCCATTTTGCTTTGACATCAGGCTTGGGGGGCTATTATGATTTTCCTCAGAATGAGAGAAAAAAAGTCACTGAATGCCTTTATGTTTGGAGTTAGAAAGTATTTCCCAGGCAGGAACCTATAATTTTAGACTCTTGTAGCTGTGTATTCAGTTTCCACCAGATTAACTCTTGTCAGTCATTCAGTCATTGTTGGCTGCAAGCTGGAACTTCTATAAAGCTACACAGATGGCTAGAAGATGACTACCTTGGGTTATCTGGGTACTGATAAATGTAGGAAGAAATAGTGATGGCCTTTTGGCCAAAGCCTGGCCAAATGGAGGTGGGAAGTTACCGGTGCAGGGGTGGTATGACTGTTGGGGCATCAATTAACAAACCTCACAATAGTAACGCCTGCAAAGAAGGTGGAGTCTGAAGTCACAGAACCTGAGTTCAAATCTTCTGCCACAAAGGCAAGTGGAATTGCTCTGCAAGTTTCTTTCACTGTAAAATGATGGGATTTGAGCAGAAAGATTAGGGACCTGTCAAAGTGTATTTCGATTTCACAAAGGCATTTGCCAAACTCGATCATGATAAGCCTAGAGGGAGAATAACATCATGTGGGCTGGATAACAGTAGTTAAATGGATTCACAGAATGCTGAAATCCACAAAGCGCTGACTAATGGGCCGTATCAGCTTGAGGGAGCTCACTAATGGCACGCCACTTGACTCTATTTGGCTTTAATGTCATCACTGACGCTGACATGCTATTAAGACAACTAGGTGGCAGTCAATAGAATATTGCACTTGGGAGTCAGGAGGAGGCCTTGTGTTCAAATCCTGCCTCACTTACTAGCTGCATGACCTTGGCCAAGGCCCTTAACCTCTCCAGGTTCAGTTTCTTTATCTATAAGATGGGGATAATAAGAGCACCTGCCTCATGGGGCTACTCCGAGGACCAAATGGAACAGCATATGCAAAGTGCTTTGCAACTCTTGAAGCATTTTACAATAAATGCTAGTTACTATTATTGAAGGATATAAAGTATTACTGTTATAAAATTTGATGACATAAAAGGAGATAGCTACATTATGGGGCAACAGACTCAAGAGTCACAAGGATTCAACAGATTCAAAAGTAGGCCAAAGTTAACACGATAAAATCCAATACCCATGAATGCAGGCATGCATTTAAGCTAAGAATATCACCTGCCACATATGGCATTAGGTAGGTCTGGCTTAATAGTAATTTACACAAAAGACATGGAGATTCCACTTGATGACAAGGTTCAAGATGAGCCAGCCATTTCGACTATTTAAAAATTCAATGTAACCTTAAGTTACACTAAGAAAAATGATTCAGATCAAAGAAGTTTCACTAATAAATACTATGTATCCAGAACAAATCTGGAACTGTGTTCTGTTCAGAGAACCAAATTTTAAGATGGACACTGACAGTATGTGCAGGAAATGTGCAACCACGATGATGAAACCAAGTTACATGAGAAATTTGAAGGAACTAGGTATAAGTAACCTACAAAAGAGGAAATTAGGGGAGATAATTGTCTTCAAATACCTGAAGGGTTCTCATGTGCAAATAGTGGTTGCTTATTTTGTAGAGCTCCTGAGAGAGAGCTGACTAGGGCCAAAGGTGGAAATTATCGGAGTATATTTTCACTTCGGACATGGAAATACATTCACAATTATAGTGGTTGAAAAACAGAATTTGATGCTTTGTTGGGTAGTAAGCTCCTCATGAATACAAATGATCAGACCAGGAAAATGTAAACTTTCTGAAGGCAAAACTTTTTTGTTTTTATCTTTAAATTTTCATAATCCAGCACAGCACCTGACATCCAATAGACAACTGGTCTGGACTGAAGCTATGACAGAATGACCAGCTATCAGAGAGATTGTAATGAGGATTCCTATACTGGGGGTAAGGTGGGATTAGATGGGTCTCAAAGTCTCTTGGAACTCTTCTCTGACCAATAATTTTCTTTAATGCCTTTTTCCAATGATAACTGCAGCCTAAAACCAGCCTTGTAGCAGTATAGTAACAAAGAAACATGTTGTCTGCCTGTGTTTTTGCAAAGCACCTGGATCTATGAGGCTAGTATATCAGAAACCAAGGCAGATGTGCTTACAGCTTGGTAGGAGTAGCATTAAATTAAGTCAGTTTTTCAACTCATGCACCCTCTATTTCCTAAAGTTGTTGTATCAATAAGCAGTGCCAATTTTCAAGATTTCTTTCTAAGTAGAATTATCAGGGTGAACATTTACCAGCCTGTCCTGTAGTGTAGCCAGATTCAACTATGCCATAGGAACGGCACAACCAGGGCATCAGAAGCAGGATTCAGGCTAAAAAAAGAAATCGAAGGGGAGAATCCAAGGAGGAGATTCTCCTTGATTAAAATGAGTAACTGTGACATGAACAAATCTAAGAGTTAAATAAAACAGGAATGAAATCAATGTAAAATAAACTGCAGCAATAATTAAGTCAACATAAAAAGCAAACTATGTCAATGTTTGGCTGTACGATTATGTAAGTTTTAATTGTATGCTATGATTAGACTTCCCTCCAATTCTATTCCTCATCATGACTTGGGAGTGACCCTGTGTGCTCAAAGGCTATGCTAATAAGAGTGAGCACTGGAAGCTGAGATACTTCAAGTACATGCTTACTGATGGAGGGAAAGAGAGAGAGAGAGAGAGAGAGAGAGAGTGTGTGTGTGTGTATGTGCGCACGTCCCTCTGTCTGTCCTTTGAGGACCAGCCCAATGGAGCTCACAGAGGTTTTTGGCCTGAGTGCTTCTGGCCACACCATCTCTTGAAGAACCATCTATTAAGGTGGAACGATGATGTCAATTATTCCAGTGGAGAAAATACCTGTATGTGGATCTTTTGAAGTCTTTTAGTATGAATTAGATTGCTTAGGATGAATGAGGAAAACAGACTGTTACTATAAAAGAGGATTAAAATAATTAGGCTATTGTAAAATTTCCAGAGTTTCACACATGGGTGTAAAATATCAACTTTTATAACTTATGTTGTAGGCTTTATGAAGGGTTTCAGATTGAATGGAAAAGTCCTTATTAAATAATTTCGTGTGCCAAATATCGTGCTAAGATCTGGAAATACAAATAGATGCTTTCAAAATTGCTTTGAAATTATTCATCTGATCAATACTTTTTGAGCCTTCTAAGAGCTAGGCATTGTTCTCTGTTAGGATTTGTCTGCCAACCTCTTTATGAGACTGTTTTTCGTTTAAACAAGCAAAGTAAGTTAAGTTCATTAATTTGCTCCCTTCCCTCCTTTAACTATTCCTTTAACTTACTGCTTCAGGAGCCTTGGGGGTCAGCTGGCATTCATTCTAATCCAACCCTAAACTCAGTGAGTCATCTCCTCCTGTTCCTTCTGCTACTAATGTTTCCTCCTGTAGTTGCTTATACATGTCTCTATAATTCACCAAAATTTACTGAGCATTACATCTGAGGTTATTTGTAAGTTGAGTGAGTTCCAAAACAACATTTTTAGTCTCAAAACCTTCCATTCAGCACAACCTGACATGGTATACTCAAGTATTTTTAAATACCTGAAATAATATGAAGCTAACCAACTTTAAAAATACTTAATATTGCATTAAAATATTTATAGTTGCATTTTTGCTGTAAACATCCTAAAGTTTTTCTACAGTGCTTCTGTTACATCCTTGCAATTATTCTCTTATCCACTAAAACAATGAAACTACTAAACTAGTGGAATTTTGCCAAGAGCTTTCAACATAGTCCAATGGCCACATAACCAAAAGGCACAGTTTAAATTGGTTTACAGAATGAATGAGCTAGTTATCAGTGTCTAGAGCAGCTGAAGGCTGGGTACAATTAACAGCATTTGTCAACATTCACAGAATCCTCTATAGAACAAGCAGTCCCTACAGAGGACCAGCCTCCAGCTTCTGGCACCTTAAGATCCACATGACCTGGAAACAAAAAGCCAGCCTGAAGTCCATCACCAAGGAGCACAATGGTGCATTTTAGTGGTATTGGCATGACTATAATGCAACCTCTAATCAATGTCAATTATCTAGAACAATCCTGTTAACATGAGCATCATGACTGTTCAAGCTATCACTGCTTGGATGTATAATCAGGCTTCTTTGGAACACTGACATTTTCCAATTCAAAACCTTAAAAACATTACAGTTTTAGGATGTAGATATGAAAAAGCCTGGTTTGTTTCATTCTGAAATCTAAAAAGTTAAAGTACAGTGGAGTCTGTTCTTTTGTTATTTGAACATATATCCAGTACTAACCACAAGCACTTTTAAACAGGCAGGCTGTTTAGCAACTAACTCAACAATTTCTTCATGGAAATAAAACTCACTTATATGTCAAAGAACTGCACAGCCCATGCAAGTTCATTTTGGGATGCTGATAGTACAAAAGAAAGCCAAAGGAAGTTTCATTAAATAAATTTATTTGTTAAAATAATTTAACTCCAAATACAACTGTTGAATTTGCATTGAGTTCTATGTACAATTCTTGTTTTATCCCAAACAGTGAGGTTTAACAACTGACATTGTTACAAAACAATAAACCGTTGTTCAATTTAAGTGGTCAGTTGTATTAGAGCTCAACAATTAACTGTGAACTATATTTAATTAATCTCTGGGGAAACCCCAAATCAATAATGTTAAGTCTGTTTCCAAAACCCACTGCAGTCACTCTTGAAACCCTGATCAAGATTTAATGTATACACAATGACACAGATAAACAGAAAACAAAAACTCCCATCATCTTTTAACGTCTGATTGGTTAGGGAGTTTCACAATTAAAGCCTAATCAGTGCCAAGACAGGACGCTGATCAGAACAAAATAATAACAGTAATAAAAACCCACATACATACACACATGCACACATAATCTCACGTACATACGATCCTTTGAAAAACAAATGGCAGACATCTTTAGGAAACATTCTTTACACAGGAGAGCAGATACCAGTAGTTTTCCCAAAAATAAGTGATGGCAACTGTGGTACTACCAGTCGGAAAAGCTAATTCTAATTGTATAAACCAAAGGAAAAAGTGATCAAAGCACCTTTCAAATGTTTAAGAAAGACTTTTGTGTAACACTTTTGATCAGATGCTGGCTTGTTTTGCACAGGCTGAACAAAATGAAAGGCAACAGTTACCATCACTATTACAGCTTACAAGAATTAAAGTTGCAACATTAAAAGGAAAAAAAAAATCAGTAAAACAAAAAAAAAATGCTGCTTTTGTAAGAAAGTACAAAACCCTACAATAACAGCTAAAGTAAAAGTGGGTCTTTGGATCAAACCATAATATTTTTAAGGCATGTTAGAAAAATTTCCATTGACAAGAATTGCTAGTCTGATCAGGGTACAAAATAGAGTGAGCCAAGGTACTAACCTTTGCAGAAAGAGGTGGCCACCAATTCTTTCATGTGGCCCTTTAAGGTTAGTCTTCCTGTTCTCAAACTTTTTGCCAACATCTCAACAAATGTAACTATCATTCAATCAAGTATGTTTTCACCAGATGAAATACCAGGAAAGCATCAGAATTTGAGAACCACAAGACAGAGAGCACAACAGCATTTACATTTTTTTGTGACAATAGGTGTTGCTTTGTCACTAAAACATGTAGAACTGTGATGAAACACACAACCAGGTGGCCAATTCACTGATTACTAGGATGTACACATTAAAAAGCCCATCTGACTGTTTTACGTAACAAATTCTTAACTACATGATTGAAAATCTTTGATAAGAGTTTGCAAGACTTTTGTCCATTTCTATTGTCTGCATAGAAATCCATGGCATAAAATTGTAGGATCTTTAACAATGCATACTTAAATGCATTCTGAACTATCAATGCTCGTTGAAAATTTGAATCTGGAAATATGTAAAATAGGGAAATTTTAGAAAGTTATAGGATGTGAAATCTAATTCACTGACAGATATTTCTATTGCAGGAGACAAGTAGTATTCTTTACACCTTCAACTCTCCTGGATACTGAGGTCTTAAAATTGGGTTTAGTATAAAGGGCTGAAATTTTATATGAACAAGGTGCTTCAACATGGACGATGATCGAAACTACATGAAAGAAAGCAATTTGCCACTAAAAGTTCTGAAAGACTGATAAGAACTAAATACTGATTTTGACACATGCATCTCTTCCATTTTGTCAGGAGAGAGGAAGTCTAACTGAGAATAGTCTGACCAGGTCTTTTCTATCTGCTGAATTTTGGCCAGTCACTGAACACTCTGATATAAATTAATTACATGAAACATGGGAATTTTTTTATTCAAAAATGTTCTAAAATATTTTAAGAAATAAAATTAATATAGTCCTTGAGACAAATCTAAAGTACAGATTTTTAGAAGACACTAGTGTCCTTTAACTTTGTGTCCAATTTTGGAAGGCAAATAATATATATACGCACGCATACAAGCACACATCCTCTCAATTACCCAACAAAAAACTAGTTACTGCATGAGATTGTGATACCAATGAAATGCAGAGTGGCACGTAGACCACAGGCTCAGCGATTTTGCAGTTTTGAAGGCCAAATTTCTCTACAGAGGGCCAACTCAAGATGATCTCTTCAGCATTTAGAACTCTGACGTTTAAATTGAAAAATCATCTATACTTGATTGTAAAACTTTGAATAGGTATTTCTGTGCCATTAGTCATGCAAATGATAAATACTTCACGGCTATGAAAACTAAAATGTCAGAGCTTGAGCACCTTTTCAAAACAAAATATTCACTCCCACTCTATTTGCCACTTCAGTAATCAGGGCAAAACTGATGCAGGAGAACCTTGGTAGCATACATCAGGAATTGAAGATAAAAGGTTTTTTGTCCCTTGCTCATTATCCTATAACTTACATATCCTACCTTTAAGTCAGAATTGTTTCATATGGTCATTCAATTTTTTTAAATGTTAACATTAAAGCTCTGAAATAGCAAACTTGATTTTGAAAGGAAGTTAGCTTGGGATCACACCAAAAACCATAGCCCTTCAAGGCAAAAAGGAATTTGTTGTCTTAACAAACTTAAAAATGCAGAATGTTTGTACTGTCCCATGAGGTTTCTGCAATGGGAACATCTGGATGCAACATGGCTTCATTTTCCTTACAAGATGGTACTAGTTAATCTACTAAAATGCTCCTTGTTAGTAAGGCTAAGCAATTTCTTTTCATCATAGTTGCTTCCTCCATGTTCAGTAAAGTGATAAAAATATTTCCTGCTTTGTAAACAGAGGTTTGTTTGCTTATTTTTTTTGTTTGAACAAAACGTGAAGATATCTTCCATTTTCAGCAGCAAAGCAGATGAATTAACACATAAAATCAGACTGCATTTTCCACAACCTGTTCAGATCTCTTCACTTTCAAGGACTGGTGCAATGAGTTCCATGTGAGAAACTAGGATAAAATATACAACTAACAGCATAGATTTTGCAAACAAGAAATAATATGACAGCCTTGTAGAGAATGTCCCCTGTAATGCTGTTAGCAGTATGGTTGATCCTGCTTTTAACTTGACTGAGTTAACTTGGCCAGAAGCACTATTACAAGTCCTAAAATTCTGTATTTGTGTATGATTTCTCTCTTAATTAAAAAAAAAAAGAACAAATATTTTAATTGTGAATAATCATTGCAGGTCTTCTCATTTCTCCCTCAAGAATAATTGCAATTTATGCAATAGTTGCTGCTGTCTGGGACAATGCCAACATATCTTTCAAATGAAATCACCCTGTAGATTAACTGGCTATGCCATTGAGTTGCAGGTGCATAAGGGAGACTGAGGATGGTAGTGAAAAATGTAGTTACTGAACCCAAATGTATTCAGAGACACTGATTGACAATCACTGCTTAACTCTGAATAAGTACTGTAACTTCACTGTAGATTCATTCCACACATCCTTGCAAACTGGGCAGTAAGCAGACAAGATTTTACCACCTACAAAAGTTGAGTAAACTGTGTCCAAGATATGTTCATTTTTAAATGCTATTGTATGTTACACGCAGAACAACATGGATCATCTTTATCTGGCTGAGCGGCATAGTTCATTTGTCTAACAATTTCAGCAAAGAGCTCATCCACCATTGTTTTACTTTTAGCAGACGTCTCCATAAAGGGACAACCCCATTCTTCAGCCAAGGCTCTTCCCTCATTTGAAGATACTTCTCTCTCACTTTCCAGGTCTACTTTGTTCCCAACCAAGATCACTGGTACCTTCTCATACCTATGGAAAAGAAACAAAGAAACATACACCATGAATTAATAAAAAGTTACACAGAAAAACTAGGTTTTACTTTTTTTCCTGCTTCAAATGAACCCTCTTAACTACACTTAACAAATGTCTTTGAAAAAAATGTGTGGAATTAGGTTCTTCCAAAACCTGGATTTAGTGAATATCTGCAAGTTGCTTTATAGTAGAATTTATGAAACCTATTGCTATTTAAACAATGAACACCTAAAATCAGCTGTTTGTTATACTTCCAATGTACAATAAAAATTCTCATATCCTATTATAAACTAATTTCCCCTCAATCTATAAGTAGCCAGCTCAAAACATGAAAGTTAAACATCTTTGCTCATCATGAATCAAATGTGTTACATGTAATACTGGTCATTTACAGCTGAACAGAGTTAGCTAATACTCTTTACAGAAGCTTACTGCTTGTCACTTGAATATAGCCCCAAAAAATTCCTAGTACAAATTCTTATCACAATGTAGAAGTGACTGGATTTCCTAAGGCTATGGCAGGAGAATTAAAATCTTGACATGTTTTAGCAAATTGAGCAGAGTTCTACTGAACTGAGTTTGGCCACTGTGACAGGATCATTATTCAAGGACCACCCTAGTTTAAATGGTAAGAGGTTCATTAATAGCAAGTTAGCTATTGGGTGATCAATTCTTGGACCATGCCATAGAATAGTAACATTACTATTATAGAATTAGCTTGATGGATCTTAATCCATTCCATTGAGTTGCTATGGAGAGATACAAAAGTATGTTTTACTCCAATAATTCAATTCAGCAAACATTAAGCACCTATTATGTGTGGGGCTGAGAGCAAGATAACCAAAAAAAATGGTCTCTGGCCTCAATTACCATGCTACTAGGAGGCCATAACACGTACAATGCATGCTTTAGAAAACACTAAAATGTGAATAAAGTGGGGAAATCAGGAAGGGTCCAAAAGAAAAAAGGGGGTTGGAGGGAGGGAAGGAGGGAGCAGAACCTGAGCTGCGCAGCAGACCTACACAGGGAGGGCCTTCTGAGAATAAATACATATTGTATTAAGAGATAGAATGCCAATTCTATCCATTCAGAGATAGTGAAGAGGGATATCAGGCTAACCTATCTTACAAAGAGTGAATGAAGTCATGTAAAATATTTGGAAAGGTAAGTTAGAGCCAAAATGTGGAAAGCGTGAAATACCAAGTTGGGAAGTTTTGTGATTTATCCTGGAGAAAAAAGTAAAATATGGAAGGGTTGTTTTTTTTTTTAAACAAGGGTGTGATGTGGTCAGATCTAGGCTATAGTAAGATTATTTCGACAGCTATGTGGAAGATGTATTTGAGAGAGGAGAGAATCAAAGTAAGAAGACCAATGATAAGGCTACTCTAATGGTCCAGTCTAGAGGTGATGAGCAGTGATTGGAGAAAAAAGGGTAAAAGTGAGGTATCTCAATCTATGTTCCTATGTTAAGGAAGTAAATAATTATATGAAAGAATAATTAGGAATGACATCAAAATTATGAATGAGTGATAAACAGGAAAATTCAGAGGAAGAGCACATTCTGGGGAGAGGGTTAAGAATTTCTATTGACCAGGGTCACTCTGAGAGGCTGGTGGAGATGTTGAGGTGTAGACAACATGCATGCAGTTGGTGACAAAGGGACTGAATTCGAGATTAGGGCTGGACATAAGATTTGGAAGTCAACTACACAGAAATGATCAATGAGTCCTTGGGAGTTAATAAAACCACAAGAGAAAGTGTGAAGTCTTAGGGTACCTCTGACAGGAGGGGCAGGAGACGGATGATGAAACACCAAAGAAAATTGTGACACAGGTAGGAGCAACAATACCAGTCCATAGCATCATGAAGTAAACCAGAATGCAAGACGTTTAGAAGTGAATGGGAGAGGAAGAAGCAGTGGTAGCAATAATAGATGGTTCTCTACACAAGACTACAGAAAGTTAGCCCAAGAGGATGGCAGGATCAAATGAAGGGTTTTTTAAGGATGAGAGAGGACTAGCTATGTTTGTAGGAAGCAAATAGTGAGAAGAAAATAAAGATGGGGTCATGATAAAACACTTTAATATCTAGTCTAAGCAAAGCACTACGTTATGGATATAGGAGAAAGAGAGACGAATCCTGCCTTCTAGAAGATTACACTCTGATCAAACTAAGACATACACATACAAAAGAAGGAGATAGCTGCTACTGATTGTACCGAGGATGCACGGGCATATAGAGATTTAATAAGGGTATTTTGAATAATAACCAGGCTAAAGACAGATCACAAAAATAATTACTGTATTAAACTGAATAATATTGTGTTGTAAGAAAAGATAATGAGAATTCAGAAGCATTAAGAAGACTCAGATGAACTCAAGTAGGAAAAGAAAAGCAGAACCAGAAAAACAATATACATGACAACAGAAAGTTAATGTAAAAAAAAAAAAAAACTCCACAAAATGAGACTTAAACTGTGTAATTACAATTACTAAACTTAGCTATGGAGAAGAGTTAAGAAAATGTACCAATTTCTTCCTTTTTTTTTTTAAAGGTGGGGACCAAAAGAATGGATCAGAAAGAATGTGCAGACAGATTGTTTTTGCTGAACTGCTTTCTTTTTCTCCCTTAAAAAAAAATTCTGTTACAGGGAATGGCCTGTTGGGAAGGAGCTGGAGAAAGGTCTTTACTTGGAAATGAAGCTGATATAAAAACAAGATATCTTTACATTAAAATAAATAAAGTGAAGCATGTGGGAGGAAGCATAAAATTGGAAATCAAGCAGGTACCTATTGATCATGCACAGTTACACAAATCAAGGTATATGAATATAATGAAAAGACTGTGCTGTAAGAAAGGACACATAATTCAGAGAAATATGGTAAGACTTGGGTGGACTGATAGAATAAAATCAGCAGAATCAGATATACACAGCACCATAAATGAAAAGAATAAGATGAAACTCAAAGACTATATAATCAGAATGACCAAACTTTGAGAAAAGTTTGAGAAAATGAGCTCTCCCTCCCCTTTATAGCAGAAATAAGACTATGTGTGTGGAGTATTACATATACTTTCTGACATGAGCATTATATTAGCTAGTTTTACTGACCTGTTTTCCTTTGTTTTTTTTTTTTTTTTTAAATGAGGGATGGGGAAAATGGGGTGGGGGCAGGAAGGTATATTCTTGAAAAGAAAGGTGATGTAAAAAAACTGCTGTTTTAAAAAAAAGTATTATGTTCTCTGAAAAACTCACTAAAATTTTTACAAACTGGCATATAACAGGTTTTGTAAGCAAGCAATAGAAGAGAAATCCAGTTTTAATAAGAAGTATAGTGTAACTCTGAAAAAAACAACTTGAGGCCATTGGGTTGATGATACAGATCCTTCCATGATGTATGAACTGGTCAATCCTTGGATTTCATGATTCATTTGCTTTAATGTATAAGAAGGCTTTACAAACTTAAAGTGCATTACTATTATCAAGGTTAGGAGCCTGTACCAGATGACTTTTTGAGGTGCCTCCACAACTAGAAAAAATGTTACAATAATATTTATAATACATCTTAGCAAAAACTGCATACAGCTTTGTCTCCAAAACCCCAGAATGATCCTACTGCTATAGTAAAAGTAACTTTCTCTGTTTATATGTGTATATGTTGGTGTATGTACACATGGCACACTATTTTCTGGGAAAATCTAAGTGCTTACTTTATTCAACAATAATGCTGAAAAGCTTTTATTATGTACATTTCAGCATTATTATTTCCCTGCTTTGATATCGCTAACACTCTCAAACACATTCATATTTTGGTGCTGATCTGTTTTTTCTGGTTTTTGTTTCAAATGCTACCCTTAAAGACTTAAGTTATATGAATGAGAAGTTCTCATTACTTAAAGACTAAGGAATATATGTGGGTCCCATTTTGCATTTTGAAATTTTTCTTTTTATAAAGTATTTTACTTTATAGGGTTCAAAATGTTTTATCCATATTTTATCTTCACAAGACAGACAAAAGGCAGACTTGGAAAATAAATGTCAGTCAATCAACCAGTCAGCATTTGCTGAGCATCTACTATGTACCACAGTGCTACGGGCTGGCTACAAAAAACCAAAATGAAAAGAATATCCACACTTTCAAGGACCTTGCATTATAATAAATTAATTTAAAAAAACTGTGTAATATCAGACTTGAGTTAATAGGGACTTACGGTTTTACAGCACAAATCCGCTTCAGGAATGTTAACAAGCTATTTCCCTTACACCAATGTGCTATAGTTATTGTGGTTTACTTTTCACCACCTAATTTAATGTCTTTAACACAGTCATTTTTCCTATATTATTGCACTGGTTATATAAGTACACCTATTTGTGATGAGTTTATGAAATTAATTTAAAGAGTCTCGCTTAATAGAAAAAAGTTACAGCACAAATAATCTTATGGAAACAGAAGTCATGTTTTATAAATGCAAAAAATTAAAATGAATTGTGAAAAGGAAACTTAAAATGTGATTGTTTAAAAAAATCTACTTTGGCAGTGAAGGACTTTGCTTGCTGGAATATCCTTAAAGTTTTTGTTTTGCGACATATCACTTTTTCCCCTTATATTAAAGTTTCTGAAACTTGAAAAAAAAGTTAAGGTTGTTAGTTGGTTAAATCATTAACACCGGGAGAACATATCAGAGTAGGAGCTCAAGCCAACGGCATTAGAAAAAGAGATCTCCAATCCCCTTAAGGCTACCCTTTGTTGCCCCTGAGGGAAAAATGTAGCCCAGAGAATACAACTTGCTAGTGTGCGTGCATGCAGGTTGGGAGAGATCTGGACTAGACAACCTTAAAGAGATCTTTTCCAGCTTTAATTCAATGATCCTCTGTACTTATAAAAGTACTCAACACATTTAAGCTAGAGAAAATTTAACCAAATTTCTATAGACAAAAGGGATGCTGAATGTCAGACTCCTTGGACATACTTTCTAAATCTAGAATCTGTACTTCCTTCTTCATTTTTTTCTTCCCAATCCCTTGGAACCTGCTTTGTCTCAACCATCCAAATAGAACTGTGTAATCAAGGGTTCCAACAACATCTTCAATCTTTAAATCCCATGTCCCCCAGCCCTCTTCTGACCTCCCTTGATATTTCTGCATCTTTAAAGACTACCTTTTACCATCTTTTGTATGTTCTTCTCTTCCTTGGCTTTTAAGACACCACACTCACTGAATCACAGAATTTCTAAAGTTGGAAAAGATCTGAATGGCCATCTAGTTCAACCCATATGAAAAGAAATCTCCAAAACAACACACTTGACAAATGGTCATCCAGCCAGAATCAGATAATTTGAACATTGAAAAGAACCTCAGCAATCATCTAGTTCAAAGTATACTCAAAAAAGGCTTTCCCATGACAATACAACTGACTTCCACTGAAGAACTAATTACTACTCTCCTGAGACAAGCACATTTTGACTAACAGGTTAAACTAAATCTTCAGAAGTCTTCTCTGATTTCAAGTTTAAATTTGTCTCACATATATAAAATGCTCTTCAAATTTTAAGGTGCCTTGTAAATATCAGTTATTATTATTATCTATTTGATGCTAAAAGTCACTCAAATTATTAGGAGTCACAAAATTTTATTTTGTTAAATCAATCACCAAGTGTTAAGTGAACACTTGCAAAAGCTGAGTACTTTGGGAAAACAACAAAACACCCTAAATTATGACGACTTGATCTCTATGTGCAGAATTCTAGTTGGAGAGAAAAACTTAGAGGCAGTGGGATAGTACAAGTACTTATTTTGTAGTCAAAGGGTCTACATTCAATACCCTGTGTCACCATGGACAAATCAAATCAGCTCTTTGAGGCTTAGTTTCTTCCTCTGAATATCTTAATCTATACATAGACTTTGTACTCTTTATATCACAGATCTGTTTGTGAGGAAATTATTGACTATTTAACTTAAGTGCAATTTACTTTTTTTTTTTAAATCTATACCTTTCATTGGTGCTAAGAAGTCCATATGTGAAAACATCCTCTGCATGACTTAAAAGTTGTATAGAGGGCTGCTGAGGGCACTTTGAAATAAAATGACTTGCTGCCTATGGATCACAAAGAAGGCGGCCTTCCTCTCCTGGCTCAGCCCCCTCCATTCACTTTTCGGCTCCATTTATGTGTTGACTTCTAGGGGCTAGGATTATCTTCCTTTTTGTTTGTACCTGAATCCTCAGCTCTTAGCACAAGCCCAGTAAATGCTTGCTAAAAGTTTGTTGATTTTGTTGCCTTGGAGTCAGGAAGATTGTGGGTCCATTTCTGCCTGTGACACATACCATAGCTACCCATGCTACTTCTCTTGTTCAAGACTATACATGCTCGAAAAGGGAGCAATCAATACTGTGCCCACAGAGTGGTAAAGACTTGTCTAAGGTCACACAGATCAGAGCTGCCATGAGAACCAAAGTCTGACTCCTAGTCTGGTGTCTATTGCAGTGCTTCCTCTCATGTAGAATGGGGTGAGCCTAGAAACATGGGTGTGATCTGTACATAGGAATTTTAGCAAAACAAAAGCAGAAAACTAGAGAATATTGAGAATAACTTGGTTCGCCTAAGAAGTGTATTGAGTCATCACTAAACATCCGGCACTGGAAAGATGTGGCCTTATTCTGACATTCTGGACAGGTTTCACAATTTGAGCATTGCTCAGAAGAGGCAACTGAAAGGTGAAGTTCCTTTCAGTGCTAGGAGTCTATAACTAGAATGCTAACTATTTTGAAATATTATTTATATTAATTTATGTTGAACAGTTCCTTTATCAGTAAAAATATAGGTCCAGTAAAAAAAAAATTATTGTCCTACTGGAGAAGGTAATGGTTCTTATCTACACATTGTTATTAAATTCAAATTTGATTAAAATTCTTTTTGAAGGCAGGTAGGGGGAGGGGGTGGAGGCCCTGTGATTTATGTGGTGCAAGAAATTTCTGATGACAATACAGACTGGCATCTGCAATTACAGTTTTAGAGGTGAATGGGGTGACTTGGTATGGGAGAAAGTGACTTGTTCAGTGTCAAAGAGCCTGTGGGGTGAGGAATGAATTTAGGTCTTCCTTTGACTACAAAGCCAATTCTCTATTATTAACACCATTAACAAACACTATAATTAAAACCTAAAAAGTTCCAAGGACTAGTCAATGACCCAACTGTTAAATCATACAATATTTGATTCAACAAATTTCAGTATAATACAAGAATTTCAACAGTCCCTTGGAGTTTTTCCTTATGGAATCTGAGTGGTAGCAATCTTTGTCTTCTGAACCTTCATTCTCCATTAGTGACAGCACCCTAAATACAGGCAGTCAATTCATCATGTAAGCCATTTGGCCTCAGGGAGGGCAAGTCTCAGCATGAACGGTACTCCATCACAAAGCACCACATATGAGCTATTTTACTAGCAAGATCTACTGAAAAACTGAACACAAGAGAAATATGGCATGGGAAATAACACTGTCAGTAGCGTCAAGCCAGACAACTACAGCCACTGATTTACGTCCCACTAGCAAGGATATAATTGCACTTTATTTCTCTAATGAGAGCAGCGCATGTCACACACAACGTACTGAGAACGCCCTGCTGTGCAGGTGAAATGGAACTACAAGCCTGGATACAGTGAGGCTGGTTTTATTAGTTGATTTCTGGGATTCAGGTAAACAACTAACTTCAATCTGTTTGAATGATTAAAAATTGGCTTTTAGCAGGAAAGGAAAATTTCTTAATTATAATTTCAGAATTTAGGATCAAAAAGAATCTTAAGGATCCTTTTCTGGACCAACCCCTTGTTTTACACCAAAGGAAAAAGGCCCTGCGATGACTTATCCAAGGCTTAGTGACAATTAAGACTTGCTACACCAGGTCTCATAAATCCCAGGCTACTCCTCAATTCCATTACATCATGCTGCCAACCTACCTCCCCAATACAGTTACTTTCAACAGTTTCTAGGATGGAGAGGTAGGGAATAGCACACAAACTAGGGAATGCTCTTCAATAGTGGCTCCCAACTACCTCCAGTTCTTACCATGCATCTTATTTATCCTTTCATCTATCCCTCTGAATGCACACATATACACATATTCTTGGGGGCAGGGGTTGAGGGTCTCATACTGTCTTCTTTCACTTTCCCCAAGTACTGCTTCTCTTCTTGGTATGCCATATGAAACTTAGCTTTTGAGTTTAAGAATGGTATGTCATACATCACAAAACTACACTTCATACCTGAAGGAGATACCCTACTAATTAAAATACAAAACCACAAGATGAAATGTCAACTGCAGATTTTCAATATTATCATAACAGAATTTCTAATCATTAAAATGGCATGGTTTACATGAGATATACTATTAGTATGGATGGGTGGGCATGCACATAAACCTTAACAGTATCCTGTTTCTAGAAAGGGCAACTAGGCAATTGCAAATTTAGGGCCAACCACACTGGTTTTTTAACAATTCATCCTAGAGTCTTTGGCCTATACATGGCACCCTCTGGTTGAATCCATTAAGTTTTAGGGAACTTGGCCAGACAACTGGCTCTGTTTGACAATGCTATCTCTTCTGATTTAGAGCACTTTTTTTGGAGGCAACTGGGGTTAAGTGACTTGTCCAGAGTCACATGGCTAGTAAGTGTCTTAGGCTGCATTTAAAATCAGGTCCTGCATACTCCAGAGGCAGTGTACCACCTAGCTGCCCCTGCAGTGCTTTAAGATTTTGAAAGAAAATTATGTTGGTGGTTTTAGAATATTATAAAGTTTATTTTATCATTAGTTTTCAATATTGTAATATTATAGAAGCCAAGAGACATGGGTTTCCCTAACAGTATTACCAATTTCTCAAAGTAGTGAAGAACTGGGATCTAGACATAGACAGTGTTGTTATCTCACCTCTGAAAGGGGAGGGCAGAAGGATATGTTGAGTAATGTAGGTAATATAATCCCAAGTTTGTGTGTGTGTATATATATGTATATATATATACACACACACATATATACACATAAAGTTTTACTTTTTCACTCAGTAAAATTTAAAAATATACTCGTGTGTGAAAAAAAAGTCCCTGAAGTTAAAAAAACCCTTAATCTTCACGTCACCATCACCATGACAAAAGAGGAAAATGGCAAGACATACAGACCACTGCCCTGCCAGAAGAGCTATGAACTGGAACAATCATTCAGGAAAGTCATTTAAATCTGGAACTCAATTTCTCTAGTCAATAAATAGTACCTACTCTTTGATCCGGCAACATCATTGATAGTTATACATCCCAAAGAGGTCAAGGACAGAAGGAAAGGATCCAAATATACCCAAGTATCTATGGCATCACTTTTTGTTGGAGGGAACAACTGAAAACAGAGTACACATTCACTGGAAGATGGCTGAACAAATTATGGTACATGAAGGTAATGGAATATTATTTCACTGTAAGAAATTATAAACCTGGTAGATTCAGAGAAACATGAGATGTAGAAGAACTGATGTAAAGTGAGCAGAACCAGGTAAATGAAAGAATATTTAGCCATGATGACATAAAGGAAAACAAGTTTGAAAGACTTCAGAATGCTCAGTGCGGTGACCATCAAGACTCCAGAAAACTGATGGTGAAGCACGCTTCTCATTGGTGCAAAATAAGACCTGCATTTTCGGACACGGACAATGTGCTGGTTTATGTTGCTTAGTTGTAATCACTTGATAAAAGGAGGATGTCTCTAGTTTCAGGGAAGTTGGTGGGCAGCGACCATAAGGATAAAAAGGCATCAACGAAACATGAAAAATCACACAGAGCAGAAGGAAGTTCAAAAGGGAGCACAATGTAGGGCGATTCTGCCACTGCTGCGTTAAACTTAATACACACTGACAGAAGTGATTATAGTTCCATTAATAAATCAACAAGAATTCATTAAGCACCTACCATGTGCAAGCCACTAAGGTGGAAAACAAGCATTTAAGTGCCTACTATGTGCCAGGAACTGTGCTAAAAGTTTTACAAACATCACATTTGAACTTCACAATAACCAAGGAAGGTAGGTGCTGTTATTAACCCATTTTATGGGTGAGGAAACTGAGACAGAGAAGTTAAGTGACTTGCCCAAGATCACACAGCTAGTAAGTGAAAGAGGCCAAATCTGTACCCATAGTTTCCTGAGTCTAGGCCTAAAGCTCTATCCCCTGTAATCTCCTGGCTGCTTTTGGCCAGGTGGGAATACAGAAACAAAAAAGGAGCTCACAACCTACCAAATAATCTTTTCTGACCTTTTGTGTAAAATGCAAAGGTTCATGTTTGTTGATGTCTAAGTTCATCACTTTATAACAATAAGAACTAGACTGGTGAGTGATTTCAATGGTATAAGTAACTCCACAGAAGGGAAACAGCCCCCCTTCACCCCCACACACTTGAACATCTCCTCTGCAACTTAGAGCCTTAGAGTTGCCTACAACATTGAGAAGTTAAGTGACTTGCCCAGAGTCACAAAGGCAGTATGTATCAAAGGCAGAATATGAACTCAGGTCTTCCTGATTTCAAAGTCAGCAATCTACCCACAATGGCTTGTTTCAGCAATCACCAAAAAACCTGAAAGACTAGAAACACACATAAGGTTTTCTACAGTATGATGAAAACTATTCAGTGACAAACATAAGATACCATAAGATAAGGTGACACTCCAGGATATGGTAAGCATGTGGAGCCAGGTATGACCCAGAGCAGCCTCATGATGTGCACCATCAAGACTGTTTTACAGACAATGGTTCCAGTTCTGACACTTACTATTGGTGTCTCTTTCATCTTCTCTAGGCTCATTGTTTTCCCCTTTGGATTCTCGTATCTTTTTACTGCTGCTCAAAATATTGATTATTCATTATTGAGCTGTCTACTGGTGTTCTTGCTTCAAGTTCTTGGTATCATAATTAAGTGATTATTAATCCTTTGCTGCCACTCCAATCTCTTATTTCTGCTGATTCACTCTTTCTCCAGTGCTGTACCTTTTATGCAAGTCTATGTTATCTTTATAAATTGCTTTTGTAAACTGTAAAATTAATCAAACACATTTCAATATACACAGAATAAGAAAGACTGCAGAAATAACTGTGGACTGCTAAATTTTTTAAAAACTATTTTAAACAAAATATATTTTAGCATATATTAAACAAAATACCAACAAAATTGTTCTGTTGTATCTCCTGGTGCATGTTTTTTTAAAATTTTTATTGATACTTGGATTTTTGATATACTCTTAACTATCCAGAAAACTACCACTTTTCCTCCTCATTTCCAAACAGAAGCCCTGCCTTGTAACATATACATAGTTCAACAAACCAAATCACCAGTCACATCTGAAAATGCGTATCTCATTCTACAACCATTACTACGTCGATCATTTGTATTAACCAATGAAGAGTGAAATGGACTCACTTATCTCACCTGTAAAATTACATAAAAGTAATTGAAAGCATTATAAATACAAATATATGCAGTCATACCTTCCATTTGTAAAGCAAAAATAAAAACAAATATTCACCAAGTGACTATCTAGTAGACCCTGCTATGTGTGAAGTGTTTACGGATTATAGGAAGAAATATAAGATATAATCTTTAACCTCAAGAGTTTATAGTCTAGATGGGTATTTATAAAATGAAGATATCCTAACAAAATGCAATGATTCAGATCTTATTTCAATTCTTGAAGAAGTCAAAATTCTGTATATATTCACTGAGGAAATTTTTTTTATTTCACTAAGCTTATTTCTTGGAATTTTTTTCCTTTTTCTTTTCCACTCCTCCCCCTTTGGATGGGAGATAGGAATGAAAGAAAATAGATTTTTTTTTAAATGGAGAGAGATATGGTATGGTGTGGTGTGATGTGGGGTGTGTGTGTGTGACATTAAATATTTCATCCATTTTCAGATGATATCATTATTATTAGTTTTACTTTGTTGTAGGAGACCATTTGTGAAGGAGAAATCTGTAGACATAAATGTAAAAACAATATAATAAAACTCTTCTAAAAAGTCAAAATGCTGAATAACAAAGCCCGTAGGTCTGATGGCATAACTTTTCAAATTTCTTAGATAATATTTATTGAGTACTTACTGTTATGTTTATCTATGCCTCTGAGAGTTTAAGCATGTGGATAGCTGATGTTTTAATATGAATTTTAAGATCCAATGATTTCATTAGGGTAGGTACTCTCGCCATTGTTGAGGACTGTACTTCCACAACATGGGCAGTATTTGTGAGTTGATATCGGTGAAAAAAACAATCATCCTAATTTTTTATGGTAAATCTCTTCAAGTTTAACTAGCCTTCCTAGTCCTCAGATGATAGACCACCATAGTTAATCCATCATGGAACCTGTGCTCAAAGCTACAGGAGCCTCTGACTATGCGCTCTATACACAGTTTTCTAGAAACCAAGCTTTCTTTCCATTGTTACACCTCACTGCAACCCAGTGTACTGGAGGATGAGTCACTGTTTGAAAAATACCATCAGAACATATTACCTTTTCTTTCCCCAGAAGTGACTGACAGGCAGGGTTTTTATACACTGGTTTCATAGACAAAAATTTTTGAGCAGACATCATCATCACCAGCATCTCTAGCATTCATATAGTGCCTGCTTATGTGCTAGGAGCTAGGCTAAGCACTTTATAAGTATTATCTCCTTTGGTCTCAAGAACCCTGGGAGGGAGGGAAGGAGATAGGGAAGGAAGGAGGAGGGAGTTGTTATTAACCTTGTTTTTATAGCTGAGAAAACTGAGGCCAACAGAAGTTTAGCGACTTGGTCAAGGTCATACAGTTGGTGTCTGGGGTGGGATTTGGACCAAGGTCTTCATGGTTTCAGATCCAGTGCTCCACCTAGTTGCCTCCTCTTGTTAAATGAAGTAAAACAGTGACAAAACAGATGGATTCGATTCTAGTGAAACACTTGTTAATGATAATTGACAATCATAATAGCCAATAATGATAGTTAGTATCGTATAGAGCTTTAAGGCTTGCAAAGCAACCTCACCTACATTTTTGTCACAGGATCTTCACAACACACCTGTGAGGTGGTGAGATTATTACCCTTGTTTTACAGAGAAGATACTGCAGCCATGAAGGTTATACTACTAATTAGTGAGTGTATGTGTGTCAAGTTAAAACTCCAAAACTCCTCTGTGAAAGACACATTCATAGAAAAAAACACAGCATTATGCCAAAACTAAACTTCCTAAATGAAAAAACCCTAGGCAGGGAAAAATTAAAAAACTCTTTAGAAAAAAGAAGGCTGAACAACACAATCAAATAAAAAAGTTATAAATCCAGAAGATTAAGCATCAAGCCATACTTTGTACCTATCTACTGTATTTCCTTGTCTTAAAGCAATAAAGGGTCAAATTTCAGTTGGCTTGGCAAATCACCTACTTGGATGAAATACTTTCTTCATACAATCAGGATATTAATTTACTTTTAACCCAGCAAACCCTTAAAGAGGAGAGCCCTTTAAGCCAAAATAATCGACTCTTGCACGGAACAATTAGGGAGACCACAGATAGTGTATTAAATACTTTCTCCATGTGTTTAATGTAGTGGTAAGCAGCAGAGGAACTCAAAAGGCCCTAAAATGGGAAAGGAGGGAGCCTTTCCAAGTTGTCTTTTACTATATAAATGCCCAAGTACAAACAAAATGCTTTGCAAACTCAGGGAGCAGAAGTTTCTGGGTAGTACAATGTCAGCTGAGTTTTAAAAGATACATAGAAACATACCAGTTTAAAAAGAGTAGGAATGATGAGAGAAACCAATTTCATAGAGAATCTGGGTAAAGTATAGTGCTAGAGCTACAGTGGACTGTATGTAATTACTTCCTGGCCCAGGACTGGGACTAAGGTTTCAAGGAAAGTTATTCCCAGTTTGTTTTGGGATATGAAAGGGGAAGATACTAAATAGAGGCCTAGAAGTAGACATATGCCTTTAAGATGGAATGGGACTTTTCCAGCTCATCACTGTGGTCTTTTCTACCACCACTCAGAGGTTTTTCTGATTTTAATTCAACAAATGTGTACTAAATGCCAACTAAGGGAAGAACAACGTGCCAGTATTAAAGTGAATTAAGTGGTCCTCTTCCACAGTCATGTTGGTAATCTAGAGAAAGAGAAAAGCATTTGACAGCTCAGTTCTCCTGGAACCACTCCTCTGGGCCTGGCATAAACCAGATGCTGTGCAATCAGTGTAACTCCTAACAGCTTCAGAGCTTCCTTCATCTTGTTTACATTCATGCTCCACCCCCTTCTGCAAATATCCAAGTTAAAATTACATATTTCAAAATTAATGAGAATTGAATGCAATCATTTTTGGAGAATTATATGGTAACTTTAGAAAAGTAGAAACAAAACCAGAGTTGGGAATCACCATCCTAAAATATCTTCCCTTTGTCCTCTCTCACTTACAGGCATAATGGAAAGAGCAGCAGGTTTGGAGTCAGAGGACTTGCCTTGGAAAAGTCACAACCACTGAAGGTCTCAATTTCAAGTGGAAAATGAGAGCACTGAACTAAATGAGCTCTAAATCCTATGACTTTAGCTAGTTAGTAAATACAACTAATGGGCATTTCTAGCAGCACCTTTTCTTATAGCTATTAGATACCATTATTCTAAACTTGGGTATGTGCATGGAAAAACACAGCTTTCATCTTTCAAAGGCTGTGGACTGTCTGTCTGTGCAAAAGGATTGGCCACTTGGGTTCTGGTTCACATAAAAGACAAAAGCTGTACATCAGAGAACTCAACTAACCAATACATTAAGAGACTTCTCTGAGCCAGATGGTCAGAAATATGTACATGAATTAAATTATCCAACTTTAATCTGAAAATATAATAAAACTATCTTCTTGGTATACTCTATCATAGAAATTCTTGGTAAAAACTAAAAAATTAACAAAAATGAATTTGATATACACTTTATAATAAATTAGTACAAGCTCCACTAAGTTTTAAAGTACATTTTTCTGCTAATGATGGTTTTACAATGCTTTCTCAGTTAAAATTCATTTGCCAAGAACTTAATTATAATTAAAACACTTTTAAAATCTGGTAAAATTTTTTCTTTCTTTAGTTAAGAAATCTGGTATGTTGGAATACTCCTGATTTACTACAGTGAATGGGCAGGGTGGAATCTAAACCTTACCCTAAACTCCCCACCTCCCCAAAAAAGGACCCCAATATTACATGTACAATGATATGCCATGCCTTCAAAACTCTCCAGCATGAGTAAGTAGGACTACTTAATTCCACTAGACCCCTAGTCTAATTTACATTCCCTAGTTTCTAGGACAAAGCTGGTCTCTAAGAAAGGACAACCTAAGAATCCAGTGTCCCACAGCTCAGACAAACAACTAACATCAAAGCACTGTCCTGGTCCCACCCTTACCTAGTCTGATTCTAGTAATGAAGCCCTTGCCTTTTCTCTTACGAGCAACCCTTCCTAGTACATAAGTTTTCCAATAACTAGTTCCCTACTTATTATCCCCATACTGGAGGAGCTGCTGAATAATCCATTTCCTCTGGAACTGGTCCTACCTTGTCTATTCCTGATTCTCTCAGAGACTAGACTCCTACCCTTGAACTCTAGTTCTTATGACCAGGTCTTTATTATTTTCCCAAAGGATACTCATGGGCTAACTCAATTTATAAAAGTCTTAATCAAATTACTGTGCTACAACCAACATCCAACACAATAATACAATAAGCATTTGTTAAGCACCTTCCTAGGTGAGGCACAGTGCTAAGTGCTGAGGACAGAGAAAAGAGAGCCTTTGCCTCCAACAAGCTGACAGTGGTACAGGGGAAGACAGCATGCAAAAGGAAGCTTAAGAACAGGGAAGGGCAGGGCACTGTGATAATGGAATGGAATTAGGCAGGCAGCTGAGGAGAAATGAAGAGTTCCCTGGGATTCAGAGCTCTCTTTAGGTGGAGGCTCTGGGAGGGGTGCTCACTTGCCCCTACCTAGCACAGTCTATTCCTTAGAGTCAAGAGCTCACTTTATGGATTTCTTCTATGGCTGGCTGTTGAGATGTTCCCTCCCGTGGTGAAGCTGACTAGACTTTAGGCATCAGCCAACTCTTGTCTCGCTTGTCCCACCACCAACTAAGGTCCTGACAACAGCTGGTGCTCTGTGAGTGGTCTATTTTCTATGAAGGAAAAAGAAAGTCCTCTGAACAGACCCATGTTATCTATACATTGGATTAATCTTTTTTGCGAATAAAAGCTGAAAAGGGGTAGGAGAAAGCATGTTTGAAAAGGAAGAAAACCAGAAACAAATGGAAAGAAAGAAGAGACAGAAAAAGTACCAGAAGGACAGTGACCAGAGAAGATCAGAAGATCCAACATAGTTGGCCACAGATATTCCCTCAGTGTAAAAGAAAGCCAGGGATGAAAGCACAAGAATAATTATGTATTTTAGCAAACTGCCACAAGAACAGCAGCGCCACAAGCCTGCTGGCCTCAACGGGATGTGCTAAAAAGACAGGGGCACCTAGCCTTCTGACTTAAAGCTTAAAATTTGCACATGCAACTTCCAACCAATGCTCCCAATCCTACTCTCTCCCACACGACAGCCCTTTAAAGATCAGAACTATCTGTCCCTCATGATTTTTCTCTTCTCCAAGCTTCTTTCTTCGGTCTGTTTCCTCAACTAGTCTTCATATGAAAACTCAAATTCTACCTTCTACAAGAGGCTTTCCTGCACTTTCCAGATGCTCTGGTCTCCTCCCTCAGAGATCACTTTCTGTCTTGTATGTGCATAGCTATTTACATGCTGTCCTTCCCATTTGAATGTTTTCCTTGAGGGAAGGGACAATGTTTTTGCCTTTCTTTGTACACTCAGCACTTAGCACTGGTGCCTGGCACATACTAAGTGTTAAATAAACTCTGTTGACTGAGCGACCAAGGATGAATATTACCCTTGATAGATGGTGAGCCACCTCAGTTTTAAACCTCCTGAGGAAATGTTTCTTCAAACCCCAAGTGGCAAAATGTTTTAGCATTGTAATACCTTTAAAATTGAGTATATTTTTCTATTTGTCTAACCTGAATATCTAGTACAACATCCCTTTCCTCTGTTTTTGTTAAAAAGAAGTATGCATTCATCTTTCTAATATTCACCACATTAGATACTTTACTAAGTTACATTTAAAAATAAATATTCTCAGGGTATGCCATCACTCTGCTCAACAACTAAATACCACGTCTCTAACAGGCATAGCCTTTACTAACCATCTGTTCTAATGATCTATTTCAGTAGTCACTGCAGTTCTGAATCAGTTTCGAAAGGGCTTAGAGGTTAAAGAGAAAAAAAAAGAGGAAGGAATCAAAACATTTTGAAAATAAATAATTCCGCCTGAGTCTTTTAAATAGGAGTGTTTCTTTTACTCTTAATAACAAGTACTAAACAGATGATCAGTTATCTGTCATATAAACTGTAAAATGGGAAGAAAACTATAATTTGAGAGCTACTTAGCATAAATATAATAGACAGCACTAGATTCTTGGAAATGAAAGATTTCAAATAAACACATTTGCCATCAAAAAAACCCAAGTTACATTTTGGTGAGTTAAAACTTTAAAGCATACTAAAGAAAGCACAATATATAATTGTATATATTCAATTTTACCACTGAACTCAACTCAGCATTTTGAATGAAAAAGGATGCCTAATTTAAAAGTATACTTAATTTACATGTTGTAATCTATTTAAAACAAGTTATTCAGACAGAGTTTTCAGCAATGCATGATTAGAGTTATATTTTTAACAGGCTTAATTACCATTAAGTAACTAAATACATCAAAATTTCAAAGACTTAAAATGCTGATTTCACAATTACTGTACTTCCCCAGCAATGACTTCAGTATAATATGGAGGTAATAATGGTACAGTTAACTAGAATAACAAATTCTAAAAAGTTCATTTTAAATCTTTATCTAATGATAATTAAAATTGAGGACAATAATAAGTAAGGCTATCCTCAAAAGATTACCAACTCAAGAAAAATCAAATAATTCAGGATTTTTAAACGTTTTCCTACAAGGTAAGCAGCCTTAAAATAGTAGTATCAGGTACAAATGTTTTTAGTCTAAATAGTAACAGAAGTGATATGTGCAATTTTTCAAAAGGAATTTCAATTACATAAACATAAAGCTAAACAACATAGTAGGTAACCAGTATTCTTCAAAAGAGTAAATTCTCAAGTCCACACTACAGTCCCACTCTTAGGTCTCATCATACTCTGAAGGTGACCCTGGACTTCTCAAAGAATGTACCAACAGCAAACAAACTGGTAGTCTTACTCAAATGGAAAAGCTCTGAGAGACAGACTGGTAAGGAACTCTGTCTTTCCTACAAGATAAATTTGGTGAGAGCTTTACTGCCAGGTTGGCATTGCGGTGATGAATTTTTTTGGCTAAAGCAATTCTTGCAACTGTCCACTAAGTAGAAGAGGAATTGCAATCGATTTCCCGTACTGTGAGCATCTATACAAACCAGTGTTTCACATACTGAAGGAAAAAAGCTCTTAACACATTTATGCACACATACATGTTAGTTATTCTTACTGAAATGTTTTTCGTTATATCATTACCACGGTTAGCATCATTAAACCTTAGTTTGATACTGTAAAGCACAAAAGCATCCTTGAGAAACTTGATTTTTTCTCATTACATTGGAAAAATACTTTGAGTAGAACATAGTCTAACACATCTACCTAAAGAAACAAAGACAGGCTTCTCCATACTAGTATAATTTCATGATATAGCTAAATTTTTTTCTAAGGGATGTTTCTTAATCTTCATTTTCCAATGTAAGTAGTTTCTATTAGTCATATTGGTATCTCTGAAAAGCTACTGGAGCTCATTGTGAATCTTAGGCTGGCATGTTCAGGTCTTGAATTGTGGTAAAGCTCTTTTAAATATGTAGAAGAATATATATCCTTTCTATATTTAACCTTGAGAGAAATGAACTTTGAGTCAGGAAGATGTGAGTTAAAATCCTACCTTAAGACACTTACTAGCTTTGCTACTCTGGGCAAGTCACTTAACCTGCTTGCCTCAGTTTCTTCATCTATAAAGTGGGGATGATAATAAGAGCACCTACTTCCCAGGACAGCTGTGAGGATCAAATGAGATAAAAACTGTAAAACACATAACCACACTGCCTGGCACAAAGTAAACAATATATAAATGCCAACACTATTATCAGCCATTATTATATTAGGTCTTACTTACTTGGAGGCTAGACACAGCTTTAGAGATTCTTGGAGTCAAAATAAAGTGTAACAATATCTAATCTATTTTTTAGGAGCGAGGAGGCAAGGCCAGCGTCTAAAATGTAAAGGGTTTAGTAGTGCTACGGTAAGTTACAAAGGAGTTCAAAAATATGGCAGATTTGTATTCAATGATTTTTTTTCTGGATCCTCAAATCTGTGCATTCAATACCGTTGACCTGCTCTCAGTCCCCTTTCTGTAACTTACCTACCTCTTTAACTTTCTTTGGGTCAAAGAATAAGAGGAAAGGATAGTGATCTTTTGCGATATGTTCATTTCAGTCTTACCTTCAGGCTTGATCCACTGCCAGGTTTTCAACCATCAATGCTCACAGATGATTTCCAAATCTGTTTGAGCTATGACTGCTCTCTCAAACTCTAGCCCCACATTTACAATTATCTGCCCAACAATGTCCTCCTTTAGTATTAGCTATCTTGAACATATCACTCACTCTACCTTTAAGAATCTGAGTTTCCTTATATGCAAAATAAAGTTGGGGATGGGGTGGGAGGGAGTGGAAAGGGGAGAGGAGTAGTAGATTAGATTACCTCTGATTACTATTACAATTCTAGTATATACAGTCTAATCTCAAATAGCACTTTGCAATTCTCTAATATTCTTGTTAGAAATATTATGTACTATAGATATATGTCTGTATTTTAGCCCTGTAACTATAAGCTTCATGAATGTAGATACTCTCTCTTAAATTTGGTGCATGATAAGCACACAGTAACTGAATTGAATAATAATTTTAAAACTTTTTTGTTAAAGGAGTAAACACTGAAACTAAATATTAACTCAGATTTTTCTTCCATAATGTTTCATGTATCCTTTCTTTCCTTTCTATTTCTACTGATATTATTACCATGGTCCTTAACTGGTCTCACACATCAGCCCTACGCCCAGCAACTGATCCTTTGAACTGATAACACAGTAATCTTCTTTAAATTCTGAAATGCAAACTCAGAGAACGACAGAGCTGAGCAGTACTTCTGAAGCTCAATCCTCTCTCTACATTATTCTCACCCATTTACATGGTCTTTGCTTGAAGACCTCCAATAATGGGAAATCTATTATCTTTCAAAGCAGAACTGGATAGCTCTAATTGTTTTCAAGTTCTTTTTCCTTAAATCAAGCTTAAATCTCCTTTTCTGCAATTTCAACCCATACTCCTGGCTTCTTCTTTCTTGTATACAGCAGAACAAATCTAATCCAATTCCTACATTACAGCCTTTCAAATATCTGAAGACCAATACCACATCTCTAAAGTCTTTTATTCACTAGACTAAACATCTCTGATTCCTTTAACTGATCCTTGTGTGGCAGGATGTCCAGTCTCCCTATCATCCTTGTACCTTTCCAGCTTGTCAATATCCTTCCTAAAATACAGTCCCTAACAAAGAACCGAAAACAAGTTTCATTACATGCTGTGACATGTAGACCACAAATAGGCCTTATCAGATCTCTCCACTGGGACACCATCTCTGTAAGAGCATTATCTTTTTACCCTGCACCATCAACTCATGCTGAACTTGTAGTCTAACACAATCCCCAGATCTCTCCCACCTCAACATCACCAGCCTTAGCTCTCCTATCTATAATAAGTTTACTTGAAGTTTTTATTTGAAAATGTAGGGCTTTACTGTCATCTCTAGTAAGTTTCATCGTATTAAGATTCAATTTCATCATTCTAACTGGTTGATTTTTCTTTGGATGCTGATTCTGTAAATCAAGTATGAACTTCCAGTTTTGTGTCATTTGTAAACTTAATAAGCATGCCATTTAAGCCTTCATCCATATCAATGGTTAAAAAAAAAAAAAGCTAATCACAGGGCTGTGAGTTGATGTCTGGAGTTGATCCACTATCCACTAGAGACCTTTCAAGATGACTATCCCATGAAGGACTGATCTGCTCAAAGGGAATGCAAATTTCAATCTCAAGTTTTGTGTTGTTTTTTTTTCTCTCTTAAAGACCAGCCTTGACCCCCAAATCACTCTGGTCCCAGACCAAGCCCTACTTGGTCACTGTATGGGCCCTGAATGGCTCAGAATGAACCCTAAATAATAATTTCTTTTTTGGCCAGAAACCCTAAGGATCTTCCCCTCCAGATCTATTTTTTTAGAGGCCATTCTTTGCCTCTTTTCTTCTTCTTCTTTTAAATTAAGCCTTAATCACTGAATGGGGGCTGCCTCAGTCAAACTGAGACCTGTTAAAGACCTTAGCTTGAAAAGGCCAAGGTCCCCCACAGCATCTTGGGCCACCTCCAGTTGTCCTGATCTATATATGGTCACAGACCCAGATGGCTGTGGAGGAGAAAGTGAGAAAGTGCATGTCATGGCATCACCTCCCTGATGTCATGGTCCTCTTCCAGAACAAAGGACACATAGTAAGGAGGAGCTTACTCTTTAGGTAAAGCAGTCAATTCCAAATGCACTGAAAGGTACTTACTAACATCTAACTTTGATCAATCTATCAATAGGTATGTCCTAGGAGGTGGCGATACATGTACAAAAAATGTAACAATGCCTACTCACAAATGAACTTATTCATGTCCCCTGTACTCAAACACCTTCAATTGTTCACCACTGCCAATAAGATGAAGTCTAGCACTCTAAAGCTTCCAAAATATAACTTCCAAGTATCTTTCTCACTTTACTATTCTGCTTTCCCCCTCACCCCCAGGGCAGCCACTTTAGGTTACTATTGTTCCATCCGTTTCAATTATATCTGACTCTTCATGGCAGCACTCAGGTTTTCTTGGCAAAGATATTGGAGTGGTTTGCCGTTTCCTTCCCCAGCTCATTTTACAGATGAGGAGACTGAGGTAAACATGGTGAAGCGACTTCCCTAGGGTCACACAGCTCGGAAGTGTCTGTGCCTGGCATTGAACGCAGGAAGGTGTATCTTCCTGGCTCCAGGCCTGAAGTTCTATCACCTAGTAGTCATCTAGAAAAAGAATGCTCTGGTTTTCCTGTTACTGTGGTTTTGCCCATGCTGTTTCTTTCATCTAGGAAGTCGCACTGCCTTCCTTTGTACCCCAAATCTTTCCTGTCCTTCAATTCCCAGGCCAAATCTACCTTTCAGATTAACTCTTTTATCATTACCCTACCTGGAATTGATCTCAAAGGCTTCCAGTTATATTAGAAAGCAGATTGATTCTGGATTCAGGGCTGGGGTTCAAGTTCTTTCTCTGGGGCAAATCATTTAATCTTGCAAGGCCTCAATTTCTTTATCCATAAAATGAGGAAGTAGGTTGGACTGGATAGTCCCTGAGATGCCTATGGTTATAGTCCTATGAGATTACTATGTTAGAGATTATCTAATGGATTTATCTCATTTTACAGATAAAAAATTACTTTGGTCTATTACAGTAAAAAATATAAAACAATTCCAATCAATAAAAAAATATTGCATTGATTAGGGACACTAAAATTCCTAAAATATAAGCATCTGAGGGATATAATCCAAGTTAAGGAAACATTCAAATCCTAATGGGTTGCTGCTTTCCTAGTCTCCTTGCTCAATGAGCATTTATTAGGTACCCAGTAAGTGCCAGAAAGACTGCTAGACATTGAGGATACAAAAATGAAATAATCCTTATTCTCATGGGACTTTAATTCTATTGGAGGAGGTAATATAAGCATATATAAATATGTATGTAAAGAAAATACTAGACAAATGCAATAAATACGACATAGGGAGAAGAGGGCACTGGGTGAGTGGGGGGGCCGTCTTCATGTAGAAGGTGGGGCTTCAGCTATGTTTTACAGAACAGAGCAGATGAAGAATGAGTTCCATACTGCATCAAGGCAGTGTTTGAAACTGAAAGAGTGGCAAATGCACACCCCTCCCCAAATTAAATACTCAAGACTATGGTCCTAAAGAAATTGCTCAGGGTAATAGTCAAAACATCAATTCCTCATTTATCTAGCATTAATCAAGATTAGGCTGTTCCACATATAATCAAGTCCCACATTTAAATCATTCTTTATAGTTCATACAACTAACTCTCATTAGTGAGTGAAAGTATTATTACCCGTTTTACAAATGAGGGAAGTGAGACTTAGGAATCCTGTATGAATTTGCCAAGGTCCGAGTCATAGTAGACACACAAATCATGGTGTTCTGACTGAGAGCTTTTGGTAACTACATGATGCTGTTTCTCATGAAATAGAGCAAGTTTGTTTGTGAAATTTACCTAAGTACCTAAACTTTTCTTATTTTAACCATTTTTGACAGAAAACACTAAAAGATGTATTACATGATCCTGGCCTTCCTAAGAGTAAACAATATAATGTGCATCTTTCTTAATTACATGGGGTCAACATTATAAACTTACTCTGCTTAACTCCAGAGGAAAAAGAAGCAAATTCATTCCTGAAAAATCCTTATGGATCATCCTAGGTAAGCCCATGTGACATTGGAAGCAGATTTTTCTCCCAGGGGGGTTAGAAGTTAATAAATATAGACAACATAAATTAACTGTACTAGAGGCAAATTTAAACTCAATATGGGGCAGAACTTCTTAACAATTAGAGATGTTCCATAGTATAAAAGGTTGTTTCAGGTAGTACTAGGTTCCTTGTCTTTGGGGGTCAGGTCTTCAAGCAGAGGTTACTGGGTTATGTTTTGGTAGGAATTCTTTTTTGGGCATAGGTTATACTTTTTTGGGTATAAATATGGCCACTGGAGATCTCTTTCAACTCTAAAATTGTGTGATTTCTGGGACCAAACTGTGTTATATGACATATTAATGGACTCAGGAAACTGAGGGTTGTCTTCACCCCAAACGCATCTCTCATTAAAACCTCTGTTTCTGTTGAGGACATGACCATAACCTTCAGACCTCTAGGCCTGATGTAGCTCCTCAGCCTCCCTTCCCTCACATATCCAAGCACTTTCCACACGTTGTCATTTCTACCTTCATAATATTTTTCACATCTGACCACTTCTCTCTACTCCTTTGTCGACCACCCTAGGTCAGGCCCTCATTGCCTCTTGCCAAATGGTCCTGCAAAAGCGATTTTCCTTAAGCATGGGTCTGACCAAGTCATTCCCTTACTCAAAAAATTCTAGTGGTTCCCTATTACTTCTAGGATTTGATATTTAAAGATCTTCATAACCTGGCCCTAACCTACTATTGTGGAGTATATATGTAAAACATATTAGCACAGGCAGCTTAGGTGGCCCAGTGGAGAGAGTGCCAGGCCTGGGTTCAAGAAGACTCATCTTCCTAAGTTCAAATCTGGCCTCAAACACTTACTAGCTATGTGACCCTGGGCAAGTCACTTAACCTTGTTTACCTCAATCTCTCATTTGTAAAATGAGTAGGGGAAGGACATGGCAAACCATTCCAGAATCTTCGCCAAGAAAACCCCAAATGGGATCACAAAAAATCAGATGTGACTGAACAACATTTCACCATGCCTTTCTCCACTCTGTAATCCAAACTGGCCTTCTTCCTGTTCTTCACATGACACCCTGCCCCACGCCTCTGCACTGGCTACACTGCCTTCCTCTGCCTTGCAGAATCACCATTCTCTTCAAGACTAACCAAGGATTGCCTTCAGCATGTGACTTCTCCAAATTACCTGGAATTAATTACGTGTACATACACACACACATTCACACATGCACATATCCTCTGAGGCAAGCTCCCTGAAGACAGGAACTGCCTCACTTTTGCCTTGGTATCCCTAGCATAGCCCTCAATGAATGCTTGGTGATTAAATTCTATTTCCTTCCTGTCTCCTTCATAGTGTCACTTGCTGCTTCAGTGTACCTCCCTTTAAAAGCTCTTCCATTTCTCTGTCAATGAATCTATGTGCCAGATAATGAAAACATACTAGCATTACAGCTTAAAAATAGAAGTAAATAAGCTGTGAGGGAAGGTCTAAGGGCTTTTTGTGGTTAAGTTGGAGGCCTAATGTGTTGACTTTGTGACATCTAGGCCTGTTGATCAGAGGCCTTTTTTTGCTCAAAGACCTTTAATGGCTTCTGTTACCTAAAGAGTAAAGTGAAACTCCTTGGTTCTTCTTCCATGGTCTGTTATCATTCTACCTTCCCAGATTCATTTTATACAACTTATTTGCCTTCATATGTTTTGTTTCTGCCAACTTTGAATTTCCTGTTCTCCACTCAAATATACCCATTTCTACACTTTCCCACTTCCATGACTTTGCTCAGTTCTTCCCAAGGCTAGAATTTCCTTCCCCTCCAACCTTGGCCTGCCTACTGAATTCCTACAGGCCATTTCCCCTTAAATCCTGCCCTGATTCTACCCTTTAATAAAGACCTTACCCAAGCTCTGCTTTCACAAGTCAATGTGTGCACCCCTCTTGCAGTATTATTACTTTTCATGAGTAATTTGTGTATATGTCATTTCCCCTAACTGCAAGGTCTACAAGGTAAATTATCTGTGGTCAGGTTCAACCCAATGTTCTTGTACACTAGGCAGTTGGCTACTAGATGGGAGGATAATAAGAAAAGTTCACTGAATGAAGGACTTGGGAGTATCAAGTCACTACATAAGTACCGGCAATTTCATCAGAAAACCTTGTTCTAGAAATCAGTTTAAGCCATTGTCCTGTGTTTTAAAAATGTGAATCCTTACAGAGTATACAAACTAACATTAAAGTTCACCACAGAAATTAATGACACAGCCTCTACAAGAAGGGAAGTGATCATCTGAAAGATAAAGAGTAAGCAAGAGGAAGAAAGGGGGAAAAACAATCAGAATCAAATCTTGCAGAGTTATGAATGAAACTAAAAAGATAATTTGGTTTTTAGTTTGTTATTCTTTAAGAAATTTAAAAATTTAATCCAGCCACTGAGCATACTACGTTCCTGAAAAAAAAAAAACTACTTCTACTTTAGTACTCTCACAAATTGCATTAAAGATAATCTCATTTTCAATTAACATCTCTGAGCACTCACTGAATAGAGGACATTTGGCTTTGGCCCATTCAAAGTAGTTACAGAACTCAACAGAGGATAAAATAGATAGATTTATTACTTTCTTTATAACATATTGTGTCTCCGAATATATCCATACAGGCTATAAGGGGCTGGGGGGATACTAGGTTGAACTAGTTGGCAGGGTAAATCAAAAAGGCAAATTAGTGATCAAGCTACCAAGTTACAGATTGCACATCAACAAATTTATCAGCAAATCTTAAGATTCAAGAATCCTAATGACTGATAAGAATTGGAAGAAATAAACTAATTGCAGACGCCAAAACTAAAGTGGCAAATATTGCAATGACAATTACAAAAACCTACAAAAACTTTTGTTTAATGAGCAAGTTTGACATTAAGATCATTGAGTATGTTAGAATATCTTACAGCAGAGGTTTTTGGTACACGTATTTCAAATGCCTGAAATGGCCCACAATAAAGAGGAAGAAATAAAAAGGAATTCAAATCAATTCACCAGGCATTTATTAAGCACCTGCTATATGCTAGGCACTGAGAAGAGTGTTGGGGATAAAAGTCAGCAAACTAGCCATTTATTAAGCACCTACTCTACAAAGATCAAAGCAAAATGAAAGGAGATAATCCCCATTTCGGGGGAAAAAAACAGTACTGAAACTTCCCCTGCAAGTCTAAGAAAAATGAATTTGCTTTTTGGCTAACGATTTGGCAAAGAAAAATCTTGTTTGTAAGTTTAATAAAAGAACTCCCCCCAATTTCTTTGGGTTCTCTACTGGTTTTTTATGTGCCCACACACTAATTCAGGCTCTACATTTGTGAACCCATAGGGCCTGCAGAAAGCTATTGTACCCTTACTGTCCATAATTTTGCAGTAATCATTTTCAAAACTAGCTATTCATCTTGAACACTACAAATGTGAAATGGCAAGAGTGACAACAGCATCAATGCTAGTGCCCTTTCACCTTAACAATCCTGCAAATCCTGTGAAACACAGCAAGAGGAGTTGCCCATTTTTTTACCCAAATCACTAGCCTTAAAAATAACAAAACCCAACGCAACTCTTCTTCCAGAACTCCCCTTCCTGCGCCCCCTCCCCTTCTCCAAAATACCCTCCTCCCTTCGGAAAGTCTTTCAACTTCTCTCTCCCTTTCGGACTGTGGGCCAGCTCTATCGCTCAAAGACTAGACAGATCTGGGCTGACAACCATCGTAGTTGGCGAAACAAAGCACCAGGCAAACTTGAAAGCCCACGACAGGGGGGCGCGCGCACACCGCACGCAGACAGACGGACCGACGGACAGATAGACAGACCGTTCTCAGGGAGCGCCCCGCGGCCGCCCCTCCCGCACTCCTCTCTCAGCGGGGGGCCGCCCCTCCCCGGACTCCTCTCTCAGCGGGGGGCCGCCCCCTCCCCTCCATTTCCGACCCGCGCTCGGTCCGCAGGACCCCCCCTCCCCCTTCACCGCCCCGCTCCCCGGACCTCACCGCTTGACTCGGATGATCTGGTCCCGCATGGGCTTGATGTCCTGGAAGCTCTGCTGGTTGACCAGGCTGTAGACCAGGATGAAGCCCTGGCCGTTCTTGATGTACAGGTCCCGCATGGAGGCGAACTGCTCGGTGCCCGCCGTGTCCAGGATCTCCAGCACGGACGGGGACGAGTCCACCTCAATCTCCTTGCGGTAGAAGTCCTCGATGGTGGGGTCGTATTTCTCGATGAAGGTGCCGGTCACGAACTGCACGGTGAGGGCGGACTTGCCCACCCCGCCCGAGCCCAGCACCACCACTTTGTACTCGCGCATCGTCCCCCGCCGCCGCCGCCGCCTCGGCCGCCGACATAGACTTACGCCCGCCGCGCCGGGGCCCCGGAGCGCTCCTCGGGCGGCTGCTGCTGCCGCCGCCGCTGCCGCCGCCCCCACCACCGCCTCGCGGCCGCGGCAGCCCCCTGGGCGGCGGCAGCGGCAGCAGCAGCGGCGCTAGCGGCGGCCCTGGGCATGGACCGCGCTCGGCGGACGGGCGGCCCCGCGGACGCCGCCGGGGGGGAGGCGAGGGGCGGAAGCAGGAGCCGTCTCCGGGCCGCAGGGCCGGTGCCGCCGCCGCCGCCGCTCCCCGCCCTCCTTCCTCTGCCGCTTCCTCCACGGCGGCCCGGGCGGGCGGCGCGCGAGCTCCCGAGCTGCAGTGCTGCCGGGGGCGGGGCGGGGCGGGGCGGGGCCGGCGCCCGGGCGGCCGCTAGCTCCGCCCTTCCTCCTCCGTCACCTAGGCAACCCCGAGGCGCCCGCTCCCGGCAGCCGGACGAGCGCCGGAGCTTCCGACCCGAGCAGGGAAAACAAACAGACCAGCCGACGCGCCTCGGCCCCGCTCCGCAGCCCCGCACCCCGCCACGTAAGCCGGGACCGGAGGAAACGTGCGGCGTCTGCTCCGCCGGGTTTTAGTGTTTGTTCCAGAAAACGAGCGGGATGGGGAAAGTGCCCCCCGGGCAGCGGGACCCCCCCTCCATCCCCTCGGGAGCTCGTCCTGAGACAAAACTCTCCAACCGTGTCTGTATGCTTGTTTTTAAACATGGGATACTGCGGCGGCGCGTGGCCATCACACGCGTCCCGCAGCCGGGGAAGAGGTGTCCCCGCCAGCGGCTTCAGAGCGGAAAGCCAAAGGTCAGGCCGGGACCATCTTTTGCCGAGGCCCGCCCGCCCCCAGACTTGGCCACTTTGTCTCCCGCCACATCCCGTCCTCTTAATCGCCCGCGATGCTTAGCTAGGGCTTCACCCTCTCTTTCCCCTGCCCCCGGGTCGGGAGTCGCTAAAGCCCGGAGAATCGGATTCTCCAGGTACTCCTAGCTAAACTGAGCATGCCTCTTAGCAATAGCCGGTTGGAACGGCATCTCGTCGAAACCTGGGTCCGCACCAGCCAATCAGCGCAAGTCTCGGTGTCACGTGGTGCCGCTCGCTACCAACCGGAGGGCTCTCGAGCGCCACGTGACGACACCATCTCCCGGAGACAGTCAACCCTTCAGCGCTAGAGGCTGACTGGAAGCTTGCGACTAGCCAGTCCTGGATGGAGCTGGGGTGTGACGGAGGTGTCTCCTCGACCAATCCGAGAAGAGCTTCCATCGGCAGCCCCACATTTGTGTTCCGCTGATGCTGTGCTCGGGCGTGGACTCTGGGGCGGTGGTCAGGGAAGGAAAAGTCACTGTGACCTATTCTGGCAGAAGGAGCAAGCTTCATGGAACTCTGCGAAAAAGCCTTCCCTGGTTGGAACTGGGCGTAAAAGTGTGTTGTTAGCGGTAGAGGCCAGCGATCGCACAAAGCGGTCCTTTGCCCAGGTGAGAGCCTTGCTGGCGAGCAGGGAGTAGGGGAGAAAAGCCCGAGGCTTTCTTAGCGGATTAGCCTGTGCAGTCTCACCCTCCCTCCTTTGTGTTCCTGCAGTCCTTCCTACACATCGTGCAGCCTGAGAGCCGGGCAGAGCCCGAGTTAGAACTCAAACCCAGTTCCTCTGATTCCCAAGTTCAGTCTCCTACAGGCTGTTTCAAACATTCCTAGGTCGTCTAAACATGCGGCAGATCTGATATGCATTGATGAACAGTTCTTGAATTTGTTTCGTAAACTACCGCTTACCATTCTTGGAAAAACAAGTTACATAATTGTACTCCCCTGTTAAATCTACCCCTAAATTCTTCTATCGCCTCCTCCCCTTAGGAAGCTGACCTTGGAGACTGGGTCAAAATCCCATCCAGTGGAAAGGCTTTGAGTACCGGCACAGTTATGCATTGCTTGTTTTTTGAGGTCCCTTATAACAAGCACAGGGGGAAAACTCAGCATCAAGTTAGCTGTATTGTGAGAAATTTGTTGGCCACAGCAGTTCTGGAGCACCATTTAGTAAGATCTTTAGGGATCGCCTTGTGCTGTGCCTGGATCACAGTACATGCTAATAAATGTTTGTGGATGGATTGATGGAGGAAGTAGCCATACCAACCAGTGAAATCACAGATTGCACTGTTACAAAGTAATTGTAAAGTGTTACTTTCTTTCTATTCTATTTCTGTATAGTCCCTCTCCTAGAGTCATCATGGTGATAAGAGGTTAGAGAAAAGGGTGTGAAAAGACGTGTTTCCCTTTAAAAATAAAAGCCATTGCAAATCATTCCACAATCTGCTGCACATTTATAGAATTTAGATTTGGATGGAACCATAGAAAGGATCTAGTCTAACTCCAGCAATTTTCAGATGTGAAAATTTAGGGCAGAGAGGCCGAGTTAAATGCCCAAGGTCATAGGTAGTAAATTACACAGCAGAGATTCTAAGCAGTGTTATTTGATTCTGGAGGCAGATACAAAATGTATCACTTGAACACCTAGTGGGAATTCAAGCCATACCTGCAAAAGAATCCTTTCTTGGTAATTCTCAAAAGGCTTGAACGCTAAATCCTTCATTCAATAGATGAGGTCTGTAAGATCCACAAAGATCAAGAGATTTGCTGAAGGACACAGCTAGTTTGAGGCAAAATATCTTAGAAATACCAGAGAACTAGGGGGTATATGGTATAGGCTGCAACCATAACCACATAACCCACAAATTTATGACTTACTTTAAGAGTTTAAGAGAACTTACCCCAACTTAATATATACATATCCAAAAATGATTGGCAGTTCTGGAAGTTTAGGCACTCATTGCTGAGCTGCTTTGAGTAAAGGTGTTTTGATTGAAGGAACTATTAAATATAAATACCTAATTTTATGGAACATTGTAGCAGTACTGATTCCTAATGTAAAGCTAATGTATTTATTTAGGAGCTCCTTAAGCTTTCTGTTTTCACTTAATTCAACTCTTTTCCCCAGGAACCTTCTTTTTGAAGGACTAAATGCTCTGACTTGCTAAAGATCAGTCACTCAATTTTTTAAAAAATATTTAAAAGAATTGTATATAAGAGAGAAACAAACCCTATATATAGCCTTCCACATTGCAATAGGTGAGGGTAAATGATGGGGCTGGTAGTTAGAGATCTACTTATATTGCAAATTTTAAAAAGTTTCTTTTGTACTTTGTTTTATTTTTGATCTTGCGGTTTAGGAAGGCTCAGAATTTAACCTTAAGAAACTATTTGTCACCGGCCTTTGAGGGGGCATGGGGGCACAATTCATCTAATAAATTAGTTATTATAAAAGATGATAAGAAACGTCTATAGCCTAGTCATTGTCACCTCTTCTAGAATACCAGTTAGCCTGGGAGTAGGAATGATCCAATCTATTTTACCTAGCCTGCCATCTCATTGACTTCTGAATGAGGAAGCTGGAGAGATGGGTCGGATGGAATAGAATCCGGGATCTTGTAAAAGAAAATTAAGTAAGGGCCAGCCTAGGCTTAGTTTAAAAAAAAAAACTCACTGACCTTTATGCTAAGTGACTTGGAGTCTAGTTATGACTTTGTTTTATAACCTTTAGTAAATCACTTTCCTTATTTGAACAATAAGGAGTATAGACTAAGGTTCATTCAAGCCCTAAAATTAATCAAAATGTATTTTCTGTGATTCTGTGACCTTACAGGGGACTATGGAATAATTGCAAGTGTGGGAGAGTACCTTTTTAAAAATTTCGTAATTGCTTGTCCTAATAGTTAGGTTTGTCAATAATCAGAGGCATCAAGGAAGAGTTTCTATCATTAAGAAACAACAGAAAGAGTAAGCATCCTATTCCATATTTATTGCTGTTTCAATCCCATTTGTTGTTTGGTCGACCAGTCGTGCCTGACTCTTCATGACCCCATTTTGGGGCTTTTTCTTGACAAAGAGTGGAATGGTTTGCCATTTCCTTCTCCAGCTCATTTTAAGGTGAGGAAACAGAGGTAAACGGGGTTAAGTGATTTGCCCAGGGTTACACATATGCAAAGAGCAAACATGGCCAGGGAAACTCACTCTCAGGGCTAGAAGGCTGCCAGTATAATCTGGTGATGAACGGAATTTTACTTTCTGCTGGTAAAATATTTCTCCTTAGTGAGCTGTCTCTATACTTGTCATCAAATCCCTTTTGTGGGTGTTGCAGGTTGCTGAGTTTCTTTCTGCTTCCATCTTCTGGGCTTCAGCTCTGTAAGGCCATCTGCTAGGCATCTCAATACCTTCTGTTAAGGTTCAGTGACTGGAAAACCTTTTCCTGTCAAGGATAGGTTGCCTGTGTTTAGTGCTGATTGAAAGTCCATAGTTCCAGATGATTAGCTGATTTAGGATTAGAAAATTGCTTTCAACTTCTGTTTAAATCATGGTTGGTATCTTATGCCTGCTAAATCTATTTTAGATACTCTGTAGGAAAAAAAAGACTATAGGAGCTATGTGGATTCTGAGATTATGAGGCCCATTTTGTTCCCCAAATCTTCCCTGATTGTCATGCCTTTAAAGCTCAGCGGTAGCAAAAGCTAAGGTAAGAGGAAAAATCCACACCATACCACCACTCCCATCCTCCTGGTCCACATTCTTACACATACACATGTATAATGTTACATGTTATATGTATATCTGCCAGCAAAAAAACCTCCTTGGCTTTAGCACTATATTCTGACCTGTTCAAAATATAAATGTTTCCTTACAAATATGTTTAAATAAAAATCTTGCCAATCTCGTCTTATGCCTCCACTTACTTCTTTAAAAAAGTAATGGTAAATAATATTGAATTTCTGCCATCACTTCAAAATCAGCAAGGTTAATAAATTCTTAGCCATGTACACTGACTCAACATGCTCTCTTTAGTTGCTTGATCATGAATGAGAAAAGTTCATACTCTTTTGCCATCAAACTAAGGAAACAGTTGCATTCATTCATCTATGCCCAACTGACCTCAACTGTTACTGTATGTTGTTATGGAAACACAGCTCTTGCCATCCTCTCTCTTCTCTAGCTAATAGTAATGGAAAAGATTATGTCACTTGGAAAATATGGAACAGTGTTCTAGGTCAGTGGTGTCAAATTCATATAGAAACAGAGGTCATTAAACTGTATAGAAGGATCCCTGGAGGCCACATACTGACTTTGAAAACCACTATGTTTATGTATTTCTTTTTGTCTTAATATATGAGGACATTAAAATCAGATAGGAACTACATTTTAATCTGGTTCTAGCCACACTTGGGATTGTCGTGGGCTGCATATTTGATACCTTTCTTCTCAGTCATCCTGATATTCCACTTTTAGTAACTGAGTCTCAGACTTATTTGGTTTCTTGCCTTTTATTTCAAATCTTGGCTTCCTCCTTGCTCTCTAGCCCCAAGGCCTTAAAGACATCATAATCCTTCCCCTTAATTTCATTCTTTATGGCAGTGTCTGCCATTTTTTGTCACTGGGCCTCCTTAAGGTCAACTGTTTGCTCCCCTGCCTGGACTTTTTTTCATTTTATTTTATTGGAAAATTTTATTGATACTTTTTCCTTTTACATAGCAGTCATTTCCCCATGTGCTTTCTACTCCCAGAGCATCTCTTGTAAATTGGAAAAAGTCAAGTAAAACCAAGAGATGTTGACCACAACAGTGGACAGCATATGCGATATTTTTCCACCTATGGTTCCCCACCTCTAGGTTTAGCAAAGTGAAATGTAACTTATTTACCAAAGTTAAATCTAAGTTTATTCTGAATTCAGATGCCTTTTATTATTTTCACTTATATGCCTAAAATATATATTGTTTTATTTTCTTTGCTCCCTCTATATATCAGTTCATGCAAGTTTTTTTCAAGTTTCTCTGAATTTTACATGATCATAATTTCTTATGGTAACATTTTATTCCATTACATTCATAATACAATGTGTGTGTGTGTGTGCGTGTGTGTGTATTTAATCATTCCCCAGTCCTCTGTGTTTCCAGGTTTTTTTGCTACCACATAAATGAGAACTGTAGATATTTTGATATATCTGACATCTTTCTGTCTTTTGTCCTCTTTTGAAGGTATACCCATTTGTACGATCACTTATTCAACAGGTTAAGATTCCAAATTGCATTCAGTAGCAGTTAGACCAAATCACATCTCCATAGCAATGTATTAGTATGCCTGTGTTCCCAGGGTCCCTAAAACATTAAATATTTCTATCTTTTGTTGTATTTTGCGACTTTGTTGGCTATGAGATGAAATCTCAGAGTTATCCTAATTTGCATTTTTCTTATAATTAGAGGTTTAGATGAAAATTTCAATGTGTGATTACATAAAATTTGCGTTCTTTTATGTGTTTGTATTTTGAGAAATGTATTCCTTAAAACTTAAAAAAAATGAGATGTTTTCTTTCTATATCTCTTTAATTTCTGAATATATGTATATATATATCTTTGCTTCTTACCCAACAAGCCACTTCTTGTTACAAAGGTGGGGGGAGTGAGGGAAAGCAAATAAAAAAAATTCAGCAAAACTAACATACTTGCTGAATTTAATCATATTCTCAATGTTCTATACCCTAAGAATCTTGCTTCTATAAAGAAAAGAGGATGGTGCGTTTAAAAAAATTTCATGTGCCCAGCTTTGGTCATTGGAATGACTTCATTGTAATGAATTCCCTGCCCCCCCATTCTTTCTAGTGTCCTTATTTTACTCATTGTGTATATTGTTTTCCTAGCTTCCTTCACTTTGAATCAGTTCATTTAAGTGTTCCCATGTTTCCCTGTGTTCTTCATATTTGTCAGTAACAGAGAAATGGTTCATTACATTCATGTGCATGTTTGTTTCATCATGCCTCAATCATTCTTTGCTACCACAAAAACTGTTACCATGAAATTGTTGGTTTTATTGAACCATTCTTTCTGTCTTCCACTTCTTTGGGACATAAGCCTAGCGGGGAAATCTCTGGATTAAATGATATAAAATTTTAGTCACTTTTTCCCAATACAATTTCAAATTACTTTCCACAGTAGTTATACCAATTCACAGTGGCACCAACAGTGTGTTTTGCTGGTGGTTTTATTTTTTTTTGATAGCCCTTCCAAAATTGATTATCTCAGAATCTTTTCAGAATTTCTGGTCATTAATTATAATGCCTTGTTTGGTTAAGAATATCCTTAAGTGTCTGGCTCGATTTTTGGCATTGTGGATGCTTAAATTTTTCTGAAGGGATATTGGCATGTGCCAGGCCACCTACATAAACTCTTGGGGTAGAGAATTAGCCCCTGATAGTTTTTTAAATTCCCTTTCCCTTAGGCCTAATGCTTCTTATCCTCTGACTTGTTGCCCTAAGTTATATAAGTAATTCCTCTTCTGTCCTGCAAAAGTTTATTTTTTTATTATTCAAATTCAGTAAGTGTTTATATGTATTTCTTTGTATTTCAAATCTAATTTTTCAAACTGTTTAGTTCTGCTTTCTGCCTTATTTTTCTATTAGATTTTTCCATCTCTGAAGAATATTAAATTCTCTACAATTATTGTGTTATTGTTAATGTGTTTTTTTTTGCAATTCTCTTAGCTTTACCTTTGAGAACTGGGATCTGTGCCACTTGGTGCATACATATTTAATAATATTTCATTGCTCTGGTACCTCTAAGCATAATGTACTTTACAGTAATTTCTCTCATAATATTGTCATACTTTATTGTTGCCCTCTCTGAAACCATTATTGCAACTCCTGGGATTTTGTTTTGGAGATTTGGGGGGAATTGCTTAAAACATAGGAAAGTTGTTCCAACCCTTCATTTTCACTCAGAATTTATTTTTGTGTTTTAAATGTTTCTAGTATGTCATAAACTTCTAGACCTTTTTTTTTTTCTCCATTCATGGGATCCTAGAATTAGGGCTAGAATGAACCTCAGAGGCAAACAAGTCCAGTTTTACATTTTACATATGAGGAAACTAGGATACATATTAAGTGACTTGCCTTGATGAGTTTCTGAGTCAAGATTTGAACAACACAGCTTTCGGACACAAGTCCACGGCCCTATTCCTGTGTTTCTTCGTAGGTGAACAATTTAACAGTTATTCTTCACTCTCGCCACAAGATCACCCAATCTTATTTTTTGTCCTTAATGTATCCTGATGGCTTCCCTTTTTGGTATTCTGAACATCTTTTAATAAACTGTGGGATGCTAACGCTGCGTTCTTCTGTGCAATGTCACTTACATCGAATTACCTATTTCCTACTAATTCCTTCATTAAGAATATTCTTGGTTCATGTATAGAGTCTTTCTATAAGAATTTTATATACATGGGAAACTAGGTATAGAGGTTGGGAGTTGTTGATTTCTCAGTTACTTTTCTGTATTAATACTTTTTTCTATGCCTTTAGTATCTTAACCTTCCTGACACATTTTCTGGATACATCTCTCAAAAGCTTCACAAATATGTTTCCCCTTGTTTAAATCCCCCTATATGTTAGCTAGGCTAATCCAGCTTCTCTTCCCATCTGTTTTCCTTATTGTCATTTCTGCCTCTGTAAACCTATCTGACACTATGATATTGGAGTTCCAAGTGGTGAAAATGGTTTTCTGTGCAAATGCTTTCTATTTTTTTCTGCCTGTTGTCCTCCTCTCATTTTCATCTTTAGATACCCCTGGATGTCTGTGCTTGTTTAGGTTTCTTACCAAGGTGTCTTTAAACTGGTTTTACCTTATACTGTTTCTTTGTTTTATGAGTCAATATTGTTCATTATTTTCCATCATCTTTTTCCATTAACATTTTAAAATGAGGTGGTGGAGCCAAGATGATGGAGTAGAAAGATGCACATACTCTAGCTCTTCCCCCACAGCCCATAAAATACCTGTAAAAAAATGACTCTAAACAAATTGTAGAGCAGCAGAAGCCACAAAACGACAGAGTGAAAGAGATTTCCAGCCCAAGGTAGCCTGGAAAGTTGACAGGAGACATCTGTTGCATGAGGCGCAGAGTGGAGCACAGCCCAGCCTTGGACACATGGCACCAGGAGGAACAGGACTGGCATAGGCCTCAAGGTGGAATCCCCAACAACAGCTGCAATTCTCAGATGCTTCAACCCACAAATGCCAAAGAACGCTTCAAAGGTCAGTGAGAAAACTTCTTCATCTGGGAAAGGGAACTCCGTCTGCCCTGCCAGCAGCAGCCACTGCAGTGCAATCATCCATTTTTGGAGCTCTCCACCTAAAGCCCCTGGGGGAATTGAGCAGCTGATTTGAATCATAGCCCTGAGCATGGCCCTAGGGTGAGGAGGAACCCTGGTGTGGTAGACCTGGAGGCCATGGTGGAGAGGGAATTCTACTCTCAGATTCTGGGCAGAAAAGTTTTTGGTTACTCCCAGACCAATGCACAGGCCAGGAGAAGAGTTAACTCCTCTCCCTTGATTGTGCCACCTTGGAGAAACTTATAGATCTCCAGAGTATACCCTCTTCTTGTCACAGGATTCAAAAATCAAGTAACTGGCTGGGAAAATGCCCCAAAAAGGGAAAAAGAATAAGGCTATAGAAGGTTACTTTCTTGGTGAACAGGTATTTTCTTCCATCCTTTCAGATGAGGAGGAGCGATGCATGCCATCAGAGGAAGACCTAGGGGCAAGGGCCTCTGCATCCAAAACTTCCAAAGTAGATGTGCAGTGGTCTCAGGTCATGGAAGAGCTCAAAAAGTATTTTGAAAATCAAGTAAGAGAAGTGGAGGAAAAAGTGAGAAGAGAAATGAGAGCAATGGAAGAAAATCATGAAAAATGAGTTAACAGCTTGCTAAAGGAGAAGCAGAAAAAATGCTGAATAACCCCTTTAAAAATAGGCTAAATCAATTGGCAAAAAAAGGTCCAAAAAGCCAATGAGAAGAATGCTTTGACAAAGCAGAATTAGCCAAATGGAAAAGGAGGTTCAAAAGCTCACTGAAGAAAATAGTTCTTTAAAAATTGGAATGGAGCAGGTGGAAGCTAATGACTTTATGAGAAATCAAGAGATAACAAAACAAAATCAAAAGAATGAAAAAATAGAAGACAATGTGAAATATCTCATTGGAAAAACAACTGACCTGGAAAATAGATCCAGGAGAGACAATTTAAAAATTATGGGACTACCTGAAAGCCATGATTAAAAAAACATCGTAGACATCATCTTTCATGAAATTATCAAGGAAAACTGCCCTGATATTCTAGAACCAAAGAGCAAAATAAATATTGAAAGAATCCACCGATCACCTCCTGAATGAGATCTGAAAAGAGAAACTCCTAGAACTATTGTAGCCAAATTCCAGTGTTCCCAGGCCAAGGAGAAAATATTGCAAGCAGCTAGAAAGAAACAATTTGAATATTGTGGAAATACAATCAGGATAACACAAGATATAGCAGCTTCTACATTAAGGGATAAAAGGGCTTGGAACATGATATTGCAGAAGTCAAAGGAACTAGAAACTATCCAGCAAAACTGAGTATAATAATTCAGGGGGAAAAAATGGTCATTCAATGAAATAGAGGACTTTCAAGCATTCTTGATGAAAAGATCAGAACTGAATAGAAAATTTGACCTCTAAACATAAGAATCAAGAGAAGCATGAAAAGGCAAACAGGAAAGAGAAATCATAAAGGACTTAACTAAAGTTGAACAGTTTACATTCCTACATGGAAAGACAATATTTGTATCTCTTGAACATTTTAAAAACTGTGATTCTTAAATTTGTTGAGTAATGTGGGTGGATGGTATTACAGTACTTGGGGTTTGGCAACATATTATTGTTCAAAGAACAAGGGAGGGCTTAGGTATTCAAGAGTAGAGGGCAGAGTAATACTTTACTGATTAGAATGTCAAAAATGAGAAGGAAAAAAAGTGAAGCTAAAGCAGATGGAGAGCCTAGGAGAGGACTGAGGGTGGGTAGACTAGAATTCAAAGTGAGAACAAAGAATAGTTTGAGGAAAAGTAAGACAATGGAAGGATGAGATGGTAGTATGTTTAGGTGACTGAAAGAATTTCAGAGTTTTGATAATGGAAGTAAAGCATTGTGAATGATGATCAAGAGTGCAACAATCCCTGTGTGTCGCTGTGATGTAGTGAAGGAATTGGTCAAGGGAGTGTATCTCCAAGGCATTGTTCACAGCACGAGTGGTGACTATGAATATGCTAGCGTAGTTCTCAATCACCAGCTATAAAAGCCTCTACATACAGAAGACAGAAGAAAAACATTTATTTAGACACCAGAAAGCCAGATCCCAGAACCAGAAAGCAAAATCTGTCATGATGACCAAGATGAGCATGATCACAGCGGGGGGCAAAGCCGTTCTCAAACCTCCCTTCCCTCAACCAGGGCCTTCTCACTGTCAACTGTGACACAGTGTCAGTTGGCCTGCATTCTATCCCCTCTGACCTGATCCCACTCACTCACTTCCTCCTGATTCTGCTCCACCCTTTCTGTTCTGCCTCTTCAGCAAATTCCTCCTACTACATGTGACTTAGGCTTCCTGGTGATTTAAGCAGATCATATGGACCAATTAATTAATGAGAAAGCTCTTTCCATTTAAATTACTATTACATTCGGCCCCAAGATCTTTCATATTCATTACATAGGTTGGAGGGGCAACTGATATTAATAGAACTTTACAACAATATAACAGGGATCCCACAAAATGAGTGGGACTTGAGCACAAGCACCCCATCATTCCCCCTCAATAAATGGGGCCTGAAATCTTGGGGTAAGGGGCGGAGGTCTCTTCCTCCACAACTACTTCCTGCTGAGATTGGATGTAGAGCTGTCCCTGCCCCAAGATGTCCCATTTGAGAGATCAGTTTTTTAGCTGGCATCTGCAGGTGGAGGGTACTAAGCCTATAGAAAACAAATCTAGCAAAGAAGTTTAACAGATGAAAAGCCAAAAACAAACAAACAGACAAGAAACCAAGGAAACAATAACCAGAAGTAGGGTAGATATAGTGTCAGTTGTGGTTCTGGAGTCCATGAACGCACTATCACAGCCTCATTCATGGTGGAATATATGAGTTAAAGGTATAATTTGGTAATCATCCTCTCCTGAATAAACAACAGTTAAGTATTATCTTTCCCACGTGCTATAATTTCTGCAGCCTTTGAAACGTCGTCTGGTTTCTGTTTTACCCATACTTTAGCTCCTGATTTTATTCTCTCAGTAGAACCCAATCCTTCAGTTCCTCTGTTCATTATTTCAGAACGAGGGTAAGTTTTCACAAGTGGTCTTGTTTTACAAGGAATACTAATCACTTGAACCTCATTTTTACAAAACTGTATGGGTCTATCACCTAAATTTTGGAATGTTAAAATAATTTCTCCTTGATAATTAGAATCTGTCACTCCAGCCAATACATGTATTCCTCAAGCTGCTAATCCGAATCTGAGCCGGAGTTGGTCCAATTTGCAATTCTCCCTGAAGGTATGACAAATTTGATGCAAGGGTTCAGCAGGATCTGGAGGGGCAGTTCTTACTTATCTATTTTGTCTTATATCAAGACCCTTTTCTCAGTACATTCTGTATAGTTCATTAGTTGGAATATCATCTATGCTTATAAAATCTACCCCTGATCTCAACAGAGAAGTAAACAATTCTCTCCTTGTCAGTTTATTCTGATTTTGAATCCATTGGCTGTTTTCTCTCTCCAGCAATGTTGTCTTTTCCCCAGTCTCCTAAGTCACCTGTGAAATTTTGTCCAGCACCTTTGAAAGAGGGTGCCCTATTTCCCCAATTATTAGTCAAACTCAAGTGCTTATAAATTGGAGGAGCTGTGGTCACTGTTATATTCCTATGGTAAACTGCAAAGGGAGTATCATTATGCATCTGAATTTCCAGTCTTTATGGCAGTCTTCATTACCTCTTCCTTTACCTTTCTTATACAGTCTCTAAGTCAATACCAGGACTTGTCTCCATTAGGTCACATAGAGTCAGTAGAATATTGCCTACTGCAGCCTTCTGCAACCAAAGCTAACAGATTAGTTGTATTCTCCTTGCGTATTATAATCTCTAAAAGTTTGCTGTACAAAAAGAATTCTGAATAATACCTATAAATTTCAGGCAGTCAATGGGATCTATAGATATTCCTCCAGGTCCTTCATCACTGATTCTCCTGTCCTTTGGGTGAATTTATTCAAAATTTGTGTGACCCCTTGCTGAATAAAATCCTCAATTATTTCCCTAAATACTGAGTTACTTCCTTGGTTCTCCTGTTTTCACCTCACTATTGGGTATGCTTCTGACTGCAAAACTTCTCCCTCTAAAATGATTTCACTTCCTTTGTCACTGTGGCAGCTAGGCTGGGTCTGTCCCAAGGTCAAATGTGCATTTTTTTTGTTAGCCTTCACCTTCTTCTGAGCTAAATGAACAGCCTTTCCTTCCTCCTGAGACCCCACCCCCACCCCGGACTGTTCCTGTAAAATAGAAACCAAAGGATGAGAATTCTCATGCAAAATAACTAATTCTTTTTCCATCTGAATTTTTTCCTTAAGCAGCTCATCTCTGCTTCTACACATAATATAGTAAGTTGTTAGTAAAATCCAGCCTCTCCTACTTACCCTTGCCAACTCCTTCCCTGGTCTTATTGGTATTCCTTGCAAACACCTTTCCAAATCTCCAGGTACCCCCTTGTGTAACCTTGCTTCTCAGTTTTCACAGGGTCCAGTGCTTTTAGCTCATTCCCTTGCCAGCAAGGAATACAATAAATCCTCCCATCCTGGAATATTAATGTCTTCCTCTAAATTATTTCTGCCTCCAAATAGAGTTTTTACTTTGCAATCCTATTCGTGATACCAAATGAATCACCAAGGCAATATTCACAGCCCTGGTGGTGACTATGAATATGCCAGCATAGTTCTCAATTGCCAACTATAAAAGACTTTCCATATAAAAGGCAGAAGAAAAACATTTATTTAGACACCAGAAAGCCAAATCCCAGAACCAAAAAGCAAATTCTGTCATGGTGATCAAGAAGTTAATAAACATGATCACAGCAGAAGGCAAAGCCATTCTCAAACCTCCCCTCCCTCAGCCAAGGCCTTCTTGCTATCAACTGTCACACAGTGTCAGTTGGTCTCCATTCTATCCCCTCTGACCTGACCCCTCTCACTCATTCCTCCTGGTTCTGCTCTACCTTTCCTGTTCCACCTATTCAGCAAGCTCCTTGTACCACATGTGACTTAGGCTTCTAGGAGATTTAAGCAGATCATATGGGCCTATAAAGTGATGAGAAAGATCTTTCCGTTTAAATTGCTATTACAGGCAGTTGAAGAAGCTGAGGAAAAAATTAGGAAAGAGAACACAGATTGATGATAACTTGGATAAGGTGAGGGTTTGGGGTGCAAAGGAAGACTGAGCCAGGTATTGAAGTCCTTATGAAAAGAGGGAGAATCAATTGTGGATAACATATATTTGGAAAGAATGAACCTCAGTAGAAGAGAAGTTGCTAATTAAAGGCAGTAGCTGGAAGGTCTGGAAGTGGAAATAGGAAGCAAGAAACATATTGACTTTTCTAGATCACTGTGGCAGGGAACTTGAAAAATGGTGCATCCACTGCAAAGGACAGCCAGGAATAAATACAGTGTAGTATGGGAGGGAGGTCTTAGTAAGTGAAGAACGCCATGAGATGGGAATACCATGAGAGAAAGAGGTCTAAAGTGAAAGGAAGTTGTTAAATATAGAATGAGTATTTAGAGGGCACAATAGAAAATAAAACATGCTCACTTAAAAGAACAAAAGAAAATTGCAAAGCAAAAACATGACATAATGTGATTTTTATAAGTGCTCAGTAGAAAAAGCAAAGAGAATGTGAGAAGCAGAATAAAATTATTCAGGGAGGTCTTGGAGCACATCCATTCATTCTGGAAGAACGTTCAAGGTATACTTGGAGAGTGAGAAGGGAGGAAGCCATTCTAGGAAAGAACAATTGAATGAGTAAAGCTAAGAGAACAGGAATGAAGAAATGTTGAATTGGGGATAAAATAGAAACAGTTGATTGTTAGAAACACTCTGGCAATAGTCTCCTAGGAGTAGACAATGTCAGAAACATCTAAGGTTCTGAACATACGGAAAGATTATAGAAACTACAAAATAATGGAGAGGAGAATCAATATATTTTGGAATTAAGGCACAATATAGTCACAATAATGAATAATTTAGCAATTGAAATAGACTTGATAAAAGAACTGTCACAGATTAATTGTGGACCTGAGGCCAGCAGGAAGAGAAGAAGAAAAGCAAATTTCACTAACAAAGTAGGAGGAAAAACAAAGAACAAAGAAAGTGAAGAAGTAGGTGAAACAATATTTACTTCAGTGATTTTTGTGTTTGTTTTTGCTGAAATGGGATGTGGGAAAATAAATGGAATCTGACTGAAAAGGAAAACTGTCAGTAGACTAGGAATGTGTAAATAATGTTTGGGTTTTCGTTTTGTAAATAATGTAGCTTAAAATGTTTTGTTGAAAGTTCCCTTTTTGTTTTTTCCCTAGAAAAATCTTTTCAATCCAAATCTTTAAGGAATGATAGCAATAAAATGGGGAAGCACTCTGGAAATATAGAACGACTGAAGTATTGAATGTAACTAACAATCATCATAAATATTTGTAATGTAATTGAAGAGTTTGTCTGAGATTATGTGATGTCTAGAATCTCATGCTCTGTGTATAGTAGAATCTGCATTAACTTTTCTAATTTTATCGGTTAAAGCTTCTGAGCACATTTTGTAAGTTAGGCAATTTCAAAAGATACAAAAAATCCCTATGACAAGAAACTACTTGCAATAAGCAAGTTTAAATGACTTATTAAATTCAGTTTACTTACATGCTGCCTTCAAGAACTCACTACAAGCGACAGTCAGTCAACATTATCTGTCCTTGAAAAGTTTACATTTAAGTTAGGAGACTAAGTTCCACAGAAGAGGAAGACTTTAATCAACCTATCAGTAAAAGCTAATCTGCTTCTTGTTTCTAGAGACAACTTTTTTCAGATCTTCAGGAATTTTTGCTTGACTTTGACCCTACGCTTCTTAGTTTCCCCACCTACCATGTCCTGGCAGGTGTGATGGTTTTTCTCCAAGTTTCACTACAGACTTATTTCAGGAAGACTTTTCATGTAAATTCCACCTGCTTCATTACTCTGCCCAGTCTGCTATCTCTCATCATCTTTGTGGGAACAAATATTCTTCATGCCTTTAATGTTGTGTTGCACATCTTTGCTGGTAATTGTCTCTCAAACTCTATTGCAAGCTCCTTGTGGCCCTGGATCATGTAATTAATTTCATTTGTGCCTTACTGTCATACCTGCTACAAGGGGACAAAGTGCTGTTGAATGAATATACTTTGGGATGAAGTGTAGGTTGACAAGCACCTCCCGAAGAGAAGTGAACACAATTGGGTGATATTTAAGAAAAGTAGAACACTAAATTTTGGTGTATAAAAGAACATATGATGGTACTCAATATTAAATAACCTCCCTGAGCCTTAATTTCCTCATCTGTAAAATAAGGCATTGGGTTTAATGACCTCATTGTATAGAAGAAGAAACTGAGGAAATATTAAGTAGCTTCTGTAGTACAGAAATTATTTGTCCCTTCATCTCTCTGACCCTATGATCATATCTTCAATTCATGCATGGGTTCTGCTACTCAACTCAAACATGAACTATCATGCAATCAATTGATCTTCTTCATATTTGCTTTAAGTATAGACAGTTGAAGATACTTTCCTATAAAATTAAGCTGCTTCTTCCTATTCCTATTTTTAAATTTTGGTATACTTTAGTCATCAGTAGGTCGCTCAGTGCTGATATGTTGCCAAGTGTTATGCCTTCAAATTTAATTTCAACTTTATCTGAAGTCATGACTGTGACTTCTGATTTTTCTGGAGTAAGATAATGCATAACACTTTCTTCCCCACCCCACCCCTGGATTCCCATTTTAAACCTCTCTGTGTCCTTCTATATTAGGTATATTGTTCAGTCTTGTCCATTTATCTAAAATGTATCCTATTTCCTTTTATTAATGGAATTCTTGGAAATTTTTTAAATTTGTTCCTTTATCATACCCATCCACATCATTGGTCTAGTTGTCTTATCCATTAAAATTATAATCTGTTTTAGTTCACCAGTTATTTCAATCCTAGTCTTAAATACACCTGGTGACTCAGATCCAGATCCCTAAAACTAAAGAGAATTCTCCTACCAGTATTTTAAATATACAGCCCTTCTCCTGCCACCTGTCTGCAGCACTCCTCATGGCTCTTGTTCTTTCTATTTTCTCAATGAGATCTTTGATATTTCATGGGAACGTTTCTTTAAGACTACTCTTTGTTGTTGCCTCATTAATTCACTATTTGTAACAACCACATTTGAGTAATTCCTCTTTTTGATCATTCTTTTTTTATTGTTTTTTTGCATTATGTAGGATAGAAATTTTATATTAAATTACTCTTTACACACCCCAAGCTCACTTGTGACCTTTCATTGTCTATCAAAATGGCCTTGCTGTTAGGCATTTATTAATCCTGTCAAAACCTTAATTACCTTAATGTTTGCTCTATTATGGCTCTGATATGAGCTTCACACATTAATATTTGTGTATTTTTAATGTTTCTTCTTGAATCTATCCTCACACTTCTTGAGACTATTGCAGATAACAGCCTTGCTGGTGTTTTGCTAGTCCTGTATCACAATGAAATTCCCTCCTATTTACAGAATGGTCCTGACTTACAATCCTTGAAACAATTTCAGATTGTAAGAGCCTACTTTTGTGTTGCCTGCCCTGTGCAGGATTTACTTGAACATTTCATTATAGATTCAGAGTTTTGAAGCTTATCCAGGCTTCCAGCAGTTCTCCACTGATTTGCATATTAAAGGCCCCTAAAGGCCAAGTCTCTAAGAATTACCTGAAATTTTTTCTGGGCAGGTTTGCGTATCAAAGCCCTAAAGGTAAGGTTTACCTTTTCCTGTAGAAACCCTTGGAAAAATTGTGGAGAATCAAAAACATGTTTCCTACCTTAAAATATCAGTGCTGAATTATCTGAGTAGTAGACTCTGGGATGAAGCTCAATTTCCCTTGACATTAAATAAAATATATTATGACTTTTCTCTGTGGTTAGTTGAAATTGAACAGTGTATCCCAGAGAGTGGGATACACTGGCCAAATCTCTGAAGCAGAGCAGGAGGGAATTCTCTTGCAGGTACAGAGTAACAAGCCTTAGGGTCGGTTTGTGATCCTAGTTTGTACAAGGAGACTGGTTGGGGAGGCACGCTGATGTCACAGCCTATGCATATGGGAGTCCATGGAAATGTTCCATCAGCAAAATGCCACCAAGCCATCACCATGAGCTATAGGGAGACATTCTAGGAGGAGCTAGGATGTCAGAATTCACAGCTTGGTCATTTTTAGCAGAATTTTGAGAAGAAGGGGATGGCTAGCAGAGTTCCCCAATACCATGTGTTTCCTCGGTCTACTTCACCTGAAAGAATTTGTCATTAGTTGATGCCTTGTATTTCCCTGGTGTTTCATGTTTTTGACCCTTCTCTATGTTGACCTCTCTCTTTATTTCTCTCTCACATACACACACACACACACACACACACACACACACACACACACTCACACTCCCAACCCCCCAGATTTGGACCTGCTCAGAACACAAATTCCTGTCCAGGCCCTTCGATATATTATTTCATAGAATCCTGTTTTTGAACTTGGGACTGCTTGTTGGTAATTTTCTTAGCTCCCTGGAGCTGGACATTTTTATTTGAATCACTCCTTTACCTTTGCTTACTTTTTAACCACTTATTAAGAAGCCCATGTGAAGAGACAATATTGTATAATGGAAAGGATAGTGGATTTGGAGTGATAAGAGATCTGAGTTCAAACCTCAGTTAGCTTCTGACTCTCAGCCTTTGGATCACAGAATTTGAATACCAATCTACTATGTACTCATACTCTACTACTTATCACTTAATTTCCTTTGGTCCGTATTTCTGTGGACAAATCTTGAAATCAGCTAGATGCACAGGAACAGCCTTTTAATTACTCTGGGTTCCAGTTTCATTATCTGGAAAATGAGAACCTGGCATCCCCCCTCCACCTTTCCTGTGGGGATGGAAAGTGTAATTCAATTAGTTATGACCTTTATTCTTCACTCTCGCTTTTTTTTTGGCAAAAAAATATAGTGGAGGTAGGGTATATATTTTTAAAACTTTAGATAAAAGCTGCTTAGGATATATTTCTAATTTATCTACTCTCACCTTTTTCCTTCCTCCTATTTGTGTCATTTCACATTTCTTGTCATGATCCTGAGAATAATTAGATTAAGGGGTTCTATCTTTATCTAAGACTTATCTGTTCTTGAGGTTGGCCATTCTACTGACTTTTTTGTTTTGTTTTGCTGGATATTAAAATGTTGTACCTTTCTAAACACATACTTTGTTAGGGAATTATTCAGATTTTCTGTTTTAGCTATGTGTACATAATACATAGTTGGTTGGTTGGTTGTCCTTTGTCTTTGAAGAGGACTAAAATGACTTCACCATTGTAAAGTGAAATTTCAGTGTGTCTGACTGTGGCTGATCAGACCAATATGAGTTCAGAATGATCTACCACAGGTTGGGCATGGATAGTCCGCATAAATATTTGGGGTGGATATCCCAAATTTGTGCATCCTGCATTTACTTTGTGCTGTCTCAATTCTGCTTTGCTCAAAGAGCACAGCACCTTTTCTTATGTGGGCACGCCATGCTGAGCAGTCCTATGCCAGTGTCTCCCATGTTGCACAATCAAATCCAAAGTTCTTGAGAGAGACCTTGAGAGTGTCCTTGTATCATTTCTTCTGGTCGCCACATGATCACCTGCCCCATGCATAATACATAATAACTATGTATTAAAGAGAGGCTGTAATTACCTAATGAAATGTTTAGATCAATAATCCTAATTTGACCACCAGAAAAGGCACCCATAACAGGAAAGGAGGAACATTTCCTCAAGGAAAAGTAACATATGAATATAATGTAAAAGTTTATAATATACTTAAGCTCAGGATAACTGTTTCAAATCCATTTTAGTTCTAAAATCATATGTCCATGAGTAATAGGTAGAATAAGTGATTGTTTTTATAGTATAATTTTAGGGGTTCTAGCAAGGATTCTCAGTCCTGCAAAATACTGTTTCTTCTGTTCATTGCTACCTTTAATTCTGTAATAAGGGATTTATTCCTTTGGTTTTCTTTTGGTTAATTCTCCCTTGTTTATTCTATTTTCTTTTTTCTTTCACACTGTCCCTCCTCAAAAGTGTTTTGCTTCTGACTACCTCCTCTCCCAATCTTCCCTCCCTTCTATCATACACCCCCTTCCCTTTCTACTTTCTGTACCCCATTGAGTGTGTATCTTATTCCCTCTTTGAGCCAGTTCTGGTGAGAGAAAGGTTCATTCACTTCCCCTCACCTCCTCCCTCTTCCCCTCCATCGTAAAAATATTTTCTTGCTTCTTTTATGTGAGATAATTTACTCCATTCTACCTCTCCCTTTCTCTTTCTCCCAGTACATTCCTCTCTGTCATCCCTTAAATTTTATTTTTTAGATATCATCCCTTCATATTCAACTCACACTGTCTATATATGCTCCTTGTAACTACTCTGATGATGAGAAAAGTCTTATGAATTACGAATATCATCTTTCCATGTAGGAGTGTAAACAGTTTAATCTTATTAAGTCCCTTATGATTTCTCTTTCCTGTTTACCTTTTTATGCTTTTCTAGAATCTTATATTTGAAAGTCATATTTTCTTTTCAGCATTGGTCTTTTCACCAAGAATACTTTAAAGTCCTCTATTTCATTGAATGTCCATTTTTTCCCCTCATGGATCATACTCAATCTTGCTGGGCAGGTGATTCTTGGTTGTAATCTTAGCTCCTTTGCCCTCTGGAATATCATATTCCAAACCTTTAATCCTCTAATGTAGAAGCTGCCAAATCTTGTGTTATCCTGACTGTGGCTGCACAATACTTGAATTGTTTCTTTCTGGCTGCTTACAATATTTTCTCCTTGACCTGAGAACTCTGGAATTTGGCTATAAAATTCCTGGCGGTTTTCATTTTGGGATCTCATTCAGGAGGTGATCAATGAATTCTTTCAATTTCTATTTTACCTTCTAGACCTAGAATATCAGGGAAGTTTTCCCTGATAATTTCCTGAAAGATATCTAGGCCCTTTTTTTTTTATTATGGCTTTCAGGTACACCAATAATTTTTAAATTATGTCTCCTAGACTTATTTTCTAGATTGGTTCTTTTTCCAATAAGATATTTCACATTGTCTTCTAGTTTTTCATTCTTTTGTCTTTGTTTTACTGCTTTCTCATTAAGTCATTAGCTTCCATTTGCATCATTCTAATTTTTAAGCAATTATTTCTTCAGTGAGCTTTTTGGGCCTCCTTTTCCATTTGGTCAATTCTGCTTTTTCATGCATTCTTCTCCTCATTGGTTTTTTTGTACCTCTTTTGCCATTTAGTCTAGTCTGTTTTTAAGGTGTTATTTTCTTCAATATTTTTATGTGTCTCTTTCACCAAGCTGTTGACTCTTTTCTCATTATTTCCTTGCATCACTCTTATCCCTATTTTTCCTCTACCTCTCTTACTTGATTTTCAAAATCCTTTCTGAGCTCCTCCCTGGACTGAGACCAGTTTATCTTTTTCTTTGAGGCTTTGGATGTAGGAACTTTAACTTTGTTATCTTCTTCTGAGTGTGTTTTTGTCACTATAATAACTTTTTTCTGTTGTTTGCGCATTTTCCCAGCCTATTATTTGACTTTTAACTGTTTGTTATAGTAGGGCTCTTCTTCCAGGGTAGAGGGTGCACTGACCCAAGCTTAAGAAATTTTGTGCAGCTGTTTTCAGAGATACTTTTAGGGACCTCTAAGTTTTCAGTTCTTCCAAAGTGGCATAATCTGAGAGGTGTTTTCTATTCTCTTGGCCTAGGCTCTGGTTGATGAGCAGCCACAATCACTCTTTTCTGCCCTCCACTGCTTCTGCAAGCTCTGCTATGTTTGTGCTCCTCTCTGCCCCAGGACTGCCACCTAGGACTATGACTCAAATCCAAGTATGGGCAAGCAACAGAGTCCTGCCCAGTGCTACCAGAAAGACTCCCATAATCTTCTTCTGACCAGTTGCTTGACCCCCTTCCCATCTGTGGGCTGAGAACTCTGGAAGCAGCAGCTGCCCCTGCCACTGCTGATTCAGTTGCTCCATAGCCCTGTTCCTGATTTGCTGTTGCTTGGGCTGTGCTGTCATGGCCTGTGCTGGGCTATGCTCCTTTCTCCCCGAGGTGTGACAGGCCTTTCCAGCTGACCTTCTAAGTTGTCTTTGGCATTTCTGGGTTGAGAGTCTGCAAACTGCCACTGCTGCCAGTGATTCAGTTGCCATAAGGCCTGCCCCAGGTTTGCTGGGGCCCAGTCTACATTGGCACAGCCTGTGCTGGACTGCACTCCTCTTTCAGCCAGGTGCAACAGACCTTTCCTACAGACCTTGTATGTTATCTTGGGATGGAAATTTGTTTCACTTCTTTTTATGGGTTCTGCTGCTCTAGAATTTGTTTAGAGTCATTTTTTAAAGGTATTTGGAGGGTTACATAGGAGAGCTCAGGTAAGTCCCTGCCTTTATTCTGCCATCTTGCCAAAACCCTCCAGGAAGCTTTCTTAAGATTACAAATTGCAGAGAATTTACCTATCTGCATTGGTAAAGGGAGTTCCCTCATCTAGGGACTTTTCTAAACCAATTGCTATCCCTATATTTAAAATATTAGTAGATTTTTTGAGGAAAATAAAAATAATATTAAAAGCAATATTCAAGAAAACCTGTATTTAAAACAACTAATAGGTTATATGTGAAAGTGAAATATTTTGTAGGATTCTGCAGTTATGATCCATTTCCAGATCTTTGATTTATTAAATTCTTCCCTCCTATTTAAGATATTATTTCTTTTTACATGGCATTTTTGAAGCATCAGCATTTGTTAAACTCTGAATTTAACTTATCGTTAGTTAGATTTGTGGCGTATGAACAATTTTTGAAGAGCATTAGAGGGTGAACTCTTTGAAGGTGGGGGACTATCTTTTAACCTCTTTCTGTGTCCCCAGCACTTAGCACAGTGCCTGGCACATAGTAGGTTCTTATAAATGCTTATCATGTTCTAAGAAACACAGCTGGATGTGGGAACAATTATTCTTGGGTTACAAGGAGAAATTGAACCTTATGTCATCATTTATTAAAGATTTCTGACCTAATTCCAAAACTTAAAGATCAAATTTCAGAATTTGACAAGAGTAGCAAGCTACATAACAGCTCAATGTCTATCTTCTTCAATTCTTTACAAAATTTCTTTATAATTAAAAAATTAGAAATTTGACAGACATTAACAAACAAGATCATTTCCATATTCAAAGAAAAGAAAAATTGCATGTAAAACTATGCATCTTAATTATGTACAGCTTGTCTGCATCTATTTCTTAACTTCCTTCTGTTCTCTTCTGTGTATTTTACGTTTCATCGACACTTTTATTACTTTTTTTTTTGGCACAACTATTACTCTCCATCTCCTTATTATTCCTCCTCATTTCAACAAACAAAAAATAAATGCTTTTTTTAAACAAATAAGTGTAGCCAAGTAAAAAGGATCGACAGATTAGCCATATCAAAAAATAAATGTCTCTCTCATTCTGTATCTCTAGCTCATCACCTCTCTGTCAAGAAGTGAGAGGTGTCTTCATCATCAGTCTTCCGCAGTTGTGACTATTCCTTGTATGTCTTTTATAGTTGTTTTCTTTTACCATTACAATAATGGTATAATTTGCTTTCCTAGTTCTACTTATTTCACACTGAATCAATTCATACAAGATTTCCCAGGTTTCTATGAATGTTTAAACCGTTAATTATTTTTTATCGTACAGTAATATCCCATTACATTAACAAGCAATAGGTTGCTCAGCCATCCTTGCCCAATGATCACTCCTTTTGTTTCAAGACATGCTATAGTGCTATAAATCATTTCATGCATATGGAGCCTTTCTCTTTTTCGCTAATCTTTTTTGGGTATCAGCCTAGTAGTGGTATCACTGAGTCAAAGGTTGTGAAGAGTTTAGTGACTTTTTAGATATAGTTCCAAATTGCTTGGACCAAATGGTTGTACCAATTCACAGTTCCACAAATAGCATATTAATATGCTTGCTTATTCAACTCCTACCATTGTTATTTTCCTTTTTAAAAATTATCTTTATCAATCTGATGGTTTTAAGATAGAGCCTCAAGTTGTTTTATTTGTCTTAGATTTGGATTATCTTTTCATATAGTTTTGATAGCTTGCATTCCTTCTTTAGAGAGTTGACTACCAATATCTTTTGACCATTTATCAATTGGGGAATGACTCTTGCTCTTGTATCTTTGAATTTATTCCCTTCGTATCTTGGATACAATATCTTTATCAGAAAAGTTTATTGCCAATATTGTTTTCCTAGTTGACTATTTATCTTCTAATTTTAATTTAATTGATCTTGCTTGTACAAAACCTTTTGATTTTAGAAAATCAACATTGTCCATTACATCTTATTCTTCATGACCCCAAGGAGGTAGAACTGGGAGCAATTAGTGAGAGTTGCAAAGAGGCAAATTTGGATTCAATATGAGGATAAACTTCCTAACAACCAGAACTGAGTGGTGGAACTGATTGCCTCAAGGGATAATAGGCTGTTCTTCACTGGGCCTTCAACCAGAGGTTAGATAACAATTCCTAGGATATGTTGTATAAGGGAATCCTTATTCAAGTCTGGACAGAACTAGGTAGTCTCTGAGGTCCCTTTCAACATTCTGTGATTCTTTGAGGTTTAATTGCTCCAAAATGTGAATTCTTTTTTACTAGAGATCAATGTACCAGGACTAACTAGTCCTTCTTCTAGACACCTATTAAAAAGAAGATGTACCTGCACTTGGTTCCAGGAGGAAGAAAAAGGCAAAGAAACAAACACTTTGCATGTCCTCCTTATTACATGTATTCCCAAATATCACTTGCTAGCAATGTGACCTCAGACAATGCAATTTACCTTTCTGAACCTTATTTTCTTTACCTTTAAAGTAAGGATTTTATTTTTGAATTATCCACTTCACAAGGCTGTGACAAGGATCAGACATAATCATGTATCAAAACCATTTGCAATAGTAAAAGTACACATTTCTAAGTTATTACTATTAGAGAATAATATAAATGTATAGATATTTTAAGAAGGCTGGATGGAATATTGCATGGCATAATTAAGGTGTACATAATGCCAGGTGTATTCAAAAGAAGATAAAAAATACGATTGTCCACTATTGGAGAGAGACAATACAACAACACAGGAGTAATAGTCTTTTCTGTTTATATGAAAAATAAGTATAGCATGAAATATCATGTCCAGAAGCTGGAAATTACAGGATATCAGATGTTTTGGAAAGAGCACAAGACTTGGAGGTAGAAGATCTGGGTTTGAATCTTAGTTTCAACCTGTAATAACTGTGTGACGCTAATTAAGACACTTGATATATCTGAACCTCAATTTCATTATTTGTAATAGCATTATAAGAATACTTACCCTGCCTGTCTTAGGGAGTTACTTTAAGCATACAAACAAATAATGCACATGAAAGAGCTTTGTCTATTAAGGCTGCTATGTGAATGTGAAGTGTTATATATAATGGAAATAATATTTGTACTACCTACCCTTATAGACTGAAGGAAAAAGATTTATAAAACAGACTTATATAAATGTATTATAATACTGTTAAAAAACAATAGAAAAATTCTTTCCCAAGGTCACAGTGAATACCTTAGGTTTTTCTTTTTATATTTGCGTATTCCCTGCTGTGAAAAGGATTTTTTTTCCTTCTGTGCATCTTAATTCAATCAGCCAGTTTGCTAAAAAATTTTTTTTTAATTGGATGACTTTTTTCTTTTCAGCCTCTGTGAGATTTCACTGGAAATTGACAGCATATTCCTGGCTCTCTTCCAGTGTTAGTCATTATTTTCCAGGCATCTTTTAGACTTCAATCTCTTGCTCTCTCTAATACTTGAGAAAGTCATCACTAGTACTGATGAATTATGGTCTTACCTTAAGGTTCTAGATCTACTTCTCTAGAGACTATAATTTGTTCTTTCTATGCAAATATTAAGAAACATTTACCTACCTGATGAAGGCTTCATAATAAAAATGCAATACATAGATTTCTGCCCATGGCTAAGGGTAGATAGTCAAAGTGAAGCAGAGAATTAGAGTTGTTCCTCCAGATATTCAAGCTGAAACAATTTTCCACCAAAATCTTTGGGTTTTGGAATGTTCTTTTTCTCTTCTGAATGAACTTAAAATTCAAAATATGTGAAAATTGCACAGTTCTCTTAGACCTTCCTCTTAGGACTTTTCCCTGCAAATATCTCCGACTTCCCCACATTGGTCATTTCTTATGGCTATAATATTCCTTTACATTTAAATGTATAATTTTTTCAGTGATATCCCAATCAATGAGTACCTATTTTGTTCTCAATTTTTGTTACTTCAAAAGTGTTGCTATGAATATTTTGGTTTATATAGAAACTTATTTTCTGTGGTTGACTATCTTGGGATGTATTTTTAGTAATGGAATCACTGGATTAAAGGATATGAGCAGCTTAGTAACTTTTTACATATACTTCCAAATTATTTTTCAGCAAAGTAGAACTATTTCATACTTTTGCCAAAAATGTGTTATTAAGCATGTCTTCCCATAGTGCTTGCTGCTATAGTAGCCCATCAAATATGGTTTATTTTTCTATTTTGTCATCCTTAACAATTTTGGGAGAATAGAATGAAACCTCAGTACTTTTTTTTTATTTGCATTTCCTTTATTTTTAGTGACTTGGTACTTTTTTTTAGGTGTTTGTCAATGGTTTGCATTTATGGCTTTGACAATTATGTATTGGGAAAACTCTTGCTATTGTGCTGTTATGTTTGTCTCTATTCCTATTAGATACTTTTGATGTGAATAGCTTCTAAGAAGCTAGATAAGTACTTTTCTTATTCTAGTTGCATTGATTTTGTTTGTGCAAAAGTGTCTTAATTTTATGTAAATGAAATTGTCAGTGTTATCTTTTGCGATCTTCTTTGCCATTATTTTGTTATGAATTTTCACTTTACCCATAGTTGTGAAAGGATTAATTTTCCATTCTCCTCTAAATTTTTACATGTAACTTGATTATCTATTTGGAGCTTTTTGTGGGCTAAAATATGAAGTCCTGGTTTAAACCTATTTTCTGCCAAATGACTCGCTCCCCCACCCCTTCCCCTACCATTCTAAATAAATAGGGAATTCTTACCACTGTAGTTTTTGTTGTTGAAGTTGTTGAATATTGGGATCTCATTTATTGCTTTTAGTTCTTACTTATCTAATCTATTCTGCTTATCCACATTTCTGTTTTTCAAATCTCTAGTGCTTCTTGGGGTAACTCAATTTGTATCAATTACCTAATGCTCATTTGTAAGAGATAATTATCATTATAAAAGAAAGAAAATCTGTCTTTAAAATAAAGCTCTAATTTTCCTCTCACCAATCATTATGCCCATATCCTGAAAAGCTTGAGCATTTTTACCACCATTTGGATAGTAAGTTTTAGAATCAACGGAGCAATGGTGAGAAACTCCTTGTACCTGCTCTACAGTTTATAGTCTTAGCTTCCTGGGGGCAGAGAGAGGTGAAATGACTTTCCCAATGCCCCAGAATTTGTGTGTTATAAGTGAGACATGAAACTAGAACTTCTTGACTCCAAAGACAGCTCTATCCACTCTACCATGCTTCATCTCAGGAGTACTTCGGAATAGAAAGTATCACCATTCTGATGTTCATTTCAGGGTATTTTGCTCTTTGGAAGGAAGCAAGACAGCAAATTCAGTGGAAAAAACCATACAGGGACCTCCAGATTACACATGAAATATAGTTTCACAGTCTCTCAGTGCTCCTTGTTCTGGTATAAGCTGTTTTAAGACTCTGAAGCAGAGTCTTATCACAATATCCTGGATCCATACAGATATCCCACATCACAATGGTTATATGCAGGTTTAAAACAAGGGAATCCTGCCACCTCAGCCTCACTATTGGATAAAGACAGCTGACCATCCAGTCTCTTCATTTGCTCATGGGAACCAGATTGATCAGTGCTATACTCCACCTCTGTTCTCTCCATGTTACTCCCTTAAATACCACTAATAAATTGCAGGGTGGGGAGAGGGCAGAGGACAGAAGGAGAATTCTAATGTAATCTACCTGTACCTTACTCTAGCAGGTTCTAACAGCTCTGACAGCCAAGAATATTCCAGGAAAACCTCTAGGAACTTTTAACGTTGCCTCCCACTATACTTTTCTTGGCCTCCAAGGAGTCTTTTTTTTTCTTTTCTTGACAGTGAGGTCAGTACTCAGCTAATAGGGATGCAAGCAGAAGACTTGGAGTCAGAAGATCTGTGTTTGAATCCCAGCCTTGTCACTTACTAGTTGTGGGACCCTAAATATGGTGATTTACCATTCAGGATCTCAGTTTTTTTATCTTTAAAATCATCTCTAAGCTTCCCTCTGTCTTAAAAATACCATGATTGTGTCAGACAAGCATGGTTAAAATTGGCATCTGCAGAAGGAAAGCAAAGTATGGAACACTGATGGAGAAAGCAAGCTAGTAGACGTTTACTCAACATTGGACAGTGTCTACAGAGCAAATCTTCCTTAATTAGTCATTTGTCCGAAACCTGTGTTCCACAGTTTCTAAGGAAGCATTAATAGCCTAGGACTTATAGCAAAGTGGTACAATTTGATCTATAGACAATTCCTATTGAATCAAAGATGGCAATCGATGGATAAATACTACCAAAACCATAAAGTGACTTGTGGCTGTTATTTTTTTCCAACAATATGGAAGAGATTATTTCAAGAATCAGTAGTAGAATCACATCTGAATGCTGCTTCTTTCTTTCACAAGATATGGGGAAAATCTGGTTCTTTCCTTAATGTGTTGTTTTGTTTTTTTTTTTAAAGCTGGGTGAAATTTTGGGAAAATGCCCAAGCAAGTAGATTACTCTGTGATTTGAGGGAAATAAGATTTCCCTTTTTGAAGATGAAGTAGATTCCATTTTAGAGCCATGCTGAGAAATGTATACATACAGAATTTATATAAGGAATGATCAGACATTGGCATAGTATTTTGTACTTTTCAAAAACCATTTCACATATTTCCTTGGATCTTCATAATAGCCCTATGAGTTAGACAAACCAGGGAGAGCTCAGCACTTAGGACAAGTTATAAGAATTCTCATGATAATATATCACTTTTTGTACACTTTAATTTTTATGTGATTCATCAGTCATTCTTGAGTAGATTCAATTACTGGCTCTTAGCTAGTGAGACCTAGGACTCTCCATATCTTGTTAAATACACAAAATATGCTGCTAGTAGTTGAGTAAAAAGGAGCCTATTAACCCCATTAGCAGAAACTGGTTTTTATGTCCCATCTTGGAAAAACCATGATACAAGCAATATGGTGCCCAAATTTGTATTCATTGTTGTGACTGGCTGTTGAGACCAAAGCTAGCTTTTTAAGGCAATGAATTGTCTTTAAAAGTTTCTGAAGTTAATAATTTTTTGGAGTTGCTTCATACAATTTCCATCATTATAAAATAAAATTTAAAAAAATAAAAAAAATTTCCACAGTGATACTGTCTTGATAACATTGGCATTTTTTTTTTTTTTTGGTTGGGGTTTGGGAGGTGAGGTGTGGTTCTGGCTCTTTTTATCAAACCCATAGATAGAATGCCATTTCTCTGCTTCTCCAGGAAAGGGGCCATAAAGGCTAGTCTGAGCATATGCATTCTTTGTTATCTATAGTTAAAGGGGGCCTTCTGTCAAAAGGCAATTTGAACAGTATGCTGAAGAATCCATAGACCTCAGGAGATTAATTAAGAAATTCCAAAGATCCCTACTCAACCTTAATCTTGTTATTCCCTGAATATTATATTTCTAATTGTGTCATAGACTAAACTATGTCACAGTTTCAGTCAGAGAAAACACAAGTTCAAAATAAGTATGAAGAAAGAATTTAATCTTAATACAATCTTTAGGGTAGAAGTAAGCCAGAAGAGGTTAATTAGTAAATAATCAATAATGATGGTCCCTTGGTGAGAGATATAAGCATAACTGCTCAAAAGCAAGATTCTCGGCCTTTCTTGGTCTCAGTACCTCAGAGCTTTTAGTAAAATCTTTATACTCTCTATTCAACATGAAATATGAAAGTAAATTCTAGAGTTTACCATCAATATGCATATAAACGTACTAGATGAATTTTTCACAAAGAACCTTATTTTTTATGTAACATGTTTACATCATGAAGATTTCTTTCACTACCACTACCATTTTTGGAATATTTCCACAGAAAAATGTAATTATTTAGCAAATATTTACCATACTCCTTTGACAAGCCTATAGAGCTAATCATATGCCAGGTTGGGAATCTTTGCTCCATGGTTTATCCTAGGCATAAAGGAAAAATTTCTGGAGCTGAGGTTCAAATCATGCCTTCTTTACCACATTGTGAACTTGGGTAAAACATTTAACCTTTGAGTTTCAGTTTTCTCATCTGTAAAATGAGGAGGTTGGACCAGATAACTGTAAGATTCCCTATCCCCCAAATTTACGCTACCATAGCTATTCCCTTTGTTATACATAGGTGATTGGGCACCAGTGAGGTCAGAGAAAGGGTTCTTGTCCTGAGATCCATGGAACCATGAAGAGTAGTTTTCCATGACCTATGACGGGAAAAAAACACACATTTATTTTCACTAATTTTTGGTTTCCCTTATAATACTGTGTGTTTTTTAAATGCATCTAAAACATTATTCGGAGGAGTCTGTAGCCTTCACTAGACTACCAAAGGCATCCATGACACAAAAAAGATTAAGGACCCTTGGAGTAGAGGATTAATTTTATTTACTCACGACTTCATAGCAAGCCAGTGACAGAAGTCAGAATTTTAAAACTTCTCACATAATAGCAATTTCTTCCCTGGGAAGGTGGGGGAGGAGGAAACATAACCTAAAAGATTTCAGACTTGAAAACAATCTCCAAACTTTAAAAACTGATGACAGAAGTGACTGGAGCTTTTAATCTTTTGATTAATGATAGATATTTGTTCTTGAGGAATGAATATAGAGCATTAGAATCAAATAGTACCTACTAAAAACATCCCCCGTATATAATACTGCACCACCAAGTGCACTGATACAATTCCCACCCTCTCAGCTCTCGGAGACGGGCATATGGGACACAGATGTATGACGGTATCCTGCCCATACCTTGGAATCTTGTCAGTGAGCCATGATATTCCTGCTTCTCTAATGCAGTGGTCTTTGAGTAAGGTCTCTATGTGGTGTTAAAAACTGTGGTACTTGGAACACATAAGGCACTTTGCAAACCTTCAAGCACTGTATAAGTGTGAGCTATTATCGATAGCTTAACTATGTCCTCTGATTGCATGTTTCCCCAGATGGTTGTCAGAGTTGCCTATTTTCCTCAACTTATCTTCTCACAAAAGATTGTGTTTTTTTCTTCCTCTTACCCTTACCTCTCAGGCTTCGTTCATTTTGAGACTGTCCTTCAATGGTAGCCTGAATCAAGCAGGTCTAAGCTCGGCAGGGACTGATGAGGATGAAGGTAGGAGCCATGCCCAGACTGACGACACCATTTTCTCTTTCTGTTGGTATTTTAACAGTGTCTGATTCTGTTGTGAACAAATGTGTAAGAAAATGTTATTAAAGTAAGGGAACACCCTTGCCTCTTTCTGACCACTAAGTTACAAAATAGGTCTTTATAGGTCTGGCAAACATGTATTCTGGACACAGCCTTGGGGCTGTGATGTTTGATTGATTATTTGAAAGAGCCTCAAAGACATTTTTCAGGCTCAGCAGGTCAGTTTTTCTGTTCTTCAACTCACACCAATGTTGTGAGGGAGTCCTAGGGAGAGCTGAGGTAGCTGTCAGACACCCCCACTTCCTTTCTCCCCTTCTTGACCAGTACAGTATTGTTATAAAGGGAAGCCTATTGTCAACAGGTACCATTAATGCTCCAGACAATGGCCCACTGTTCCTAGTTCTGTTCTTTGGGAAAATGTATATGAAATGATGCCGACTGATCAAAGTGGAGCCAAAAGTAGAATATACATGTAATTACTACAACCACATAAATGAAGGCAACAAAATTATAATAAATTATAGCAGTTGATGTTAGTAATGTATTGCCAAGGTTAAGGGACACATCCTTTCTGTCTGTTGATTAATCAAACTCTTTTCTTGGGCTTTGTTGTTGTGCTTTGAAAAGGGGTTTGAGTGTCTGTTGGGAAGTACGTATTGTGCCAAGACAAAATGTATAGAGTGTATTTTTTTTTAAGAAGATTGGGAACTGAATGGATCAGTCAGGTCAGGGTAAAAATATCGTGTCTTTCATATTAGCAGGTGCCAGAGCTGGGACAAGTCATTGGTACACTCTCAATAAAATCTGAAAATTATCCTCTTTTGTCCTTTCACCTATAATAGAAATATAAGAATAATATAAGAATATTTTTACCTCTGCACATCTCTGTTAAAATCTTTCTCCAGTCCCTTAAAACTCAGTTTAGGTGCTATCTCTTCCTCATATTCTTTCCAGACACCTCCAGCTAGTAAGTCCTTCCTGATATCCTTTCTCCCTAATCTTTATCTTTCTCCATTTAATCTCTCACATGCTGCTTTCACATTCTTAATTGTTTATAATCATTTTTGTGGCCCCTATCACTTTATAAGATTGTGAGGTCAAGAATCCTGTCTTCTTTCATCTTTATATTCCTAGCAAGTGAGCATTTATTAAGCTCTTACGATTTGCCAGGCACTGTGTTAAGTGCCAACACCTAGCCTAGTTCAAAGCACTTTTTTTTTAAAATGGGATGAGTTCCCAGCGAGGGACTTCTACCAGTGTAGGTCAGTACCTACACCACAATTTAGGGTTTTACAGGGATGCCTTGTTATCCAGAAGTTTAAGTGACTTGCCCAGGGCACACAGACATTATGCAACAGGAAGTCAATAAGAATTGATTAATCACATACTGTGTGTCAGGCACTGTGCTAAGCTAACTGAACATGTGCAGAAATAATGATGATAATGATGATAGAATTAAGGGGAAGGGAATAAGCATTTATATAGCACCCACTGCGTGCTAAGCTCTGTACTGGGTGCTTTGCAAATAATGTCTTCTTTATTCCTTGCAACAACCCTAGATGGTAGGTGCTATTGTTAGAACTTTTACATTTGAGGAAACTAAGGCAAACAGTGATTGACTTGCCCAGCATCACACAGCCAGTAAGTGTCTGAGGTCATATTTGAACTCAGGTCTTCCTAACTGCAAGTGCAACATTCTATCCACTGTGTCTGGGTTTTCTTGACTTTTAGACTAGCTTTTTATCTACTGTGTCTGTATCTCTGGCTGTGCCATAAATAAAGCAGGCACTGAATAAATGTATATTAGATTTAATTGAACATGCCTTTATGATCATTCAATAAATACCTCTTGACTGAGGTAGCCTGACACATACATCTCATAAGCACTTAAGAAATGCTTTTTTACTGTCCCACATCTGAGGTCTTGTACTGCCTTTGGCTAGCTATGCATATAGTCCAGTTGCCATTAGGATTTTTAAAAGAAGACAAATTTTGATAGGAGACAACACCTACATCTGGCAGTGGTAATCTATGAAAGGCAGATTCAGGGAACATATTGCCTAAGGACTGAGAAGTGTCTGCTACCCAGCAGGGAGACAGAACTAAGGGAAACAAGTCTAAGTGATGGACTCCACATTCACTTATGGTGACCACACCAGATTCTTGTTGGTCTTATGCAACAGAGTGACTGGGGATGAAGATACTGAATGGATCTCTGCCTTTTCATACTTAGTTGAATAATTCAAATCTCAAACCCTTTCTAAGGTGTGGAATGCTTCCTTGGCCTCTGAAAGGGATTTCTTTTACATTCTAGTATCCCTGGTTCTTGCTCTATATGACCTTTCATCTGCTCAAACTCTAAGCAGTTTACTTACTCAGTGATTGTATAATTGTCATCTTGCCAGTGAGGAAACTGAGATGTTAAGTGATTTGTTCAGTCACCCAGCTGTGAGTGGAGAATCTGAGGCAGAACTCACACTTTTTCCATGTTTGTCCTCCAGACCCTGTTGGCTCCAGAAAAGAAAAGAAAAACAATTAGTTGCTAAAATTTCTTTTTCTCTTCTATTCTGCTTATCTGGGGGCATTGAGTACCTACATTTCAAGCAAATGGACTTGAGTAGAAAGGAGGAAAAGTATAGATACTGAGATCTTTTTGAGAAAATGAAGATATTTAATTAAGAAAAGAACAAGGCATTGATTGAGAGCAGAATTTCCTTAATCTACACACTAGTCTCAATTAAGTAGTTGCTAGTTAAATATGCCTTTATAGGACAGTCTAAGGCCAGCTGTTAATGAAACTTGTCATTTATTTCACCTACTCTAAAAAGAGAACTGCACAATTCTGCTCTTGGGTGTCTCCTTTTACTTATTTACATGAATTATTTATTTTATGTCTGAGAATTTAGTACATGCCATAGAGCTACAAATTAGGCAATCCATCTTAGGTTTGTAGTTTGCTCTCTCAAATGAATAATCAATCTCAGCTATTAGTTGGATTTATAATCCCCAGCTGAAGAAGCAAAGGCTTGACCTCTTATTACATTAGGCTCCAGACTCTGCTGTGGTCATTTCTAAACTTCAGATGCAGGAAAACAAAAAGGAAAAACAATTTTTAGAGAAAGGTAGGTTAATGCATACATGCTGTGCCAACCTGATATGGCTGGTCTGAATGAGGAGCTTAATTTATTGCCCCTGCCAAGGCAGAATTCGGAACACATTGGCCAAATAGGGAAAAACGTAGTGAAATAATGGTTTCAGAAGTCATTCAAAATCAATGAAGAATTTATCAGTGAGAATTTAAGAAAAGAGTTTCTATCAAATATACTTATCATCAACCTTATCTTTGTGGGGGGGGGAGTGCCGTTACATTGCATTTCTTTATTTAATAATAAAATGAAACAGCTAGGTGGTTCAGTGGATAGAGTACTGGGCCTGAAGGTAGGAAGCCTTCAATTCAGATCTGACCTCACATGTTCACTGGCTGTGTGACTCTGGGTAAGTCACTTACCTCTGCCTCAAGTTTCCTCATCTGTAAAACAGGGATAATATCACCTCCCAGTGTTATTACACAGATCAAATGAGTTATTTGTAAAGTGTTTTGTAAACCATATGATAGTTTATGTATATATATATATATATATATTTCAGCTATTATTAATAGTAATGAACTTTATTGAGTCCTTTAAAAAGAGTCACTAGTCACTTCTAAATAAACCATGCCTTCCTTTCTCCCACCTCCCCCCACCACAGTCCCCAATGAACCCTTTCTTATAATAAAGAAAAGCAGTTAAGCAAAAACAATTAATGAAGTGACTTTATCTAGCAACAAGAGCAGCTCTACTCTTGATGTCCCCTATTTCCCCTAGGAGAGAAATACGTTTCTCCTTCTGTTCTCTATGGCCAAGATTTGTCATTACAATTATTCAACCAACCAATCAGTCAATCACTTATTAAACAGATTCTATGTACCAAATATTGTACTCAGCTTTTGGCTTTATTTTAAAGGTGTTCTTTTAAATTTATATTATTATAGTCATCGTTTTCAATCCCAGCTTACCTGGTAAATCAGAAAATATTTTGAGTTTCCCCAGGAAGCAAAATATTTAGGAACCTTAAAAATCCCATGGTCTCTATGCCCAGAAGAATTAAAGTACTCTGGGTTGGTTTTTTGTGATTCTTTGTTAGGATTGGAAGGGCTGGGGAAGTTGGGGGGTGGGTGGAGAGGTTTGAAGGAAACAAGAGCCTCAAACTCTTATGTGGTTTTGCCACAGTGGGGTGAGGATGGGGAAGTTTGAGCATCTGAGCAAATAAAGGGGATAGTCAGAAAACAAGAAATTGAATGGCAAACCTCTAGACCACTCACTGATAGCTTGTGTATCTGCCTGTGTCAAACCCCTAATCACCCCCCTAAAACCAACTAACAAACTGACCCCTCCCCCAAAAGCAAAAGAAACAAGTTTTACAAACCTAATTTCACTTTTATAAAGTGCCATCAAAAAAAAATCTAAATATCAAACCATGAAGCTAATAATCCATGTAGGAGAAGAGGAGATGGCTGTCACTAATTTTGAAGTCTATGCTTGAATGCCACTCCTGAAAAACCCTCCTCAAATCAATGTGAGGATATTTTCTGATGAATTTAATTAGAAGAGGCTGTGTCCAACTCAAAAGCAGTTAGTGAATTATGTGGAAGCAGTAGCATCATTGTACTGGGAAATGAGTAAAAGTAGACAATTTCTCTGCATAATCCTGGACTAATTTCTAAATGAACCAGTTCTTTACTTCAACAGCCAACTTTCCTTAGTAACCAACAGCTGGTCTATCTCAACAGTGCTCTCTAAAATGTTGATATAGTTATTCTTTATAGTCCTGTGTATTTCCCATCCTGGTTTTTCAAAGAAATACATCTTTGCTTTTAAGTTGTGCATAATTTTCAATAATAAGATCATAAGGAAAGAAGAAAAGAGAACTTAAGCCTAGTGCTAACATCAGACTACAATGTAACATGATATTTTTCCTACTATTCTCTAATTTTAGTAGACCCTCAGATCATCCATGTTAATACTGATGCATCAAATTAGACATAAGTGAGATTAGCATCTTCAACATCTGGTAGAGATGGGAGTGGGGGAGATGTCCTTCTGTTGGGTAACCTCAGACCTTTCTTAGCCACTAGTTCCTCTTTCCAAAATGTGGATTTCTCAACACGGGAAAGGAAAAACTGGGTAGAGCTTCTCTAGAGGCTAAGATCTGGTTTGTGAGGAAACTGAACTATTGTGTTAAATAAAAGAACCTAAATGATGAAAGACAATTGGTTGAAATAGAAGACCACTGAATAAGAAATTTTTTGCTTGTTAATTTCTACAATTCTTCATTTTCTCTTTTGTAACGTAAATCTACCTTGTTCTGATAAGGTGGTGACAAATAAAGAGAGGGCTTTAGGTATGTATTCACATAGAAGTACATACTGTATTTGGACACATTTTAAAAGATAGAATAATATTTATTTTCACTCCTATTTTTGGATTTAAAATTATCCTTCTGGAGGGATTTAATGAATCATTAGTCTTAGGATTGGAAATGATCTTAGAAATCATTTAGTCCAATCTCCCTCTCAGTGGGAAAATGCCTGTTATCGATATATCTCACAGATGGTCCTCCAATGTCCACTTGAATACTCTCAGTAATCGATCAATAAGATTGCATTAACAAGTTTTAGTAGCCACAGTACAGAGCTCAAATTAATTTGTAGTCAGCTAAAGTCTCGACCTTTTTTTCACATGAACTGCTCTCTAGGCAGATCTCCTTCCATTGTCCTCTTGTGAAAAGTTTAAAATCTCAGTTTAAAGCTTTACATTTATCCCTGTTGAGTTCCATCTTGTTGCTTTCATTTTAGCCTGTCAATCTTTTTGACTCATGATCCTGCCATGGGATCTGTCATTCCTCTTTTTTGTATTCTGCAGATTTGATTAGCATGACTTTTGTGTCTTCTTCTAAGACACTGCTAAAAATGGTGAATACAGCAAGGACAATTACAAAGCTCTGAAGCACACCATCAGAGAGTCCCCCACTTTGGCCTACATCTATTAATTAATACTCTTTTAATATGCCAAGAATCAGTATTCAACAAGTTTTGAATTTACCTACCTAAATTGTCACCCAGCCCATATCTCCTCATCTCATCTATAAGGATGTCATGGTTGGCTTCATGAAATGCCTTATTGTCTTGATCCTAACAGTCAAGCAACCCTTTCAAAAAAGGAAGTGAAGTTACTTAGTGAACTCACACTTGCTTCTACTAATTGCTGATTTATTGTCTAAGTACTCACTCTTTGAAGTTCAAGACTGTATGAGACGCTAGATGGCATGCTACATCCCCTATTGAGTTGTACTCTGTTCATCAGCCAACGAGACCTAATTCTTGGAGAGCTAATCGATTAGTACTGATTTTTTTCACTGCCTCTACCTGTCATTGCAGTTGTCATTGTTCCTGCATTCATTATCAGTTAGGATAGCTGCAAGAGAAGGCACAACCATTTCTTTTTCCTCTTGTATACCTCCTTAGATAGAGCATCATCTTTGATTCTTTGGTAGTTTTTAAAGATTTACATCTACACTTTTCCTCCCATTCAATGTCATATATAGATAGATGTCTATCTATATATTTTATTTTGAGAGTTTCTAGAATGTTACAGAAACTGCTTCTACTAATTCAGCTTTGCAATTTATAGTCTTTGAACATTGTCTGGGGCATTGACAGGTTCAGTGACTTGCCAAGGGTCACAGGTCATAGACAAGATGTGCTGGAGGTAAAACTTGAATCAACCTTTTTAATTCTAGAATTATGGCATGCTGGGGGCACACTATATGCTGGGGGTAAGGCTAGTACAATTTAAAAATTATATCAACATACATTTAATAAGCATCTGCTATTATAGAGAATACTCTTCTAGACACTGAGAAAGAAAGCTCTCATAGGGTTCATTGTCTAGTAGGAGATTAAGACCGAGGCATACATTAATACAGAATAAGTGCACTTGAGATCTACAAAAAATAAGTGCCAAGTTGATTCCAAGGAAGCAGATGATTACTAACAAAGGATATCAGGACAGGCTTCATGGATGAGATAATGTTGGATTTTCATGGGAGCATAAAAAATGACTACATGAAAATACAGAAGGAGGCAGTCTTAGCATCATGGACCATATGTGCAAAGACACAGAGGTAGGAAAGCAAAAGGTATGTTAAGGAACAGAACATAATCTAGCCTAATGGTGGTACAGAGTTTCATGGTGAAGTGATAACAGGGTACAGAGGAAAGGAAACTGATTCAAATTCTGACTTTGATGCTTACTTCTTGGGCAAGTCACTAAAACTCCTTAGGCCTCAGGTTTCCTCATCTATTAAAATGATAGGTATGGACTCACATCTCCAACTGCCTATTAGACATCTTGACCTGGATGTCCTGTAGACATACAAAATATCTAAAACCAAACTCATTGTCTTTCCCTCTAAACCCTCCCACTTTCCAAAATTCCCTAACACCATTCAGGGTACCACCATCCTTCCAGTCCCCTAGGCTCATCCTCAACTCTCCCACTATATCTCATTCACCATGTGTTTTCCCAAGATTTGTCCAAGATTTGCAGCGTTTCTTGAATGTGGCCCCCTTCTGTCCTCTGATACTCCTATCAGGTTGGTCTGAGACATACCTTTGGAGCTTTCTCCTTAAATGCAGTTAATTCCACTGCCCTGTAGAGCTTGCCCCACAGGTTCCTCTTTATCATTGTGCCATGCTTCCCTACAGGTGACAGAGAGAAAACTGCCTCATGTAGCACTGCACCTCCTCCTCCTCTTGACCCCGCCTTTCTCTCCCTCCCAACCCCCCCCACTCAAGTCCATGATTATGCAGCCCATCACTGACCTACACATTTCCCCTGGTTATCAGCTTTCCCCATTCCAACTCTGCCACCCCAAGTTCTGCACTTGAAATAGAACAAATGATCTTTTCAATAACCAAATCCCATAGCTCCCTTTTTACATCTGTCTTCACCCATGAAGGCATTTATTAGTGAAATCCCCTTCTGCCACCAAACCAAGGCCTTCTTTCCCCCACCCTTTTTCTATCCTTCACTCTTTGCCTCCTCACTGCTCCTCTACATGCTCTTCTATTCCCAAGAATTTATAGGGAATCACCTTCCCCTTATGGGTAACTCTCAATTGCCCTCAGTGTGACTTGGAAACATCACATATTCCAATCTATCTCCCTGCTTGCCATTATTATTTCATGTATCCTCTGATTTTGTTATGTCCTACCAAAAAAGCATTGATTCATCTGTAGACAAGGTATCATAGCATTCTATCCAGGCCTACCCCTCTACTGTTATCTCCACCTAACTTCCATCTTTACCTTGTCTCCTTGTAACCATTTAGAAAAAAGTCTCTTAATGGTACTCTGTCATCACTTTGTTGCAGTTTCTTTCTTTGGCTTTGGCTTTCGTTCTCCTCTCTTGCATTTCTGTTGCCTGGGGTACTCAAGAAACATATTCTCTTTTGGTCTGGTTTTCTTTCTAAGAATGTTTCAAATGCTTCTTTATCCATCTTTTTCGTTTATAGTTAAACTCATATTTTCAGGGCAGGTCACCCTGAGTTGCATCCTGAGTGTCATTGCTCTGCAGGACACATTGGTCCATTTCCTCCTACTTTTTTTTTTGGTAGATACAGAATAATCTTGAGTTATTTGAATTTCCTTTTCTTTGTATTTAAAGGTCTTATTCCTGGTCACTTGCAGAGTTTGTTGTTTCTCAAAGGAATTGTTCAATTTAGCTACTCTGTATCTTGAAGTTGGTAGCCTTTGGGTTTGTTTGTTTTTTTCCTGGAGATGATCTATGAATTCTTTCAATTCATATTTGATTTCCTTTGTTCAGAAGTGCTTGTCTGTTTTCTTTTATTATTTATTGTATTATGGTGCCATTTATTTGTCATATTCTTACCATTCCTTGTTAAGGTTGTTTCTATGTATCTTCTCTTTGAGATGTTTTGCTTGAATAGAGAGCATATTTTCTTTTAGTGTTATTTTTTTTGCTTCTCTGCTTCTAGATTGTTCTTCACTTTTGTGTATCTGTCCTCCCAATCCATTATCTCTTTTGTTTCTTTGATGAGACTTGCCATTGCTAGTTTTTCTATCCTGCCCATTATTTTTGCTGTGTAGGCCATAAATTCTCTCATAATTTTTATTTCTTTTTTAAACCACTCAGGAATAACACGTTGTGGTTCCATGTTCTTCTTCAATTCCATAGGATCCTATGTCTAATCAACTGTTGGATTATTTTCTATTGTTTTGCAGTATTTATTTATAGATGCCTGAATTTTTTTTATTAAATCTAGAGGCCCTATTTCCTTCTGTTATTAATGTTTTCCTCTTTGCTTATGTTCCAGGTCTTTGAGTTTCCTTCTTTCAAACTTTTCTCCCTTACTTTCCACCATATTTCATTTTCTGACTCCTTTCCCCTCTGATTATGATTTCCTTGCTGGCTGGATCTTAAAGTTCCTCAGCCTTTCCCACACTAAGTACATTGTCCCAAGAGACTTTTGAGGGTCAACTAAATATTAGATTCTTTTCCTCAGGCCTAGTGGAGTGCTGCATAGACCCTCCCCCCACCACAGCATCTTGTCCCATTGCCTTTGTCCTTCAGTTCTCTGATTCAGCAGTATTGACACACTGATACCACTGCAACTAGAGTGGTTTCTGTCATTTGGAGTTTGAATATCCAATATTTTATGGAGTCTGGGGGGTTAGGATGTGAGCTTGAGGTCTATTTCAAGTCCAAACACAGATCCTGCCTTTTTCTTTCTTTTCCTCCACTCTCCTGTGAAGGCTCTATCTCCCCTGAGACCCTAGCAGACTTCTTCTGCAGCCTGTAATTTAGGTCTGCAGGATCCTGGAAGGAGGGAGGGGTAACTGGGACATAGGATTGGACTTTGTTTTATAACATGGATTGGGGTCTTGGCAGAGAAAATGAACAGTTCAACATTTTGTTTGTCATATCAGGTCTTAACATGTTATCTCACTACTCATTAAATTCTATTGGCTCCCAATTACCTCCAGGATCATATACAAGAACCTCTATTTGACATTCAAAGATTTTTATAACCTAGTGGATGCCCCTCTCCTCAATATTTCCAGTGTTCTTATGTCTTACACTAATCTGCATACTCTTTGATCTAGCAATAATAGCTTCCTGGTTGGCCTTCAAACCAGACACTCCATTTCTTGGCCCTAAAGATTTTAGTAACTTTAATAACTCCTTCTTTTCCTGGAATACTCTTCCTCCTCATTTCCACTTCCTGGTTTCCTTGGTTTCCTTCATGTGTCATCTAAAAATCTCATCTTCTGCACCTGTATAACCTATATCTGATTGCTTACCATTTCAAGAATGAGGGAGGAGAGGGAGGGATAAAATTTGGAACTCAAATCTTTTAAATGTTAAGCATTTTAAAAAATACAGTTGTCCCCAAGGAGTTTACAATCTACCAAAGGATTGAGTATACCTTCATATATGTATCATATAAGATAGAATGTAATTCAGGCAGAGGAAGAGTAAGACAAAATGCTATAGAAAAAAATTGAGGAAGGAAAGATCATTTTAAGTTGGGAAGAGGAGGCAAAGTTTCACAGATGAGATGATATCTGAGCTGGACCTTGAAGAAAGAGAGAGACCAATTAATGTGGATAAAGAGCCAATAGCTTTCCATTCTTTGGGAAATGGCATGCATGAAAGGGTGAAGGAGTGAGGATGCTAGGAGATATTAGGAAATGGTAGTTCTATTTGTATGAAATGTAACATGAATGAGATGGAATAATGTGAAATAAGAGTAAAAAGTAAGTGAGGACATGATTGAGTAGGACTGTTAGTGAAGGAGTTTATGTTTTACCTTAGAGGCAATAGAGAGCCCTAGAGATCTTTGCACTGAAGAAAAACATTATAAATCAATCAATAAGTTTTTATTAAGTTCTTTTTATATGCTGGGGATATTCATTGGGGACAAAGACAAACACTGCCTCTTCTGCTGTTCTTAAGTACCTTGCATTCTATTAGTGGTGACAGACAACATGTACATATATAAATAGATGTAGAATAAATACAAGGTAGTGAAGAACAGAGAGCATTAGAAATGTGGGGATAAGGAAAAGCTTCATCTGGAAAGTAGTACTACTGAAGAAAAGAAAGACCTCCATGAAGCAAAGATGATGAGAGAGTACATTTATTCCAAATATAGGAAATGAGAAGAGGATGGAGTCAAAGATGACTAAGAATTTGAGTTGGAATATTTTAAAAGGCAGTAGTAATATTAGCAGAAATCAGGACATTGAGAGGGAGAAGGGTAAGATTAGGACTTCCATTTGGACATACTGAGTTTGAAGGTGGCATTATTTTATCTATACAGGCATAGATATCTGGGAGGCACTGTGGAGACACAGGACTAACGCTTAGTAGAAGATCCTAAAGATCAACATTTATGCTTGTGAGTTGTCTATATAATGATAATTAAAGCCATGAGAGTGGATAGGATCTGTGAGGAAGAAACAATAGAGGAAGGAAGAAGAAGGCAAGAAAAAGGATGGAATCTTAAGAAGCATTTATACTGAGGGTGGAAAGAAGATAATGAAGTGATGAAAATAAAATGAATATTTAGACAAGTAAGAAAGTCAGGAAAGAGTGGTGCCATTAGAATTCAAGGGAGTTTGCAGGAAAAGACAATCAGCAATATTAAGTAATACTGAAAGATCAAGAATAATGAGTACTAAAATAAAGGAATTGGATTTGGAAGTTAGGTAACATTGGTGACTATATAGTGAGGAATTTCAGTAGATATAAATAGGGATAGAAGCCATGTTATACAGAACTGAGGAATGACTAGATGGTATGGAAGCAGAAATAATCAATAAGGATTATTCCTTCTAGGAATTTAGCAGAGATTAGGAAGAAAGACATAGAATGATGCATGAAGAGGAAAGCAGGATTAAAGGACATTTGCCTTGAAAAAAGAATAAAGGACCTTTGAGCCCGTATATTGGTAGAAGGGGAAGAGATTAACTATGAAAGAGAGAGGGGATGATTGATGAATCAAGGTCCTGAAGGAGATGGAAATCGATAGGATTGAGTATGATTGGAAGAACTAATCTGAACAGTGAGGTGAGTCAGTTAATCCTTTGAAACTAGAATAAGGAAGTGCAAGTAAGGATCCTGATGGGTGTTCTGACTGAGAACAAAAAGAGATTTAGAGGTGCATACAATAGAAGATGGAACTCAGAATGGATGGCATCAATCTTGGGAGCAGTTTTATAATACAACATAATCATAGTAGATATTTGTATAATTTGAAAGTTTTACAAAGTAATTTATGAATTAAGTGAGCACTTTCCTCCCGTAAAATGAAGTTTTCAGAGTCTAGCTGTGTAAACTTCAGGGAAATGCAGTCCCTTTCAAGATACTAGGAGACACCCTGTTCTCCAGAGGTAAAGCCCAGCAAGCAGGCTGTGCCCAGCACGTGGCATAATAATGTTTTGCGTTCACCCTCTGGATGATCCCAGCCTCAGCAAGAGCCCAGAATTGTTTCTGCTCATGAAACACTGTGTGAATCCAACTTGCTTCATTATTGCCATTACCCCTCATTGTCAGGGCTACTGCTCACTGTGTAGTTATTGGTAAAAGTATTGAGATCTCCTCTGCCCCACTGCCTCGGTTCCACCCAGGAGGAGCGGGGCTCTGGCACACATGTCCTTGCTTGCAAACCATTTCCCTCACTTCAGATTAAACTTCTGCCTGATTCCTGACTCCTATCTCTAGTCTTGTTAGGCTCCAGCCACCCACAGGTTGGAAGCTGGTTCCATTCAGTTGGCATCCCAAAACAACACTGCTGTTTTCTCTTCTTGTGCATCCATCAGAGCAAAGGATTTGAGAGAGACTGACTAAATACATGATTTGCATCCCCTCAGGAGAGAAAGAGAGAGAATATAGACTGAGTCCCTCCAATGGAAGAGGGGGATGTTTGACTACTTGAGAAGGGGTGTAGCTGTAACCCAATGAGGCCTGTTGAACTTTCTTATTAGGAAACTGTGGATTGCTTCAATCCCCTCCCCACCCTGCCAGTGTTTCTTTTCTTCCTTTCCCATAATGCAGCAAAATTTTACTGTGGTTTTTTGCTCTTTTAAGTTTATCCATAACATCCGATTTAATCAGTATTTTAACACAGCTGCTAGTGTAGTAGATTGAATACTGGGTCTAGAGTCACAAAGACCTAAATCCAACCTTAGACACTGCTGGGTGACCCTGGACAAGTTACTTATTCTCTGTTTGCCTGGGTTTCCTCAATTGTGAAATGGAGAAAATAATAGCCCCTACCTCACAGGATTATTGTGAGGGTCAAGTGAGATAATATTTGTAAAGCACTTAATGTAGCTGATGCATAATCAGCGCTTAATAAATGCTTTTTCTTCCTCTCCCCTCTTAAAACCTCTTCTCTTTAGATATAAAGTTATGATCAAACATAACAGCTTTTATCTGTGTATATCATTAATAGTAAATAGAAAATTGGTAGGAGAGAGACTGTGATTTGTATATGTAGAGAGAGACAAAGGTATAGACTTTCTGTTTCAAATGCCAGGATTCTATTTTAGCTAGAGTGTCTTGACAGGTAAGAGAGAATCTTACTGATTTGGATTTTTCTCCTATGTTATATATGGTATTTCAAAAGTCAGTGCAGTGGTAAGCTACTGAAGCTTACCACTGCACTAAGACTTTTGGGACACTTGGTTTAAACATCCCAAAGTATGGTAAAAAGTACATTCAGAGTTCTCTTTCCCCATTCCTTCCCTTCAGCAAAAAATCAAGCTGTTTGATATTGCTATCTGGTAAGGGAGGAGATGGACACATTAAGTCATTCTGCCTTCTCCGTTATTTTCTCTCTATACAGGCTCATAATGATAAGGATTGGAAAGGTACAGGAACCCCAAGATTGGAGTTCCCTGGGTGGGTTGTCCTAAAAGAATTCACAGACTCAAGCATCCTGGAAGTCAAAGTGGTAAAGATTTATTATGTTTTTCAGAGGGCAAGAGTTCTTAGGGAAACTGCAAATGTAGAAGAGTACAGTTAAAGTTTATGTAGGATATTGTATAGTAAGACATACACCAACTGTGCTAACTAGGTGATTCAGGGCAAGATTAGGGAGTAGTTAGTTCTTAAAGGAACATGAACTTTTAGTATCTACTGTGCAGGTATTTTACCCAGAGTTCATCAGGAAATAGCCCAAGGCAGGGTCAGGGATGACTGAGAAATACCCAAGCTGTTCCCAACAATATCTTATTAGATAAGATAAACATAAGGGAGTATATGTCTGACTAAGTCTAGGATACATATGATTGGTCAGTGAGTAGGAAATCTCTTTATGACCCAGTACACAGCCAGTTCAGTCAGTACACAGCTGGTTCAAACTAATAAATTTAGTTGGCTGCTGTATCAGGAAGAGATATCTAGGGTAAGCTGTCCTTTGGCTGGGGAGAAACTGCCCAGGATAGTGCTTTGGGGCTGGAGTGAAATGTGACTTTTAGAGAGAAATGTGATTTTAGAATTGGGGGCCGAGCACAGGCACCCAAGCACCCCATCAATAAGACCTCCTTAAAAGCAGTAAAGATAATAACTAAGTCTGACAGGCCAGAATTCCAACAATGGGTGCTGTAGAATAGAAAGTGAAAGGTTTCTTTTCTCTTCATATATAGCTAAGCATCCCAGGCAATAAATTTGTTACAGGTTCATTATTTCAACAACTCTATGAGATAGATAATATAGGTATTATTATCCTCTTCCTATAAGATTATTTTCCAGGTTTGGAAACTGAGTCCTAGAGAAATTCAATGACTTGCCCATAGTCACATAACTAGTAACCTGTCTTCAGGAGGATTTGATGCTGAACCTCTCTTAACTCCAAGTCCAATCCCCTTTTCTTCCAACTATGCTACTTCTCTCCACACAGCCTATAAAATACCAATAGAAAGGGACTTTGAACAAGTTTTGGAGCAGCAGAAGTGGAGAACAACAGATTGGAGGCGATTTCCAGCCCAGGGTGACCTGAAAGGCCCACAGGAAACATCTGTTGCACCAGACGTGGAGTGGAGCCCAGCCCAGCCTTGGCCATGGCACACGGCTTGCAAACAGCCCTCAGGGGCAGAATCTCTAGTTGCAGTAGCAGTAGGTTTGCAGATCCCTCAACCCACAGGCGCCAAAGGTCAGTGACAGGGTTTTTTCAGCTGGCGGGAAGGGAGGGGGGCCTTCCCATAGCTCCAGCCTTAGGCAGCAGCTGCAGAGGCCACATCGGGCAGATGGCAGCAGTTCCCACAGCAGTCCCTACAGCAGCCCGCATCCATTGTTGGATTGTGAAAACACTGGGGGCACTGAACACCCCATTCTTACTTCAGCCCTGTGTAGAGGCCATGAAGGAGCTTATCTTTAATCTCAAAATGAATGGTGGCCCTGCCCATGCAGCTTATCTGAATCTTAGCTCCCAGTGCTGGCTTGGTGGAACTGGAGGCCAGGTGGCTGTGGAGAGGAAACTCTGCTAAGATTCTGGGCACAAAAATCTCTCCCTGCTCCCAGACCAGTGTACATGTTTGATTGTGCCTGTCAAAGGAACTAAGACTAAAACCAAGAATCACCTACCCAGCAAAACTGAGTATAATAATTCAGGGGGAAAAATGGTCTTTCAATGAAACAGAGGACTTTCAAGCATTTTTGATGAAAAGACCAGAGCTGAAAAGAAAATTTGACTTTCAAACACAAGAATCAAGAGAAGCATGAAAAGGTAAACAGCAAAGAGAAGTCATAAGGGACTTACTAAAGTTGAACTGTTTACATTCCTACATGAAAAGACAATATTTGTTACTCTTGAAACTTTTTTCAGTATCTGGGTAGTTGGTGGGATTACACACACACACACACACACACACACACACATACAGAGAGAGACAGAGAGCACAGGGTGAATTGAATAGGATAGGATCATATCTTAAAAAAATGAAATTAAGGGATGAGAGAGAAATATATTGGGAGGAGAAAGGGAGAAATGGAATGGGGCAAATTGTCTCTCATAAAAGAGTCAAGTAAAAGACTTTTCAGTGGAGGGAAAAGTGGGGGAGGTGAGAGAAAAAACAGGAAGCTTACTCATCACATTCGATTAAAGGAAGGAATAAAATGCACATTCATTTTGGTATGAAAACCTCTTACAATACAGAAAGTGAGGGAGAAGGGGATAAACAGGGTAGGGGGGATGATGGAAGGAAGGGCAGTGGGAGGAGGGAACAAGTGGAAGTCAACACTCTTGGGGAGGGACAAGATCAAAAGAGAGAATAGAAGAAATGGGGGGCAGGATAAGATGGAGGGAAATATAGTTAGTCTTACGCAACACGACTATTATGGAAGTCATTTGCAAAGCTACACAGATATGGCCTATATTGAATTGCTTGCCTTCCCAAAGGGGATGAGTGGGGAGGGAGGGAGGAAGAGAAGTTGGAACTCACAGTTTTAGGAAATACTGTTGAGTATTGTTCTTGCATACAACTAGGAAATAAGAAATACAGGTAATGGGGTATAGAAAGTTATCTTGCCCTACAGGACAAAAGAGAAGATGGGGATAAGGGAAGGGAGGGATGATTGGTGATAGGTGTAATTAGAATGCTCAGTGTTTTGGGGTGGGAGGAGAGGAGAAATGGGGAGAAAATTTGGAACTCAAAATTTTGTGGAAATGAATGTTGAAAACATTAAAATAAATTTAAATACAAAAAAAAAATAAAAAAATACAGATAGGTAAAAAAAATTTTCCTGTCAATTTGATTTGTTAAATATTGGCACTGGTTATTAATCAAAGTATTCAAAACTAAGGATAATATTTTTTGGTTTTGAGGCTGCTTTAAAGGTGACCCAGGCTGAGAATTAGAACCCTATTATTTTTTGATTCAGTGAGGTTAATTTCAACAAAACTCCTATACAGAATCATATTTCAAACATCACAGAATCTCAGTATTGAAAAGAAGCTTGAAGATCACCTACATCAACTTATACCTACACAGGAGTCTCCTCTACAATATTCTCCCCAAAATGATCACTCACTTTTGCTTAAAAACTTCCAGTATTAAGCAATTTCCCACCACTCAAGACAGGTTATTGCACTTTGGGGATATCTCTAGGTGTTATGCTTGGGTTAAAAAAATAAATAAATTTCAGAAATACAAGACAGGTGAAATACAGTTAAATAGCAGTTTGTCTAACAAATATGCAGACCAGAAGCTCAATATGAGCCAAAAGTGTCATTTGGCAGCCAAAAAAACCTAATACAATATTGGACTGTAGTAAGAGAGGCATAGCTTCCAAGAATAAGGAGGTGATTATTTTTTTTTAAGTACTCTGTTCTTGTTAGATCACAGATCTGAGGTTCTATGCTCGTTTCTGGGTGTCAGAGTTTAATATGGATAATGGTTAACTTTAGAGTGATGAGAGGAGGGCCAATCAAGGTAGTCACAGGTTTATAGACCTGATCTCTAAGAGAGTTCAAAGGCTGTCTAGTCCAATTCTGGTATTTTACAAATTAGGACAGAGAGATTAAATGTCATGCTTAAAGTCCCTGGGGTAGGCTATATATCAAACTATTCCCAGATTTCTTCTCCTTATCAATAAGAATTTCTAAACCTTTTTGATGCCTCCTCAGGCCTCCCTAGCACCACTTCTCTACCCTCTCCTGAGGACCTTGCCTCATAGTTCAATCTCTCTTCCTCTCAAATTAAGGCCATTTTCTAAGACCTCACACCCCTGGGCTCCTCTTCATCTCATTTCACACAGAGATCATCCCCTATTAACCCTTTCTTCACACCCTGTCTCACATGAAGGGGTAGCCTTCTCTTTGACAAGAGAATCCCCTCTATAATGATCCCCTTTTCTCTGGCAGATTGACCCTTTTTTTTCATTCACACTTAGATCTCTGCCTGTCTCCTGACTAGCTTCTCTGTTTCCTACAAACATATCCATGTCTCTTTCATCCTCAGAAAATCTTCACTGACCTAACCATTCCTGCTGGCTTATTGTTCTATATTTCCCTTTTGTGGTTATGCACTTGGAGAAGAATGTCTAAAATTGGTGCTCCTATTTCTCCTCTTCATCCCCTCTTCTGACTTCTGTATTCTGGCTTTTCAATCTCATCATTCAACTGAATCCCCATTGGGGATTTTCTTGGCAGAGTGGTTTGTGATTTCCTTCTCCAGTTCATTTTACAGATGAGAAAACTGAGGCAAACATGGTGAAGTGACTTTCCCAAGATCACACGGCTAGCAAGTATTTGAGGCCAGATTTGAACTCAGGAGGTTGCATCTTCCTGACCTCAGGCCTGGTGCTCTATCTGTCATGCCATCTGACTACCCAAGCTCTGTGACTCTAGATAGTGTCAGTCATTGTCTTATCCTAATTACTCTCTCCTCTCTAGATTCTCATGACACTGCTCTCCTTTTCCTCCTCATTCTCCTCCTATCTGTCCTTAGTCTCCTTTGCTGAACAGGTCATGTCTACTAAACTTGAGTATCCTCTAAGGTTCTTTTGTAGGCTCTTTCCTTCTTCTACACTATGACTGTCAAACTCAAATAGAAATGGAGGCGACTAATCCAGGATGCTGAAAAACTGAATATTGATATAGCTTTAGGATGTAATATTATCACTGTTTTATTATATTTTTATTTTTTTTTTCAATAATTCCTAAGTACTTTTAATCTGGTTCAGGCAGCACTTTGGAGTGTGCTGATCCACATGCTGCTTGTGGGCTGTTTATCACACCTCTACCCTACATTGTTTGTCTTGGTGATCTTGTTAGATCCCATTGGTTCAGTTATCATCTTTATGTGGATAATTCACAGGTCTATTTATCCAGCCCTAATCTCTCTGCTGATCTGCCATTGGATACCTCAGACTGAATTTCTTGTAGAAATCTCAAATTCATCATGTCCAAAATATAACTCATTTTCTTTTCCCCTAAGTCATCACTTTTTCCCCTAACCTTCCAAATACTTCCAAAGGAACTACTATTCTCCTAGTACCCCACTTACATGTACCTACTGCCCCAAGCTTACATGTCACTGTCAATTTTTCACTCTTGTTTATTCAACCTGTTACCAAATTTTTCTTGTTCTATTGACATCTCTCTGTATATTCTGTCCTCCCATCCCCCCACCTCCCACCACTTCACTCTTGACCTATTGCAATATCTGATTGTTGATCTGTTTACTTCAAGTCTCTTCCTCTTCAGTCTATTGTCCTCCCAGATGCCAAAGTGTTTTTCTTAGAGTGTAAGTCTGACTTCGTTATCCCCCTACTCAAACTCCAGTGACTCCTTATTTCTCTTGGATCAAATATGAAATCCTTTGCTTAACTTTTTTCCCCCAAAATTTTTAATTTGTTTGTTTTCAGTTTTCAACAATCACTTCCATAAATTTCAAATTTTCTCCCCTTTGCACCACCTTCCCTCCCCAAGATGACATGCAATCTTATATGACTTCTACACATACATTCTTATTAAACACATTTTCGCATTATTCATGTTGCATAGAAGAATGAAAATGAATCGGAGAAACCATAAGAAAAATAAAACAAAACATAACAAAGGAGAAAATAGTTGCTTCATTCTGTGTTCCAAATTCATAGTTCCTTCTCTGGATGTGGATGGCATTTTGCATCATGAGTCCTTTGGAAATATTTTAGGTCCTTACACTGCTGTGAAGGGCTAAGTCTATCAAAAACAGTCCTTGCACACTGTGGCTGTTACTGTATATAATGTCCTCCTGGCTCTGCACACTTCACTCAGCGTCAGTTCATATAAGTCTTTCCAGGATTTTCTGAGATCCACCTGTTCCTCTTTTCTTATAGCAGAATAGTATTCCGTTCCATTCATATACCATACTTGCTGATGGTTTTAGGTAGATACTACTTATTATTTTAAGGAAGGTTCCATTTATTCCTATGCTCTCCAGTGTTTTCAATAGGAACAGGTGGAGTATTTTGTCAAAAGCTCTTTCTGCACCTATTGAGATAATTACATGGTTTCTGTTAGTTTTGTTGTTGATATGATAAATTAAGCTGATAATTTTCCTAATATTGAACCAGCCCTACATTCCTGGTATTCATCCTACCTGATATTCTTGTGATAAGTTGCTGTAATCTTTTTGCTAGTATCTTATTTAAAATTTTTGCATCAATATTCATTAGGGAAGTTGGCTTATCATTTGCTTTCTCTGTTTTGGCTTTTCTTGGTTTAGGTATGAGCACCATATTGGTACCATAAAAAGAACTTGGTAGGACTACTTCATCATTAATTTTCCCAGATAGTTTATATAGTATTGGAATTAATTGTTCTTTGCATGTTTGATAGAATTTGCTTGTAAATTCACTTGTGCTGGAGATTTTTTCCTAGAGAGTTCATTTATGGCTTATCCACTTTCTTTCTCTGAGATGGGGTTGTTTAAGTATTTTACTTCTTCTGTTAATTTGGGCAATTTATATTTTTGTAAATATTCATCCATTTCACTAAGATTGCCAAATTTATGGGCATACAGTTGGGCAAAATAATTTCTAATTATTGTTTTAATATCCTCTTCGTTGGAGGTGAATTTACTATTTTTGTATTTGATACTGGTAATTTGGTTTTCTTCTTTTTTTCATTAAATTGACCAAAGGCTTATCAATTTTCTTGTTTTTTTTTTCATAAAACTAGCTCTTAGTTTTATTTATTCAATAATTTTCTTGTTGTAACTTTTATTAATCTCTCCTTTAGTTTTCAATATTTCTAATTTGGTATTTAATTGGAGATTTTTCATTTGTTCTTTTTCTAGCTTTTTCAGTTGCATGCCCAATTTATTGATCTCCTCTTTCTCTATTTTATTCATGTAAGCATGTAGAGATATAAAACTTCCCCTAAGAACTGCCTTCACTGCATCTCATAAGTTTTGGTAGATTGTCTCATTATTGTCATTCTCTTGAATTAAGTTATTGATTGTTTCTATGATTTGTTATTTGACTCACTCTTTAAGATTAGATTAATTAGATTCCCAATTAATTTTTGGTCCATCTTTTCATGGCCCCTTTTTACATATAATTTTTATTGCATCCTGATCTGAAAAGGATTCATTGACTATTTCTGCCTTTTTGCACTGGATTGTGAGGTTTTAATGCCCTAGTACATAGTCAATTTTTGTGTATATGCCATGTACTGCCGAGAAAAAGGATATGTTCCTTTCTATTCCCATTCAGTTTTCTCCAGAGGTCTATCATATCTACCTTTTCCCAAATCCTATTTACCTCCTTAACTTCTTTCTTATTTATTTTGAGGTTAAGTTTATCAAGTTCAGAGAGGGGGAAGTTGAGGTCCCCCACTAGCATAGTTTTGCTGTCTATTTCTTCCTGTAACTCCCTATGTAACTCCCATAGACAATTACTTCATTGTCTATGGATGTTTTTAGCAGAAAATAGTTTCCTTCCTTATCTCTTTTGATTAGATCAATTTTTGCTGTTGCTTTGTCTGAGATTAGGATGGCTATCCCTGCTTTTGTTTCACTTCAGCTGAAGCATAATATATTGTACTCCTATCTGTCTGTCTGTCTATCTATCTATCTACCTATCTATCTATCTATCTATCTATCTATCTATCTATCTAGATATATATATATTGTACTCCAGATATATATATATGTACACACACACACACACACACACATATATATATATATATATATATATATATATATATATATGTATAGGCTCTTTTTTTCATCATGGCTTTCTGGTACAGCAATAATTCTTAGATTTTCTCTGTTGGATCTATTTTCCAGGTCATTTGCTTTTCCAATGAGATATTTTACATTTTCTTCTATTTTTTCATTCTTTAGATTTTGTTTGACTGATTCTTGATGCCTCATGGAGTCATTAGCTTCTACTTACCCAATTCTATTTTTAATGAATTGTTTTCTTCAATTAGTTTTTGTACCTCTTTTTTCATTTGTTCAATTGTTCCTTTTAAGGAGTTATTTTCTCCAGTTAGGTTTTGTACCTTCTTATCCATTAGGCCAATTTTATTTTTTAAGGAGCTGTTCTCTTCAGCGAATTCTTTTTTTCATTTTTGTCAACTATATTTTTAAAATCATTGGTCAATTTTTCTTCTCCCTCTCTAATTTGTCTTCTAAAATCCTTCTTGAGCTCTTCTAAAAATGCTTTTTGGGCTTGATACCAGTTCATATTCCCTTTCAAGATTTCTGATATGGGTATATTGTCAGTGCTATCCTCTTCTGAATTCATATTTTGGTATTCTCTATCCCTATAGTCAGATTCTATGGTCTTTGCTTTTCTAACTTGCTTCTTGATCATGTTGATTGCCTTTTTCCTGGCTTTTAAAGTGGATCTCTGCTTTTGGGGCACAGTAGACTCTCTCCCATGTTTCTTGTGCTGGGAGCAAGGGCCCTAGTTACTGACTTTGTGTGATCTGGTTCTGTAAGCTAGAAGCTATGTAATGCTGCAGTTTACCTGGGTGCAGAGCTAGTTGGTGTGTGCCAAGGTCAAGGCCAGGTGAAGTCTTTCTGAGTTTCCCCGGAATTATACTAAAGATTGTGGTACAAGATGTGGGGGACAGGTGGTATGGCCCCTGGAGATCTCTTCATCCCTAGGAGTGTGCTAGAGCACAGGCAAGCTCAGTGGCTAGTGGACCCCCATATATGCTGGTGTCTGCCCAATTCCCCTGACTGTTCTAAGGCATGCCTAGGGTCCTGGTGTTGGTGCTTACTGGCTCCACCCCCCTCTGGTGCTCAGGATCTCCTGCTGGTCCACTTAGATTGGGCTTCCTGGGATGCCTCTGGTGCTGCACTGGTCCTCTTCAGCCACAGCTAGAAGGACCCTTTCCATCAATATCCCCAGCTTCCTGAGCTGGAAGACTGCTATACCCCTTCTACTGGCTCCACTATTCCCAGATTTCTCCTGGGCCAATATTCTCTTGGTTTTTCAGTGTCAGAAAGGGAGAATGAGAGCACTTAAGGTTTACTCTGCCATCTTGGCTCCTGGAAGTTCCCTTTGCTTACCTTTTAAAGCCTTTCGCAACATGATGTCTTTCTACCTATCCAGTCTTTATATACTCTGTTACCTCTATATAGTCTGTGATCAAGAGATGTTGGCAATTCATTGCACATGCTAGTCCATTTACTGGCTCTGTGCCTTCTCCCATATCCTGGCTTCCTTCAATACAGCTCAAATCTCACCTACTACACGAGACCTCTTGTAATCTCTAGATCTACACCTTAACCACTGGTTGTAGGTAATTCCTCATATTAGACACTAAATAAATCTCTTGTTGTAATAAAAAAAATTTAAATAATTTATTTTTAGTGTTTAACATTCATTGGTATAAGATTTTGAGTTCCAAAAATTTCCCTTTTCTACCTCTCTCCCTCCCCAAGATGCATGCAGTCTGATATAGGCTATACATGTACAATCATATTAAACATAGATCCACATTAGTCATGTTATGAAAGAAGAATCAGAACAAAAGGCAAAAACCACAAGAAAGAAAAAGACAAAAGCAAAGAAAAAATAATATGCTTTGATCTGCATTAAGACTCCATAGTTCTTTCTCTGAATGTGGATACTCTTTTCTATCATGAGTGTTTTGGAATAGTCTTAGATCATTGCATTGCTGAGAAGAGCTAAATCTGTCAAAGGTAGTCCTCACACAATGTTGCTGTTACTGAGTATAATTTTCTATTCATTCTGCTCACTTCACTCAGCATCAGTTCAGGTAAGTCTTTCCAAGTTTTTCTGAAATCTGCCTGCTCATCCTTTCTAATGGAACAATAATATTACATTCATGTACTACAACTTGTTCAGCTATTAACCAATCTAAACTCACAGTTCAAGAAGTGCTGAATGGGTCACACATGCAAAAAAAATTTAAGAAGTCCTGATTTAGAGCATTTTTTTATATGAACAGAGATAGTTTTAATTTCTTCATAAGAAAACTGACTGTTCATATCTTTTAAACATTTATCAATTAGAGAATGTGATGTTAACTAGATCTTCTTCGCCTGTTAATAGGCCAAGTAGCTTTTGTTAATTTCTGTGGACGCACTGGGTCAGAGAGTTCTGCCCTCCAGCTCTGAAAAGTGTGTATATACTCTGAGGTGAGGTTTTACTTTTGGGATTACCCATTGGAAGTGTTTGTTTGGACAGACAAGACTCTGGGTAGCCACTAAGGAGCCCCCTGGCATTGAAAATCCAGATGTTGGTGCTTCTCTCTCCATATGTATGTAAGACAGTTGGATCTATCTGTTGATCTCTGATGTGTGTATTGCTTATGGTCAGACAGTTAGAAGTCCTGTCTTCTTTTGGTTATTATTTCTTTGTATTTTCTCTGAAGTTCATGGTACTGACTTTTTCCTCTGAACTAAGTGAATTATATATGTGCTTCATTAAAGTCATTGTTGATCCCTCAAAAGTTGCTTTCCTTTTAGAAAAGGAGATCTAAGAACCTGTACAGGCCCTCCTGTGTATGTCAGGGTCCTACAGGGAATGACTTGTAGTCTTATAAATTTGACTCAGTTAACTCCATGTATTTTAGAAACAATGTCTTTATCAGAGACATTGGCTGCAAAAAATATTTCCCAGCTTCTGCATCTGTTGTAATCTTGGTTACATTGACCTTGTTTGTGCAAAAACTTTTTAATTTAATGTAATCAACATATAATATGATGAAAATAATCAAGATTACCTTTCATAATGTTCTCTATCTCTTATTTGGTCATAAATTATTCTGTCCTCCATACAACTGACTGGTGAACTATATTCCTTGCTCTCCTAATTTGCATATAGTATCATTCTTTATACATAAATATTTTTTACTTTTTTTTTTTACCTTATCTTAGTATATGATCTAATATGCTGATCTGTGCCTAGTTTCTGCCACACAATTTTCTAGTTTTTTCAGAAGTTTCTGTCAAATAGGGAGTTCTTATCCTGAAAGCTGGAGTCTTTGGGTTTATAAAACCGATTATTATAGTCATTGACTAATGTGTGTTGTGTACTTACCTATTTCACTGATCCATCACTCTGTTTCTTAGCCAGTACCAAGTTGTTTTGATCATTGCTGCTTTATAATACAGTTTTATATCTAGTACAGCTGGGCCACCTTCCCTTGCATTTCTTTTCAATAATTCCTTCAATACTCTGGAACTTTTGTTCTTCCAGATTAATTTTGTTATTTTTTTCTAGTTCTATATAAAATTTTTTTGGTAGTTTGACTGGTATGGCATTGAACAAAAGATTAATTTTAGTAGAATTATCTTTTATTATATCACCTAGAACTACATATGAACAACTGACATTTTTCCAATTATTTGAATTTGACTGTGTGAAAAGTGTTTTGCAATTGTGTTCATATAGTTTCTGAGTTTGTCTTAGCAGGTAGGCTCCCAAATATTTTATATCATCTCTAATAACTTTAAATGAAGTTCTCTTTCTATCTTTTGCTGCTGGCCTTTGGTGGTAACATATAGAAACACTGATTTTTTTATGGATTTATTTTATATCCTACAACTTTGCTAAATTTATTAATTATTCCAAGTAGCTTTTAAGTTGATTCTCTAGGATTCTCTAAGTATACCATCATATCATTTGCAAAGAGTGATAGTTTTATTTCTTCATTGCCTATTCTAATTCCTTCTATTTCTTTTTTTCTCTTATTGCTAACATTTCTGGTACAATATTGAATAACAGTGGCAATAATGAACATCCTTGTTTCACCCCCGCTGGAAATGCTTCTAGCTTATACCCATTACATATAATGCTTGCTGATGGTTTTAGATAGATGCTACTTATCATTTTAAGGAAAATTCCATTTATTCCTATGCTCTCCAGTGTTTTTAATAGAATTGGGTATTGTATATTGTCAAAAGCTTTCCCTGCATCTATGGAGATAATCATATGATTTCTGTTAATTTTGTTATTGATATGGTCAATTATGCTGAGTTTTCCTAATATTGAACCAGCCTTGCTTTTTTGGTATAAATCCTGCCTGATCACAGTATATTATCCTCATGTTTAACTGCTATAATCTTATTGCTAATATCTGATTTAAATTTTTTGCATCAATATTCATTATGGAAATTGATCTATATATTCTTTTTCTGTTTTGCCTTCTCCTGGTTTAGGTATTAGTACCATAAAAAAAAAATTGATAGGATTCATTCTTTGCATATTTTTCCAAAAACTTTATATGTTATTGGAATTAATTGTTCTTTAAATGTTTGGTAGAATTCACTTATAAATTCACCTGTTCCTGGAGATTTTTTCTTAGGGAATTCATTAATGATATGTTCAATTTCTTTTTCTGAAGTGGGATTATTTATTTTATTTTCTCTTCTGTTAATCTGGGAAATTAATATTTTTGTAAATATTCATTCATTTCACTTAGATTGCCAGATTTATTGGCATACAGTTGGGCAAACTAGCTCCTAATTGCTGTTTTAATTTTTTTATTCATTGCTGGTGAATTCACCCTTTTCATTTTTGATACTGGTAATCTGGTTTTCTTATTTTCTAAAAAAAATGAAAATAACCCAAGGTTTATCTATTTTTTTGTTTTGTTTCCACAAACCAGCTCTTAGTTTTATTTTTTGTTTAATAGTTTTCTTAATTTTATTGATATTTATAGATATTGATCTCTTCTTTGGTTTTCAGAATTTCTAATTCAGTGTTTATTTGGGGATTTAAAATTTGTTCTTTTACTAGCTTTTTTAGTTGTATGCTCAATTTATCAATCTGTTCTTTCTCTATTTTATTCATGTAAGCATTTAGAAATACAAAATTTCTCCTAAGAACTGCTTTGGCTGCATCCCATAAGTTTTGGTTTATCTCATTATTGCCATTGTCTTGAATGAAGTTATTGATTGATGCTATGATTTGCTGTTTGACCCACTTGTTCCTTAGAATTAGATTATTTAGTTTTTTCTTTTTAAATTATTAAATTTATTTATTTAACTTTTTTACATTCATTTTCACAAAATTTTGGGTTCCAAATTTTCTCCCCATTTCTCCCCTCCCCCTACCCCAATACACTGAGCATTCTAATTTCCCCTATCACCAATCTGCCCTCTCTTCTATCATCCCTCCCTTCTCATGTCCCTATCTTTTCTTTTGTCCTGTAGGGCCAGATGACTTTCTATTCCCCATTAACTGTATTTCTTATTTCCTAGGAGCAAGAACAATACTAAACAGTTGTTCCTAAAACTTTGAGTTCCAAATTCTCCTCACCCCTCCCTCCCCACCCATTCCCTTTGGGAAGGCAGGCAATTCAATATAGGCCCTATCTGTGTAGTTTTGCAAATGACTTCCATAATAGTCATGTTGTGTAAGACTAACTCTATTTCCCTCTATCCTATCCTGCCCCCCATTGCTTCTGTTCTCTCTTTTGATCTTGTCCCTCCCCAAGAGTGTTGACTTCAGATTGCTCCCTCCTCCCATTGCCCTCCCTTCCATCCTCCCCCCCACCCTGCTTATCTCCTTCTCCCCCACTTTCCTGTATTGTATGATAGATTTTCATACCAAAATCAGTGTGCATTTTATTCCTTCCTTTAGTCGAACGTAATGAGGGTAAACTTCATGTTTTTTTCTCAGCTCTCCTCTTTTTCCCTCCACTAAAAAGTCTCCTGCTTGCCTCCTGAATGAGAGATAATTTATCCCATTCCATTTCACCCTCTCTCCTCCCACTACATTTCTCTCTCACCATTTACCTTAATTTCTTTATGGTCCCATCGTATTCAATTCACTCTGTGCTCTCTGTCTCTACATGTGTGTGCACGCACGTGTGTACGTGTGTGTGTGTGTATCTGTGTGTGTGTGGTCCCACCAACTACCCAGATACTGAAAAGTTTAAGAGTTACAAATATTGTCTTTCCATGTAGGAATGTAAACAGTTCACCTTTGGTAAGTCCCTTATGACTTCTCTTTGCTGTTTACTTTTTCATGCTTCTCATTCTTGTGTTTGAAAATCAAATTTTCTTTTCAGCTCTGGTCTTTTCATTAAGAATGCTTGAAGTCCTCTAATTCATTGAAGGACGATATTTTTCCCCTGAAGTATTATACTCAGTTTTGCTGGGTAGGTGATTCTTGGTTTGAGTCCTAGTTCCTTTGACTTCTGGAATATCCTGTTCCACACCCTTCGATCCCTTAATGTAGAAGCTGCTAGATCTTGTGTTATCCTGATTGTATTTCCACAATACTGGAATTGTTTCTTTCTAGTTGCTTGCAAGTTTTTCTCCTTGACCTGGGAATTCTGGAATTTGGCCACAATGTTCCTAGGAGTTTCTCCTTTTGGATCTCTTTCAGGAGGTGATCGGTGAATTCCTTGAATTCTTGTCCTTTGACTCTAGAATATCAGGGCAGTTTTCCTTGATGATTTCATGACAGATGATGTCTAGGCTTGTTTTTTCATCATGGTTTTCAGGTATTCCCATAATTTTTAAATTGTCTCTCCTGGATCTATTTTCCAGGTCAGTTGTTTTTCCCATGAGATATTTCACATTCTCTTCCATTTTTTCATTCTTTTGGTTTTGTTTGGTGATTTCTTGGTTTCTCATAAAGTCATTAGACTCCATCTGTTCCATTCTAATTTTGAGAGAATTATTAAATTCATTGAGCTTTTGAGCCTCTTTTTCCATTTGGCTCATTCTGCTTTTGAAAGCATTCTTCTCCTCATTGGCTTTTTGAACCTCCTTTGTCAATTGAGTGAGCCTATTTTTCAAGGTGTTAATTTCCTCAGCATTTTTTTGGGTCTCCTTTAGCAAGATATTGACCCATTTTTCATGCTTTTCTTGCATCTCTCTCATTTCTCTTCCCAGTTTTTCCTCCACCTGTCTAACTTGATTTTCAAAATCCTTTTTGAGCTCTTCCATGGCCTGAGCCCACTGGACATCCACCTTGGATGTCTGGGATACAGAGGCCCCGACCTCCACATCTTTCCCAGATGGCAAGCATTGTACTTCCTCATCAGAAATGAAAGGAGGAAGAAACATCTGGTCTCCAAGAAAGTAGCCCTCTATGGTCTTATTTTTCTTCCCTTTTCTGGTCATTTTCCCAGCCAGTTACTTGACTTCTGAGATTCCTCTCTACCCCCACCTAGATCTGCCCAGCTAGTGCTTGGGGTCTGAGATTCAAATGCTGCTCCACAGCTTCAGGGCTTTCAGTGGCAGGAGCGTCTACTATTCAATGTGAGCTTAAGTTCTGGTGCTCAGGTAGGGGCACGGCCATCTCCCAGCCTCAGTTCCCTCAGGGGATTTATGCAGAGACCTTCAGTAATGGCCCTGAGCTCCTGCCTGCTGCTCCAGGTGTCTTGGGCTGCTGCTGGCTCTGCCGCTCCCTCTGCTGCTGCCTCCTGAGGGGTTCCTAGTCACAGAGACACCCCGCTCCCCTCTTGGCCAGCCCAGACGTCTCTCTCACTGACCTGGAGCACCTGTGGGTGGAGGGACCTTTGCGGCCGCCAGAGATTCCGTCCCTGAAGCCTGCTCCGATCTGCTCCTCTCGGGGCCATGTGGCCAGGGCAGCACAGGGGTGGGATCTGCGTCCAGAGTGCGACGGACCCCTGGAGATGGCTTTCCAGGACTCTCTGGAACAGAAATCTCTCCCACTGTGTTTCTGCGTGGCTTGCACAGATCCAGAATTTGTGGGGAGTTCTTTTTACAGAAAATATATGGGCTGTGGGTTTGGAGCTAGCATATGTGTGTCTTTCTACTCCGCCATCTTGGCTTCTCCCCCAAGATTATTTAGTTTTGAATTAATTTTTAGTCTATCTTTCCATGGCCCTTTTTTATATGTAATTTTTATTGCATCATGATCTGAAAGGATGCATTCAATATTTCTGCCTTTCTGCGTTGGATTGTGGGGTTTTTATAACCTAGCACATGGTCAATTTTTGTATATATGCCATATATTGCTGAGACAAAAGTATATTCCTTTCTAATCCCCTTCAATTTTCTCCAGAGGTGTACCATATCTAAGTTTTCTAAAAGTCTTTTCACCTCCTTAACTTCTTTCTTATTTATTTTGTGATTAGATTTATCTAGTTCTGAGAGGGGGAGCTTGAGGTCCCTTACTGGTATAGTTTTTCTGTCTATTTCTTCCTATAACCCCATTAACTTCTCTTCTAAGTATTTGGATGCTATACCACTTGGTGCATATATGTTAATATTGAGATTCTTCATTTTCTATGGTACTTTTTAGCAGGATGTAGTTTCCTTCCTTATCTCTTTTAATTAGATCTCTTTTTGCTTTTGCTTTGTCTGAAATCAGGATTGCTACCCCTACTTTTTTTATTTCAGCTGAGGCATAATATATTCTATTGCAGTGAATTTTGCCCACCTCTATCCCCCATGCCTAAAATCCTCTTTTTCCTTCTCTCTTTGTCATAGTATCTTTTATGTTTCTTGACTCAGCTGAAGTTCTGCCTCCTACATGAAGCCTTCCCTGATTTGCCATTCTTCTTGTTTTTACCATTCCTCCCTTAGCTTCTTTTTTGTTCGTTTTTTTTTAAATTTTGTCTTTATTCTGTGTATACTTATTTTGATACAAAGTATCTTTTCTGAAAGAATTGCTGTTGCTGGTGCTGTTTGTCCTTCATTCTTGAAGAGAACCATGAAATCAGGAATGCGGTGCCATGACATGCAAGTTAATTGGATTTATGTGAGGGAGGTCTGTGTAAAGTCACTGACCTTATTTTTTTCTCCAGAGCTATCTGAGTCCAGTAGCCAGATATGGACCAGGATAACTGGAGATGACCATGGCCCAAGATGTAGGAAGGTAGGGTTTTTCAAGATGAGATCTTTAACAGGTCTCAGTTTGACTGAGTTTGACTGAAACCATTCAATAATAGTCTGTAAGCTCCTCGAGAAAAGGGGCTCATTTATTTTTGTCTTTCGTTTCCAGTTCTTGGCACACAGCAGGTACTTAACAAATGCATGTTGATTGATTGAAGGGATAGAAAGTAAGAACTTGTTGAAGAGGAGATTGGTAGTTAAATGAGAGCAGTAGGACAAAGGGCAGTGTGGTTTAATGGAATGGGAAATTGTATTTGGAGTTAGGTTCAAACCCCGATCTGCCACTTCCCACCTGTGTGACCTTAGGCAAACCTCTTTTTTTTACATCTCTTAATTTCAGTTTCCTAATTTGTGAAAATGGAAGGTTGAACTTGATGAAGTCCAAGGTCTCTTTTAATTCTAAATCTATGAACTTGTGTTAATTTTCTCTATCATATTTTCCCTGCAAATCAGTTTGAGGGTTCCCTCACATGAGTATTTTTTTTAATCTAATACTTCTTTACCATGCTTATTTATCTCTGATCTGCTATTTTCTATAGGTTTCAGTTTGTGAAAGAACTTAAATATTTTATTAAGAGTTTAGAGCCCTGGCAAAAATTGCATTGTCCTTTGGAAAGAAAGGAGCTGTTTTTATATTTCTTAGTTAAAATAATTATAAGCTCATAATTGTTTTTGAAAGCTTGATTTCCCCTTTAAAGCTAAAATAGCCACTTTCTGATCAGTGGCACAGATTGTTCAGTACTCCAGTGAGACTGCTGGTTGGTATAATGGTGTTGCTGAATAGCTCTGCCAGTGGCTTTTCTTTAACAGGCAGAATGATATTTGTAGGGAATGTGACTTTGAAAGCATTTTTCCTGACAATTAGATGGAAAAAAAAGGCATGGGAGGGAGTTGGAAATTTTGCTTTCCTCACTAACTCTCAGCAGCTAGACATGGAATTTTGTCGTTCTTTTGTATATCTCAGGAAACAACTGGAGGACCCTTCACATCCCAGCACAGGAACACGGTGTTGTCAGATCCACTCCCCAGAAGGGATGGTGTCTTTAGAGAAAGATCAGAGTCAGGGCTTATGTGACCCCAAGGATTCTGTGTAAAGAATTCTTCTCCTACAATCCTGGCTGTTACTCTAAGGTCATGACACAGGATGCTTTTTAAGATTTTCATTGTGTTTTGCAGTCCCAAATTGCCTAGGGACATCTCTCACACTGTAATTTCTTCCTATTCTCTAGTTGAATCCAAATGGGAAAATAAAACAAGCAATAACTCTTTCACCCCTCATTTTCCTCATTTCTAAGCAGATAAGCCATCTAGTTCAATGTTTATTGTCTCTTTATTGTGTATGGATGTTTTGTATTCTCCAAAGTCAGAAATTTATTCCATCTACCTGATTTCATGGAAGTTAGAGGCAGAGCCCTAGTGTTCATTCTTTGTTTTCCAAGAGAACCAATGCTAACCTGGGGTGATGTCTTGACTTGCAGGTGAGTGAGGCAGCTGCACAGAATCGTCAGCCTCTGACTCTCTTTTCTGGAATCATTGAAGCTCAGTGACAGCACAAAAGTAAAAGCAACTGGTGATGACCCAGTGGATGACCTTGGCATCTTAGATGTCTGACCAAGCTCCGAGTGCTTTACAGTACCTGCACTAGCGGCCCACCTTCATGGCTGTTGGGACAAATTGTTCTCATCTGTCCATTCAGCCAGAGGAAGTCTTGACATGCTTGGGGTAGGCATTTCCCAGCTTACTGATGGATTTGAGGCCTGTCAGTTACCCTCAAGGTAGTTTAGCCATCCGCTGAGATGGTTTACTGTGGTGTGGCTGCTGTGTACACTATAGCTTCTTGGAGTCACATGTGAAAGTTGGGTGAATAAGGTGGACACCAAAGGTGGATGAGCAGCCTTTAAAGGGCTCAACAAGCCCTCACACCAGAGGTGCTAGTTCTCCCTGTACACCTCATTAGTCCCACTTGGACCAGAGAATGGCGGTCAGTAAATACTTACTAATTATATACTATATTCCAGACATAGTGCTAACCTCTGGGAGTACAAATAAGAAGAGATTCTGCCCTCAAGGAGTTACTATTTATTGTTTAATGGAGGAACATATACTGGACATATAATGGAGTTATTATTTAATGGAGGAACATAATACACAAAAAGGTACTGAAAAGGGTGAGAGGGGTACTGCTAGAGGGTACCCATCATGTGTGTATGTTGTGTGTGTGTTGTGTGTGTGTATGTTGTGTGTGTGTTGTGTGTGTGTGTGTTTGTATGTGTATATAGAGTGGGGCACAGATGATATTCCTGGAGTAGAATTCAAGCAGAACAGCTAATGAAGAAATGAAGTTAACTGGAAAAGCTTCCTGTAAAGGGAGACTTTGGGAGCTAGGTGGTGCAGTGGATAGAGCAACAGTAGAGGAGTCAAGAGGACCTGACTTCAAATCTCACCTCAGACACTTGACATGCATTAGCTGTGTGACCTTGGGCAAGTCACTTAACCCAAATTGCCTCATCCTGGGTCATCTCCAGTCATCCTGATGAATATGTGGTCACTGGATTCAGGTGGCTCTGGAGGAGAAGTGAGGCTGGTGACCTGCACAGCCCTCCCTCACTCAAAGTCAAGTGCAAGTCATGCCATTATTTCTCTGATGGCATGGTCTTCTTTGGCAAGGATGGATGAACACACATCAGTAAGTACCCCAACATATACAGGGTGGCCTGCTGTCACAGGTTCTTAGATCTGCATCCATAAAAGGAAAGGCAACTTTTGAGGGGTTAGCAATCACTTTAATTAAGCACATGTATCATTCCTTTAACCAAGCACATATATCATTCACCTCAGGGGAGTCAGCACCCTGAACTTCAAAGGAAATACAGAGAAATCAAAGATCAACAGATGTGGCTTCCTCCGCCTGACCATAAACAGACAGGTCCAACTGTCTGACCATAAGTTACCTGAGAGGGAAGCATCAATATCTGGGTTTTCAAAGCAGGGTGTGGGGGACTCCTTTCCAGGGTCAAAACAAGCACATCCAATCAGTAAGCCCCAAAGTAAAACCTCAATCCAGAGTACTTATACCTTTTTTTTAGAGCCAGAAGGCATCACAAACCTTGAGAACCAATGCCTCATTAACAAAAGACTTGGGCCTTTCCTCAAATTTTCCCTAATCAAACTCCCCTTATGGGCAGGCCCATTAATGGGAGCGGAATGGGTATGGAAGATCTTTAATCACATTAAAATAATTAACAATACAAATACATATCCTGTTTCTAGTTAAAGAAACTATTGTTTCTGTACTTTACTCCTAGTAAAGATTCTGACTGATGAAAGCAAGATTCAATCAGAGGCACTTGATTATACTAAAACAAAAAAAGAAAAGATGCTATTTTGCTTACCATAACAGAGGGGTACACTGCTCTGCTCTCCAGGGTTCTGATCATAGGGGAAAGGTGACTGAGGGCTGAGGAGGTGTTGAGCACCAAAGACAAATCAGTCTTCACCATGAGATTTCAGTTGATGAACTTATCCTGAGTGAGGCAGGATGCTCTTGCTATCTGTGGATCATAAATTTAAAAGGAAAAAGGAACCCTAGAAATCACTGAATTCAACTTCTTTGTTTTTACAGATGAGAAAACTGAGGCCCACACATGTCACAAGTTTGATATGGGGTGAAGACTACTAGGCTCTGCAGTCAGATGACCCAAGTTCAAGTCCTGCTTCTAACACCTGCTCCCTACGTGGCCTTGGAAAAGTCACTTAACGTCTCTGGGTCTCAGCTTCCTTATTTGAAAAAATAATGAGGTTGGAATCAATTACCTCTAAAGTCCCTTCTAGCCTTTGCACTAATGTAGGGAAAAGAATACATATTTATTACATACCTACTATGTACCAGGTACAATGCTAAGTCTTTAAAATTATCTCATTTGATCCTCAAAACAACTGCTATTATTAGCCCCATTTCACAGTTAAAGAAAGTGATACAAACAGAAGTTAAGTTCCCAGGGGGACAAATAGCTGTTAAAAGTGTGTGAGGTCATTTTTGAAGAGGGCTCTTAGATTGCAGTACTCTAGCCACTGTACCACATGGCTGCCACTAGTGAGGTAGTCTCAATCATGACTCTAAAACATCATGCATCTTACTAGAGAAATATCTACCGCATCAATTAACTTGACTTTTGTAATCATTTCAGTAAAGCCAGCATTTACTAAGTACCTAAGATGTATCAGGCTCTGAGGAACAAACAGGTAACCATAAAGCAGCCTTTGCCCTCAAGGAAGTGGTTTTCAACTCTTTTTCATAGAAGAACTTGCTCCTGACATTTTCTGTGTGGAAAATATAAAGGAAATAGCATTCAGTAAGTAAGACATTTGATTGCTATTTATTTGTTAAAAAAAATTCTTTTATTTATTTCATCTCCTGAAATTGCTAGGACTCCACTGGAAATTGTTTTACACAGATTTACTGCTTCTTTGCATCTGTAACAAGCAAATACTTGAGCCTTGACTGTCTCCCTCTTTACTACTCCCACTCTTCTATGACTAAGCCAGTACTGCCTCTGAAGTGTCTTTTACAGAGACAAATTGCCACCTTAAATGAATTTCTTCTATTAGTGTAAAAGGAAACCAAACCCTTAACAAGCCAGGATCTGTAGAATGGAGAAGTGCTTAGCACATTTCTAAGTAACGTGTTTTTAAGTTTTCTGAGTAATGTGTTTGTTGTTCGGTCATGTCTAACTCTTTGTGACTCAATTTTTGGGGCTTTTCTTGGCAAAGATCTGGTGTGGTTTGCCATTTCCTTCTCCAGCTCGTTTTATAGATGAAGAAACTGAGGTAAACAGGGTTAAGTGACTTGCCTGGGGCCACACAACTATTAAGTGTCTGAGGCCAAATTTGGACTCTGGAAGTTGAATCTTATCAGCTCCCAGCACTCTATCCACTTCACCTTCTAACTGCCCTAAGTAATGTGTTGGTATCTCCCAAAAGGTTAATGACATCCTCCCTGAATGTGTTTAATTTCCAAAGGTATTTTGGATTTACTCTCCATCCATGTTACATTGGGCTTTCTCAAACTCAGCTCAGATCAGTCTTCTTTGGACCAGACTTCTTTGACCAGATCACCCCTCCATCACCCCAACATTTCCTTTTCCGATTTCACAGCACAAATTATACATTCATTTGATACTTGGTTGGATTAAAATCAATAAAAAATTATTGTCTACTATGGGCCAGATATGGGGCTAGGCACTGGAAATACAAAGACAAGAAAGTAATAATCTTTGTTCTTAAGGAGGCTATATTTTACTGGAGGAATGCAACATGTATACAAATAAATAGAAAATAATTTAAAGTAATTTCAAGAGGGAGGGAGTGCTAATCACCAGGGGAATGAGAATAGGCCATATGTAGTAGAGAGGTGGCAACTGAGAGGTACATTAAAAATAGCTAGATAGATAGTTATAAATTGAAAAAAAATCATTCTCTGTTACTATTTCACTTTGAAGACTGAGGATACTGGAGCCCTCAAACTTCCACAGGATTTTTTGCCTCCAAGAAGAGACTAATAAAGAGTTCATTCTCAATTGTTTTTTTTTCTTTTACATTGTGTTTCCACCCTTCTCTCACCATAAATACAGTCCCGTCTCTTAGCTACCCTTCTACCCACACTCACATAACCTGTTCCTGTACCCCCATCCTCTTTGTGGTGAAGGTCTGGGAAATTGAGCTCTGCCTAACATGTATTTGTTCTGTAGTAGTAGTGGGGGTGTGTGTGGAGGGTTCAGTCCACAAGTAAGAAATGAAACAAACCAGGTTCTGCACCTACCCCTAGTGATGATGTTCCACAGCCTTGGCAGGGGTAGAGAACAGGTTAATGGGCTTTGCAGTGAGATCCGTATCTCTAAAGAACTCAGGGCAAAAACGTAGATAGGCAGTCACTTCTTATCTTTCAGTACTAACAGCAAGGACACTAATTCAAATTCTTGCTGCATATATAGGAATTTAGGGAAGCTGTCCCTATAGCAATTGAGTCTGCCATTTCTGAGCACAGAAACCAGTAAGTTTAAGCTGTCTGTGTTACCAAGAGTTTGATTATAGGCCACACTAAAGATTAAGCCAGATTTAGGGGGAAAGATTTTGGATCAATATAGAATTATGAGCCGAGTATTCAAATGCTGAAAAGGATACCAAATAAAGGAATAAACTGGATTCAAGAAGAGCTAATTAATCAGATAATGATGATTTCAGAAAAATCTGAAGTTACATGAACTGATACAAAATAAAGCAAACAGAACCCAGGAAAACATTGTACACAGTAATAGCAATATTGTACAATAAAGAACTGTGAATGACTTTGCTATTCTCAGCAATACAATAATCCAAGACAATCTCAAGGACTCATGATGAAAAATGCTATCCACATCCAGGGAAAGAACTGATATTGTCTGAAGATAGACAGAGGCATACTGTTTTCCCCTTTCTTTTTGTTGGAGTCTTTTTGCACAAAATGACTAATATGGAAATACTTTACATGCTTTCGGATGTATAACAGTGTCATTGTCTACTGTCAAGGAGAAGGAGAAGGGGAAGGAGGGTATGATAAAATCTGGAATGCAAAACTTAAAAACATCCCCAAATGTTAACATTTGTTTTTACATGTAATTGAGGGAAAAGTAAAATATTTGTTAAAAGACTTAATCAGGAAACATTTCTTGGGAGCAGTAAAATTATAGAATTTATCTTGAAGATAATGATGGAGAAAAATTGGCATAGGGAAGGAAAAAGACATTCCAGGTATCAAACAGGGCACATACAAGAATACACATCAAGAAGGGTGTTTTTCAGCTACATATGGTGTTCAGTCTCCTCTTTGACCTCTTAGCTGACAGATATGGTCACTGGAAGATTTTGCTAATCTTTTTTCCTGTGGGGAACATATTTTTCCTTTTTGACCTCTTTCTCTGTCACACATTTAAGTTTGTCTTTCTGTAAATTAAGGTGAACTGTGGTGTGTTGGGACACATACAAAGGAGTCATCATAAAAGTAAATCTTAAAAACAGAATTTTTGCCTACAAAATAAAGAAGCTATGTGCTGTCCTTATTTTAGGTTTTCTGACTTGCTGGCTTCCTGCTAATCATTGGGTTGGCATTGGTGGTCAGTCCAACCATTGGTTGGTGTTGGCTTATCATTGCCTCCATTGCTGCATCATACTCATCCTGATCTTCCAGGTGAGAGTGGCTGTCCAAGTCACCAGGTTCTCTGCTGCTGCCGGGTCAGCTATTTTTTTACCCTTATGCACATGCCTCGTTCCTGATTTTGCTCATGCTTCACTAGCCCCCACTCACACCTAGAATGCTATCTACACCTTTACTTTCTACCTATTCAAATTTACTGCCTCCTTTAAGTTATGACTCAGTACTATTTCCTTTAAAATCCTTTCCTGATTAACTATACTTTATCTTGCCTGAGGGCAGCTAGGTCAAATAGAGAGCTGAGCCTGGAGTCAGGAATATCTGAGTTCACATCCAGGTTCACACACTTACTAGTAATGTGACCCTGGGACAGTCACTTAATCTTTATCTGCCTCAGTTTCCTCAATTGTAAGATAGAGACAATAACAGCATCTGCCTTCTGGGGTTGTTATGGGCACCAAGTTGGATAGTAGGTACTTTAAAAATATTCCTTTCCCTTCCTTTTCCCTGTCCTGAAAATGGCAATGAGAGTCATATGTGGATGATAGCAAGCAAATTAACTTGGATAAATCAGAATAAAAGGAGAGAAAAAATCAGAGAAGTAGGAAGGTCATTTTACAAATCATCTGAAAGTTAAAGAGATTTCAATTTGGCAGTAATTTTTTTTTTAGTTTTGTAGAGACACAGAGGAAATGAAGTGTTTATTTTTAATAAAAAAGTAGTGGCATTGGTCTAGACCATGTTTTGACACCTCAAACCTATAGGATTGAATCTGTAAAGTTTGCTATTGGTCTTCTTCCTTTCTCTTCCCCAAGAATTCCCCATTCTTTATGTATGTTCCACATGCCATTCTCTTACAGATGCTCTGGGCTCCCACAAATGACTAGCCTTGTCTTTGGCTCTGATGGATTGTCTTGGCATCTCTGTTACGAGATCATTCCCATTTTTTTGACTATGCCTTCATCAAGAGAACAAGAGGGGTTTCTTTTGTCATGTAAAAGTTTTCAGCTAGAATGAGGAAGCGAATGCCAATGGGGAAATAGAAGTTAATTTATCTTTTACTTCATAGTATCACACAATTGAGAGTTTAGAAGGGCCGCGGACATCATTTATTCCAACATCCTCTTTTCCAGGATCACAAAGGCTGTGAGCTTTTCCTTTTCTGACCTTTCAGAATCCTGGACTGGCTGACTCTTTAATAGCAAGGAGGGAAATTTAGAAGCATATTTACCCTTCTCTGCTATTTATAATCTATGAGAATCATCTGAGGACCCTGAAAAGTTAAGTGAGTGGGGTAGAGTTGAAGTTCTAACCAGGGTATATTAGAGATAGGGCCTGAACCTAGGTCAACTGATTCTGAGTTCAGCTTTCTATCCATTATTCCAGGCTACTTAGACCTTATCATTATGAAAATCAATGATTTTTCTAAAAAGACAGTACACATTAAAAATGTATTGTTACTCTACTGTCTGATTAGGAAAACGATAATTTTTCTATTTAGTATTTATATACGTAATGAACCATTTTTTTCCAAAGTGATTGTTAAACTGTGAATATGTGACATTTTACCCTGAGTCCCCTCAAATCTTACTTTATCATATGATCTTAGATTTACACACTAGGGATGGTACATTTAACTCCTCTTCATTCATACAAAGTTTTACTATAGTCAGTGGCATAAACACTGACTAAACATAAACATGCCTGTCCATGCATGACACATGAAGACATTATATTGCAACTACCTTGGGAAAAGTTTGACAAAGTACATCTTTCAGCTTAGACCCTCATCCAGGTGAGCATCATCAGCCTTGGGAGTTGCTTTTTGGTCATCTTGGGCTTCTCTGTGATTACAGAAGGCTATATATCTACTTACTATTGTACTGTATGGGGCAAAGGTAATTGACTTCCCTCTATCTGATCACAGGGAACACTTGAAGCTACAGATAATACTAGGTAAAAAGACAGACTAGTTTGGGAGAGAGAGGGTGCTTAGTGGGGTTTAATAAGCGTTTGTTAATGTGAACGGCTTTTGAGAAAAGAGTAAAAAAATTCTGTGGCCAGTTGTCCTGATAAGGAAGTAGCCTTGGTTCTAAATGATGAATAATAGTGCTTAGCACTTTACAATTCCCAAGAGCTTTGCAGATAGTAATAAATCCATACCTCATCCTTGTGGTCCTCTTGTTTCACAGAAAACACTTTCTAAGTGACTCAGCTAAAAGATCCTGGAAAACAAAGACTAAATAGGGGTGGGGAACCTTCAGCCTCAAGGCCATGTGTGGCCTTCTAAGTCCTCCTAAGTCTTTTTGACTTGAAATCCTTTCCAGAGGCTGTAAGAAAATTATGAGAGGCAGCATGGTACATGGATTCTGAGTATGGCTTTGCAATCCAGGTATTTAGACGACTTGTGTGATGTTGGCCAAATCACTCACCTATGTCATGTAAAAGGAAGGTAACACACTAGAAGGCATTTGAGGTAGCTTTAAACCTATGACATGTAATATGTGGGGCAGCTAGATAGCTAGGAGGATAGAGTGCTGGGCTTGGAGTCAAGAAGACTCCTTTTTATGAGTTCCAGTCTGACCTCAAACACTAGTTTTGTGACATGAGCCAAATCACTTCACTCTGCCTCACTTTCCTTGTCAGTAAAATGAACTGTAGAAGAAAATGGCAAACCACTTCAGTATCTCTGCCAAGAAAATCTCAGATGAGATCACAAAGAATCAGACATGACAACAATATGATAAACTCAGACAAGTTCCTGCCTCTATTTTGTTCTCTGGAGTTTTGTCAAGAAGAATGGTAAGAGTCTCTTGACCCAAGAGTTGTTTTATGGAGGCCTTAAAAATAATATTTGGATGATTAAAGATTAACGTACTTTGAACAATTTACAAAGGGAAACCTTTCAAGATAAACATTTATCCAAGCCACCACTACAAAGAGGGATGTCAGTACTAATATCCATTTTGTGTGGGTAATATCATTCCTCAAGAGATAGGTAGAAGGGTTGGGTGGGGGGAAGCTTATTCCTCTGGGACCAGGGTTAAGAACTCTCTAGTGAGGGCAGCTGACCATGTCACAAATGAAGGGCTATGTGTAAGGAATAATATTTACAGGATGAGTTCGATTTATTTTCTGCAGAATATGAAAATATCTCATTGCCTTTGTGTTTGGCTTACTGAAGCACCTGGGCCTTTCCTGAAATAAGTTGTAATTGCATAATTATTTAGGCTAATAGCAAAAGTATATTCTTTAAATATTTATGATGGCATTAAAATACCAGTAACAATTTTCTTTGGCCATTTGTTATAGACAAAAATGCCATTAGTTTTACCTGAGTCAATTTCACACCAAGGGAAAGAAATAATTTTAACTTTTTTTTTAAGTTTTGATTTTGATGTTCAGCCAAATAATGCCAGCATGTTGATAAATATTATTTTAGAGTTGAGTTCTTGTTTTTTAGTCATGTCTGACTCTTCATATCTCCATTTTTGAGTGTTTTCGTGGCAAAGATATTGGAGTGTTTTGCTGTTATCTTCTCCAGCTCATTTTATAGATGAGAAATTGAAACAAACAAGGTTAAGTGACTTGCCCAAAGTCACACAGCTAATGTCTGAGGCTAGATTTGAACTCAGGAAGATGTTTTCCTGACTCTAGGCCCAGCACTCTATCCACTTTGTCACTTATCTGCCCCATTTCATTAGAGTAGCCTTTATAGATTTAAGATATAATTTACCATAGATTTTCATCTCAGATATCAACTAGTTGAAAACATTATTTTGAACTTAATCTCATTTCCAGTAATTCTACTTGGAAACAGGAATTATAAGAGCATAACATTTATTTTATTCATTATGACTGACACACATACATTTCTGACTTTTCACATGTTCTGAGTTGTTTATAAAAAAATATTTTTATCTCTGGATATTCCTGCAGGAATTACTTTGAAAAGAACCATTCATTCACCTATTCATGATCGAGTATCCGTGATACTCCCACTAGTTCTGTTTTCTTTGCTCCCAAACAATATGCTAGCATCTATAAGAAATAGGAATTTCCCTATTTTTTTTTTTTAAAGACTGAGTCTCCCCATGTCATTGTGGCTAAAAATGTAGCAGCTACTCTTGGCCTGAGTCCACTTATGATCTGTACAGGATCTTTGAATGGCACTTTGGCTTAGCCCACGGCAGTTCAGTGCTCCAGCCCTCCACCAGTGCCAAAGGTAGAATAGGGATTACCAGTGTTCACCACCGAAGCTGTCCATATTTATTATTAATCCTGTCTCCTTCAGGGTTCCTTAAGGAATGTGCTTAAACATCTGAAAGCTCTACGCAGATTTCTATACATCGGGTTTCTGTTACATTTCTATGTGCCTGTCCTGTTCTCTTCCAGATGCTAGGCCCTCCCTCCTAAAATTACCCTACATTTATTTTGTATTTGGGCATGTTGCCTTTCCAGAAGAATGTAGAGCATCTGAGGGTAAAGAATGTTTTCTTTTTGTTTTCATATCCTCAAGTGCCTGCTCCTTTGGAGACACTTAACAAATTTTCATTTATTAGTTGGGCTGATGAATAATAATTATGTAAACACCAAAACTCATCCAAAATATACCCTTTAAAATTGAAAACGGACATATACACATGTACACACAGTGCCCATTTGTAGCCCTGGATCCACACACAGTAAACTGTCTTTCTTACTGGCATTTGCTGAATTGCTGAAGACCTTAGAGTTAGGGTTTGTCTACCACCTCTGCCTGGGGACGCCCAAATTGTCATTCAGTTGGATTTGGTCAATTTCTCTTAACATGGAAAGGAAGAATGACTATAAAATCCTTTTTAAATGCTTCTTTTATTTCATTGGTTGCACATTGGGTGAGTGAACTCAATATTACAACTGAAACATAGAATTGATACAAATTAGACTTCTGTTTACATGGAAAGGTAATGAATGAGGGCTTTTGGTAGGTGTTACTGAAAGATTTAGTAGAAGTGTTGTCAGTGGAGTGATTGAGGTGAATGTTTGGTGAAGTGCTGTCAAATTACTGAAAACCAATAATGAAATGCTGTTCTCAAAATAAGTGGAGATCCAGTCTCTTAACCACAGCATTTACTGAATTGATATTTTCTCATCTTGGATTCTGGTGATTTAGTTTTTGTAATTAAACAAAGCATTTAAGATTTATTCATCATAATCAGACTCTTCTGAATATAAACAAACTTTTGGCAAATAATATTTATACAGAAAAATAGTTTTAGATCCTCTCAAATCCCAGAATTATTCTATAAAATTACATTATAAATAAATAAAAAGCAAAATCTGTTGTACATATATTTGTACATCTATGTAATTGCCTTGCCTCCTCCTTACTGTAAATGGTATCCTTATGGTCCTTTTGCATAATATAGTCACAAATTCTGGAAAATGAATATCTTCTTAAAAAATACAGTCTTTTCTATTTCTTGGGATGTGTATATGTGATGCTTTTTGATGGTTTATCTTAAAGGGTTGAAAATAGTTGTATAATAGTCATTTAAAAAAATCAAAATTATGCAACAATAACATGAAAGACAATGTTATAACAAGTAGTCTACAAAAATATTTCAGTGATGCTCATAATTTACCTTTTAGTTATGTGTACTAAGTTTTCAAGGAATCTAAATTAATAAGTATTAAAAAAAATGAACAAAAACAACTTTGAATGCTATAGGCAAGTTGTAGCATAACTACGTTGTTAGAATTGAGAAAAATTACAAACACTAATAGTATATAATGGTAAAACTACCAAAGTAATAAAAGTTTAGATACAATATTTTCCCACAAATTAAAACAAATGTAACAGTACAAGCACTATGTTAGATTACACTTAGATTGGGATTTTTCTCTCCTTAGGGTGATCAAATCTATGACTTAATATAAATAGATAGGAATTAGACTCTGAGCAACATGAGTTAAAATGGCAGATCTTTTTTTTTTTTTGAGACAAATCATGACACAGTTAGTGTCTCTAGTTTTCAGAACTGGCAGTGATGCCAACATTTAAAATATTTTACATTCAATCTGAAAAGTTTAAGTCAAAATACTGCAATCACTAATATGCTCACAAAATAAAGGGATGTTTTAAACAATTACACATCATATTCATTTATTACAGCTGTTTTGTTTTTGAAACAATAATTTAAAGACTATGTAGGTATTGTATCGGACGTGTGCAACATATAAAATGTGAAATATGAAATATTTGGTACAATAGTGCTTAAAATAAACTTCAAAACAAACTTTCTGAACGAAATTTAATTGTATCCGCTATAACCTTGAAGATCAACCAAGTATTTAAAAAAGTAACCAACATTAAAATCTGTTTCATCCATATATAGTATATATGTATGTGTATATATAATATGTATGTACTTGTATTAAAGTTTTTTTATATTTTTGAGACATAAAATATGCTTTAAGGTGAAAAGATTAAAAGAACTATTTTTCCATGCTGTAGTCAGTTACAACCCTTTAATTCAACTTTTAAAATGTAAAACAGTAATGGATTTTTAAAAGTGAAACTATCTACCTTTGTGTTGTTTGTTTACATAGTAATTTCGATGAAAGTCACGGTCAGATTTTAAGTGACTAACCTCAGATATACTTAAATTAGAATATTATACAGATCTCCTCACCTACAGCTTCTTTATTTTACTACATACATCTTTAGTCTCAAAGTGTTATTCTGTGATAGGCAACTGGATGGTGAGTTTGAAAGAGTAATCACTTAGATTAGGTTGTTGGCATTGGCCTCCTTTCCTTCAAGCTGGATGAAGTCTGGCAAAATTTAGGCACTTCTGCAAAGTCTCTCTTATAAAACAACATTAAAAATATATTTGTAAAATAATACCTTCAAGACTTTGTTGGTTGGGGGTATGAAGCTCATACCGTGCAAAGTTTTTGTTTCTTTTAATCTATTTTTCTTATTCTAGAACCACACGATTCAACATAGCATCTCCAGGCAAGCCAAACGCTAGGCTTTGATGCATCCCCAGAACTTGTGCTTGTCCTTGGATTTTTCCATTAGAATTTGAGACCTGCAGGACAGGTCTTGGTTTTACTTCACTTCTTTCTCTGCTGCAGCATCATCTCATTGAGAAGTGAACACTTACCCTTTGATTAAGAGGGCAAAGGAAACGATAATAATTCGAGCAAGAATTTAACCTGTACTTGGAACAGGCTGGAACCAATGCAAACTGATTATTGCTAAATTTGAAATGTTCTGAGTCTGAAAAGAAGAAATTGGTTGGGCTTTCTGCATCAGCTATAGTTATGGAGATAAGACAATATTCCTAGGACAGAAAACCATGTTTAGAGAACTTCTGAAAGTAAACTTTACCCTTTATGTCTTTAAACATCACAGCTGGCATCAGGTAGTTAACTATTTTAGGTTGGAATATACTAAGCATACCATATTTAATACTCATATATGATATAGCAGCACTAGCTTCTTAGAGTTTGTGATCTGTCCAGAAGAACTACATTTTTATTTAGCATGCAGTTTGTGGCAATTCTATCGAGGAGGAAACAGGATAGTATGTACAGTAACAATGTTTTGTTATTCTCAATGCGGTTTCTTGGCATTCCATTCCATTTCTGCTGATTATTTCAGTATTATCTGTTGAAAGGGGAAAAAAATCACTGTTAGATATCCTTTTGTGAAAAGACAAAAACTGAAAATTCATGCATGTCAAAATGGAGTCAATTCTATGGGATTTTCATCAGCTTCTTATAAATGGGTGTGAATATAATGAATATGCAAAGCTACCCTTAATTCTGCAGGGAAGCGGCCTACATGGCACACTACTTCTGTTAATGTGATCATTATGAAGAATGCCAGTTCCAAGGCAAATAAATTCCCCCTCCCCTCCCTTGTATTTTCTTCAAGCTTGTTTTTCCATTTCAACATTAGGGCATGTCCACACAAGGGACCACAGAACCACCAATTTAGAGTTAGAAGGGACCTTGTAGGCCATCAAATCCAACTCCCTCATTTTGCAGATGAGGAAACTGAGGCTGACAGAGGTTAACAGACTTGCCCAAGGTCACCTAGCCAAGAAGTGTCTGAGAAATATTCCTGAATCCAGGTCCAACACTCATCCCTGTAGCAGTCTTAAAATGTGTAAGGTCATGCATGCATTGTTATCTGATCCCATTCTTTTTTAAATGACCCAGATCTTTTTTCTGTATACTCAGCTCATCATAAATTCATATTGGTTGGCTATCCATGATATTCAGAGAATTTCTATATGTATATTCATATGTATATACATGTGTGATACATATACATGTATATATATGAAAAGTTGAATGCATTTTCCTAAGTTGACTAACATTTACTCACTGACTTCCACTATAAAATTGGAAATATATTCTAAAAAAAACCAAATTTTGACCATATATAGTAGAAATCACTTGGTGAATTTTGAAGTCCCGTGTTTAAATGAAACATGATAATTTCCTATTAGTATGAAACTTGTTCTAAATTAGTCAAAGAGAAAAAATATTGCATTGAAACTGAAAATTTTATGGAAAACCCTTGATCTCTAAGGTCCTTTACAGTTTTAAAATTCTATGATTCTAGGTTAACGGCAAAAGGAGATATATCCTATGTGTATGTAGCCTGACCCTTTATATTCAGCCTATTATATATAGCTATCTTTAAAACATTTTGTTTCATAAATGCAAGTTTCCAAATATTCCTGCCAAGGAGGCTTACTCTGTATTATGTTTTATCTCATAATTTGCTTATTTAAGTCCCAAAGTTTTTGTTTAGGAAGTATCTTTTATAAATTCTTTATAGTACGGGTCTTCCTGAAGAGTGGAAGATTATTTACCCAGTAAAAGAGGCATTACCTTCCAGCACACTTTATGATTCTAAGTAATGTGGACTCCCTCATATAGATTTCCTTTAAGTGCATACAGCTATATTTTGTAAAAGTGTAGTTTTAGTGTCCCCAAATAATAGGTTATAGTAAGTAAACACAAGTGTTCCTTAACAGAACACAGAATCATGCAATGGTATCTTGAGTATAGAGAATGGAGAAGCAAGGTATGAACTCTGCTGGAGCTACTTATAGACATACTTAATGGGAAGCCATATCTTTAGATAATAAGTTTCTTTTTTTATCAGTTTTAGTTACTGTATCACCTTCTTTTGATATGATCACTAGCACTTCAGTTTTGGAAAAAAATGCATTCTTTGTTGAGCTGTGTACTATTAGATCTGGAAAAGTTAGATTTGATTTAGAAAACTTAAAAAATATCACATATGCTTTTTTTTTAAATGAGAACACTACCCACATCCTCCACATTGGTAGCCTCTAACTTAATCTTCATATCTGGGCATACAGTTATTACATGTCAATTGTTTAGTTTCTTCATTTAGCTGCAATGCTTCTTAAGCAGTTTGTGCGCCAACGTGTTAAATCATATACCTTTTAAAGTTTATTCTAAACTATTAAGAGCCTCTTTATGATGCCTATGAGATAAATAGCTTGCCATACCATGTTGTGGTTCTTGAAAGTGTGTTTTCCTTTCAGAATTTATTTATAGTCAGGCCTATTGGATAAAAAGGCCAAATAGGATGAAATGTAAGCTATAATAACAAAATTTTGGGTACACCTGGAGAAAAAGCATCCTGCAGAAAGCACAGCGATGGGCTGATCACAACAAAGATATTTTCAGCATGTGTCCTAAAAGAAGTTCATAACAAAGTGTGCAATTACTCAAAGGACCTAAAACAATTTTTTGGGTTGTGAGTAACAAAGAAATATGCAAGATCACCCACCTGCAGTTAGACTGTAAGTCAGCATTGTACATAATTACACAACTCTTAACTATACTCATCCGTGCTACTTTTGCTCCAGGTCCCAGGCTACAGTCTGAGTTATGTGGATAGTGAAATAAATCAAGACAGCCTCCTGGATTATTGAACTCTTACTGTTCCTCATCTCAGGCATGTATGGCAGCGGTAACTGTCTCCATATTTAGAAACTTTTGTTAATTGTATCTTTTTCTCCTTTTATTGAGCAAAAGCCCAAGACACAAGGTGGTCCATTTTAAATGGGGCCCACTTTTGTAACTTGAGAATGATTTCCATATCTGGGTATCAGTAAGTATTCCTCCTGATTCTCCTCCCACCCCCTCATTCTGTACCCTATTTAATTCTGTGCTCTACATTTAGTCTATGCCAGGGCTCTCACTGGCAATTACATGGGTCTGGACAATTGGCTGCTTGAAATAAAACTCCATGCATGCGTGAAAAGAGCTCAACTTTTGTCCTCATGATGGTTTGAAATCTAAGCCCCCAGAAGAAAATTTTGCAGAAGGCCCCATTTTTACTTTACTATGTTCATTGAGGGTGGTGGCCTTTATTTCTGATCACCAAGAATTCAAAAACCCAGCATTTACAACCTATGAGTCTATCACTTTCAAAACAAGTCAGAGAACTTGTGGCAGTGTTCCTTGGTCTTGTCTACACAGGCCAGATTTTTGTAAGCAAGAAGCTGCTTCTGATGTCCTCTTGGAGGGGTTGTTTTCATTACTGCAGGGAAGGGTTACTTCCATGCTCTGGCTGTATAGTTTATATCTCTTCCCTAGTCACAGGAGATGCTGGGAGCAACACCCACTACAATTCTTCTAATTATTTAGCATGGTACTTACACAGCCTATGGTTTGGGGTGTAATGACAGATTTCTGTTAAATCAGAAATTCAGAATAATTCTCTATGCCTTTGGAAAATTTCAGCTTGGTGGTGAAGATAAGATGCCATCAGCTGAAATTATATACTCAAAAAATGCTCATGGACAAAAATAGTAGAGATTTTATTGGAAATTGAGAAGTTGTCTGAAAAATTCAGGTGGTTTGGTTCATGACGATCTATTCAGCTAATTTCTGGAGGTCTTCCTCTTCCGGAGAAAGATTAGCTGAGAAATCTGGAACTTGCCTCATAAAGGGTTCTATCTTTCAGAAGGTAAGGAAAGCAAACAGTGGTAATAATTTTGATCAATAATGAGCAGCTAATGGGCGAAGTGAAAATGATGGGCATGTTGGGAGGCTGCGATCCTTACCTCTTAGAATTAGTAATAGATAAGAAAGGCGAAGCAAGTTATAATCTGATGAATACTCAAGTCTTTGGGCAATAATTATAAGTGTTCAAAAGTGGCAAATAAGTAGGATCTCCTGGCCTGTGCCTTTAAAAGAGGAGGCTCAAGAGGAGTGGGAGACTCTCAAGAATGAAATTCTTAGGATGAAATGGTGATTAATTTATCATTTTTCACAGGATTGATAGCTGGAAGAATACAGAGATCATTTTGTTCAATGCTCTCATTTTTATTTTATGAAGGACATATACAAGAAATAGAAGCAAGAGCAAGTAACCAAAGAAGAATGCAAATGAATCCTATAAGAGAAGTGTCTGGGAATTAGTGTTCCCCATGAACTGAGGCTTATGACAAATACTAATGACCAGAGTAAGACAATATTACCAACACTTTTGGTTTGGAGGGCAGTATAGAAAGCAAGTAGAAAATTAAGATCTCTGATAATAGATGGGACAATAACATGATGAAGAGAAGACAAAAAAATTTTAACTCCAATTTTGCTTTATTCTTTATCAAGAATGAACTGTCTTCAGACTGTGAATGACAGAACAGAAATAGCCAAATTGATAAAGGAAAACCAAAATAACCAAGACGGTGCTAAGAAAACACCCAACTGCCTTCAATGAGTTCTAGTCACCTTGGAGTACTGAAGAAACTTACTGATGTGATTGCTGAACTGTTTTTAAGGATATATGGGTAATATGACAGGTGCCTCAGGACTGCAGATGAACAAATGTCAACTTAAAAAAAATCTAAGTAAGCAAATTACTTCAGACCTTAGGCCAATGAATATGAGGATGACTGTTGGTAAAATTTCAGAACAGATTATAAAAGGAATGATGTGTGTGTGTGTGTATGTGCAGCTTATCAGGGGTAGGCTTGCACATAACATATCTGAATTTCAGGATGACATTCATGATACCTCTGTATCAAGAAATAAACTATCATTAGTTGGGTTTTAAATTATTTGCTTGGCTAGACCCAAACAATGTTGATTTAGTGGGTCAGTCTAAGGTTCTGTCCATAGTGCTTTGATTTATCATTTTTATATATGACTTAAGGTATAAAAGGAATCATTTGAAGATGACACAAAAGTTACATAGTTAGCTAACACATTTTATGACAGAATCAGGATCTAAAGGGATCCTGACCAGCTGGAATGGTAGGTTGAAGATAACAAAATGAGAAAGTTAAATATGAAGTGCTGAACTTTGGTGAAAATTAAAAAGTCATTCAACTGCATAAATATGGAATGAGCATTGGAGACATAAACTGAAAAATTTACAGGAAAAGATCAGGAAATTCTAGTGGACTGTGAGCTTTGTAGGAATTAGAAGTGTAATGTGGTGGTCCAAAGTAACATTACCATTTTTAATAGAAATACAGTGGTCAGACAATGGGAAGGAATAAAGCATCGAACCCTGCCTTGGTCAGACCACCTATAGAATATTATCATGTGCAATTTTGGATGTCCCAACTAGAAGCAGCATTGAAGAAGCTAGAAGGAATCCAGAGGAAGCAACTAGGTTGGTGAGAGAACTGAAAACCATTATTATAAAAATGTTGCTTAAAGTCCTTGGGGATATATGACGTGATGAACTGACTTGATGGGGGTTGGGAGAGGAAATGAAGACAATATTCACCAATTAACAGTCCTTAAATGTTAGAAAAACTGCCTCATGGAAGAGGTAGTAGACTTATTCTACTTGGCCAAGGAAGGCAAAGGCATGACCTGGAGCAGGTAGAAGTTCTAGGTAGAGAGATTCTGGCACAGTAAAAGAAACATCTTCCTGACAGTGACAGAAGGCTGAAAATGGGCTCCCTCACAGGCTCTGAGTTTGCCTCTCGAGAAAGATATTTAAGTAGAGGCTGAATGGACGCCCTCTGCATTATCACAGTTGGGGTTTAAGCTAGAGCTAGAGATTAGATTGTGTGATCTATGAGGCCCCTCTAACTCTAAAGGTCTGTGATGACAATCTTCACAGTTTTAAGAAATGCCAGTCATTCCATTCACAGAGACAGCTTAATAATTCTGGTCCCTCCTGCCAAGGAGTCAATGGATGATATGCCAGCTTCTTTATGCATTTGACCTTGCTTCATCAGAAAAATGATAGCTCCCAATTTATAAATCTACCATACAGTAACAGTTAAACTTTTAAATTTATGTGCAAAGATAGCCATCAAGTAATACTTACTAAATTATTACGATGTCCAAGTATTGAACATAATAGTCTACTCAGAATAAATTAAGATTTTATGGGCATAGGAGAATCTTAATTTATAAAGTAGTCATCTTGAAAAGTTGGACTGAAATTGGATCATACTTTACATGCTCTTTGAAAGTAGGCTATGTAAAGTTATGCTATGGCGAATACTTGTATAATAATATATACTCTTCTAAAAATGAATAATAACAATCTACATTACCTGAATTGAAAGTTTGGGTTGCCATATATCGTATTTACTTAATCTGGGGCCTAGTCATGGCCAAAGTTCTAGATCTGGAGTTAGGAATTACCAAAGTCTGAATCCTGGCCCTGTTACTTGCTGGATCCGTAACCCAGAGACTCAGTTTTCTTAGCTGCATAGTGAAGGTTATAATGCTCCTGATGCTTCTCCTGCTGACTTCACACAGCTGAGAGGAGAGCACTTTGCCAACCTCAGAGTGCCGCAAAAATGTGAGTTGTTTTCTTTGTTTTCCTAAGACTGGCTAAAGCAACCCAACTATTTTCCTTATGTTTGGAAAACCTTATGTTTCTTATGTAGAATATGTTCATTATACTGCTCCATAGCAGAATCCGAGTTGGAAGAGATCTGCATAGGCCATCGAGTTCAACCTCTACCTGACCAAGAACCCCATCTATCAAATTACTATCAAGTGGCTATCTGGAGTACTTTTGGAAAGCTTTGCTCAAGGAGAACCAGATTATCTCTGGGAAATCCTTTCCACTTTTAGACTGGTTAAATGTTAGGATCAAACTCGGACTCTGTGATTTCTACCCATGGTTCTTAATTGTACTCTGTAGTTAAGAAGAGCAGGTCTAATTATTCTGCATGTAAGACTGTCAGGTGCTTGAAGATATACTATGATCTCTTCAACCCCTGCCTAGGTCAGCTTTTCTCTAGGTTAAGCATGCAGGACAAGGAAATAGAAAATCACTCCAACATCTTTGCTAAGAAAACCCCAAATGAGGCCACAGAGAGTCAGACATAACTGAATCATAGCAAAGCATACCTAAGCTCCTTCAGTGTGGCATGAGGTGTAGGCCCCTCACCTTGCTCGCCATCTTCCTTTGGACACACAATAGCTTGTCACACAATTCTTCCTAAACTATGGTACTCGGACTTGAAGAATTTTCTAGATGAAGTATTATCAGAGAAGAATATGGTTGGACTGTCACCTCCCTATCCCTTATTAGGGCAGACTAGATGTGGTGGATGGGGATGAGGGCTGGACCGAGAGTCTGGCTTCTCACATTTACTGTGTGACCCTAGGGAAATAACTTACATGAACTTCCATTTCCTCATTTGCATAACAGCAGGACCTTCCTCAAAAAGAAATTTCTAGGATCAAGTGAAATAAAGTAGGTAAAGTGTTTTGCAAACTTTGGAATGAAATATAAATGTTAACTACTTTTATAGGATTCTGTTGACTCTTTTTTAACTTACCCAGGAAGCTTTCACAGAAACTGTCATCTGGACATGAAGTTAGTTATTTGGACAGAAGCACAGAATCGCACATCTATTTCTGTTAAGTTTAATCTTATTAGGTGCAGTCCATTTCTTCTAGTCATTGTTTTCTTCTTAAGTTCTGCGCCTCTCATTAACACCTGTCATCTGTAAATTGGACAATTTGTCCACCTGTGCCTTCATCCAAGTCACTGATAAACATCACACTGACCAAAAGAACACTCCCGCAGAGATCTCCCTTCACTTTGGTCCTGGTCCACTAATGACTACTCTTTGGGGCTGTTTAACCAATACATAGAATTATTATCATCTAGCCTACATTTTTCCATCTTGCTCTAAAGCGTAGCATGAAAAAACCTGCCAGGTGTTTCTGAAATCTAGGTATATTATGTCTCTGGTATTCTCTTGCTCAATTAAACTACATGTTATATGACAATATCTTTAAAAAGACCTTTTTTTATCCCATCAAAAATGGAAATCTAGTTAGTTTGGAATAACTGTTCCTTATGAAAACCTGCCTTATATCACTGAGTATATCACTTCTCTTTCCAGAATTTTTATACACTATTCCTTTGGTAATATATAGTATGAAATTTTGCCACAGAATTGAAGTTAAGCATACCAACCTATGAATCTATCATCTTCCTTTTTTAAAAAAGTACCAAACTATCAAAGAGTTCTGTTTCGAATTTAAAATAATAGATTACCAGGGAAGTTGGACCACTCCCTATTTAAAAATGGTCTTGTTTTTCCTTTGCTTTAAAAACATGTAATTCTCTTACTAGTCACTTTTTAAAATCCATCTTTTGTTTCTTAAGATCAATTACAACAGTTTTGAACATCTGGAAGCTCAATTTCAACAGGTTCTTGCAATTTAAGAAAATATTTAAAATTACATTTTGAATCCAGGTTTTTCTGAGAATTCAAATTTTTTTAAAAAAGAATGTAGCAGTGATAAATAATGTCTATGTATATGACAGAAAGTCTATGCATATGACAGATAATTTCTAAGGGTAAACTGTATGTGAATGCAGACGTTATGGTGAAGAACTGTTTGAGTCTTAACTATTGCAGATTTGAGAAATATAAGTGTTATAGTTGAAAATCCACTGTCATACTGGAGTGCAAATTCATGGATTCAGTTCTTGGCTTTTCTTCTTTCTGTCTGTGTTACCTTGGGCAAGTCACTTTATGGCTTTTTTTTTTCCTATCTTGCCATCTATAAGATGACATCCATAAAAATCCAGCAGGGTTGGATTAGGTAACCTTTAAGTTTTCATGAAACTCATCACCCTATGATTGCTTTTTCAGATTTTTATAAGACGACAACCCCAGTGCTCAAAGGGAAAGTAAAATCTTTTGTAACTACTCTGTGACCCTGGATAAGTCACTGAAACTTTCTGAGCCTCTGTTTCCTACTCTATAGAATTAAGAGTTTTGATTGAATGGCCTCGTATCTCTTCCTACTCAAAAATTTATGAAACTGGATTAGCCACAAATATTGGATTTGGTCATTGCTGCTGCAGAACAAGGTTAAAGTGAGAGGACAAGATTTCGTTTTTATTTGGTTGGTTTTTTTTGGTGACATCCCAAAACTTTTTCTATTAGAAAATTATATCTTTAGCCTATATTTTTAGAGACACCTCCTTCATTCAATTAGATTGTCAAATTTTAAGAACAAACAGAAATTCATACTTTACTTTATACTAACCTTTTAGAAGTGTTAATTTGGTATTTTGTTGTTTTTTCTTTGTAAAGTCCTAAAGTTTTCCTAGTGCTTTTATTATGAAACTTCCTTAAGCACTAAAAATTATATGTACATATACAAATATATATGCATGTGTTTTATACATATATATTTAATCCTTACTTCTCTGATCTGATAGATTAATTAAGCTATTGTATATATATTTTGTAATTTTGTGACTATGAGACCATTAATGCACCACAAATTCATTAGCACAGGCCTGAGATATGCACATTTCTCAGAAATAAATATATCTTTGGGGCTGGAACCTACTTTACAAACAGCATCTTTTTTTCAAATAATGAATCTCAAATCCTAACAAACGTATATACTTTTATTTTTAAAAAGAGCCTGTATAGAATTTAAAAAATATTTTTATTGCATAGCCTTAAATATGATTAAGTAAATCTAGACCACAAAATAACCTGGATGTCTCATCATTGATTTACCTCATGATATGCCCTCAGCTAAAGCTTTAGCTGGATATTAAAATCTTTCAACTCAATAATTAAGGTTCTTCTCATGCTCCCTCTTCAAGTAAGTAGCAGTTTTAAAACTCTGAATTTCAAGTCCAGAGTATATATGACACTTTTATCTATCCACATTGAATTTTTTTGAAATGCCTCTTAGTAACTCTTAAAAGACTTTCAAGGTCATTTTCATGAGATCTTTATAGTATAACATTATTAGTCTCATTTTGCAGATCTAAAAATTATGGCACAAGGAAGTTTTATTTTATGGACACCTTATGTATACTTTGCCCAAGGTACCTAGCAGTCTCAGAACTAAAAAGGAGCATTTAACTTTTATTTCCTGTGTGGTGGTTTGTCTTCTCTACCAAGAAATAGTTTTATTATGCTTTTCTGAAGTGGGCTATTGTAGGGGCCAGAGGTATGTTTGATCAGTGGTGATAGTAATTTTCTATGGTACTCAATGGCACCCTTGTCATTGTAGGGTGCTGGTGGAGACAGGCAAAAGGAAAGCATTTCCAATCCAGCCCAGAGAATGGGAGTAAAATGCAAAGCAATAGTCAGGAGCCAAAGACAATAATACTGAATGGAAGAAAATGCTGGCCACCCTAAACAGCTACATGTGGTGTAATAGCTGAGCCATTTCCAGGGGCTACTGTGCCTGATCTTCTCTGGTACTTGCACCAGGGTTAACCAACCTCTCCCACATTGGGTCATGCTAATACTTTCTTTGGGCTGCTCTGGAGGCTCAGCTGCTTCCCAATAACCCTTTCCCAGACAGTTAATAACCAGTCAAATTTATCATTTTTATGCTCCTTTTTCTGAGAAATTCTGGCAAATTCCTCTGCTATAAAGGAAATCAAATCCAAAGAGGAAAATTTATTCATTATTGCATCCCAGACAATTTTCTCAAATAAACTTTCTTTTCAATGAGGGAAAAACATGGTTGAAAAAGGAGACTCTAAGTACTAAAAACTGGATATTTTTAATTTAGCAAATTGTTGACTCAACCCAAATCCTGAACTGAAAGCATTAGTCTGAGTTCCCTTTTCCGTTGAAAAGAGAAGATAAGTGAAAGTAGATGCTGCACAAGATTTGAGAACATTAAAAAGAAAACCCTACCTGGTATCAGATCGTGAATTAACGACAACCTATTGTAGCAGTTAACATGTATATAGCACTTTAAAGTTTGCAAAGCACATTACATATAATAATAGCTAACATTTATATAGCATTTTAAAGTCTGCAAAGCATGTTACATATAATAATAATAGCTAACATTTATATAGCACTTTAAAGTTTGCAAAGCATGTTACATGTATTATCTCATTTGATACTCATACCAATCATATGAGGTAAGTAATTATCTCTGTAAAAGACAGAGATGATAAACCTAATATTGACAAATAGTGACAGATAGCAAGAACTGCTAAACTGCTCATTGGTCACTTACTAAAATGAGTAGTTTATTACACCTCTCTATTAAATAGCAATGTCTACTTAAGTCTCAACAGATTGAACAGACTGAAAAAAGTAAAACACTCAAACTAATGCTACATAGCAAGGGAGCAGTAACATTGGATGAGATGTTGAAGGATTTTCTTAACCATTAATCTCTTAAGTCCTCACATATGTATAAATTATTTCAATATGGTGTTAACCTTATTATGCTAGAGGCAAAATACTCAAGAAAGTTCAGTGGTCACATTATAAGCAGCAAGTTAAATAATTCTGAAACCCAATCAGGTATGATCCAAAGGAGTGCCTACTATTAGCTTATTTCAAAATGGCAGCATTCTCCATGTGACTTTAAACTACAGTGGTGTCAATAGCCTGGCACTTAGGCACTTTGTCTAAATCGTAACTTAGCATCTACATGGGTACGCCTGCCTTATAGCAGGCATTCCCTAAGGGAAAAAAATTCTACAAGTGCTTGAGGTTTTCATTATCTCTATTATGCTCTATTATAATTAAGAGCTACTCAACACTAACCATTTGATGTAGAAGTTGGGGAGAATAGGAATAGGGAAAATGGGGAAAGGCTGCACTGAATATTAATGCCACTATTCTAGTGTAGGGAGGGAAAAACTGGGAGGAATTTTAGTACACAGCTTAATCATGAGATGCCCTCAATCTTTAAAAAAGAAATTACAAAAGCAAGTGATGTGATTTGTATATACAGAATGAATGCTGATTTACCAAGAATGAGATTTATCATAAGATTTAGAACTTTAATGTACCTTAGAGATCACCTGTACCAACCCCCTTCATTTGTTTTTTGTTTTTTTTTGGAGGGGGGGACAATCGGGTTAAGTGACTTGCCCAGGGTCAAACAGCTAGTAAATGTCTGAGGCCAGATTTGAACTCAGCCACCTCACTGTCTCACCCCTTCATTTAATAGATAAAGAAGCTGAGGCACAGAGACTTTGTGAAATACCCAAGATCTCCAGGTATCATAGAATCGGAGCTGGAAGGCATCTAGTCCTGTGTGTCATCCTCATAAAATTCTGCCAAATAATTACTGCTTAGCTCAGTCCACTTTTGGATAGCTCAAATTATTAAGGAAGTTTCTCCTTGCATTCAGCCAAAAGAGGAAGCACTGCGCCTGCAGAGATATGATTCAAACCCAGATCCTCTTGATGCCAAATCCCGTGCTCTTTCTATAACACTTCCCTATTTGTAATAGGGATATCCTTAGAAATCTGTTTTTTAATATGATACATGTTAGGAACTGATCTATCCATCTTCTCTCACTCAGTTCCCACTGTCCTCCCAAAGGTCAATGGCATACACTTGTAAAGAGGCTAGCTAGAGTTACGATTGCAGTCTGAAGATTTTTTCTTTGTTAATTAACTATATGAAGATTAAATCTGTCCACTTGACTTCTCTAAACCTATCACCTTCTAAGCAGCGAGCCCTTTAACTAGATTTTAACATCACTATAAGTAACAAAGTGATTATGAAGTTGATCCAAACTAATCGGAATTTAGGGATTTCCTTTGGCCATAAAATGCCATCATAAGAACAAGAGCTCTCTTTAGATTAAGTGACTCTCTTAGGAACCATACACTGCTCCTTAAACAGTGAAATTCAAAACGACTGTTCCAGAAATACCTCCATTTTTCTAAGTAATGACACTTCATTTCAAAGATCCAGAGAAGTCAAATGACTTCTTTTACAAAGTGATTGCCCTTAATGTCAAGTTCAGTAAGAACAATCTTACAGTTTCATTTAATCACTAAGGAAAATTAAGAAAAAAGGCCAACAGCTCTATGAATCCAAACCACAAAACAAGGAGAAATGGATAGAAGAAATCTTCTGATGGACAGTTTTTAAATGCTGTCTTTTCAAAACTATGTTATAGTGAAGCAGCCAAACTATACCTTATCAACTAATTGTAGATAGAGCCAGAACTAAAACAAGGCCACCAGGGCTGTGCTGGCATCTCAGGGAACATAAGGGGTCCTGTTTCCTGTTTCCTCATTCCCTTCCAGCATCAGCTATGTGTGCTTTCACTGAAACCCAGACTATCACCGCTGTCTCTGTGCTCTCCAGCTCTTAATACTTCTCTCTTTTCAGCAAAATGAACAAGCCCTACCTTCCTTTCCTTTCCCTAGCCAGCTGCTTGGCCTGTGCAACTGAATCCCAAGGGACCCCCGGGACCAATGGATGGTGGATCATAAGCAAAGGCTTCTTGGCACTACCTTCTGCTATCTGACCTCCAGAGTGAACGAAGCCTTTCTCTCCTTGGCCTCTTGTTTCCACTCAGTCCTCTGTGAACTTTCCCTATTTTGATTTAGTGAAAAGATCACCAAATTCAGAAACTGGAGACCTAAGTAGCTGTCAACTTCTGCCTTTATGACCTTCATCAACTCACTCGGTTTCCTCATCTCTACAGATCTAAGTATGAGCTCTTCTCAGAATCCTTCTATCTTCTGGTGCTCACTACTGAAGACCTATCTTTCTGCTAAAACTACCACATGTCTTGACATTCTTGCTAAGGCTAACTACTCTTCTCACAGCCCCATGGCACAGAGAACCATAGCAGGAGTTGACATACTGTATGGATGCCAACTCTATGGCCCTTCGTCACATGCAGACCCTCACTTAGCCACTACCTTTCCTTCTTTAAAGTTTTTTCTTTCTTGTTTAGATCCTGGTTGCTGCCATCTATGGTGACTCTTCATCCTCTCCCTATAAGTTTAGTATCTTATTTTCTGCCCTGCATTTTAACGTTTCAAACCCTCTGAACTCCTAGTTCATCAACCTCCTCAATGTTCATGACCTCAGTTTCCAATTTACCTTAACCATGCATAGGAGTGAGTAGTCATACCTAAAACCTACCCTCTACCTTCAACCCCAGCTCAACTTAGTTTGCTCCAGGTGCCAGAATTCTTAGTTATGATTCTGATTATGGGTCGTATCTCAAGTGTGAGAACCTTGGCTATCTCAAAATATCACTGATATTGACTTTGAAGTTAAGTACTTCTAGGCAGAACTGCTTTATGAATGGAGCCTCTCTAGTGCTAGAAGGTTCTTTTTCTCCCTGTATTCCTATGATTGCTCCCATCCCACCCCCAACCCCCATAGCTAAGCAAATAGAACCAAAAAAAAAAAAAAAAAAGAAAAACCTCCCACTGTAATGACTGGAAAAGAATGAAATAAATAAGGTGTCTCTGAGGTTGTGCAGAGCAGTTAAAGTTGAAAGAATTCAGTGGAAATTGAGAATAGGAAGTCCTCTCCCTCCCCTTCTCTGTGCTACTTATACAACAGGAAGTGTGCCACAGACAGGATTAAATGCAAGAGGAGTGAAGTCCAGCTGGTAAGGAAGAGGGGTGTTCCAAGGTCAGGTGAAGAAAATTTCCTTCCTTCCTAAAATCCTTGGGAACCTAAGGTTATACAGTCCTAACCTCTAGCAATTTATAGAAAGATATAAATCCTATCTCACCCTTGCCTTCTTAAAATAAGTTTATTTCTGATTAAAAAAAAAAAAACCCAACAACCCAGTAATGATACTAAATTGCATGGTTTTCTTTTAAAAGCAAGAGTGGGAAGAAGGAAGACCTGCCTCTTCCCCGTCCATCCACCATACTCCCTTATTTTGGGGGTTCCTCATTAATAGTCTCTGTGAGTATTCCTTTATGCTCCCCTGCCCCCAATCCCATCTTTGCCCTTTTTTCTATCCCCAACGTTTCACCAAATCTCCATTCTTTCCCTTTTGGTCTTCACCTGCAGTCTACACCAGCCACCCCTGTGTACATCTTTTTGTTTTTGACTGTAAGACATACTTCAGGGAGCATTTTAGTTGGGGCAAGTTCTGAATTTGCTTCAGAAAGATCAGATTTTGCACTCAACTACAACTCTATACTTGAACATTGCATGATTACTGAAAGCCAAAAGCAAGGCGTTATTGCCTGGAGATAACATAAGACACCAGAAGTGAGGTAATTAATTAATGCACTGCTAATTATATGTGTTAATATATGAACACTTCGGAGCAACTTTGCCTAGCCTATTATACAGCCATTTATAAACTGCCATTATATGGAAAGGTCAAAGATAATTAAGGGGAGATTTAAAGACACTTTGAGAAGTAGCATTGCCAGTTATTTATAGTGAAAAAAGAATATAGTGATGAGAAGGGCAGTTTGTGCTTTATACCAAATTTGACTCCTTTTTTTTACAAGTATTTTTATTTGTGCAGAAGGGGTTTCCAAGACTACCAGCTTTAACTGTGGTCCTTGGATAAAACTATAGCTGGCTCCATTTTGGAGAGGAGCAGCCTGCTGTTTGGCAAATTATCTGTAATATTTAGCAGATTTCTAAGGAGCTGTTTAGTGAAAATAATTGTTTTGCTGAAGAATAGCGAACTCTCACTATAGATTAACATAAGGGCCTAGCTGACTTCTAGAGCTACTAGAATGTTTGCAAAGTAAAGCACAAAGCCCTCTGATATCAGTGATGCATAATTTTTATGAAAAGATTTCTTTTCCCTGACATTTTCCATTCTGGTACATTTGACCAAAATTCTTTCAGCCACATTTCAGGCTGAGTGTGAAAAGTTACAGTTCCACAAATCATTAACAGCTGAACTTTAAAATGAAAAATATATAGAAAAAAGTCCTCTTTAAGGACAGATATGTTGGGTCTTTATTGGAAATGTAGGCCATCTGGATATATAAATCCATATGAATAGAAATACCATATCTGAGAATAATCTTTCACCTCTCATATGGCTTCATGTCAAATCCATAAAAATTGAGACTTTTGGATAGCACAAAAAACCAAATGTAATTGGATCTGAATTTTTCAGAAAGCATTTTGCCAAGATTATTTTCCAATCTACTACAATCTAATGAAAAATCTAATAACTCTTTTCCAAATGAAGATATCCACATGCAAATGAAATAACCAGATGTTTGTTTATGTCATAGCATATTTTTATAGTATAGCTAAAATCTTAATGTACTAAATTAGGGTAAGAAAAGCAGTTTGGAATTAACTGTTAAAAAATTTAAAATGCTATCATGATGTGGCAAAAAAATGTTACTTAAGATGGAGGGCACCAGCTGCAGCATATTTAATTAATAAAACAAGTACTTGTACTTTGAAATTATTTCAGATATCTACACTGAGAGGATGTTTGCTCTATGAAGGATAGCCAATATCTTGGATTCAATAGGCTACTGCCAATTTAAAGCAGCTTTATTCAAGGGGGCCCCAGGACTTGAGGAGGGAAATAAAGAAAGCCTTTACCACTGCCAGGGGATAAGCAATGGAAAATGGTTTACGCTGAAATTGGAAGGACATTTAAAGAGGAGACTGAAGTTATGTTCCAAGGGGAGTCACAGAAACTGGAACCTACCTGAAGTTAACGTAAGCTCCTGAAACCTACTTAAAATTGTGTCTGCAGTGCCATTATGTAAGGCTCAGAACCCTGGGCAGTGTCTGGCTACAGTTCCTACTTCAGCAGTGGAGCAGAATGTATAATTCAGCCTTGGCTCTGAAGAGACTAAAGACAGAAAAACAACCAAATGCTCACATGTAGTGAAAGAACTGGGAGTAGCATTAAAATGAATGTTATGTAAGGAAAATGAAAATGTGTGCATTTCTTTGCATATTAAGAATCCTGTTTCTCATCTGCTGTGATGACACTGCCATCTAGCAAATTCACACCTTTCAGAAAGCAGTTCCATTTTCAAAACCACTGTAAATTAAAATGTCTTTTTTCCAAGTTCTTTGCTGTTGTTGTTTTGTGTGTGTGTGTGTGTGTGTGTGTGTGTGAGTGCGTGCACACGTGTAAGAGGATGGGAGGTGGGTTACAGGAGGAGGTTGCATATAATAACAGAACTGCAATGGCACTTAAAAGTCTCTGGAAAAATAATAGACTAATGTGTGGTGTGGAAGAAAGAATGTTGGGAATTCTTGTCTTGGCTCTTCCACTAACCAGCTGTGTGACCTTGTGTGAACATCACCCTGTCTCTCTGGGCTTCTATTTCCTCAACTGTAAAATAAGGGGCTAAGCTAGATGATTTGACATTCCAGTCAGCTCTAATGTGTGGTTTGTGGTGTACCATATATAGAGTTTTTTAAATGTTGGTGGCCAGATTAGTTTGCCATCAATGCCAGAGCTCTTCAGGAAATGCTGCCATGTCTGAGTACACGGGTGATCAACTGGAAGAAGGAAAATGGTAAACAGCACGAGAGTCTCACTTCTATCTTTCAAAATTAAATAATTCCCACCTCTTGCCTCTTCCACCTTATCCTACAGCATTTTTTCCTGCAGTATTCATACCACTTTAATCACTTTGTATATTTAGACTTTCAAATATAGCATTTTGTGTCCGTCTGGTACTTTAACTGCAATTAGAGCATTTTGCTACCAAGTAAGAAGTAACATTTTGAACATAGCCTTAAAAACCTGAATTGAGGAAGATAAACTTTTCCATCTAATTACCCTTTTCAAAAACAGAATTATTTACTTAAGAAGGAAACGATAACAATGTTAAAAATCAACAAATATACAAAAGATGAATGGGCAGAGTAAGATTTAAAGAAACACTGAGTTTTAACTATTATGTTTTTGAACCCCTTTTTCTTAATGGCTTCAAACCCTTGGCTCTCTCTTCTCGGCTGCTTGATTTACTGCTGTGAATATTCAAGTTTGCTGGTAGCTTGGAGACAAAATCCTCATCCAGTGACTTCCTTTACAATTATACCAATGAATTCCCTAAAAAAGTCTCTTGAGTGCTGGGAGATGCCTTTTATACTCCCTTAACTTTCCAGTCTCTCCTGGTAGCTAAAAGGAAGATTCTTGATCTGATTCTGACTAAAAGGGAAAAATAGATTGCCCAAGTAAAGAAATTTTTGTGGGGGGGATGTGGAAGGACTAAAGGTCATTATACTTTAGAACTCATGACAGAGAGAAAACGTGGGATATTTTGATGCACACTCAATTTGGGGAAAACTGACTTAAAGGGATTCAGAGAAAAAATAGGGAGGATCCAATGACCTAAAATTTTATATGGGAAGTAGATTCAAGACAGACAGGGGATAGGAAGTTCTCAATAATTCTAAAGATAAAAGTTATTCCAGTAAGGAGGGGGCAAGGAGAGCTATCTACATTAGTTTAATGTCACTGACAGGAAGCTAACTGACCACTTTATATTTTAAAAAAGACATAAACAGAAGATGGACATAGAAATGAGTAATGTCACATAAACACAAAAGATTAGCCTGGTTTTGTAAGTATAGTTATCAGCAGAATGAAAAACCCAGAATACACTGAGGCAGTGCTTGCTAAGGACAAGTAAAAGGATTTTTTTTAAGCTGAGGTGGGGGCAAGAGAGAAATCAAAGAAAGGATAGGAATGTAGGATCATTGTTTGAGGCTGATGGGCTTATATAGATACATGGATATACTCAACAACTCTTACTTGACTTCTATTTTCTCTTCCGTGGAAAATTATTATATGGGGAAGGAAAAACAAAAATGATCCAAAAGGTATAGCAGTCTAAGATTTATGAAGGTTGTTAATTGTTCTTAACAAGTTTAAGTCTCCAGGCTCAGTTGAACTAAAGCTACATCTCCGGGTCCTGAAACTGGCAGATGTAATTGCTGAAAGATCAAGAATAATGAGAGAGGTACCACGGTACTGGCAAAGGGCAAAAGATACAAGTGATACGCTGTTAAACATCATTTCCATTTTTGGCAAAATTACCTGACTGATACTAAAGAGATTATTTAAGTGCACTACAAAGGAAGAGAGTGATTAAGAGCCAGCATGGTTTTATTAAGAATACAATTCAAAGATTAACTTTCTTTACTGTTTTTTTTCTTTTTAAAAGGGTGATTAAATTAGGATAATGCTGATGATAAAGTCTGAATTTCAGAGGGAAAAAATCAACAAATTGTCTCATGAATTCATTGTGTCTGAGACAGAGAACTGTGGGCTAGATGACAGTATTTTTAGATAAACTCAGATATGGTAGAATGATTACATTAAAAAATTTAGTAATTAACGGGTCATCATGGGTCAGTGGGTTAATGTGAAAGTAGGTCTTTAAGGAAGGATCTCAGGGATCTGTCTTTGGCCCTGTGCTACTCAATCTCATTCATCCAGAATGAAGGAGATGATAATGTACTCTGCCCTCAACAGAGTTCATCCGGATTACTGTGTTCCATTCTGAGTTTCATAAAGTGGAGTATGTCCAGAGGAATGTGATGTAGATGGTGAAGGGCCTGCAAAAATACCATAAAATTCAACAAACATTTATTAATCTCCTGTTGTATATGGGATTGTGTTTGGGATTGTGGATACAAAAAAGAAAAACAGAATGGTTTTTCCCTTCAAGAAGCTAATTTTCTACTAGAAAAATTTAGAAGATGGAAGGGGAGGGAAGGGGGGAGATGGGGAAAAATATAAGCTTATATGGAAGTGATTGTAGAAAATTGAAAACAAATAATTTAAAAAAATATTTAGTAGGTACATAAGAATGTAAATAATAAGATGGGGGTAATTTCAAGTGTGAGAGGGGACGAATGGAGGAAGGGATAAGTCAGGGAAGCCCTCTTGTTGAAGGTGGCACCTGCATTTGCTTTCAAAGAAGGCTTAGGGATTCTCTGAAGTAAAGGGAAGAAGGGATGCTTTTCAGATATGGGAGATCAGTTGAGCAAAGGCATAAAGGCCAAAGGTGAAACGCTGTGCAAGGGTAACAGCTAGCTAACTAGAGATGATGATGGAAACTATGGAAACAGATGAGCACACCAAGGGAGAAAGTGCAGGGAAGAAAAAGAAGCTATGACAGCCTTGGGGAATTCCATCCATATTCATTGTGTGGGAGAGAGGATGAGAAGAAGCTTGCTCTCTCAAACTGGGCTTAGAGATGGACATGACAGCCGTCTTTATATACTGGCTTTTCATAGTGAAAAAGGATTAGACTTATACTGCCCAGACATAAAGGACAATTAATAGATGTTGCTCAGAACATCTGGTTTAATGCAAGGAACAACTTACTAATTAGAGCTACCTGAAACCAGAATGGGTTTCTACATGGGTATATCAGCAGTGGAGACTTCTTCTGTTTGTTTTTAATTTGGAGGCTGAGTGGCTCTTAGAATGGGTGTTGATGGGATTTTGGTGAAGAACTGGTTGGATGAGATTACAGATTCTTAATATGGGGTCCATGATCTTAAATTTTTTTTTGATAATTTCATTATAATTGGTTTCCTTTGCAATGCTATTGTGTTTTATTTATGCACCAGACTACCAAAGGGGTCTATGACACAAAAACAAGAGTTCCTAGACCAGATGATCCCTTTTAATACTAAGATTCAGTGAATTTGTGGCTTCTTATCTCAGCTAGGATGAGGAACTTTCACAGGAAAGGAACTGCTACTTTCTGAATAATTTGTAGTTAATAATGCCTAGTTTATTATGTAGGATCAAAAAATGCACCAGAATTGGGCTAAAAATGCTATTTAAAACAGTAAGCACTTAATATTGAATTGAATTGAACTTGTCAAATATTAGTTAAAAAAACAAAAAGAAAAATCAGAAAGGCAACCAAATTCATTCTGCTTCTTTTTGTAGGTATATGTCACAACTGAAGACCAAACAGGAGCTACTTTCCTCATCAAGACCTGGCACTCAGATGGCAAGTGGAAAGAGACACTCCTCAAGGAAAGAATCTGCAAATCCACTAAAATGTAGGAAAATGACTACTTTTATGTCAATCACAATGCAAAATTAATCGCTGTATACTGCCAGGCTGTTACTACTTTTACTTTTTAAAAAATAATATGTCTAGTAGCATTATTTGCAATTGCAAAAGCAACCTTAGTATTTGATAGTTGGAAAATGACCTAGAAGCAACTTTAGAGTTCAGTAGATAGGGAAATGACTGAATAAATTATTAGAATGTTGCTGACTTTAAAGTAAGTAAATTCTATAATGCAATTAGGAATGATAAAATACAAAGAATACAAAGAAATATGGAAAAAATCATATTAAAACATGAAGAAAACTGTGCCAAAAGAACAGTGAACACACCCCCTATGATTATATAAAAGGAAAAATGTATATTCAAATACAGGAGTGACTGGAACAAAGACAATGGAAAAGGAAGGAAATAGAGAACCACTGATAGGTTGTTATGTATACTTATTTATGGAAATTATATTTTTTTAAAAACTTTATCTACTTACAAATGTATTGCCACTTGGTTTTACTGTTTAAAATTCATAACAAATTATTTCTTAAAATAACACAATTTCAGTGATCTTTCAACCCTGCCAATTGGATCTGTTATTGCAGGGCATGTGGTCTGCCCTTCTCCGATGCTCCAGGGCTATGCAGATAGAAAAACTGTGAACTCCAGTCATCTTTCCCCAGAATAAAAGGCTTAAAATAGGAACTTGGGTGTGATTGGCTATAGGACTTCTCAGTCTAGTAGAAAATATATTTTATATTTTTATATTTAAAAAATATATTTTTTTTCATGAAATGAATAGTGGATGAGATTTGTGGTATTAGGTATTTGTGGCATAGGACAATCTACCAGTAAGTCTCTGTTTATCCTTCGTTTCTGAAGAAGACCATGACATCAGAGAAATGATGATATGACTTGCACTTGACTTTGTTTTGAGTGAGGGAAGACTGTGCAAGGTCACCAGCCTCACTTTCCCCTCCTGAGCCATCTGAATCCAGTGACCAGATATTCATCCGGATGACTAGAAAAGGCCCAGGATGCAATGGAAGACCTTGGCCTATTCAGGTACTCACTTACAGTGAGGTAGTGAATAGGTCTCTTTAAGAAGTAATCAGGGAATAGTCCCTTTAATGAGCAAAAGAAAAAAAATAACTAAATCAAGCTGGGAGGGAAAGAGCAACAGTTACTATTGATAATCACTCTGAAGCCAGGAGGATCCTGAAAAGAGCCATTAGTGTAATGGGCAGGGACCTATTGTTGTGAAATGTAAGAACTTCAGATGGTAAAGGCTTTTGACATTTTCTATTCAACTGCCTTTCAACAGCATGCAGTTGACACTGAGAGTATGTCTTTAGATATTACATACAAGAAAAGTTATCTGGGTTAGAATCTTTTACCATGAAGTGTAAAGTATTTGTCAGACATGAAAATGCACTAGATTACAAAATTATCTATCTATACCTTAACCTTCCTTTAGTGAATCTCAAACCTCATTGTACTCTTGGAAAGTAGCTTATCATAATAACAGTCAATGTTTATAGAGTGTCTGATGGCTTGCAAAGCATTTTACACTTACTATCTCACTTGGTCTTTACAACAACTCTGTGAGGTAGGTATTACACTCACTATTCCTATTTTATAGAATAGGAATTGAAGCCCACAGAGGGGAACTGATTTGTTCACGGTCATAGAGGTCTGTGTTAGCAGAGCCCGGAAGAGAATCCAGGGTCTTGGACTCTAAATGTAGCACCATTTCCTCTTTACTGCCACTCTCCCATCTTAAAAAGTTTTCTAATCATTTTCAAGATAAGAAAATAAAGGCCTTTTTATCTTCTGATTTTTACCATGACAAAACAATACAGGCTACCTTCATATGATTATCATTTTGGAGGGAGAAAAATCCTTCTAAATCAGGTTTAAGTTTTTCAGTTGAAGGACCCATGACCATTAATCCATATTTTCAGGCTAAATGAATTAATCATATTCAGTTTTAATTACAATTACTAATTGATTGAAGCTGGCTAACTTTATTTAACTCACTCAAATTGAACAAGTTCTTGCTAAGGACCAATGTTCTAGACACTGTGCTTGGCTACAAAGACAAAGCAGACCTGGCAGCAGTTATATAATAGGATACACCCAACTACCCAGCTAGTTTAATATGTGCCAACAAATTTGTCAAAAAGGTGTTTTTGTTTGTTTCATTTTGCTGAGAATTTCAAGTTCCCTGTACACAGGGAAAGGCATAATGCATAGATCACAAGTTGGACCCGCAGAATCTAGAACCAGATTCACCTGAGATAAAGACTCTTCCCAAGTGAGCAATTGGCTAGACTGAAAGTGTTGAATTTCAACAAACTAATTAAGTAAAGCTAATGCTGAGGTAGTATGGAGCCACTGAGGAAGACTGGATCCAACTGCCAATGGTTTGGCTTGTTCCATCTGACCTAAAGACTCCCCTTTTTTTGTGCGTGTCTCATTTTACCTTATTTGAAATATCTGGGAGTGTGGTGTGATATAAAAAATATTGACCTTGAAGTCAGGAGAATTGGGTTTTAGTCTCAATTTTGACACTGGTTGTGAAACTTTCAGCAGGAATTTAACTTTCCTAAGCCTCAATTTCCTTACCTGAAAACAATGAGGATAACAATATTTGCACTACTTAGCTCATGCTATTATTCTAGGGAAATTATCTTGTATATTTTGAAGCCTGATTTTAATGTAGTAATTGTTATTCTACTGGGGACTCCTATATGATAGCCAAATCACTGAAGCAACTGAATCATTTTATGGTATAGAACAGATATCAATTGCCTCAGTCTGGAGTGTCTTACTTAAATAAATTAGATCTTGACAGTTGCTAAATCTGCTTCCTACAGCAGAACATATTGGAATTTATGCTATTTTTTTTTTTTTTTGCAAACTATCCCTAAAAAGGGTACAAAGTAGATATTGGTTTTTCCACCAGTGGGTTTCCTTGTTTCCAGTTAAATTTATATATTTTACAATGGCTATCTGGGCAGCAGTGTAAAACATAGTCCTCCCATACCTTGGTCCTAAGCTACATAATGATTTTGTGTGTGTGTGTGTGTGTGTGTGTGTGTGTGTGTGTGTGAAATTACACAGAGCTCTGACAATGGAATACTGACAAATAGAAGTGTCAGAAAAACCATAATTTATGCACTTGTTGGTAGCTTTTCTTTGGAGATTCTTAGTCTATATAACATATACCAAATTAGCACAAATATATGCCCCAAATTTCTCTCCCCTGACTCCCTCCTCCCTGGCCCCACTCTGATCTGATTTGTTAAGATTTTGTAAAGTACCTTCCTCACAAGAACCTATGAAGTTGTGGGTTAGGTAATGCAAGTATTACGACCCCCATTTTCCTGAAACTCAGAAAAGCTAAGTGATTTATCTACGTGTACCAAGGTGAGATAGACTTGTTTGATGAGTACTTGTTTCAGGGGTGCAGCCAAAACTTCTCGGGATGGAGGTATATTTGGGATGGAACTTTTTCATCCTCCACTTTACTTCAATTAGCCTTTGAACTTTCCATAAATATTGTTTTGTTTTGGTGGGTGGTTGGAGAGTTTAGGAGACTTTTTCTGGGGAATGAATGGAATTTATGGTGTGGGAGGTAGAGAAAGGAGTTGAAGGATAAGTAATTCTTAATACTTACAATAAACTTGTAAATAGTTTGTCGACAACTCTGCTCTGCTTAGTTCAGTCCTCCTTGTTTCCTTTCACCCTCCCTCCTTTTTCCTCAGCCCTTTTTCCTACTGGGGATGGAACCTCCATGTAAATGTAATTGGGTGGGTTTATTCTTTTGATTTTGGTTATATTAGAATTCCTCATTTTGTTATTTTTCTGCATCATTTAATCTCTCTCTGTTCCTCTGTCCCTCTCCCTCTCTGGCTCTCTCTCCTTTCCTCAATACCATTCTACTACTACAGGAGCCTTTGCAAGCCCTATCTTTCTTTTATGCAGATGTCCACCAGCAAAATATGTGCTATGAGTTGTTTTTCCAAGAGTGGTCATGACTTGTGTTCATCCATCAGTACTCTCCTACTCATTCTAGAGTCTGTGCCTATGGGTCGGGGGAAACTAACTGGCCACCCCAGTCATGACTGAACTCACGACCTTAATCTTATTAGCACCATGTTCTAGCAAGCTGATCTAATTAGTCAAGATAGATTGGATGGAGTGTTTATGAACCAAGTGGCATGACAGTTTTCTTAGAGTACTGTATGTATGGTTAAGTAAGACTATGTCTACACAATATGTGAAGAGTCCAGTGATTATGTAATAATCAGTGTGAACCATGAAGCCAGAAAATTTAACCACCTCCCCCTCCCAAACTTCCCTCCCACCTCAAATCTGTTTCTGAGGAAAAAGAGTAGGCTCTAAAAAAAGAACAGTCCTTTCCTCTAGAACAGATCACTGGGTCTCAATTAACTGAATAGTTGCCTCAGTTCCATACCTCACTTTGTGTGGATAAAACCTTAAAATATAACCAGTTTGAAACAGTCCATGGTGTGTTTGGACGTCTTTTAACATAGAAATTCTGATTCCACTGGAGAGGCAATGCTCTACTAAAAGAAATTTAAGCCTGTCAGGTTAATTACACAATATTAGGTACAAAAACGAACAGTGCAACACAAAACATAGCTACATCATTATTTGCAGTAAATGTTAACTCTAAATAAGTGCAACCTGTCCATAAATGATTGCTATAAACTCATTAAAAATAAAATTTGATGGATAAAGATAAAAAAAAAAAATTCTCATTGAGAATTTTTTTTTCAAAGTATCAGCACTCATTTAGAGTTTGGGATTTGTGAAAGAAAGCTTTAAAAGGAGCAAACCTGATTGGCTGTGGCTGTTGTGGCGAAGGGGACACTTGTTGCAGGAGTTGTTGCTGCAGAGACAGTGGCGGACGTAGCGCTGTGCATCATGGGTACTTTCAGGAGGGGAACCATGGAAGCAATGAACAGTAGGGTGTAGCATTATGGTGATAGAAGTGGTATTTTGGCATGGTGAATATCAGAGCAGCAAGCCATCATGGGTTAAACCAGCAGATGGCATGCAACCACAATGCAAAGCAAGGAAGCATGGGAGAGAAATAAAAAAGGGAAAATAGCTTATTACAAGTACAATTAAAGGAAGTTTTAAAACATAATCAGTGATTCCCAGAAAATCCAAAGCAGACTCCTTTGGTTGTATTAATAAAAGTTTTATTTCTAAGTAAGATTATTCTCCCAAATTGTCTTTCTCTAATTCATGTGGCTATGAGTTCTTATAAATGTGAATAAAATTGTCCAACAATGTAGGAATTTATAATTTATATTCTTTGACAGATTTATGAAAGACAAAATGTTTTAATTATCAAATCAAAATGGGAAATGCTATTCCTTAAAATGATTTATGATTGGGCTGAAATTTTATTAGCATTCAATAATGCTGAGATTTTCAATTTGGCTCAAAATTCATATTTTTCAATAGCCCTGCTATCCTATTTCAATGGGAACTGCCATGGATTGTTTATTTGTGCTCAAAAATTATAGCCTGGGTGCAAATAGTAATAAATGTGATGTAAAATAATCAAATTTATTTTGGTACAATTCATTTTAGATCCATTTTAATTGGAAATAATCAGTGGCTTCTACATTTAATCTTAGCTTGTTTTCATACAACACCAACTTTTAAAAAACAATCTACATTTAATATTAAATTATATTTTCCAAGGGGGAACTAACATGATAATAAGAATGATCATAGAAGACATAATAATGAGGATGGCAACTTAAGCATTTTGTCTTATAAAACACTTCTATTTGGAAAAAAAAATATTTAAAAGAATTCTGGGAAACTCTGATAACTCTAACACACAGCAAAGAGGAAATAAAGGCACACCACTATGAAACTTTAAAACACCAATGAAATTAGCCTACTCTTTTTATAAAGTAAGATACCCCCTCCCCTTATGCTAGACCACATAAAATATACAAATAATGAAATAGAGATCACTGAAAAGCAGATTGGAATTCATGGTTTTATGCTAGTGTAGACTGGTAGTTAGAGCAGGGGATGTCACATCCAAGCTGTAGTTTTCTTAAAAACAAAAACAAAACCCTAAAAACCCTATGAGTTAACTCTAAAGTCAAATAAGTCTTCAGATCTAACCATTTCCTAAGGAATGTCTGAGATTTCCAAAAAGAAGTTTGAAACATGTGAAGGTGTTATACAGAATATCAAAGACAAATAAAAAAGGTTGGAACCTACCAATACTGGTAGCGGGTGCCATGCACAAAACTGACCCTGCATGTCATGCAATGGGAGGTGGGAAAAGTGAATAAAGGGAAAGAAACAGGTTAGCTGTTTAGAGTTAACATTCAGAGTGAGATTCAAGCACAAACAGATACCAGCAGAGGTTAGTTTAACGTGACCTTTGAAGATCATTCATAGTTTTCATCATTTAGGAAATATAACTGACTTATGATTGGGTGCAAAAATTAAAGCACAATGACTGATAGGCATGTCGTAATTTCAACTTGCATCCATAAAAAGGTATTTAATAATATCAGATTTGTTTCTAAATTCTTTTCTCCAAGACTTCCAAATAATTTGTAGACATTATCAAGTTATTCCCCTTAAAGAAAACAGTGGTTATTTTGCAGATGAAAACTAAGTACAGAAAACTATCTAAGGTCACACAGTGTGTGAGTCAATAGTGTGGCTCGAAATAGAGTCCATATTCCTAAATTCGGGTCAAGTGTTCAATCCGCTGTAGACTACATTGTCTTCATTACATTATAATGATTGCTTCTATTGTCACTGAAAATATTCCATGTTAGCAAGGTCATCAAGATTCCCAAATAAGAAGTCAATAAAGGAAGACTTCTAACTCAGAAACTAAGGAAAGTCTGCCTCACAAATAACATTGTCTATGGGTATTTATCTTATCATTGGCCTACTCCTTATATGGTTTATTTGTATTACTTGTATAACTGTAAGACTTAAAGCCCTGTATAACTTAACTCTATTGCCCCCAGAAAGACATGCTTTTGTGATTATGTCTCAAGGAAACACACAGAACAGCCTCCCAAGCCAAGAAACTATATAGTGAGGCCCCAAGGGTTTAAAACAGAAGGAAAGAAATCCAGGATCTTAAAGACCACCATGACTGCCAGAGACCCTTTCTGAATTTGTCTTCCAATCATACTGGACTTCACTTTGCTTAGGGAGTTTAGAGAACACTTTGGCTTTGACACCTTCTTAAAAAGCAGGTGGTTAATTCCCCTGGCTATATAGTGCCAGAAATCATTTTTTCCCCAGCTGCTGGCAATTCAGGCTAAAGTTCAAGAACAAAGGAAATCTTATGTTTGTCTTTGAAAACCCATGAACGTGGGAAAATAGAGTCTAGGAATCCTTTGGGGCTGGGGGATGGGAGGGAGTAGGCGGGGCAGGCTATCAATGTTTAAATGATCCTTATTGCCTGGGCTCATCTCTTTGCCTGCTATACTTACAGCAATGGTGATTTGATTTTGATTCTTGACCCAACTTCTTGCTGAGCTCCTTGCATTTGGGACCCAGCTTTGTATCAGAAACTGGGTCTGAGTTGGGGGTCTTGCCTTAAACTGACAGTCACTGGGACTGATGGAAGAACCTTTAAGTGAGACCAATGATTTAGAAGGCTTCAGGAGAGTAGAGAGGAGCAGATGTTGGAACCTTAGTTCTGCCTTGTATCTTGAAGAGATCTGGAGGTTTTAGTGGAATGAAAACCTAATATGAATCAAGAGTGGGATCAGGCAGTCAAGAAAAGTGGATGGAACTTTAGGCTGCATTAAAAGTAATGGCGTCCAAGACTAGGGAGATAAGACTCCCACTGTGCTCTGTCCTGGTTAGATCAGGGTACTATACTGGCTATATCAGAGGTACTATCTTCAGTTTCTGTCACCATGCTTTATGAAGGACTGGAGCTATCTTGGTGGGGAGAGTGGCAACCAGGTTGGGGAAGGGCCTCAAGTTTGTGTGTTATAAGGATCAGCTGAACCTATGGTGGATGCTTAGCCCAGGGCAGATAAAGTTTAGGAGTGAATAATTCTGCTTGGCTTACAGAGCTAGGAACAATGGTTAGAGATGGCAAAGAGGAGTTTTTAGAAGAGTTTCCTGACGAAAGATTCTCCAAAGTAAAACTGACTATGTAAGGTGACAAAGGACTCACCTTCACTGACAATCTTCAAGTCAAAGCCAGATAACCACTTGTCACCTATATTGTTCAAATTCTTGTTTAGGAATGGATTGCTCAGATGACTTCTGAGGTCTCTTCCAACTCTGAGATTTTGGGAAATGCTGACTTGACCCGATATGCTGTGTCTTGTGGATATAGCCCTGAATACCATGACACTGAAATAGCCACAATGTAACTATTTAAACAGGACCCATGGGGAGATGGCATCATATAGTGGAGAGACCATTAGATTCAGACTCAGAAGATCTGGCTCTGCTACGCTCTTAATTTCTTCTGTATGTGAGGGAAGTGGGATAGATGACATTTAAGGTCATAATTAGCTTTGAATCTACAATTTTATATAGCTTCCTTGAAACTTGTCTATGAATTTTCCACAAGGCTACAGAGACTCCATGTGTACCAAAATGTATGGTTTATTTTTATCACATATCTACATAGTATTTAATACAATGAAATGGGTAAGTGACCTCTTTTATTGCGGATGTTACACTGATGTATTATATTCAGGAGAGGAAAAAAATGTTCAAGACATCTTTTGTTTGGATAGTCTCACCAAAATACAAATCAAAAAGTTTGTATATATGCAAGTTGTCTGGATAACCCTATTATTCATTTAATATTTTATAAATTCAGTTTTCCCATCTGCAAAATGAGAATAACGAGGCCTGACTATAGTGGAAGATATGGAGAAATAATGAGATAATGTCTGCAAAAACACTTTCAGCAATTCAGACTAGACCTGTCAGAGATGCCAAAATTTATAATGCTGCTATTTTGGTAGATGTGTATTTTTTAAATCATTTTTCTAATAGCAAAAAAAAAGAATGATAACCACTGGGTTAAATTTAAAAAAGGAAAATTAAATACTGTTAATATCCAAGGGGCACCAATGAGGACAATGAGTTTTTTACAGGCGTTCCGAATCTTGTAAGGTATTGATGGTGTCCACACCACTATTAGACAACAGTCTTATATCTTGCATGAAAGTTACCCTGTTTCAGTGCTCCTGATTTCAGTAACTCATCAAAAACTTTACTATGAATGACCTTACAGTAAAGGATAACCTCTATATGGATATATGTTGCTCCTTTTTTCCTTTTATGAAATATTTTAAACATAAAAAAAAATTATAGGGAGAAAAAAAATTCTGCCAGTTTAAAGCAAAAAGACCATCATCCATCAAGCAGCAAAATAAAAAAAAATGATTTAAAGTAATCATCTGAATTGTGTGAGTTAAAACAACAATAATAACAATAATTTTTATTATTATCATGGCTATTATGAATTTTGGGAAATGTATTTTATACAAAGTTAAAGCAATATCTGAAGCTAGCCAGAAGTAAAGTGAGCATATTATTTCCTGAAATTGGCATGCAAAGGCAAAAAAAGGGTTTTGCTAATTTCTGTTCAGATTCATTTTTTTTTCAAACATATATGGAGAACATGTACAAGCATCATAAAACTTCAGAAAAAAAGTAGTATTTGAGATGAACTCTTTCATGCATTGCATTTCACAAATGTTTCTATAAGTTTCTCTGCGGAGACTTACATTCTTGCATATTTAAAAAAATTCACAATACGGCTATCAGTGAAAGCACTTTTGACACATCTTTGGCTACGCCAAATTTCACGGAAATATGTGGTTTACAATTAATCTCCCACAGTCAAAATGCACATGAAGTTTTCCTATACAAACATGAATGATTAATTCATCCAATAGAGGGCAATAGCACACAGCCCCAGCAACATTTTATGTTTCCTTAATTATTTAATATTCTTCCATGAATGAAAATCAAGAAATTGTACATGGCACACAAGAATGATTTGTTTTCTTGATTGGAAAATATCTAAATGACTTCTAAGTAAAGTATTTTTAAATGAGAGTTTTTTTTCTACGATTAAATGAAAGTTATTATGGAGGGATGTTAAGAGTTAGTGTTAGAGGTGATAAAATGAATCACAAGTTATCTAAGTTCCACTGTTCAGCAGAGCTCTTGGGATTCATAGGCAGTTGCAAGGTTTGAACTGGGTTTGATGAACTTTCCCACATTTTTATGTTATTTTTCTACCTGTTTTTCAGAATCACAGAATTTTAAGAGCAAGAAGGAACCTTAGAGGTCATTTTGTCCAACGCACTTGTTTTCCAAATGAGAAACCTGAGAGGTGTAGCACAGAAGTGAGATGACTGGCTCCTGGTAACCCCAAAAGTTAGCGGCAGAGCCAAGAACAAAAAAGACCCAGGTTTGTCTCTCTTTCTGTTATACCATGTTGCTGCCCAAACTTATCATAGCCAGGGGACTAGTGGTGGAAATCTCATCAACATAACATTAGGAGATGCCTGTGGAAATCCCCAAACCGCTGGTTATCTCAGAGAACCATGTCCTAAAAGCCTGACTTGGAATAATGCCATTGAATTCCATTAGCCATAGTGACTTGTAGCTTTGTATCTCTAGAAATACATATGTTATAAATGTACCAAATTGGGCTTTATTTACCATGGTACCAGTGTAGCCGTAACACTAGGCAATGATTTCCAACATGGGAAAGTGCATTTTGTGGGAGCATGATTTCTAGTTTTAAAATAAATGTAAAACTTTAAACTAAGAAAGCAGAGCACTATGAATCCTTTCACTTGCTTAATTTGCATACTTCTTACAACTTTAAAAATGTTTTTAAAAGATTAATAAACACATGCCAGAGGATACATATAATAACAAAATATCAGGAAAGACTATTAAAAAAACTTCTTAGACTGACATGCTTACCATATATATATAAGGAGCTGAAAAAAAAATCCTTGAAAAGATTAGCCACTCTGATAATATGCCATTAAAATGTTTGATTTCATTAGTTTTTTTATAGTAAATAAACTAGCTTAAATTTGTTTGTTTCCTTTAAAAGATTAAGTAATGTTGAAATACTACCACCATCACTATCACCCCCACCCCAACCTAAAAAAGCATAATAATTAAAAAAAACCCAAACTCAATACACTTTCCACTCCCCAGGGCCTAAGTCATTCCCTGGCAATAGTTATACCATGACAGAGCAACAACAGGTCATTTTGGTCTATGGTGTAAAAAAAACCAAACAAACAGCTAATTAAGTAAAAGAAAAAGCCCTCAAATTGATTGATTGGTATTGTGTAAACGAACCTTTCTAACTGATTTCTCCCCATATTTGGTGCCGTACACTATACCATGTAAAGACAATAGCATGTAACAGAATGAGAGCTGGAACTAGGATTTGGAAAACTTGAATTCTTCTCCCAGGTCCACAGATCACTTAGTATGTGTCCTTTGGAAGCCTCATTTCCCTGATCTGAGAAATCAGAGGCTAGAACTAGATGATCTTTAAGGTTTACCGGTAGAATCCGAAGGTTAATATAAATGACCCTCAAACAGCCAGAAAGAGTCAATATTGAAGCATCTCACATGTTACCAGGGAGTGACCTGGCACTAAGAATTAAGGTCTTTGCAAATCTGATACTGATGGAGATGGAGAAAGGTATAGACAAGGACAGTATGACTGGAAGATTTTTCTTAAATTACATTGCTTGTCTTTTGAATGTGTACTCTCTAGGAAAAGAGAGAGGTTAATATTCCATATATGTTATACATACCTATGCATATATATGCAAATATATGTATATGTACATATATAAAACATTAATAATAAATCTTGGGTTCATTTGGAAATGTTTCATATTAAAAGGATATGTTTTTATTAGCAATATTCAGTCTGTAAATACAGAAAAATAAGAGATCTGTTTTTTTATCATCTCAAGGATCAAATCTTATATTTAATTATCTAAACTATTTGGCTTTAGAATCGTAGCAGGCTTTAGATGAAATTCAAATTAACATAAATCCTTCTAGATCCATGTTTCAGTCCATGCTGTACCTTTAAAAGTAGAGGAGGCGTCACCAAATAGCTTAAAGAAATGAAAAAAAGAGAGTGAATTACCAGAAGCACATTCAAACCAGTGGTTTTTCCTAAAATATTAAGTGGAACATACCTGTCGGAATAAATGCTGTGTGTTGCTGCAACTGTGCATGGGCTAGTGCCTGCTGACAATGCAAGACGCTGGGATTAAAGACGGCACTGGCACCGTTGCTTTTTTCAAGTGCTTGTCTCTTTGGTAAAGGGTGAAGAGCACCGGGAGGAAAGGCCTACAAATAAGGAATTTTGATAAGACTTGTAGAACGTAAAGTCAAAACATACCCAGTCTACACAGAGATAAAATATTGCGACACACTTTAAAAATTGACAGCTAAAGAGATGCCTTTGCCATGCACCTTAATTCAAACAGCAGCGATGTACAATGAGTGAGGTTTTGTTATTGAGGGCAAAAGCATGATTTCATTAACCTAAGACTGTAGCACCGCAACTATGGAAAGGGAAACTATCAAGCAACAAAAATGGCATCTGCTTTAAAAATGAGTTAAACTAGTCTAAAGGAAAAAGGCACTTGTATTATTAATATCTAGTACTTTTTTCCCCCTAACTGCACGAAAATATTTGGAGTTTAAAGTTAATAAGGATTTTAATGAGAACTTTCTTTTACCAAATCACTGAAACTTGCTTCAAAACTTTTAGAAACGGTATTAAAACATGTTAGAATTAAATGATCCTCTTTCACTTATTACATATGAAAAATGAGATGGCTAAACACTAAATTGGATATTTCCATAAATTAATAATAATGGCTGTTTTCAACTGATGTTAAAACAAAAAGCAATACAAATCTCAGTTGGTTTTCTGAAAAGCTACATGCAAAGCGAAAGGTGAAAGGTCAAAGTACCAGGTCTACAGTTGCTTCGAGAGGTCGCTTCATTGCTTTGGCAGTCGACTGAGTCTTTTAATAACAGGCAGCGAGCACATGATGGCAGTGGGCCAATGGGATTCAAGCGAATTAACATACAGGTAAACAGCAAGCAGAGGTGCATCATGGGAACGGCATTGCATTGTGGATAGGTGAGAAGGAAAAAAATATTCTGAATGCAATATACAACATACAAAACACTAGGCATGCACAACAACAAAAATGTTCTCTAAAGAAATGAATATTACACCTTGAATTAGTATTGAAGCAAAAATGCATCTACTATACCTTAGTTAAAAGCATATAAGAGAGTAAGATATAGATGTTTGAAATTCAGGAAAGTTAATTAAAATAGCAGCTTGCATACACACCATAAGCATTTTTATATTGCTTCACAGAAATGCAAAAATCTTAGAGATTACATGGGTTGATTCAGAAGAACTTCTGATAAGTTAGATGTCAAGTCAAAAATAATCTAATAATGGTTGTTTGCAGCCCAAGTTGGATAATATCACATTTTCACACCAAATCTACCATGGCAAAGTGAAGCGACAAACTGGGACAAAAAAATTCAGGCAAAAAAAAATAACAAACACCAAATTATTTAGGCAAGAGTGTTTGGGACTTTCTTTTTCTTTGGCTGAATTATGTGGACAATTGCCTCAGTTCTCCATTTTACTTTGCCATTGTGGACCTGGCAGTGTGAAGTACCCTTCTGATTTTAGCAAGCTTTGGAATTAAAGTTTTTTTCTCATTTTCCCCAATTTCATACTAAAAGTTTATATCTGTTGACTAACTTATCATCCATCCAATAGTATCTACTACATTTGGAGTTGTGGTTTAGGTGTTTTTCACTTACCGCAATATACTGAGAAAATGACACTTTTTTTTTTTAGCAATATAAGTTTTTCTGAGCTATCAAACTCATCTATATTCAGTAAATTTATATGTATATACAGAAAGATCAGTGACTGAGTTATTAGTAAGAGCATGGAACTGATGGTTAGAAAAGGAGAAACAGCTAAAAATAGCAGACTTGTTAAAATGCTTAAACCAAATAACATGTTTAGCACATAACCATACTTTGTTGCCAATATTTGCATTTAAAGGGCTGAAATGAAAACAAAGGTTGATCTGATTAGATCACAACAGAAAATTTTGCTAATATTTTCTAGTTTTTACAAAGATTCATAGTAGTATAATAGCATTCTGTGAAAATACATAGGATTGAAGGAATTGCCATAAATGAAACAAAAAAAATTCCTTTTTTGTGCAGCACAATAGGTAAGCCCCTCATGTTTAATTAACGAATTCTTACTTATGCTGGATCTATTCTAAACTGCAGATGTGGAAGAACAGACAGAAAATAAATAAATTATGGAAAAGCAGGCAGACTAACACTGAAATAGAGACATATGTTGGGCCACATTTTTCTCCATAAATAAAGTGTCACTCACGAACATTTGAAAATTCTGATTAAAAAATACGGGAGGAGAGGGAAGGAGGGAGGGAGAGACAGAGACAGAGAGACAGACAGAGAGACAGAGAAGAGATGGTCAAAGAAGGGAAAACCCACAAGGAAATGAGAAGACAGGAAATGTTTGATGAAGAAAAAGGTATTCAGGATGACTGAATGCTAAAGGCAAGACTAGGAGGAATAATGGATACAGAAGTTTAAATGAGACATGAAAAAGGGAGTCTGGGCAGAAGGTATACATTAGAATCAATGGCTGCCACTGTTGATGAACTATGGCTCCTGCTTTAAAAAAGGAACACTGGCTACATAGGTGAATTCCTGTCCGAGAAGTTACCACATCATCATACTGTTTCTGTCACTGTTCGTTTAAAACAATAAAGCTTATTTCCCTCTTAACGGAATGACGTTAAAAAAAACTTAATCAATGATAACTACAGAAGAACACATCTTTTTTTTTTCTAAAGGGAATTAAAATAAATTTGATAAACTAGCACACCTGAGCTTCAATTATCTTTATATTTCAAGTAACATATTCTCCATGTCCATTTTTTGTCATGTACTAGGGTATAACTTAGTTTCAGCAGGGCTCAATAACGCCTATGGGAACCACTGGTGTCCTTGGCAGACCTACTGAAAAGGCAAGGAATTAAAAAAAATAGGAAGAAGAAAAGGAGAAAGGAGGAAAAGAAAGGAAACAAAAAGAGAGAAGTATGTAGAGTTGGAAGTGATGGTATCATACCGTAACTGCCTCAGACCCTACTCACTGGCCTTAGAATCATCTGCCTGTCTCTGGACTATTGTGAGTCATATGGTAGTTCTAATTTTCTACGCAGTAAAACTAAGCCCTTCACTCAGTCTTAGGGATCCTAAAAGAAACTTCTCTAGAATGACGAACGTTGCTCTAATTCTTAGACACCATCGTCTCCCTCAGCTCTGAACTCCATGAAACCTTCCCCTGAGAGCTGCCTTTCTTTTCCCATTTCAATTCTGTAAATGATCTTTACTTTCTCAAACATCTTATAGAACTTTGCATAGATCCCTTCTTTGTACTTATCATATTTATACTGTGTATTATAGGTAGGTGTTCGTGTCTAACCCTCCTTAGTAGACAATATGTTTCTTGAAGGTTGGTGCTAGGCCATGTGACTTAACTTGTTTTTTTTCCCAGGGCCTAGCACATAAGCAGTACTTAATAAAGGAGTTGAATTATCCCGAATCTAGCCTTTTTTTTTTCATGGTTTCTGCCCAGATAAACTTTCCTTACCATGTTGAACCAAGCCTTGTCCTTACATCTCACTCTTCTAGACAGATCAAGAGGCTTTCTTTCTTGTTACTATTATTTTGCTAACATATGTTCACTAAGCCTTCCCTGTCCAGCTGTTAGTGAGACAGTGAATTCCTCAGGTTTGTTTTCAGTTCTGTTAAGCATGCCAGTCAACTGTGTCACTTTCTGCTATCTGACTTGGTCCAGATTTGTGATTTCGTTCATGTTAAGAGATTTCTACTTTAGGGAACTCTCTATACCAATTCAGATAATCTGCAATCACCCTGCAATTTATAGTTTCAGAGAGGAGCCTGGGACAACTCTGGGTCAAGTCACTTGCCTCTGATCATCCAGCTAGTATGTACCAAAGGCTTGAACCCAAGCTGTGCCCTCATTTACTAAGCCCTCCTGCTTCCTGTCAATGCTAATATTTTCTACACACTCATAAAAGGTTTGAATGAGATTGTAATGCATAAAATGCCCCAGAATTAGGTTTGCTGACAGAAAACTCAACTTAATTCTCTACGTTCACAGCATCACAGGGACCATGTTATCCCAAACTCCAGCCAGACCTGACACATATTGCTGCTTTGCAAGCTATTAAAGGCTTTTGCCAAAGGAATGTGCTGTCACTACAGTACTATTGTTTCAGAAAGGAATCTTTGCTGACTTGTGAGAGACCTAATTGCGCAAACACCCAAAGGCTGCCTGTTTCTCTTTAGTCAGAGTTGTCAGTTACATCTGTTGGATAATGCATTCCTTCTTCCAATAGCCAAAATAGTAGATGACCCCTCTGCAGCAAGAGAAACAGACATAAAACAAGGAATCAGCTCAAGGAAAAGGCAATTCAAAATCCTTTCTTAGTAATGGTTGATACTGGAAAGTGAAGATTTTCCCCCTTAATTTAATTTGGGTTATTTTTTTCTGCATAGAACCTAGAATCATAGGACTGGAAAGGATCTTACATGTTTAATCCATATTAAAATGACACCCAAGTTATTCCAGTGAGGCTGTATTTTAAAGATCTTTATATTGCCTTACCTTCCTTGGTAAAAGCATTTCATTGTCTGAAATTCATTTACATCTCAGATCTAACACCTGCCTATATCAATTTTGATATACATCAGTGGAAGAGTGGGCCAGTTTGAGTTAGCTCCAGCATAATCATGGACTTCAATCTATCAATATTTGCTATTTAGAACATTTAAATTTTATTAAATTTAAATTTTAAAAATTTAATCTATTAAATTAATTATAATTGTAATAACTATATTTTATTAAATATATTAAAATATATAAAATAATAAATGAAATTATTAAATTTAAATTAAAAATATTTAAGACATTTAAAAAGCTTAGCATCTTTATGAAAAACATTTTGACTTCTTAGATCTGCTGAAAAGGTCTTGGAGACTTCCACAGATCTGTACTACTCTGTGAAAACCAACAGATTACATTCTAACCTTTCGTAGATCTAATTGTTCAGTCCCTAACGTTTATCCTGTGCTTTCGTAGCTCTATATCTCTCCAGTTTCTCCTCATGAAGAGAACATAGATAGGCTGCTAGTATAAAGTTTTGGTAGGATTCAGTATTCAGAATAGGACTAAGGGCCAGGACAGGAAAACTGAAGGCCCATACAGGGTTTGACCAGGAGACAAAGGACAAGGGAACAAAGTTTGGAGGCCAGGCAAGTCCTGGCAAGGTTGAACAGAATGTCAGATTTCAACTTTGAAAAAAAGGGGCAAAATGGTCAGTTGTACCCAGTTTCTACATGTTTTTCATGAACAACTGAAACACATATAACAGATGGCAAGGTTTTAAAAGAATGCTTATATTTTCATATATGTTAACAAAATTGATTTAAATGAAAAATCAGATAACTTTTGTATGATGATTACACAGGAAAATTCTCTCGTATTAACTTTCCAGATTTTAAAAAAAATATTCTACGGAGGGAAGTAGATTATCTTTTGGTTATTATAGTTCAAGAAGCACAAAAGGAGCAGTAAAAACAGAAGCCCTGTATCTCTGGCACTTAGCACAATTTCTGGCCTATCAGGGACACAATAAATGTTTTGTTAAATTCTCTTTTTCTGGGCTAGACAATCTTACATTCTTTTACAATCTTTTTTTTTTGAGCTGGAAAAAAAACCCCAAACTTGCATTTTAACTTCAAATGTCTGCAAATTTGTTCCATAGTTCATTTACTTCCCAGGCAGTAATAACTACTGAATGAATTCTATGTGTTCATTACATTTCTTTCCGAGGTGACTAGTTCGTTGATATCATCTGGCTATATTAATTATAAAAGTCACAATTCACATTTGTGTTTTCATATCAAGAAGTAGAAGAGTATGTCTCTAGTGTACTGGCAGTGTTAGCATTAGAACAGAAACATGTTGATTTACCCAACTGAATCCACAAATCTTGCAACTGACTTCCGTTAAATAGATGTGACAACTTGTTTGAGAGGGTATGTGGCTTCTCTTTCTGTAAGAATATTTTTGGGGTTTTTTTTCAGTAGACAGTGAGAGTACCCAAAATATTGGGAATCTGAATTTAGATACAGTGTAACAATTCAAGAAACTATAGTTTTTAGTGCTACACTTACTGCAAAAACTTTCCTTAATCTGTGTTGATGATATGAAGATATTCCCCAAAGTGGGGTTGTGAACAGCTACCATCAGGTCTTGTCATGTGGGCATGTAAACTGAGCTCAGTGTTTAGAGCTCAGGAGGGTTTATGGAAACTCAGATTTATTTTTAATACCATGTATTAATACCAGATCCACCAGGGGTTGAATAAGTTTTGTGGGATAGTCTAGGAACCTAGCCGTCATTTTTCAATTTTTTTCTATTGGAAAACATTTTAGGAGTTCTAAAATTCCTTTCTACATAATTTTAAGGTGAGTTTTCTTATCTTCAAATTGGAGAAAATATTTGCACTATCTACAGCATATGGTTGTTGTGAGGAAAACACTATATATCAGTGAGTTATTAATATGCCTGTTGGTTACTTACAATTGCTTGTAAACTGAAAAAATAAAATTATAATTAAAAGATACTTCTCACAAGGTATTAAAAAAGCTAAAACTGAACTGTTTTTCACTTTGAAAAAAGTGACATAAAATGTGTCAAAATCTTATTTAGTCTAATGAAAAAGCCCTTCATACCTGGAAATAATAATTAACCACCTAATGACTGCAGTACTTCTTTCTTTTATAAAACCAGTTCCAAAAGTATTCATTTGCCAAAAAAGAAACATTAAATTTTTATATATTTTGAAATAATATTATATTGTATTTTTTGTACATGGCTCCATTGATACAGATGCATTGAAGAAGACATTAAGTTCATAGGAAATGATGAGGGAGAGGAGAAATGAGAATGAGGAAGACATGAAAAACAGCAACCCTTTGAAAGAGGCCTGAAGGACAAAACGAGGACATGAGATGGATAAATTACACATCCATATCTTAATAACTTTACCAAAAATAACAGAATTGTGTCATTGTGACAGGCTACTTTATTAAGTGCTGGTAGGCAATTAATATGAAATATATTTAAAGGAGAAATAATTGCCTATGGTCTTTCTTATCTTAAAGCAAGGCATTGTTACATCAGAATTCTTATACTAACAGAAATGAATATGCAACTACTCTGCTCAAGCAGGTAAGAGCAGAAGGTATTTTGAGAAAAAGTCTGAAACGTCTGCCTTGTTTTGTCCAACTTTGTTGCTAACGTTGCTACTCAATGAAGCTCATTAACTTCAATTACTTTTTGTTTCCCACTCTGAAGATATATAAGGTCCAAACCTTCTTCACTTGTTATAGCCAATGCTCTCAACACAGCATCTGTATATCCCCCTCCCCCCACATAGCTTGATAATAGTCTTGTACCATGAAACTAAACTGATACATTTAAGTCTGGAGGTTAAGAAATAAAGTTGGAGAGGAGAACAGGAAATAACTCTACACTCAAGGGGTTTATCTATTGTGCTGAAATAGCGAAGGAAGGGCAGACACTGAAGAAACTAGTACAGTAGGGAAGAAATGATAGCGGCATTCCCAATTTCCTAGCTACTTTGCGGGCAATACAAAGGGAACGTGGCCTCAGGAAAATTCCTACTGTTAGGGGAACCATGGCTGGGCAGGAGGAAGGTGGGAAAAGGCGAAGCTGGGGAGATGCTCACTTACCATCACTGTCGCTGCTGCAGCGGCTGCCTGAGCGGCGACGGCAGCCTGGTTGGCTTGGTGCTGAGCAGCTTTGATTTTGGCCTGCAAGTGTGCAGGAGGGTGGAAATATTTGCATTTCTCCCTCATGCAACGACCCTTTATGTAATCCATACAAACGGTTACAGTGTTGTCATTTGTATCAATCATTGTGCTGTCTGAAGGATGGGCAAAGCGGCAGTCCGTCTCTCCCCGGGCACAGTTTCCTCTCTGGAACTCCCTGCACACCTGAAAACACGCGGTAGAGAGGAGAAATTGAAGGTGACGGACCAAAAGGAAAGATGCTGTGGTTTTTCTCCCGTTAATGGTTGGTTGTTCCTTCCATTCCATTTCTGAGAAAGCCTTATTTAACCAGAACTCAACTACCCAATCAGTCCTCAGTTAAACAGTATTTTGCTTTTCTCTGCTTTTAGGATAAAGAGATAAATAACAAGAACATAAGCTGAGATCAGGGTCCTAGTAAAGAATTCACCTGCAACCAGTTATGATCTCTTCTTTGCCTTCCCACGTTTCCATGGTTTTCTCGGGGTTCCTACAGGTTTACATGTAACAAAAAGGAGCAGGGGAAGAAGGAATCAAAGCTATTTTCCCCCTTACCAAGGTAAGAGTCAGTCCTGCTATATATAATAATAATAATTGATGTCTATAATTATGAGTCTAATGAACTATAAGATCCTTAATCATCAAAGATAGGTTCAGCTACGCTCACCATAGTGTACTTGGTGAAACAAAGTGGATTAATATGTTTTAGAAACATATTATCAGGAAATGATGAAATAAAAAAGGACTTTTCCCTCAACTCTCATCTCAAAACTGCAAGTAACCAGAGCATGCCATCTCCAAAGCATTCTGTTCAACACAGTTTTACTATGTAAAGCAAAATTTCTTTAGAATTAAGAAATTCTCAGTAATTTGTTAGTACTAATGTCAGTAGTATAGAAAAATGACTAATAAAATTTTAAATTGTCTTCAGATTTTTATTCTAAAAATTAAATATTATTTTGTTAAGTGGTATTTTGTGCCTTAATCCCATTTATTGATGTATGAAAGTCTTTAACTGAGCTTAGTTCTTGGTGTGAAATGCAAGCTTCCTAAAATTCAAACATATTTTTTGAACACATTATAAAAATTTCTAGGCCTTTCTTGCTAGGAACGTTAGCTAACATTCTGTCTTTAGCTTCTAACAAGTGAGGGAAACAACTATTTTGATTTTCCTCTAAATTACATGTAAAGATTTTTCATAGCTGGAAAAAATATACTCTTTAGTCATGTTTTGCACTCATCAAGTATTCCTATTAAAGAGTATCAGGGGTGAATATACTCTGCTGTTAGAGAGTTTGTTCTTCACTTGAAATGAACTAAAACCTGCTTTGCCAAAAGCCATTTCAATTATTTTGTGTTATATTATTGTCTATTAGCAATTTATGGAAGGTCTGCCATCTCCATCACCTGGTTTTGCCTCAGCAGTGTTAACCTGCGCATTACTGTACAATGCTCAGCATCAATTCTCTTGCAAGGCCAGAAGGTGGAGCCCAAAACATTTTGCAGTTTTTTGAAAGGCAAACAATTATTTTTCATTTTATATTAAAATTGCTCATCAAAAAGGATTTGGGGATTAATTTTTTCCCCATTAGCCTTTCACAACTTTCCTTTGTAAATTTTTAAAAATCTATTTGTCCTATATTTTGTTCTGTTTGTGAGGATATTGTACCTGCTTAACAAGTATTGAAGACTAAAGTAACATGCTCAGGGTGAGAGATGATGCTGTCAGGACACTGTTAAGCCCTTTGTTTTGCGTGTGAAGAAATTTTATGATACATATTGGGCGTTGATGTGTATGAGCAAGTTAAGTATATGCTTTGTTCTGAGTACTCTGAATGAAAAAGGAGCATGGTTCCAATAAAAGCCTTCTGAAAATGTTTATTTAAATAGTGGCAGCCTGAAAGTCTAGATTCTAAAACATCTCAACATTTCATTGCCACTAGAGTTTAGTAGGCAAATATTCAACCATATATTTAACTCAAACAAATACAAGTTGAAAGAACATATTCTCATGATTGAACACAAAGGACAGCATAATTTCAAAGCACCTTTATATAAGAACTTACAGGAACTAAAACTGGAGGTAGATTTAAGTGAATTCCTCAGGAAATCTACTAGAATATTTACATTTTTTACTCATGGCCAATTTCTACCATAAGGAATGTAAAATATAAAATAAATAGATGAATTCTATAGACCAGATTCAAGCAAAAACTCAATAGTCAAAGTATTTGTTGGGGTTTTCTTGAGTTAGAACAACAGAATTATGCATTATAACTACTGAAATTATTTTAAAATCACATTTTACAATAGCCTCAAAAAATAGTTTTTAAAAATCTAGTAGTTCACTAATATTTTTACTAAATTCCCAAATTGTCATCTATTTACTAAGCACAATACTGCTACATGTCTAGTGACAGGAAACATAACTGAACAAAGCTCCGCGGGCCTTGTTTTCATTACTATTAAAATTCTAACTCACAGTCCAATTCCTTTTAATACTTCTATCTATAAACCAGTCTGCCTTTTCTTTTTTAGCATGGCTGCTTCACTGGACTGGAATTACTGTTCTTTATGCAGTCACTAGCACAGAAATGCACTTCTCATCACGAATATTAAGGAAAGTACCTCGAGTTTATCTGTCCTGAGGAGTTTCTGAGTAGCAGCTGAGCCAGGGACTGTAACAGGTGGACTTCCAGGAACAATGACAGGTGTGGTGGGTAGAATTTCAGTAGGGACTAGCCCAACTCCAGGGGTTACAGGTGTTAAGTAAGGAGCAAAACTAATTGCTGCATTTGTTCCTAGTGCTGGACCTACAGGAAACGTAGGCTGTGAAACGAAGACAACACATGAGAAAAGAAATAGATACCTTTTTGTACGTTTTTTTAAAAAAGCTTTCCTTTGAAAAAGTTAGCAATGAAAATCGAATACAATTTTTATAAATCTATTGGATGAATATTTTCATTTGTTTTAAGCAGGATTGAATAACAGCTTTAAAGGGCATATAACAGTTCTGCTAAGGGAGTTTGTTTGGTGAGAATAAATCCAAGATAGCACCTGTGCACTTGGCTCCTCCTGTAAAAAAAAATGTTCCTATAAAATAACTTCAATGTATAAAAAAACACCTGAGAACAATCTAAGCATGCAACAGTAGGGAGAAAATGGAGTTATTACTCATGCAAAGGAAAAAAAAGAAAAGTTTCATTGTGATTTCTCAGCATTTCAGATGGTTGAATAGTTACTTCCTTAGATGCTAGCTTATTACACCCCTGCATGGACTCATAGCACCATAGAACTACAGTTAGAACTTATTGAGTCTATCCTCCTCATTTTACAGGAGAGACAACTGAGTCTTAATGAGGTCATCTGTCCCAAAGCAGGGTCCCGTCTATAAATACCCAACAAATGTTCAATGACTTCTGTCCTTTGCCTTACAAGAACCTCCCCCTCCACCCCTAACCCAACATCATTCTGTCTTTTCCATTCACAAAAGAGGATAACATGAAAACCTTGATCTTCATATAGCATGACTGAGTCTGCCCACCAGTTTTTCTTCTTTCTTTGTATATCATATATGTATATATATGTATATAAGTATGTGCAAATATATGTATATATGCATATATACACATATATGTGTGTATATATATATATATATATATTCTAATTTAATGTTCTGTCCAAAATTGGGCACAAAACTTACTTTCCATGCATTTGGACCCACCTCAAAGAACCCCCTTTTTTTTCCAAACTGCCACTCAAGCACCACCTTCTATAAAAAAGCTTCACCTGAGCCTCCCACTGGTGCCCTCCATCCTTATTTTGAATTTACTTATATATGCACATATTATCTCTCCTTATAAAAAGTAAGGGCAGCTAGGTGGTGCAGTGGATAGAGCGTAGGGCCTGGAGTCCATGAAATGCAGACATCTACAAGCTGTGCGACCCTGGGCAAGTGATTTAACCCTATTTATCTCAGTTTCCTCATCTGTAAAATGAGCTAGAGAAGGAAATGGCAAACTACAACCCCAGATGGGGTCACAAAGAGTTGGACACAATTGAAAACGACTGAAGTAGACTCTGAATAAAGGTTTGTTGATTGACTGACTGTGTTTTTAGTTCCAATTCAGTTTTCTTTGGATACATTCACTTTCTTTGCATAGGAGGTGGGAAGGGAAGAAATCAGTCACCAGAAATTTGTTTTTCCTCTCTGATCACATCATAAACTGAATAATCACCATAGTTATCCATTAAATCCTCGATGACTTTGCTGCATGCTTGTTGAGAAGAAATGCTCTAAGATTTGTTTTTTATAAGAATATCAAAAGTGATGAATAAATGTTTGTAAAATGGAATGTGAACATGCAGTTCACAGGAAAACATAAATTTTTAAGCCTTGCTGTTAAAACATTCAATGACGTCCCTAAGATTTTCTTAATAAATGTTTCACTTTATCAATTCAATCTAATTCAACTCAACATTTATTAAGTTTCTGTTCTGTGGAAGGTACAATACAAGGCCAAGGTCCCTGATCTCCAAGAGATTAAATCCTAGTGGTGGACACATGCCGCATTGAGTAAATATAAATAATATACAAAATGACATAAATTAATTGAAAGATGAAGAGAGTGCTAATACATTGGATTGGAGAAACACAGATCAGGAGGGCCATTATATAGTGGGGGGTTCCTGAGTCCTACGTAGGAAGCTTAGGGATGCATGAAGGATGTGCTACAGCGAAGGTGTTTTTATATGAAAGGGTTGATAAGAATCTTTTTCTTTTTAAATACCAAATTATCTGGGCAAAGAGATTTCAAATGGGTTTCATAGAAGACAACAGATCCTTGCTATTTTATAGAATTTTTGTTTTACTCCCAGGAGAGACTGAAGAAGTCTTTACTGCAGTAACTAAGTGCTGGCTGAGCTAATTATAACCACGTTTGTCAGCACTGCTGCCTCAGCATTCTCACAAGAATCTCCCAAATCTTTAAAATTCAGACATAAGATTTACTTGGAGAAGTCCCTACATAGTCTCTCAGCATGAGAAATAAATAGTGGTTAGCTCTTCTTTCATTTCCTTTTTTTTTCCGTTCAAAATTTAGTGTATTTGTACATGAATGTTTCTCATCCATGGGTTTTCGCTGGCTTTTTATAGCTCTCATAACATAATTTGGTTCCATTAAAAAAAATCTCAGTCATTTCAAATAAATGTGAACTACAAAAGGGTAGAATTTTTGTGAAAATGTAACTCTAAAAGACCTTAACCTCCTAGGCATGATATGTGAAAATGCTCATGAAATAACTACTTTTTCTAACTGTATCATTTAAAACCTTTGGCCAATGACCAAATTCTACAATAATTGAATGAAGGAAATTTTCCTTTTCAACTTTTGTTTTCTTATTTTTAAGAAAGAATCTTCCCCTAATTCATTGTTGGTGGAGCTGTGAACTCATCCAACCATTCTGGAGAGTGGTTTGTATGCCCAAAGGGCTACAAAAATGTGCATACTCTTTGACCCAGCAATATCGCTTCTAGGACTGTATCCCCAAGAGATCATAAATATGGGAAAGGGTCCCACATGTACAAAAATATTTATAGCAGCTCTCTTTGTAGTGGCCAAAAACTGGAAATCAAGGGGATACCCATCAATTGGGAAATGGATGAATAATTATGGTATATGAATGTAATGGAATACTATTGCACCATAAGAAATGATGAACAGGAAGATTTCAGAGAAGCCTGGAAAGACTCATATGATCTGATGGGTGAGTGAAAGGAGCAGAACCAGGAGAACTTTGTGCACAGAAAAGACCACAGTGTGCGAGAGTTTTTTTCTGGTAGACTTGGAACTTCATTGCAATGCAAAGACTTAAAAAAAAATTCCCAATGATTTTCTAAGGCAAAATACCTTCCAAATCCAGAGAAAGAACTATGGAATTTAATTGCAGAATGTAACCGATCATTTTGTGTGTGTGTGTGTATTATGTTTTGGTTTGTTATACGATTTCTCCCATTTATTTTAGTTCTTCTACACAGCATGACTATAATGAAAATGTATTCAATAGGAATGTATGTGTAGCTCCTGTATAGAGTTGTATGCCATCTTGGGGAGGGAGCGGGGTAGGTAGGGGGAAAAAAATCTAAGTTTTATGGTAGTGATTGTAGAACATTAAAAATAAATAGAATGAATACACACACACACACATAAAGAAAGAATGTTCCCAACTCCAGGTTAGTTCACTTTGGGGGCATAAGCCAGGGCAGGAGCCCAAAGAACGAATACTTGAATGTTTGCAGGTAGAACCATCTCAAATCTCTTGATGACATTTTACAAATTAAACATGCCTTCAATTAAATTCCATGAAACCATTTTTTTTTTCAGAAATCCAACATATTTCACTTATCAGAAGGAATTAATAGGCTAAAGTCAATTTCATTATTTATTTTACTGTTTTAAAAGCAGCATAAGACAGCATGGAATTAGAAAGGACTGGGCTCTGAGTCAGGAATCCTGCTTCTCAGACATCCCAGCTGTGTGACCCTGCACAAGTTTCTTCACCTTTCAGTGTTCCCAGTTAGCTCTCTATAATATAAATTGCAGAGGAGATTTCTATCTGCATTGGTAGAGGAAGTTGATCACTGGAGGTCCCTATATTCATGAAATCACAGGTAGAATAAAAAAACTGATCCAAAGAAAAGATCAAGTGGTAACCAAGTTAACTTTCTATCTAGCAAGAGTTGACTTTGATGTAGCTTTGCAAGGTTTGTAAAGCACTGTAAATACATCGTGTCAACGGGCTGAACAACTCTAGGAGGTAGGTGACGTATTTTCCCCATCTGACGTGACTTGCTCAGAAACACACTGCAATTAAATGTTTGAAGATGGATTTCAACTTAGATCTTCCTAACTCCAAATCTAGGGATCTAGCTAGAGTACAAAGGATACTTCGTGGTACATAACTCATCTCCCTATTTTAAACGTTTCTCAATGCCAATAATCAAACTACGGTTTTTAGAAAGTTAGAACTCTAGCTCTTTCTTACATGATTTTAATATACATATGGAAGACACTTTATCTGAAAAGACCCTCAAACCTGAATTGTTCTTCTATATCAACTAAATTATCTTTTATATGTCTTATAAAATATTTTTCTTCTATGTCATATCTTAATAAATACTAAGCACATTGCTGTATAATATTCTCCATTAAAGACTCACCTCTCCATTATGTGACTTTTAATGAGGTGTCCCAGTATAGAAAATTATCTGTGAAGACTGGATTGTTTCTATCTCTTGTTTTATTAAGAATATGTCTGATGGTTGTATAGACTTTATCACAAAGATTTTACAGAGATATGAAAGCAGGTACATAATTTGGTGGTTGGTATCTTAAATAAAAAGAAATATAGAATCTTAAGGTTTTAAGGGAATTCTAATTCATTTAGTCCAAATCCAATGTTTTTTCTTAAAGTAAAAGCACGAATCATGCGGCTTACCAATCTTTCGGAATCTTTCCCTTTTTAATATGGGAAGTAATTCCTGAAGGTTTTTAAAATCGTTACCTTCAGCAGATTTCTTCAAAAAACGTATTTGATCAGAGCCTCACTTAACCTTTTTAAATGCTGTTGTCATTTCCTCACACATATTAGATATCAGTAACATTAGGTAATGAGACAGAGTCCAAATGTGGTAGTTTGACTGTTATTGTTCTTGAAAAACAGCTAAAAACGGCGGCATGTCTGTTCCATTATACATCTGCTGTCCTCCTGTTTCATCGACAAATTTTCTCAGGAAAATGTGGCTTAGTTGTTCGTACCACACACTCAGTTGTTTTTGTGATTTAATTCTTCTTTCTATAATGTTTTTCCAAAGTTTTTCCAGGTGAAATTGTATTTTAAACCAATATTGCTATTGGCTGCCATTTTTCTCCAATAGGCAAGGAAAGTATTTGCTTTTTTAGGCTCTGCTGGCCTCATTGATATGGTCATTATTTTATGTCAAACCTCTTCTTATAAGAAATAATGATAGCCAATGCCTTTAAAACCCCCTCATCCATTTTTTGGGATTGCTGACTATATACTGTTTAACTACAATAAACCTTATCCTCTCACCCTTGTCCCCCATCTTTTTTAGTGTATTTGTGTAGAAGATTATGGTTTAGGAAATACAGTTTTAGCTTAGAGTAATGCCAAAGTTATCTCATTAATTCATATCATACCTCACTGTGATAACTAGGAAAACACTTGTGATTTTACTGGTATGATTACGCTTTCTACAGTACTTTTACACTGCTATTCTTTGTAATTCTTGTCCACATTTTCCCATAAATTTTATAAAGATGATATACCTAATGCAATTGATATATCTTCTAATTTTTTTTCAGCATTTTGGGGGTACCAGTGTACCACTCAATCTGCCCATCTGTTTCTTTCATTCTCAACACTTGTTTTTTCTCAACACTTACTAATTCACATTTTCAGCAATGTTTTTGAGTCTCTCCTTTCCCCAGAATTGTCAGTAGTAGTAATATGCAACAACCTTCTTAGGCACAACATAAACTTTTACATTGCCTTTTGGATTAGATATAATTTAAATGCACTGAGATAACAATGTCTTCTGTTAACAAGACATAAAACATTACTGGCAAATACTGTTATTAAATTGATGAGCTTTTAAAATAGTGAGTAGATTATAGTTGTTGAAATCCCAAATATGATTCATTCGTCATCCTATTCAATTTTATACTCAATTATTATTCTGTATTGTTTTTTCAAGATATAAACATTTATGGCCCAATTTAATGGGATCCATGTCATAATATGGACAACATTCATTTTCTTTTTTCAGAGTAGATATAGTACAGTCTATCTCTTTGCTATGGATCTCACTGAAAAACTATTTAGAAATCTATGGGGTTTTTTTCTGTCAAGTTTAATCAAAAGATAAAAGTTTATGAACTTGTTGACAATATGAATGATGATCATTTATGTCATTAACATATATTTTTTCAACATTTTACATTAGGAAAAATGAAGATATGGCCACTTTATGAGAGGTGCAAATTTTATTCTTATTTTGGACCATCTTTCATGAATGTCTTCTTCCTCACTGAGACATATATTAAAACAAAAAACCAGTCACCTAACAATAAAACACATTCCCTGAAAACAGTTAAACAAAACTACCTGATACTATGATTATGACTGACGTTCCTATTATTTTGATCTTTAGTCATTAGTTAACAGAGAGATAGGATGTGTCCTTTACCTTTGCTAGTATGGTAACAAAATTATCCCTTACTTAAGTAATGCTAACAGTGGGTAGGGGAAAGAATTAAAAATATTCCCCACCTGTTAACAGGCCTCAGATACCTTTTGTTAATTTCTAATGAGGCATTGGCTCACAAATGTACAGCTAAAGTGTATATATACTCTGAGCTGAGGGTTTTGGGGCTTATTTTTTGGAAGAAGTTTGGTGTGCCAGATGAGATTTGGGGAGCTACTAAAAAGCCTCCCAGCTTTGAAAATCTAGATGTTAGTGTTCCTCTCTCTGGTAACAATAAGGCCTCTGAAGGACCAGTCACGTTTATTCCTTGAACCCTTATGGCTGATCTTACAATGGTCATTTGGCTCACGAGGCCTCGGTTTCAGGAAGATATCTGGGAGTGGGGTTTGTCGTCTAAAGGGTCTTAAGGCCTTCTTACCTCTAGGTCTAGGAAATAGTCTTGGATCACAGACAGATTACTGAAACTCCTGAGGCCTCTGTTTCTAATATAGTCACAGTAGGGGGTTTGTCTCAAAAGTTCTTGAAATCCTTGACATTTTTAATCCTCGGATATTATTAGTTATCTTACATTGAGCTATCCAGCTTTCTAGGACTCAGTTTCCTTTTGAATCACATAAAGGGTTTGGACTCTAAAGCCTCTGAAGGACTTGTCACTTTTTGTCCTTAGACACTTGTGGGTGCACATACAATGTTCATTAGACACTCTAGGCCTCAGTTTCAGGCAGAGTCCATGGAGGGGCCTCTAGTGAAAATGCTTTTCATTTTCAATGCCCACTTATATGGCTGGCTGAGAGTGATTTTTGAAGAAGACCATGACATCAGAGAAATGAAGACATGACTTGCACTGGACTTTGTTTTGAGTGAGGGAGGGCTGTGCAGGTCACCAGCCTCACTTTCTGTAAGAGTTTCTCTTTCCCTCCCAGCTTCATTTAGTAATTTTTTTTTCTTTTTCTCATTAAAAGGGCCATTCTCTGACTACTTCTTAAAGAGTCCTATTCACTCAATGGGCATTACCTCCCTCTAAATGAATACCTGAAAAGATCAAGGACCCCCACTGCAGTCTCCAGTCCTCCTGATGAATATCTGGTCACTGGACCCAGATGGCTCAGGAGCAGAAAGTGAGGCTGGTGACCTGCACAGCCCTCCCTCACTCAAAACAAAGTCCAGTGCAAGTCATGTCTTCATTTCTCTGATGTCATGGTCTTCTTCAAAAATGAAGGATGAACACAACAACAATGTATATATTGTCTATGGTCAGACAGCTGGAAGCCTTGTCTGTTGGTCTTTCTGTTTGTAATTTCTATTTGTAATTTCTCTGAAGTTCAGGGTGCTGACTTTTCCCCTGAACTAAGTGAGTGTGCTTGATTAGACTGTTGACCCCTCAAACATTGCTTTCCTTTCAGAAAAACAGATCTAAGAACCTGTCCAACAGGCCATCCTGTGTATGCCAGGGTCCTTGCGTTATAACCTATGACAAGAAGGTTGCTGGTTTTGTTTTGTTTTTTTTCCTTTATTAGGGACTATATTTACATTTTTTTGTAGTTATATTCTTTTAGATCTTTTTCTTCCTGTTGCATTACTTTTTGTATGCCTTTCCATGTTTTTATGAATTCTTCATATTTGCTGTTCCAAATTCCTGGTAATATTCCATAACATTCATGTACCACGGTTTGTTCAGACATACCACAGTGTTCTATAATCAGGAATATAGGAACCACCACATTTGAACCTAAACATCGCAATCCCAAACATGCTTGACAAAGAAGTAGAAATAGCACGTAAAATTGGGAAGAACAGTGGGGTCAGGCTAACTACATCTTCATGGCAGTAATACAATCTTTATAGCACCAAAAGTCTGCTTTAAAAGATATCTCAAGGAGGGAAAGAATACAAAGAAATGGAAAATAAAAACAAGGATAATGTTAATACCCTCAAAAAGGTGACAGAAAACAGAAATAAGCGCTCTCATGCACCCACTTACAGAGAATTATCCACATGAAATCCAAAGTATTCTTAATAAAATAAGTCAATTAGCATTTATTAAGCACCTACTAAGAGCCAAGGGCTGTGCTAATGGCTGGGGATACAGGGAAAAGAACAAGGTATTCCTTTCTCTGGAGTAATGAGGGTGAAAACATAAAAAAAAAAAAAAAAACTTTATACAAAACATGATACATACAGGATATACAATAATCAACAGAAGGAAGGAACTAGCATTAAGAAGCTTTTTATAGAAGGCATTTTTGCTGAGACTCAACTTCCTTGCCTTGGAAGCTGGGAAGTAGAGAAGAGGAAGGAGAGAATTTCAGCCACGGGAGAAAGAAATTTCAGTAAACGGCTTATGAGACGAACAGCAAGAAGGCAATGTTGTAACTGGATTTCAGAGTACCTGATGGGTGGGGGTGGGTAGGGCAGTAAGCTATAAGGAAACTGGAAAGGTAAGAAGAGGACAGATTATGGAAGGCTTTATAATCCAAATGGAGGAGATTTTATATTAGATCCCAGAGGTAATAGGGAGCCACTGGAGTTTAGTGGAAGGGGTGGGGTGACACAACCAGTCTTCTTCAGGAAGATCAGTTTGACAACTGAATGGAGGATGGACTCGACAGGGACTTGAGTCCAGAAGACCAATTAGCAGGTTATTTCAAGAGTTGACTATAGCTAGCAGAAAGGAAATAATTAGGCAGTTAATAATATAATTATTTAATAGTAAATAATTAGGCATTAAGTTGACTGTCAGAGTCAAGAAAGGGTGATTCAAAGGGTTTGTAATAAACCTTATAGAAGGTGGAGTTTGAGGTTTGCACATGTCAGCATTTACAAAAGGCAGTCATGTGCCTCAGTGTTAACCCTTAGTGGGGATGGGAGAAATGGTTGAGTATTTGGGAAATCATATTTAGGTGATGATAGTACAAAGTTTCAGAGACTCAAAGATACAATAGAATGCTAATGGTAGTATCAAGCAATGAGAAGAATTAGAAACAATACTATGGGAATCCCAGGACTTGGGTTATATATTTTCTACTGCACACTACTATAAACATCCATGGGAATATATTCTAGACAGTCCTTGAAAGGGTAAGGAATTAGAAAGGGGATGGAAAGAAAACCCTTCTTATGAAATGGAGGCAGCTAGGTGGCTCAGTCGATAGAGCACAAGAACTGGAGTCAGGAAGATCTGAGTTCAAATCTGGTCTCAGACACTGCCTAGGTATGGGAGCCTCAGCAGGTCACTTGACCTCTGTTTGTCTTAATCTGCTGGAGAAGGAAATGTCAAACCACTCCAGTATTTTTGCCAAGAAAACCACACAGACAGCACTGGTGCACTGTGGTCCATGGGGTCATGAAGAATCAGACACAACTCAGCAACAACAGCGAATGAAACAGACGACAGGAATGAGCATCTGTGGGTGTAGGTGATAGCCAGAAGAATAGACAACACCATCATCTGAATTTATGTAAGAAAGGTTTAAACAAATGAGAGAAAGACATACAGATACAGAGAGACACACAGACAGAGATAATAGCAATAAAAGTAAACTCAAGGATCTCAGAACTGCTGTGCTTTGAAATCACCTACTTGGCCTCCACTCAGTCAACTCTTCATTTTTTTCTTCCTCATTTTATCTTTGCGCTTCCTAGTCAACAAAACTACCCCATCATTCAAAAGCTAGTTCTACAAATCGCTACTTCTTGATTAGTAAGAGGTCAGACGTTGAAATCAGAACGAGACCTCTGTCTTCTCATATATGCCTCCCCCAAGCTCAACTCTTCTAGCTTTCCAGTAAACTGCAAAGATTTTAAAGCAAAAAGTTGGATTTGTTCCCATCATAATTAGAACACATGATCCTATAAAACAGGACTGTCTTTTGTATGCCCTGATCAACATCTAGCAAATGTGTTTCTCAGTCAATATGAAATTAATCACAGGCTTCTGGTAACTGGATTATGTAGCACTTACTCAAATGGACAAAGGGAATACTGTAGCTAGAAAATGAAAGTGAGAGGCACTTAACACAGGAAAAAGATGATCATTAATGCAAGCAACAATGTTATCGGAAGGAAGGCAGGGCTTAAGTATTCCTTAGCCCAGGCAGGACTGTTCTGTAATCGTGGGTACTCTGTGCTGTACAGAGGCATGGAGAGTTTAGGGATGGCCCAAAGCATCCAATCCTCAACCAAGTAAGAATAAATTCAAGCATATTCCTATCCAAAGCACAGCATTTTAATTTGGGGGCTTTCAGTAATATGTAATTTTTTGCACAATAAAGACTGATTTTTTTACACAATAGTGCTTTTTGTGTGTGTGCTTTGCTTTCAAACCTCCAAAGACTCACATAAGTGGCTTTTAAAAAAATTGGTCTTTTTAAATGAACAATTCATAAACATGAATCAAACCTAGTAGTCACATATACTCCTTCTGCCAATCTCTCATTTGCAGTCCTGAAAACAATTGCCAACTCTTTAGGGAAAATCAGTGCTTTCAAACATTATGTAAAAAGAGGACGAACATGCATTTTACAAAATAAGTGTTTATAAGCTTATTGCCTTTCCTTCCTTTCATCCCCCACTCCTAGGAATTCAGTCTTAAGGCCACTCTCTCACCCACTCCATCCTCAAGAAGAAATCCTGAAAGATGTTTTTATCTCTGCCATACAAGAAGGGAAGACCTTATGGCACTGTTTACCTTCTATGGGCTAATCCACAACTTAATTTTCTTTCCTGGCTCTGCTGTCTTGTGTCCATACGTATGCCTCTAATATTGCCAAAAGAACATTCCATATATTGACATTCTTTCCACAAAACATCAGTCTGGGGTAAGTGGAGAATTTAGAGCCCTAGGAGACCCCAGATAATTTATTTAATCCAATCCTTTCCTAGTTGAAAAAGAAGTAAACAGAGCTCTGGAGTTGGAATCAGGAAGACAAGTTCAAATCCTGCTTCATACTAGGAAGTTCTGCATCTCTGGGTAAATCCCTTTACCTCTCTGTTTTTTAATTTTCTCAACTGTTAAATGAGTACGTAGAGCTAGGCAGCTTTTGGGGGTCCTTCTAGCACTAAATCTAAGAATCTATGAAACAAGTTCAGAGAAGGCGTTACTTGACTACCTAATAAGTAGCAGGGCAATACTTTGAATCCAATTTCCTTGACCCCAATCATTAAATCAATAAATAAACATTTATTAAGCACCTAGTATGTGCCAGGCATGGTGGTTAGCACTGAGGATACAAGAAGAGGAAACATTTTCTGCCATCAAGAAGCTTATAATCTACTGGAGTGAAAAGGTTAATGGAGGGAAATGTGGTTGTCTCATAAAGTCTGAAGTCAATGATAATGACACAGACTAAGTTTACCATATGGGTAAATATCCTTATGACACAAGATTTACCAAATTTTCCACTACACTGCATGTCCAGCTCTTATTTACAAAACCTCAAGAAAATAATTCATGGGAGAAATAAATATATAGAGCAGCCATTTCCCGACACACGGAATTTGTGGCCAATCCAAGTCTTTCTTGATGTAATTTAGAGAACTACCCATTTCAAACCATGCCATCACACCTTTTCCCAGATACATATATACATGGCCCTGTTCTTGTATCTCTGAGGCTCCCAGATTATATAAGCTTTGGTTCCAGTTAAAGTGCCAGCATTTGGAGGGCATTTTTCTTTCAAGTCAATATGGTTCTGATTGTTCCCAACTTTGACCATCAGCCCCATCATTAGATAAAATGTACTCACAACTGGATGAAGCGGTGTTCCTGGAAACATAAACTGCATCTGCTGGGCAAGCATTGCTGCTGCAGTTTTTTGTTGGATCAAATTGTTCCTCCCGTTAATTTCTAGTTGAGTTTTTAAATGTGTTGGTGGGTGAAGATACTTGCAGTTCTCTCTTGAGCAACGACCCTATGAAGAAAACATTCCAAAAAAAAAATTAAAGCTTTTCAAAGGAGCTCAGTGTTGCTTCTATAACAAAGTCTACAATGGACCCAGAATCACAACCTTCTCCCTCCCCATTCTGCCCAGGCCACTCCAAAGGGTGGCATAACATCTAACGCAGACCTGTCAGAGGAGAGATGTAGAAACTCCTGAATTTGTTGCTGGGATACTGGCTCTGAAAACATGGCTTAGTAAATTGTTTGAGGGGGGCTAAAAAGAACTTCTGCTCCTGATGAACGTTATAAAGAATGGAAATGAGAGGGGAGGGCAAAGGCATAGTAATGCTGCTTCTCACAAGAGAGGTCAGAGTGCTTGCTATGAACTGATTAGAACATCTAGGTGATATAGTGGATAGTGCTGGACTTGGAGAAACGACCTGGCTACTGAACCTAAACTGGACCTAAATTCAAATCAAGTCTCAGACACTTATTAGTGGTGTGACTCTGGGCAAGTCACTTAACCCTGTCTGCTTCAGTTTCCTCATCTGTAAAATGAGCTGCAGAAGGAAATGGTAAACCGCTCCAGTATCTTTGCCAAGAAAACACCAAATTGGGGTCATGAAGAGTCAGCCACAAGTGAAAAAACAACAAATGGGAATGATCATAATGAAACCTACCTTCCAGGGTTGTTTAAATGAGACAGAATTTGTGAAGCACTCTGCAAACCTGAAGTGCTATGTAAATGCTAGCTACTATTATTAAACTGGTTTATTTGTGCCAGACAGAAGTCAAGGTAAATGTAGGCAGAACGGATAGCTATCCCTCCACTAGTGTCCTACTCCAAGGTTTCCCTCTTATCTCTGGGGTAAAATACAAACAATTTTTCTCCTTTACCTTCTAGCCAGACTGGCCTGCTTACTGTGTATTGTACATGCTAACATTCCGTCTTCTATCTCCATGCTTTTGCACAAACGATTTTCCACTTCTGGAAAGCACCTCCTCTTCACCTTGAATAATCGGTGTCTCCTTTTAAAGCTCAACTCATGTCCCCTCCTATAGAAGGGCTTATTCTTACTAGCTCCTACCCCAGATTCTAGTGCCCTTCCCCATTCTCCAAATTTGTACTTAATTTTCCATGTATGTTTTGTTCCTGTCTCCCTGTCCCAGCAGAACGCAAGCTTCTTGAGGACACAGCCTATTTAGCTTTTGTCTTTGTATCCTTTTTAGAAATTTTTTTATTAAATTATCTTATTTGTTTGCAGTGTTCTACAATCATTTCCATATATCTCAAATTTTTTCCCCTCCCTCTCACTCCGTCCCCCCTCACTCTTTGTATCTATTATATCTAGTATAATGCCTGGCACATAGTAGGTGATTAATAAATATTTATTGAATATTGAAAGAATCACGGTGCAGTGGTTACCTTAATAGTAGTGGTGCCATTAACCTGGAAAAACTTCAAGAACAAGTCTGGTAATGAACTATATTTCCACTGTCTCAGAATCATTCTAATTGTGGAGTTGCACAGCTTCGAATACTGTGGTTTTTTTGGATTACAGTAACATACCATGACCAATGTACTGAGGGGTTGCGATCTGAATCAGTGGAAGGAGTGGTCCCAGCAACGAAATTACAGTCCTTTTCCTACTGAAGCATAAGAACCATGCAGTAATCAGATTTAGGATGTCTTGCAAGATCATACTGTCCCATCATTAGAGGTGTTCAAGATGGGGCTGGATGACTGCTCATCAAGAATGACAGATTGCAAGGTGTGGTGGAAAGAACACTGAACCCAAAGGACACCTGTGTTTGAATCATACTACCTCAGCAGTACTTCTTATTAGCTGTGAGACCCTTGGGCATAGGGCTTCATCTCAGCACCTCAGTTTACTCACCTCTACAATAGCAATAATTATATTTACATGATCTAATAGTGCTTCTATGAGGAATGCACTATATATAAATGCAAATTATTATCAGTACTCTGATTAAAATTCTTACAAAGACTATATCAAGAATTCTTAATATTTTTTATATCATGTCTAGTGAAACACAGGGAATCTCAGAAAAATGCTTTTGCATTATTGCAAAAGATAAAATACATAGAACACACAGAATTACATAGAATAAATTACACAGAATTACAAAGGAAAGCAATTACATTGAATTGTTATCAAATATATACACATGTGTCTGTGTACATATACATACATAATATTCATATACATGCAAACATACATATATAAATATATACATATATACAGTACAGATCATCTAGCTAGGATTCCTAACCTAGGATCTATAAACTTTATACACACATAGAAACACAGACATAGGTCTCCTCTCTATATGTATGTATGTATGTGTGTGTACATGTAAAGTGTACAGGCCCCAAGTTAAGAATCTTGACTAGATGATCTCTAAAGACCCTCACAACTTGGGAGATTCTGTGACTCTCTATGTCTTCTGGGTTATCTATTCACACTGTCCAAATATACCAAATAAATGTTGTTTCCTCATCAGTGATCACAGGCAAAAAGACACTCCTTTACAACAACTAAGAAATTAGTCAAAAGAGAAGGTTTCTAAGGAACTTATAAATTCCTACAGTTTTTTGCAGGTTACATAAATGTGAAACTAAGCATATGAGAACAGGTACACTGATGTCTGGTGATTGAGGTATGGCAAAAAAGATAACAGTGACAGTGTAAATGCCTCATGATAAAACTGCTAAGGGTGTGTGTGTGTGTGTGTGTGTGTGTGTGTGTGTGTGTGTGTGAGAGAGAGAGAGAGAGAGAGAGAGAGAGAGAGAGAGATGCTAGGGGAGTTCGGACACTACACTTTGCTCAGTTAGGTGACAGCCATGCATGAGCAGGGACCTGAGTAGTAACAGAATTTGCAATGAAATAAGATTTAAACTTTACTTTCCTAAATAACAATATTTTTTATGCATCATCTATTCAGAACGAAATGTTTACTTTAGGTGATAAGTTTCTAGACAACAAATGCCCAGATCAAGATATGCTAACCAGCATTATGGCTGAGTTATTAATAATCATTGTTATTCGTCTACTGACCATCCAGGGAATGATCTTGCTTACAAGACTCGTTAAAAAGCAGATAAGAGAACAGTAGATATGACATCAGTTGTCTAACTCAATATCTATAGTTGTTAACATGCTTTACACAGTCTTAGTGTACTTTTGGGCAGCCTATAATTTTCTGGGCTTGACCTACCTTTCCCAATTGCAGGCTCTATGCTCAGAAATAGTGAGTCAGTTTTTACGAAGGATAGCTAATCTCCTAGGGAGAGCTCTGTAGCAGTGTTCAATCAATGTGTAAAAAAAGATAGGGCTGATACTGAATTTGTAAATGTTCCCCTGCCCCGTGATCAGTTTTAAACAATGCAGAGCCCAGCATTCCCCTCTTTCTCAGGTCATTAATACTGATATGCACAAATGCTTGCTTCATATATATGTATTATATATATTTATGTATATATGTGTGTGTATGTATATATGTATGCATGTATACACACATATATCTCCAAGGATTCAGGAAGGCATGCACAGACCTATGAATGAAATGAATAAAAAGGCTGGTGTTACAGAAAGCATAGAATTCCAGAATGAAGGATGAGAACGTGTTATATTTCTATACACCAACCAATTTAACTGTTAAGACTTGACTCTTAACATAATTGTCTGTATGATGGCTAATCTTTCTGTTTGCTTCGATGTTAGTTATACTGAGAAGAAAAGCATCTGTTTGGGGCTGAGAAACAGTGTTTGTTTGCAAACACCAGTTAGCATCCTGAACTGGTTGGTAATTTATTAATGGAACTCTATTTCCATGAGAGTTAATGCAACTTCCTATTGTGCCTTCCTCATTCCCAGTAGGAATAATGTGCAATACTGCCTTTCACAGAAGAATAGATTGGGTAGGAGGAAGTGATATCCGAGAAAGAATGTAGATCTTTGGGGGCATTATGTATTATTCAGTTGATTCTGCAATTGAACATGGAGTACTGATAAGTGAAAAAGAAGCATTATTGATGGCAAGATGACCGATGCTTACAAATGCTACAGAATCAGCCAGGCATACACTAGTTTCTGGTTAGGGTCCGTGATGGGGAGTGGGGCCTATGGTTTTGGTTTATGACAAAGATAGCTTGAAACAATTGTCCATAATGCAATAATGTATATATTTAACATTACCTTAAACAGGATTGGGGAAGTCTCTAGAAATATTCCATCCAAAGATGCTACCCTGAACTGAGTCATTAGTTCTCAAGTATATGACCAATGGGTAGGTACATGTATTCTAAGAGAATAACACTGGCGTATACTGTATAGCAGAATCCTGAGATAAGCTCTTGTAGGCTTCAAAAATCTCAAAAAAGAAACAATTCTTTTTTGGAGAGGGAAAGGAGAGAGTTATTTAATATAGCAAACAATTTGCAAGAAAATACCCCTGTAGATAGAAGAGTTGAAAGAAAGCACCTCATTATACAAACGTGACTGAATGCCACCCAGAATGTCAGACAAAAACTGAAGAAAGCAGGGTACAGAAATGCAAGGTGCGCTGGATACATTGGAGCGAAAGATGCTGATGTGTCAGGAAAAACCTATCACCCTCTGAATTTTATACTACAAATGAGGGGACAACATGTTCTTCTGGAGAGACATTGCACAAGTTGGACTTGTCATCATTTTGCTCCCTACTGCTAATATGACTTGTTCTTTATATATTTTCCATCTCTCCCTCTCTCCCTCTCTCCTTCTCTCTCTCTCTCTCTCTCTCTCTCTCTCTCTCTCTTATTTTTAGTTCTTTATTAAAAAACACAGCAGAAATATGTGAGAAGCCAAAAGTAAGATGACTCTTACTGAATTACAGCAAAGTCAGGCATCACATTTGCAATGGCAGAGGAATTTGAGGAATGTGAAGAAGAGGAGAAAGGTTTGAGTAAAAACCATAGGGATACAGGTACATTTTGAGCTTTGAGCACATTTTGCTGCTTTTTAAAGAACAGCAAGCACAATGGGGAGGAGTCAAGATAGTGGAGTAAAGGCAGGGACTCACCTGAGCTCTCCCCCAATCCCCTCCAAATATCTTTTAAAAGTGACTCTAAATAAATTCTAGAGGAGCAGCACCTACAAAAAAGACAGAGTGAAACAAATGTCCAGGCCAAGACAATCTGGAAGGTTGGCAGGAAAGGTCTGTTGCACCTAGGTGGGAGAGGAATGAAGCTCAGCACAGGCCGCTCCAGCACAGACTAGGCCCCAGAAAACCTGGAGTAGACCTCGGGGCAACTGAATCACTGGCAGCAGACCTCTCAGTCCACAGAAGCCAAAGACAACTTCGAAGGTCAACAGGAAAGGTCTGTTGGACCTAAGTGAGAGAAGTGCAGTCCAGTGCAGGCTTTGCCAGCACAGCCCAGGTCCCAGCAAACCAGGAGCAGGTCTAGTGAGTGACTGAATCAGCTGTGGCAGAGGCAGCTGCTGCTTCTGGAGCAGCAGATGGTAAGGGGGTCAAACAACTGAAGGAGATTACAGAGGTCTTTTTGCTAGCACTGTGGTGGGACTCTGTTTCTTTGTCCATATTTGGAACTGGATCTCAATCCTGGATGGCAGTCCCAGGACTAGGAGGAGTACAGCAGAGCTTACCACCACAGTTGGGGAGGGGGTGCCCTCCTCACAGTTCCAGGGTGGAAAACAGTGTTTATGGTTGCTCACAAACCACAGCACAGGCCAGGAGAGGAGTAAATGCCACTCCTTAGATCATACCACCTTGAAGAACTGATAACTTACAGTGCCCTAGGAGCATCTCTGAAGATAGCTGTATAAAACCCCTGAAACTTGCAATAGTACACCCTCCACCCTGGAAACAGCCCTACTTTAACAAAGAGTTAAAAGTCAACAGACAGGCTTGGAAAATGAGCAAAAAACAGAAAGAAAAAGCCCTCTGACTATTGAAAATTACTATGGTGACAAGGAACATCAAAACACACACTCAGAAGACAAAATAGTCAAAGCTCCTCCATCCAAAGCCTCCAAGAAAAATATGAATTGGTCCCAGGCCATGGAAGAGCTCAAAAAGGATTTTGAAAATCAAGTAAGAGAAGTAGAGCAAAAACTGGGAAGAGAAAGAGATTGATGCAAGAAAATCATGAAAAATGAGTCAACTGCTTGGTAAAGGAGACACACACACAAACACACACACACACACCCCTTAAAAACAGACTAGACCATATGGCAAAAGAGGTCTAAAAAGCCAATGATGAAAAGATGCCTTACAAAGCAGAATTGGCCAAATAGAAAGGTAGGTCCAAAAGCTCGCTGAAGAAAATAATTATTTATTAATTATCAACTATTTTCTTATTTAATTAACCAATACTTGGTTCAAATTCCCACTTTGGCATTTACTGACTGAATTGTTGCTGCTGTAGTTGGCAGTCCATTCAATCATGTCCAACTCTGTGGGACTCTGGGATCTTCTTGGCAAAGATACTGGAATGATTTGCCATTTCCTTCTCCAGCTCATTTTACAGATGAGGAAATTAAGGCAAACAGGTTGAAGTGAATTGTCCAGGGTCATACAGCTATTAAGGTCTGAGGCCAGGTTAGAACTCAGGCTGTCCTGACTCTAGGCCCACCACTTTATCCTCTGTGGCACGTAGCTTCTCTACTACCTGTATGGCTGTGGGTAAAACTCTTAACATCTCTGAGGTCCAATGCCTCATCTGTACAATGAAATTAATAATACAAGGCTTGCACTAGCTATGTTATAGATTTTAGTTTTTTTGGTAAAGAAAATGTTAGGCAAACCTTACAGCTCTATATACATCTACAGTGTTATTGGCACAGGTCAACAGAAAATCATCTAATGAGGTATAAAAAAGCAATGTTTTTGGACTGTGACTTCATTGAAATATGGAGCTCCAGATCAGGCAGTTCCCCCTCTACCAATGCAGACTTTAAGCTGCTCAGCTTAGGGATGTTCCTGTGGCACTGAGAGGTCACCTAGGCAACATGTATCTGAGGCAGCACTTGACCATAGGTCTTCCTGACCATCAGGTTGATTTTTCTATCCATTTTGCCATATTACCTCTTTGAAAGAACTATTTAAGGTGAAAACACTAAATATACCTTCATAAATGATTATTTTAAAGAATCTGGCTCCTCATCAAACCTAACCATTTTCCCAGTTGTCTCTGTGCATAACAGTATTAATTCCCTTAAAGATAGAGTGTTGCCAATATTTTGATTTCTATGCTTCAAAGTAAGTTATGAGCCTCAAATTTTCATAGAAATGATTGCCCCACTGACAACCAAATGAGATAAATTATATTTCTTAAGTTATACTATTTGTGTAGCATGGTATTACTACTTTAGGCATTGAAGGTGAATTTCAGTGAAATATAAGATACAAGATATTCCTGATGTAGTTAGAGAGGTAAGAAGTACACATGAACATTGAAAAAAAAAACAACCTCAAGTTAATATGGTACCAGTGAACCTAATCAAGTTCAGCAAGCATTTATTAAATATTTACTATATACAAAGCATAGAGTCAGCATACAGTAGCCTATGGATCGTCCCCTTGGAGTCAGGAAGACCTGATTCAAACTCCATTTCTGACATACTGATAATGTGACCCGGAATAAGTCATCTAACTTCTCAGCGTCCCAGGCAACTCTCTATGAGTGTTAACTGTGAGGAAATTGCCAAAGGAAGATCTTTACTGAGAATTCCCTACACTGATAAAATCATAGAGTTATGTATTTAGACATACAAGTCTAAGGGGAAGGGATATACAAGTCTACTGAGTTCAATCCAATCTTTTTACAGAGGAGAAAACTAAGGCAAAAGGTAAAGTCAAAAGTATGGTACAAAAAAAAAAGCATACAAGGCATTGTTAGATGCTAAAAACATAAAGATTCAATAAAAATAATCCTTGCTCCCAAGTTGTTTACATAATTTTTTGGGTGGGTATGCAATATGCAAATAGATAAGTATATTCGTAATCATCTGGAGAGAAATAGAATACAACTTGACACTCTGACTAGAAGAATTTAAAGACAGAGATTAATGAATAATCAGTAACATCAATATTTACTCATGATATGATGACCCATCCCCCATAGTCATGAAGGGTAAGAATACCTGACAAGTCTTTGAAAGGGCTGTTGAGTACAGTGAAAATAAAAAATGTAGAAAATCTGGTTCTGGAAATGAATTGTCAAGAAACGTGACAATATCATTGTTCTCTTATGGGTCTGTATCTCCCCAAACAAAGTCATACCCCCAAAAGGACTGTGGTATACCAAGCTCAGGAAGTTCGAATTCGAATTCAGGGTAACAGTGCTGGTATGTGAGGCTGGGGAATATTTTCTTTTTGCCCCAGTATAAACAAAGAGAGGACTTCTCTTCATAGGTAGCCTAACTTCTACTGGCACCTCACTTAACCCACCTGAAATTGAACTTGCCCACTTCCTCCTATACCAGTATCCCTCCCAACTTCATCACTTTATTTATGGTCACTACCCTTCTCCCAGGAACCCAATGTTTCAAGGTTATTTTGGACTCCTCCTTTGTCCCCTTATTCAATCCTCTGTCAAGTCATGTTTGTCTTTCCTTCCATTTTCTCCAGAACACTCTTTTCTTTCCATGGTTAAGGCCCTCATTAATTCTCATTCTCATCTGAACTACTATAATAGCTTTCTGATTTGCTCATTCATCTCCGATCTCTTCCTTCTCTAATACATTCTGTATGCAAGTCCCTGACTAATCTTTAAACATATAGAATTCTGATAATTTCATTCTACAAATTAAAAAACAAAACAAAATACCTCTTCAGTTACTTCTTAGTTATATTTTTTAACCCCAGTTCCTCCCTAGAAAACTCATCGTATTTGGGGAAAAATTAGTGAACTCTGGGAGTCCAGCCCTGTGCGGTCCTATTTGTAATTGGACTGGGCCAAGAAGACAAAGACAGTCATCAATCCTAGCAGGAGAGAGTGCTGTACAGTGGAGAGATGACTTGATCTCTGAAAAGAGAACTTGGGTTTGAATATCCACTCTGCTACCTTATTAATCTGTGTGATCGTGAACCAATCATTTAAATTCCCCCGGTCCTCAGTTTATCAGTAAAATGAAGTGGTTGAACTCAGTGATCTCTTTTGTCCTAAAGTTCTACATTCTAAACATATGCTAAAGCTTTATGGCATGTCCCCCCTGTCTTGTTTTTAACTGTATCTGCAATTTCATCGGGCAGGGAGTTCCCAGAGAGGAACTTGCACTATCAATTCAGATTGGCATTTATGATTTTAAAAGAGTTGTCTAGGGTACTCAGAACTTGAGTGACTGACCAAGTGTCTATAGCTTGTGTGTGTCTGAGGCAGGACTTGAACCCAGGCCTTTCTGAATCCAACACTAAAGCTCTAGCCTCTATAGCATGTTGCTTCTCAGAGCCTGACTAATTGGGCCCAAATTCCACTTCGGCAAAAAATGACAGACACAATCGGGAGATTTTTAGAAACCATCTTGACAGGTCAGTTACCCTTTCACTGAAAGTTTGCAACCAGCTCAGTTTCCGCTTTCCCATGAAAAGAGGCTGACCAATCCCAGGTTCTAAAAGTGAAGAATATTCACCTGCAGAAACCATTCTGTGAAAACTTAACTACCTAGAAACTTGAGTATTGTTAATTCTGCAAATTTCTTGTTTTAATTATCTCTTTCTCTTTTATTGTGGCTGGCATGTCCCTTCAGCTAGTGTTTTAGCCAAAAACTACCTCCTTCTCTTATATCATCCTTGTCCTTATCCATCACCTACCCTCCAAATCTCAGAATGAAAAAAAAAAAAGAGAGCTTCAGCATTCTATCCTATCCTACACTTGAATTGGAATGTCCTCCATAGTAGCGTGGACAAGGGATCATCCAATATCCATCCACTTGAAGTCCTCCAGAAGATGTAGATCCTGTTAACTCTTGAAACTCCTGTTTCACTTGTAAATAGTTCTCATTAGGCAGTTTTCACCTTAATATCATCTACTCTATGGAACTTCTTGTCATTTAGCTTAGCTAGAGACCAAGCCCTTTAAATATCTGAAGTCATGTATTATACCCTTCCCAAGCTTCTCTTTAGGTTAAACATTGCTAGATTCTTCAACCGATGCTAGATAATAGCATAGTTTCCAAGTCCCCTAGTCATCCTAGTTGGACCTCTTTAGGTCTCTATTTGATAATGTCCTCTCAGATATGTTATTCCTAGTACAGAATACTGCATTCTGGATTGTCTGACTGGGACATAGTACAACCAGAATAAAACTTCTCTTATTCTGGAAACTGTACTTTTATTAATGCAGTCCAAGTGTGAATGAGCTCTTTAGGCTGTCATATAACACTACTGAATGTTCAGGACTCTTAGTTCCCCAAGGTTTTTGTGTATTTGCTATTGCCAACCATATCTTCTCATTCTGTACTTGTGCAGATGATATTTGGAATGCAAGTATAACTTGAGTAAAAAAAAGCTAGCATTTACAGCACTTGAAATTTTACAAAATGTTTTATACATATTATCTCATTTTATCCTTTCAACAACTCTGAGAGGTAGATACTATTATAATCCTGATTTATAGATGAGGAAACTGAGGTGATTTAAGTGACTTGCCCAGAGTCACTCAGCCGGTAAGTGTCTAAGACTGGATTTGACCTCATTCACTATAACTGGTCACTGTAAGTTCTGCACTCTATCCACTGTACCACTTAGTTGACCATTAACTTCTACCTTATTATATTTAATCCATTTTTCTAGCCTGTTAAGATTCTTCTAGGTCATGATTCACATTTGCTAGAACCTTGAAATTCAGTTAGCTTGACCCTGCTAGCTTGAAATCACTGAAGGAAGTCTAGATGTCCACCCATTTACTAGCCTCTCTATTGCGTGCTACGTAACGCTGATTGTATTACAAATACCTCTTTATCTCTGATCTTTTATTTTTATACAGATTGTTTCCAAAAGTATTATCTATTAAATCTTAAAGCTGCAATAAGAATTGTGAGACATCCTCTATGTCTTCCTTCTCATTCACTGAAACCTGGCATTTCTTTAATGATTATCCTATCTCTGGCAACCCTCTGTAAGACTCAATGCTCTTTCATCCGTTCTATCTGATTCACAGGAGTAGAAAGGGATTTGGCTGCTCCTTGTTCCCAGTGCCACTTTCCAGTCTTTGTTCTGTCATAGTCACTTAGCAAACTTTTCTTTGACTTCCATGCTATCCCACTAATCCTCTTCCTCCCACTCCCAGTCCTCAGTCCTGGTTGTAATCATCTTCTGACCTCTAGGAAACTCTTAGAATCTTATCAGCTCAGAGCTGAAAGGGGCCTGAGAGATCCTATAGTTCAGCTTCTCATTTTCAGATGAGGAAACCAAGAGAGTTGAAGTGCCTGAGCCAAAGTAGACCCTCCTTAATTAACTTAACCTTGCTAGATCTTCACATTCCAACGAGTCATCCACCAGGACACTGGCATCTATCTCGAGATTTTGCCGTCTGCCCTGCCACCCGGTGTACATTTCTATGTGCTATCCACCTCTTGCTTTGTTAACAGTAACCAAATCAATCCTACCATTGCTAATGAAGAAGACAATCAAATATTCTACAGTTCCACTCACAATCCTTAGACAACCCAGATCACAACTAAGCTACTTTATGTATTGTTTTCCCCTATTAGAATTTAAGGACCTTGAGGTCATAGACTCTCCCTTTTATATTTGAATCTCAAGTGTTCATTCAATGCCCAGAGCATAATACTTCATAATTGTGTTTTCATCCTTCATTCATACATCTCTCCCTCTATTCCTTCGTTTTTATTTTATGAAAACTAAGACCGCTGGCTATGTGCTTATTCAAATCCTTTACTCCATCCCTCAATATTTCCTGAGATCTTCCCATATGCTCTCCAGTTCTGGAAGGTGAGATGGCTTTCCTCTATGTTAAGGCTAATCCTATCCACGGGTGTGCACATTCTCTCATCTGGGGCCATGTTCCATCAACTATTTCCTCTAACTCTTTTGTCTTCACTCTCTTCCATCCCTTGCGGTTTCATCTCCTCCATGGGTTCTCGTCTATGGTGATCTGGGCAGTTTATTTTTCCTTTTAGACTAGTAAGTGCCACTGAAGTCAAAATAGATTTCCAAGTCAAAGTGAAATAAAAATAAAGAACCACACTGCTCCTCAGTCTCTTTTACTGGATCTTCATCCAGGTCAATGTTTCAATTTCCAGTCTCATATTTCCAATTACCTATTGTATGTCTAAAACCATATGCCTTTTTAAAATCTTTTAAAAGCTCCACAAGAAAAAATGAACACACTATCTTTCCCCCCCAACTGTCCACCTCTTCTAAACTTCCCTATCACTGCCAAGAACACCCTAGTCACCCAGACTCTCAATCTAGATGGTATCTTCAGTTCCTTGTTCTCTCTCAATCCCCTCTATCCCGCCATTTCTCAGATGAGCCTGATACCGACAACACCCTGGCAAGGTTCTCATCACCTCATGCCTGAACCATTGCAAATATCTACGGGTTTTCCCTGCTTCAAGTCTCTCTCCATTCTAACCCATTCTCCACTCAGCAATCAAACTGATCTTCCTAAAAGTCAACTCTGACCATGTCACTGCCTCTCACCACCCTTCAGGAAACTCCAGTAGCTCCCTATTACCTTCAGGATCAAATGTAAAATCCTCTGTCCAGTTTTAAAAGCCCTTCATAATGTGGTCCCTTCCCAGCCTCTTGTTCTTCTTCCAGCTCAGCTCACGCACGCTGTAATCCAATGGTACAGTCCCTATTGCTATTCCTTATACCAAGTCACTCAATCTGTCAATTCTGGGCATTTCAATGGCTGTCATCCATAACTGGAACTATCTCTCCTCATCTCTTCCTCCTGACTTTTTTGGCTTCTTTCAAATTCCAGCTGAAGTTCCATTTTCTATAAGACTTCGCCAGTCTTCTTTATTCTCAGTCCTCTGAGACTACTCCCAATGTATTCTGTCCATATCTCATTTGTGTATAGTTTTTTGCATTCTGTCTCCTCCTCTACACTATGAGCTCTTTGAAAACTGGGGCTTTTTGCATTTTTTGTTTGCCTTTCTGTATATCCCCAGAACTTTGCACAGTGCCTCGAACATGGTGCACAATGATTACATACTCATTTCCTTGACTTAAAGGATGGTGGTAAATGTAATATGCACATAGTAGACAGACAAATCAGAGCTGTAAAAATTTGATGGCTATTAAATTACAGGGTTTACAGTAAAATAGATGCAAGCTTAGCTGAGGAAAGATTTCAGGAACCAGTTTAATGTGAAAATTGCTACAAAATGAAGTTACTATGATATATTTTGAAAACCACCCAATCTGCTAATTTATAAATAGTCTTTGTAATCCTTTTCCAGCATGGTATTCATTGAAAATTATGTTAAAATATGGAGCAAAAGCAGCAAATATATTCATTACTTGCATACTGAAACAATTAAATTATGCCATATATACCTGATAGCCAACAGTCATTATTAGTTTCTGTGGAGTGGGAAAAAACCCCAACACATTTCATATACTCATGATTCTCAAATAGCTAAGTTGCCATATGAAATATCATTCATGAGTAATTTTTATTTAATTAATGCAATTATGTTAATTTATCATTATCATTATTTTCCCCCATTGAATTACCAAGGAAATTGTAGTAAAATAATTGTAAAGTAGTAAAAACCCATGACCTCAAATGTCTATACAAAAATACCCAAAGTTTAGGCAGTAAACAAGAGCTAAATGCCTGCCTCATAGATTTCTTTGAGATTTGGTAGGAAGAAAGCCATGTCTGAGTCATGACTCTGCAGATAGATTTATCTTGTTTAAAAAAAAAAAAACAACAAAACACAAGACATATAAAGGCTATGTGGGGGAGGGCGGAGTGACTAATGTATACTGAAAAGGCACATTTCTTGTGAGAAAATCCCAGAACCAGAGAGGAGAAGCACGATGGGGAGTGTTGGGGTGAAAAACAATGGAGAGAGAAAGAGAAATGATTTTGTCATTGGAGCATACTACACCCACCCGGACTGAAAGAGGAAACACGTGAAGAGTCTGTGAAACAGACCACAAGTCTGGTACAAAGACAAGATAGTAGTGATGGGGGACTGATTATCTGCTAGAGCCTCTCTCTGCCAAGAGCAAAGAAGCTAAAAACTTCCCGACTTACCTACTCACCATTTCAGCTTTGAAAGGGTTGAGGAACCAACAAAGGGGAATCCTATTATGGGTCCAGTTCTCACTAATAAGAAAGGATTTGTTACCGGAGTGAGAAATGATGGATGTGTGTGTGTGTGTGTGTGTGTGTGTGTGTGTGTGTGTGTGTGTGTTAGAAGGGAATCATGATGCTTCCTGGAATTTGTGGTAAAGAATTATAAGCCCAGGTATAGTCTGGGGCAAGCAGATTTCAAAGGGCTCAGAGGTGTAAACGTAGCCAGCATTCACATAGCGCTTTAAAGTTTGCAAAGTATTTTTTACATGTCATCTCATCTTCACAATAACCCTGTGAGGTACCTATTATTATTACCATGATTTTACAGATGAAGAAACGAAAGCTGAAAGAGGACATAGAAGGTTTGAACTCAGGTCCACCTGACTCCAAGTCCAGTGTTCTATTGTCTATGCCACCTATCTAAACAAAGATAGGATCCCAATGTACTAAAATGCTTTAGGGAAAGTCAGCCCAGAAAAGATGGGACATGTTCAAAAATGAAAGTCAAAAGACACAAAGGGAAATAATTCCAAAGAGGGGAAATCAGGGATTTGTCTGAAAGGAGAAATATGATTGCACCGAGAACTCACCGAACAACTTAATTTAAAAAAAGAAATCTACAGAAAATAGAAGCAAGAGCATGAAATAGGCAATGAATAGAAAAGCATGGCACAGTTCTTTCAAAATAGTATCAGGAACTCTGAATAAGCAGAGGAAGCTGAGAGAAATGCAGTGTGTTGTTTTTGCTTTGTTTTTCTCTATGAGGAGAAAAAAGGAACATCATAGTAGACCTTGTTTGGGGTGGATAGGACAGCATCTGTAGAAAGGAGCCAAAGCGGCTCCTTTACTACTTTGATTTTTTTTTCCATGGAAGGAAATGAGCTTTGCGCTGGAAAACTCAGGGCAAAAGTGACCAAGGACCTGCTACCTAAGATAAGGAAATAGTAAGGAACATCTAGCTACCCTTGACAAATGCATGTCTTTTGGTCATGATGATCTGAGCCCCTGTCATTGATATCTGAAAGATCCCAGAAAACAGCAGAGGTACCATAAAAATGGAGAAAGGTGAACGTGGTCCCCAATTTTCAGAGGAGGCAAAGGAACAAATTCAACAAATGGTAAGTTAGTGAGCTTGGCTATAAGTTTGTGAATCTTACCTTTTCCAGTTTCACTATCTTCTCATATACATCTTTTTTTTTTTTCACTCACACAATTGTCACTCTGGGGAAACCCTCATCCCCTGGTGCAACAGAGTCTTTTTGCAACAGAGTCTCCATTCAACTACAAGCCTGATCATGTGAGACTCAGATTCCCACCATACTCCCCCCTTACCTAGCTCTTAGGCGAAAAATCTGAGGGGCTCATTATTTACAGGTATGAATACGAAATCCTCTGTTTGGCCTTTAAAGCCTTTCATATTGACCCTTTCCTATTTTTTCAGTCTTCTTCCACTTTATTCCCCACTACATACTTTGAGCAACACCAGTTTTCTTCCTGTTTCTTGCATAATTTTTTTTTTTAAACGTACTGGTGTCTTGACCTGCACTAAAAAAGGCACAGCTGCTAGGGAGGTCTAGGGAGGCAACAGTCCTCTTGTACCCTACCCTTTTCAGACCTTAGCTGGTGTTTGGTGTTCAGTGCTAAAGGTGGGAGGAAAAACTGAAACAAATAGTATCTCTTCTTAATCGGGTCTCCTTGTCTTAAATCTCTCTGCCACTTTAAATCATCTTACACAGAGCCACTAAAGGGATTTTCCAAAAACTCTAGGCATCCTTATTCACTTTAGTATCAAGGATTTTTGTCTTTTTTAATACTTTAAAATTTATATGTTTGCTTGTTTTAAAATACATACGATTACTAGTACACATATATAATTTATTAATAAGTAAATACTCATGCAATGGGGTGTTTGTGCACTTTTCTTTTTTTGCTGATAGGACTGTACTATCCAAACATTTTTGAACTAGTCCTACTGCCTCATATGTCTTCTGTCTTCCTCCTGCTTAAAATTTCAGTGGAAAGGTGTTATTCAATTGGGAAAGTGAATAAAATAGTTATACCAAAACATGATTTGCAACATTATACTTAGTATTTAGATCAACTTGTTAGTCATCTATTAAGCTCCAGAATATTTTAAAATTTAAATAGATAAAATAACCAGATTGCAGAAAATTCCCTATATTGTCTATTTCAAATGGAGGAGATAGCAAATCAAAGAAAGCATTGTAAGGAAATTAACATTATGAGGGGTCTTTATGTTCCTAAGGCATTGTAATTAGCCAGAACTGCCATCAGAATGAGTCATTGCCTATTCCAAGATATTGTGCACAAAGCTATAACAAGTACTTTCCTTTCTTTGATCAGTAATTTAAGTCAATTTATTTGATAATTCATCTTTTCTTTTCCATGTACTCTATAAAGTTTTATGAATTGTATTAAATACTGCATTTCTTATTAGAATTCAGGATTTCCGAGATCTGGGTTGCACCAATGTGGGTCCTACCTCCACCGTGGCAGAACCAAACCCCCTCCAGCAATATCACAGGATCACAGAAATATTGTTTTCTTGAATTACTGTGACCAAAAAGATCCCCTTGACGATGGTCAGTGCTTTAGATTGTCCAAATTTGACTAAGCGGATCTTCGAATGATAAACACACAGTCTTTTTTTGGTACTCTACTCAAAGCGTTTCCAGCTTTGTAGGAGCAATCAATCAATAATCGTTTGTTGAGAGGCAGTGTGGTGTACTGGATAGAGAGATGACCCTGATGTCAGGAAGACCTGAATTCAGATCTCATCTCTGACACCTTACTGGCTGTGTGATCTAAGAACGTGACACCTTTCCACTGCTCTAAGCAACTTTCTAAAACTATAAATTAAAGGGGAAGTAATGATCTCCTATGGTATTGGGAAATACCCCCTAGAAGTTTCCTATACTGGTGAAATCACAACCAATCCCCAGTCTTGTGTGCTTCAGATATCAGATCTGAAAATACGAAAACAAAAATGAAACAATCCTCAATTTTAATGAGCTTGTGGAAGGGCCAATGTGTGTGTGTGTGTGTGTGTGTGTGTGTGTGTGTGCATGTATGTATGTATACATGCATATAATTTTGGAAGAAAAGTTATTGATGATATAACATTTGAAAACCTACTAATGTAATATTTGAGAATCCATAGTCACCTCCATACCCCAGTCACAGTGTGGAAACCGAAGTCAAGTATTACAAATAATGGCCTGTTGAAAATCAACCAAGAATCAGGAAGGTAGAGAACAAAGATAAGAAAGAGGATTCAACTCATACTTAAAAATAAGAAGGTAGTTGAGTCTGGTATGGCAGTGCCCAAAGGCCAAGCAGACACAAAGACTATATCCTAGGTAAAAATTTCTGGGGGATAAAGTCATTTACCTACAGATGAGAAGATGAGATTAGGGGTAAAAGTTGCTTAGGCCAAAGGTGTGAAAAGAGGCAATACAGAAACAAAAACTATAGGCTATGTGTAAATATATATTTCTCCTGCTAGGGGGCATGCTTTAGGAGATAATTGGATTTTTTAAATTGTCTTGCTCATTCTTATCTGTCTTTAAACCCTTTATCAATTGGCTCTTTCACTGCAGTATGCAAATATAGCCAGGTCTTCACCCTAGCAGTACCTGTACTCATTGTTTTAATTTCCTTATATCCTACTCACTTCTCAACACCCTGAAGTTTGGCTTCTGACCTTACCGCTCAACCAAAATTTTTCTTTCTTATGTTACAGTATGTTAAATTTATCATTAAATTCATGTTAAATCCAATGAATTTTGGTGCTTATTCTATCTGTTGGCCTCCATACAACATGTGACGAGTTAACAACTCCTCTTTCATGAAGCTCTCTTCCCTTGACTCTGGATTTTCTTCCTGTTTATCTCAATATCCCTTATCTTACTATCCATATCCAGCATGGCTGTCCCCAAGTCTCTCCCGCCCCATCTTCTCTATCTCTCATGTTTCCAGGTGTAATGAGTTACAATCACAAAAGATGCCTGTGCAGCCCCTGTTACCCTCCTGAACTCTAGTTCCACATTGCAAGCTGTTTTCTGAATGGTCCAGCAATATCACAAACACGGCACACTCCAAACAGAACTCATTATCTTTCAAAAAAACCCTACTTCTTCTTAATGTCCTTGTTTTGTGTCCTAGTCACGCAAGTTCAAAGTCTCGGGCTCATCTTCAACTCCTCCTTTTCCCTCATTCTTCTTTCTATCAGTTACTCCTATCTAATCAGTTACTAGGTGTCACCCATTCATCCTACAAAACATCTTTTGCATTGACGTAGTTTTCTCTATTTTGTCTTAGTTCAAATCTCCACCAGCTTTTACCTAACCTAATGTAATTGTGGCTTAATTAGCCCCTTCTCTTCCCTCTCCAATCTGTCTGCCATAGAACTCTGACCATGTCACTCTCCTGCTCAAGAAACTTAAGCAACTCTCTTGCTTTTCAGCTGAAATACAAATGTTTTTTCTCATTTGAAGCCACTCTGACTGGAGCCAGCCCTCTGGCAGTTTAGGTTTGATACTGGAGCAAAATAAGATACTCATAGGTCATTCAACCATAATAAAATGAGATTTACTTAGCCATAGCAGGAGAAGGATATTCAAGAAGGGTAGGCATTGAAGACACTTTGAGTTGATTCATCTGAGTGAAGATCCCCTGCCTTGAGTAGCCCATCCACTAGCCAAGCTTCAGAATGCCCTTGGCACTCCTTATGGCAGCTTTCTACTCAGGCAGAGAGAACATGATGTTAGCTGTCTGAATCTTTAGTCCTTTAAGTCAACCAGGTTTCAGTGAATTTCTCCACACTTTTAAAGGAAAAACTAGCTTAACTTGCTTGGGGACAGGATGAAGATGTTACTCCTACCACAGAAGCTTTTTTAAATCTATCTCCAACCTACTTTTCCAGAATTGTTTCGCATTATTCTCTTGCATGTACTATATACATCCCCAGTCAAACTGGCCCAAACCTCTTCCCTCAAATTAAAATTTCATCTATGATTTTCATGCCTTTTCTCAGGCTGCCTCCTCAATTCAACAAGTCTGGAATACACTTCCTCTTTACCTACTCCTATATAATGATGGTGATGATGATATAATATAATACAATGTGACATATGATGGCATATAAATGCATAATAAAAGCACAAAGCAGGTTTCACAAAGTATTTTACATAGATCATTTCATCCTTACAACAATCTTTTTAGGTATAGGTACAACAGGCATTATTGTCCTTATTTTACTAATGGGAAAAAAAACTCAGAGGGGTAAAAAGACTTGCCAAGGGTAACAGATGCAGAATTTGAATGTAGGTCTCATCGGACTCCAAATCAGAATTGTCACCTTCCTTTATGGCTTAGCTAAGGTGACAACTCCTTTGGGAAACCTCTCGATCTTCTCTGACTTTGGTCTTTTTCTCCTCAGATTATCCTATATTTACTTACCTGGATATGTGTCTTACCTATCTCCTCCCATCTAAAGTCCTTGAGGGCAGTGATTGCTTTATTTTCATGCTTACTGAATCCCTAAAGCTTATTACAGCACTCAGCACACACACACACACACACAAATATATGTATGATGTATGGTGATAATAATCACATTAAGAAAAATGGAAAGAAGATTTGAATTGATAGCTGGATGCAAGTCTGAATAGGCACTGAATCCCTGAAACACTCTGAACCTACCTTTTATCCTCTAAATGTACATTTTAGCAAGAGTATTTGAGAGAAGATAAGACCAGCACACTATGCAGGATATCTAAGTTAACTAGAGACAGAATAAAGAGGATGACTTTTCTTCCTGAATTTTCTGTTCTTTGGTGTCCAATGAAGAAGAAGAAAGATCCCATCTTGGAGCAACCTTATATGACAAGCACATTTCCCTGAAATCCCAAGAATGGACTTGTCATATAGTTCTAATTGTCATAGTTGCTCCAGGATGTAATAGGTCATGCTCTTCTTCACTTTGCTCTCCCCTACCTCCACCCACACTCCCAATCTTCCCTTTATCCCCAAGATCTTGGAAACGTGGCATAATGGATTGAGAGCTAGTGGTGGAGTCAAGAAGACTTGCTTTGAAGTCCTGCCTCTGCCATATTTTGGCAAGTACATATCACACTGAATCTGGGCAAGATAATAAAAAAAAACCAACTGGTGTATAAGACAACTTTCTAAGACTTATTATGAAAGTTGCTGAGTAGGTGTCAGTGTGCACTGTTAGAGGGAGTTTCTTAGCCAGGAGTCCTCTGTAAATTAATTTATATTAAATCAAATCACATATTTAGTTATAATAATTACTTTATAGACTTAGGGTCATTTAACTAGAAGAAAGCTTGAGAAGTTATTTAGTTTATCCCCTTCATACTCTTCTCAGGAGGAAGGAAGTGGCTGAGGTCCATAGTGCTCTTCCTAAGATTTACCTTTCCTCTAGGTTGCAAACAAGACTTTTCTGAGAGTATCTACATTTGGCCATCTGGCAGTTTTAAGTATTATAGGAGAGTGGAAAAATCTTAGGACGTAAAATTATCTACAGCAAATTATAGAGTCAGAAGACTTGAATTTGAGTGCCCCAAGCAAAACCTACCAGCTTACCTTGGGTAAGTCACTTAACTATTGTGTCATAGTTTCCTCATCTTCCAAATGGGGATAATAATGCTAATACTACCTAGCTCACTGGGTTTGTCAGCTTTAAAACACTATATGAGACCTGCATAGCTTGGCAATAGATAGGGGCCAAAATGAAAATAGGCTAAACTTTTGTGGTGCAGGAAGGTTTTTAGCAGTTCACTTTCCAAGCAAAGGCATACCGAATGATTAAACCATCTCTCAAAAACATGTGTTGTTTTTTTTTGTCAAGACATAATGCAGAAGCTGCAATCAGCAAACACTTCCTAATGAAGTCACCATCAGTAAAAGACTTTCCAGCAGCAGCAATTTCTTTAGAAATCTGAAAACTACTCTTAGTAGCTGCCTCATTTTCTGTTTGCTTTCTTTTTTTTTAAATTTTAATTTATTTAACTTTTTACATTCATTTTCACAAAATTTTGGGTTACAAATTTTCTCCCCATTTATCCTCTCCCCCCACCCCAATACACTGAGCATTCTAATTTTCCCTATCACCAATCTGCCCTCTCTTCTATCATCCCTCCTTTCTCTTGTCCCCAGCTTCTCTTTTGTCCTGTAGGGCCAGATGACTTTCTAGTCCCCATTAACTGTATTTCTTATTTCCTAGTAGCAACAACAATAATACTCAACAGTTGTTCCTAAAACTTTGAGTTCCAAATTCTCCCCATCCCTCCCTCCCTACCCATTCCCTTTGGAAGGCAGGCAATTCAATATAAGTCATATCTGTGTAGTTTTGCAAATGACTTTGATAACAGTCAATGTTGTGTAAGACTAATTGTATTTCCCTCCATCCTATCCTGCCTCACATTGTTTCTATTCTGTCTTTTGATCCTGTCCCTCCCCGAGTGTTGACTTCAAATTGCTCCCTTCTCCCATTGCCCTCCCTTCCAGCTTATCTCCTTCTCCCCCACTTTCCTGTATTGTAAGATAGGTTTTCATACCAAAATGAGTATGCATTTTATTCCTTCCTTTAGTCGAATGTGATGAGGGTAAACTACATGTTTTTTTCTCAGCTCTCCTCTTTTTCCCTCCACTAAAAAGTCTCCTGCTTGCCTCTTGAATGAGATATAATTTACCCCATTCCATTTCACCCTCTCTCCTCCCACTACATTTCTCTCTCACCATTTACCTTAATTTCTTTTGAGGTATGGTCCCATCCTATTCAATTCACTCTGTGCTCTCTGTCTCTGTATGTGTGTGCACGCATGTACATGTGTGTGCTTGTGTGCAGGCGTGCGTGTGTGTATAGTCCCACCAACTACCCAGATACTGAAAAGTTTTAAGAGTTACAAATATTGTCTTTCCATGTAAGAATGTAAACAGTCCACCTTTGGTAAGTCCCTTATGACTTCTCTTTGCTGTTTACTTTTTCATGCTTCTTCTCCTTCTTGTATTTGAAAGTCAGATTTTCTTTTCAGCTCGGGTCTTTTCATCAAGAATGTTTGAAAGTCCTCTGTTTCATTGAAAGACCATATTTTCCCCTGAAGTATTATACTCAGTTTTGCTGGGTAGGTGATTCTTGGTTTGAGTCCTAGTTCCTTTGACTTCTGGAACATCCTATTCCATGCCCTTCGATCCCTTAATGTAGAAGCTGCTAGATCTTGGGTTATCCTGATTGTATTTCCACAATACTGGAATTGTTTCTTTCTAGCTGCTTGCAATATTTTCTCCTTGATCTGGGAGTTCTGAAATTTGGCCACAATGTTCCTAGGAGTTTCTCTTTTTGGATCTCTTTCAGGCAGTGATCGATGGATTCCTTCAATACTTATTTTGCCCTCTGGTTCTAGAATATCAGGGAAGTTTTCCTTGATAATTTCATGAAAGATGATGTCTAGGCTCTTTTTTTGATCATGGCTTTCAGGTAGTCCCATAATTTTTAAATTGTCTCTCCTGGATCTCTTTTCCAGGTCAGTTGTTTTTCCAATGAGATATTTCACATTCTCTTCCATTTTTTCATTCTTTTGGTTTTGTTTTGTGATTTCTTGGTTTCTTATAAAGTCATTAGCCTCCATCTGTTCCATTCTAATCTTGAGAGAACTATTTTCTTCAGTAAGCTTTTGAACCTCTTTTTCTATTTGGGTAATTCTGCTTTTGAAAGCATTCTTCTCCTCATTGGCTTTTTGAACCTCTTTTGCCAATTGAGTGAGCCTATTTTTCAAGGTGTTATTTTCTTCAGCATTTTTTTGGGTCTCCTTTACCAAGGTATTGACCCATTTTTCATGCTTTTCTTGCATCTCTCTCATTTCTCTTCCCAGTTTTTCCTTCATCTGTCTAACTTGATTTTCAAAATCCTTTTTGAGCTCTCCCATGGCCTGAGCCCATTGGACATCCACCTCGGATGTCTGGGATACAGAGGGCCCGCCCTCCACGTCTTTCCCTCATGGTAAGAATAGTTCCTCGTCATCAGAATTGAAAGGCGGGAACATCTGTCCCCCAAGAAAATAGCTTTCTATGGTCTTATTTTTCTTCCCTTTTCTGGGCATTTTCCCAGCCAGTTACTTAACTTCTGAGATTCCTCTCCACCCCCGCCTAGATCTGCCTAGCTAGTGCTTGGTGTCTGAGATTCAAATGCTGTTTTCCAGCCTCAGGGCTTTCAGTGGTGGGAGCAGCTGCTATTCAATGTGAGCTTAAGTTCTGGTGCTTGAGTGGGGGCAGGGCCACCTCCCAGCCTCAGTTCCCTCAGGGGGTTTATGCAGAGATCTTTGGTAATGGCCCTGAGCTCCTGCCTGCTTGGGGAGCTTGGGTCTGCTGCTGTCCCTTTCTCCGCTGCTTCCTCCCGAGGAGGCCCGAGCCATGGAGACACCCCGCTCTCTTCTCAACCAGCCCAGAAGTCTCTCTCACTGACCTGGAGCACCTGTGGGCAGAGGGACCTTCGCCGGCCGCCGGAGATTCCGTCCCTGAAGCCTGCTCGGATCTGCTCCTCTGGGGCTGCGCGGCCAGGGCAGCGCAGTGGTGGGCTCTGCTTTCTGGAGCGGGATGGACCCCTGGGGACGGCTTTCCAGGGCTCTCTGGAACAGAAACCTCTTCCACTATGTTTCTGCATGTCTTCCTCTGCTCCAGAATTTGTGGGGAGTTCTTTTTACAGGAAATTTCTGGGCTGTGGATTCGGAGCTAGCATACGTGAGTCTTTCTACTCGCCATCTTGGCTCCTCCCTGAGTTTACTTTCTTGAAAAAATTGTTGTTCCCCACTGAGATTTTTTAGCACTTTGGACACTTTAATTAGCTTTTCATTGATGTCCAATTTGCTTAAGTCAAGATTTTTTGATTTGAAATGGCGACAAAGATTGTATTCCTTCAGAATGGCTACTATTTCTAGGCAAACAAGGCATAATTTTGTCTCTCATGTAAGTAAACAAGTATCCATTTGCCTACTCTGGATTAAACACTCTTCTGTTTCTTTTTATTACCCATTTTATAAAGTCACCCTAAAACTTTAATATTAGACCAAAACAAACAAACAAAAAAACAAAACCAACTCCACAGCAATTGCTCACATTCAAAGAAATACTGAACTGAATGATGTTGAAGAAAGTTCCAGACATTTATGTAACTTGGAGGGTAGCCATAAAGTCAGGAAGGGGAAGAAGCTCTCATGTTGTTGCCGCCCATCTCATGGTGGGCATCTTATTCTGTCCCTGTTCAATGACAGTAATGGCTAAAAACACAGTGAAAAGATAGGACTCTTGCTCCTCTCAGCCTAGAGAGAGACTGATAGTGGTTGGTTGCTGTGGGTCACATGACAAACAGGAGAGAGTGCACCTACCCATCAAGTTACATGATGGGCGTAAGGGGAAGGTGGGTTAAACAGGCATGGATAAGCACTCATTGCCTCTTTACTTTCTTTCACATCCTCTACATTTGTCTCAGGCCACTCAATGTCCTTTGGTGGGCCGCAACTGGCCCAAGGGCCATTTGTTGTTCAGGTCTGCACTATATAATGGGTCTTACTATTTTTGTTATTTGTGATAATTTGTGATTCACTCTATACTCCTTTACTCCTATTTCCCTCAACTCCGCAGTGTCCCTTTGTGCTCCTTGAAATTCCTGCTTTACGGAAAACAAACTCGCTATCATTTGAAATATTTTTCTTTCCCATACCTTCCACCTTTGGACTCTCTCTGATACCTGGCTCCTGCTTCTCTGACCACCCTTTTGTAGCAGCAAGCACCCTGACATACACAGAAAGGTCTGATATACAAGTTCTTAGATCTGCTTTTCTAAAATAAAAGCAACTTTTGAGAGGTCAGCAGCCTACTTCAATTATATTCACCTAAGAAAATACAAACAGAAAAATAAAATCCAACAGACAGGGCTTCTAACTGTCTGACCATAAACAACACATACATCACAGCTATCACGTTCCTAATGAACTCACTACCTCACTCATTATAGCAGTTTTACCAAAACTTTCCATCTCTTCTCAAACTTGCATGCTTCTCCTTTCCTCCAAATTCTCAACTTGAGAATCCTGCTTCATATTTCACTAGAAAAACTGAGGCTATTCCATGTGGGCTCATTCTTTCACCTTCTTTGGCTCACGTCACCCAGATGCTTTCTATCGCTATCTGCGTCACCCCATCTCACATGAAGAGATAGCCTGGGAAGATATGGGCATGGATATAGACAATATGGAAACAGTAGACAAGGAGAGACTGAAGGTAAGTGAGAGTGGGGATAATAGAGGGGGACAATCTGTTGGAGGAGAGATGGAATGGGGACACTTGTGCATGTAGAGAGGTTAGCTTTGGCATGAAGATCCTCAAAAAACCCTTCCTTCATATCTCCATTCCAAATAGTTATTGTTCTATATCTGTCCTCCCTTTTGTGGGGCTGAAGAGGTCATTTTAAATTAATGTCTCTGTTTCCTTTCTTCTCACTCTCTATTCTGGCTTCCAACCTCATCATTCAACTGAAACTGCTCTCTTCAAAGTTTGGTAACAATGACTTCACAAATGTCAAAATCTATTGAGCTTTTTTTCAATCTGCATCCTTTTTGACCTCTCCTAAGCCTTTGACACTGACAATCAACATCTTCCTTTTGATATTTTGTGGTTCTGTGACACTATTCTCTCCTGGAGGAGTCGGACCACTCCTCAGTTTTCTCTACTCGATCTTCATACAGGTCATGTATCACACTTGGTTGTCCCCCGAGGTTCTCTCCTTGGCCCTTTTCTTTTCTTCCTCTGCACTGTTTTACTTGGTGATTTCATCAACTCTCATGAATTCAATTACCATCTCCGTGCAAACAATTCTCAGGTCATTTTTTTCGTGTCCTGCCCTCTCTCCAAACCTTCAGTCTTGCACCTCCAAAGCCCTATTGGACAGCTTGAACTAGATGTACCATAGATAATTTAAACTCCACATGTCCAAAAGAACTCATTATCTTTCTTCCAAAATACTCCTGCTGTGTGACTTTTCCTTTTACTTTCCCAGGCTCACAAGCTTGTTTCCATCCTTGACTCCTTATTCTCTCTTAATTCTCATTTCTAATCTGTTTCCAAGTTCTGTTGATTTTACCTGACAATGCCACTACCCTGAAGCAGGCTTTCATCACTTTATAATTGGACTACTGCAATAGCCTATTGATTGGTCTCCCTGCTTCAAGTCTCTCCCTAATACAGACCATTCTCCAATCAGCTGTCAAAATGATCTTAAAATGAAGATCTTCTAATATGTCATCCCCTCTCTCCCCCTGCTTTTTCCCAACTCAAACTCCCGTGGTTCTCTCCATAATCAAACATAAAATCCTTGTTTGGTATTCAAAGTCCATTACAACTTGAACGTGCTTCCTCCTGGCCACCTTTCAGTCTTCTTACACTTTACCTGTTTCCCTCTGTCCCCACATACTCTGAAACAATGACACTGGCTCCTTTGCTGGTTTCTTTTCTTCACAAAACACTCTTTCTCCTGTCTTAGGGCATTTTCCGTGTCTAGATTTTTCTTCTTTCTTCTTTCTATCTCCTGGCTTCCTTTAAGTTCCAACTGAATCCCTACCTTAGAAAAGAAGCCTTTCCTCATGGTCCTTAATGCTTCCATTGATTATCTCCAGTTTTCCTGTATACATCTTGTTTGTACATAGTTTTTACTTTCCCCCATTAAGCTGAGTTTCTTGGGAGCAGAAACTATCTTTTGTGCTTTTTTATATCCCCAGTATTCAGTACAGTGCCTGGCATATAATAGGAATCTAATAAATGCATAATAACTGGCTTCCCTATTACCTTAAATTTTAATATCCTAACATTATATCCACATACCATTTAGGTCTAATTTCTTGACATATTTTCATTGGATGCTACAGCATTATGTTAAAAAAAGGAAGAAACAAAGTAAGTCAATTCTTTAAATTTTTTTGCCATTTCAGATGTCTATGAAGCAATCATGTCTTCCTTTTCAATGTATTTTGTCAATACTATACGATAACTGAAAATGTCCCAGTCAAGGCTCAAAATAATCACGCAGAAGACACAATGGGCTCTCTCTTGCGCACCAGGTGATTCACTTAAATGATCCTTTTTATCAGCTGCATAATAAATACTTGTATCACTCTGCCTATACTACCCCAAAACAGTCTGTCTACAACACCTAGTTTTCATTCTATGTGAATTCTATCACTGAGACTATATGATGTGCACTCTAACGGATAGAAATGGTGACTCTGGGAAATAGGAATATTATACTTCAATATCTGAAGGATGTACACTTTCACTGGTCTTAGTATTTCTTCCATTGACATACTTGGGACCCCCTCTATAATTTGGTGACCAGTTTTAAGAGTTGCTACCCCTGAACTCATCACCTTGAAGCTAACCTAGTGATGAGTCTTTCTCACCTTAGGCAGGCTAGTCTTGCAAGAATACAACCCTTCAGCTGGACAGTCCCAGAATACTCAATTTGGTATGAGTTGCAGGAACTTGGATTCCCCTGGAATAGTACTGATCCCCTCAATATCATGATGAGGTATAGGAAGAAGACTTTAGTAAATAATAATAAAGTCCAAAAGCGTATAATCTGCATACCTCAGCAAACACAGGGCCGTAATTATAACTACAATTTTCCCATCTAATTTGGTATTTTGGAAAAAAATACATAAAAAAAGATAAATGATCATCTATCACAAGATTCATAAACATTAAGCTGCTTATCTTACCAGACAGCAAACATATTTCCAGACTTCAGTGGAACCAACAGTCATATAAAGAATTAATATAATAGGATTCCTATGTATGCAATGAGTAGTCCTCAAAGTATAGAAGTATCACTGGATTCATATTTTTCCCATAAGGAAATAAAATTTCCCTTTCATGTCTTTGCTTCTTTTGCATTTCACTGCAGTAGCATGTTCTCTACAAAATAAATGGTGTTCCCGGGCTCTGTTGTGTTCTTATCAGATAGATGGTCAATAGGCTTCAGAATTCCAGGACTTCCTCAGTTATGAAAAGATGAAATTCATCCAAAGGTCACATTATGCATTTGCTATCACTTAGTCTTAGACAGAGTGATTTTAAGCATACTGAGCCAAATTTGCCTAACTCTGATATAAACATGCTAGGGCTTCCCTGGGTTCTGATCCACAGTGTAGGGAATACTCTTATGATTGCAATGTAACCTGGATGCCTGGTTGACAGGGAATACTGGGAAGGTTTCCTAGAAATGAGATGGGATAGCAGGGGAAGAGTATTAGAAAATTATGAAGGAGGAACTAAAGAGCTGAGAGGAAAAGGGATGGAGACACCATTATCTAGTTTATGGCTTATCCTTTTTTAATGGTAAAAGAAAACATTTCATTAAAAACAATATTGTAGATGTACTAGGCTTTTACAAAGTCCTTCCACATTCATGGTCTCATTTGAGTACTCATAATTGTTTTAAGAGGAAGTTATTGAAAGAACTAGAATTCTCCTAATTGACACATGAGGAAACAGATTCTGGTAGGTTCTGTAATTTGCCTACAGCCACCGAACTAGTAAGTGACAGTACTAGGAATCCGATGACCTTATTGACATAAATTCTGTTTCTCTCTTTGTACTGAGCAGTGTTCTGAATACAGTAGGTACTAATAAAGGTATGTTAGATAAGTTACCCTCTGAGTATACATGCTGCACTGAATATCATTCTTATTTTGATTAAGGTGACCAGTGATTAAGATGCAAGATTTGTGCCCTCTTCAATTTTATTTTTTCTTCTTCAACTAGACAAAAAGTTACTGAGACTTGTTGGCTAATGATGAGAATTTTTTTTTAAAGATATACCTTTGTTAACAAAAGAAATATCACAAAGAAGAAGGAAGAAATGCCACTGCATCAGGTATTCATCAGTATGGAAATCCACAAATCTAAAGATGGAAGTATGGTGGAGAAGAGTTGAATAAAAAAAGGGAAAGGAAAGAGAAATTGAAGTAAAGTATGTGGAAAAGAGATTAGACTTCATTTGCATAGAAGAAAGAACTAGAACCACTGCATATAGGCTATATTTTAGATCAATATAAGACATTTTAAAAAATAGAATGGTTTAAAAATATAACAGACTGCATTAAAAAGTAGTGAGTCCCTTCTGTTTGGAAACGTTCATTAAGGAGTCAAAAGAGCAGAGTTTCTTAAGCTGGAGTCCACAAACAGCTACTATTCTTGTTGACTGCATTATTTTCTTACTTGCCTTGAGAAACAGTGAGGAAAGTGAAGGGGAAACTGTTAGACCCTAATTTCTCTTTTCTTCTGCCTTCTGTCTTCTTTCTTTTTCTTTCTCTACTGTTTTTCCCCTTTCATTCTCTAATCTGTGATTTTCCTGGAACTATTGTTATAAGGATACTTTTACTGCCTCCTCTTTCCCTATCTCCATCCTCCCATTCCCAATTCATGGACTCAGGTCCTGCACATCCATGCACCTCTAGTTATGTTGCCATGTTGCAAAGCCACTAGTCTAACTAATTTTGGAAGCTGAATTGAAGTAGCTTTGGTGTTGTTAGAAGATAGCTTAAACTGTAAGGTATGTTAGAAACAATTCCATACAATCACTTCATTTTACAGATGGAGAAGAAATAGATGGTTAAGTGACTTGTTCCAGTTCAGTTAGTTCCAGAACTGAGACTAATCCCCACACACCTCCAGTTCTAATTCAATGTTCCTCCCATTGGACATCACTGAGTATTCATAATAAGGATGAGGGGGCTATTCTGTGACTATGAGTAGAGATAGAAATACCTAGATTCAAGTCACGCCACTGGTCTGGGTACTTCCAGGGTTTAGTGACCCTGAATGAATCAGCAGACCTCTTAGCTGCAGATGGAGTACTGACCTGCATTAATAGAGGGAGTAACTTCTCTGGGAGCTTCCTGTACCAATGAAATTACAGATTTAGGCCAGAAATATAATATGGCATTATATATGCATGTATGTGTATGTATATTATATAAGCACATGTGTGTGTGTCTAATAGAAGTATGTATACACATTCTTTAAAAATATATTTAGATAAGTCTCAAGTAAGTACTTCACGCATTACTAATGAGTTCTTCGGTGAATCATGTTGGCTTTCTACTAAAATAAATATTCTGTGCTAAAATTTTAATAACCTACAGGTAAGAAGCAATAAGGCATACTGGATAGAGGGCTTGCCTTGGAACCAGGAACGGATAAGTTCAAGTCTCATCTCTGGCTTATACTGACAATGGAGTCCTGGGCAAGTGACTTAAACTCTCAGTTCTCTAGGCAACTCTGTAAGACTGTTATGCGGCAGAGAATGCGTCCAACTGCAAGATCTGAGAATGGGGAAAGTAATGAAATCATAGGTCCAGTTCCCAAGCACATGTATGTATGTATGTGTGTGTATAAATATCTACCTCTACGATCTTTTCCATATGGATTTATTTTTGCTGGAAAAAAATAGAAAAATTTAAACTGGTAAACTATCTAGGATATTATTGCTATTATAGATGAATTTTTTTTGATACCTGAAAGGAGTAAGAAGAAAGGGGAAAAACCTTTTGTTTAATTGTTTAATAAAAACTATAAAATATGTTCATGAAGAAAGTTTTCAGATAGGATTTGTGCAATTTTGGACAGAAATGAACTGTGGCATAAATACAAACAATTAAAAAACTTTGAAAAGATCTGAAATGATGCTTCATCTGTATATGAGCAGTATGATGCTTTAAAGGAGCAGAGGAATACACTTTATTTTTAGAAATTGATCAACTTTGTATTCTCTAGTTTAAAGGGAACTGCTATCCAAATTCAGAGGTATAACATTTCCTCAATATCCTTTTAATAAGGCCTGTTCTAAGTAGAAAGAGTTGGTAAATCTGTATCAGTCGGAGTATAAAACAGAGGATTTGTCTAACTTAAGAATAGTTAAGCTGGATTAACCAAAAAGTAGTTAGCAGAAACTTAGTTTTGAGTGATGCGGATGTTTCGGAAGGGTACAAAGACATCAAAATCTGCACTTCGGAACTGTGAGTTCCCCTAAGCACATAGGTGTTGCTTCTCCATATGTTTCACTGCCACGTTTATATAAGAATGAACTTATTCTCCTTCAAAGATACTTAATTCATTGGGGGAGAGTAGGGACCAAATCACATGTAGATTGCAATGTATTTCATTATTCATGCAATGGATTTAATATATTAGCATACGGAATATTACTATTATTATTTGATTTATTGCTAAATAAATGGTATGTGGAAAATCTAAGCATGCCATTATTGTGAATAGCAATGTTACATAAAAATAAATTTATTAGTCAGGGCTCAAGAGCTAAGGTGGTGAAAAAGGAGGGTATATAATGAAGCTATGCCTAGGATGCTAGGAGAATTTGTGTATAACTATATGGTGATAGTCTATCTCTAGGAATCCATACTTAGCCATTATAGAGACTAAATAGGAGATTATACACCTAGGTGAAAGAAATGAGGTGGTACAGGAATGTGTGGAGATGTGCACAACCCCATTGTTATTTTTATTACTGGTTTTTGTGTTTCTATCCACATATATCCCTACTATTCAAATATATGATCATATATGCATATATATATGTAAATGTACACACACTACAGGAGAGAGAATGAGAATTTGAAATTTTAGCCAATTACAGACAAGAAGGATATCTAAGCTGTTTCTATAAATCACATATAAAAGGGCTGATGATCTACAATTTCCTTTCTAGACCTAAATCCTATGGTCCTTTGATTGAGTACACTGTAATGAATCAAATATGTAGTTAAATGGGGTGGTGAGAGGAGGTTAGCTCAAAATCTCCTGTCTTATCAGAGTATAAGAACATAATAGGATGCTGTCTGTTCCTAGGATCAATACCTGTCACCATCATGGATTGTTCCTAGTATCAATAATAGTACAACATGGTGAAATCTATAAATAGCATGTTTGACTCACAGACAACGTGTGTATATAATTGTACATATTAAATAAGGTCATAGCTTAAAGCTATACATAACAGAATCACAGACCATATCTGTATCATACAATTAAACTGACTCCTGATGCTTTTTATTTTGGCTGTAGAAATAACCAACTGATCAGATTCTTGTGTAGTTCTCATGATTTACTTAACTATGTTTTTAATCTGATGTGTTTCCATGGTGCAAAGCCAGCTTTTAGTGATATAGGAGAGGGCAGACACCTACAATACGACTGGGTGCCTTCCCACTCCAGATGCTTCTAACCCCTGATATCTACTAATCCTGGAAATTTCTCTCACTCAACAACTGTCTACTCCTATGAAGGGTGAGGTATCACTGGGGTGGGGCTGACAGGGAGAGAAAACAGATTTCTGTTAATTAAAAAAATACGTTGGGGGCATGTCTACAAACATGAAATGCTGTATTAATTTTCAAATGAAGTCATCGTATTATAAGTTTTTATTTAACTGCTTTACTTTGTTACAAGAGACTTCTCATGAGATATAAGTAAATGTAAAAACAAAACAGATCAATATTTTCTAACTTAAAAAAAAACCAGGAAAAATAAGCAGCCTTCCAGATAGTTCTTTATTGCTACTAAAACGACTCAGTTAAATCTGCTCTAAATCATTAAGTATGTGAATAATAGAAAATTTCACAGGAGTAAAAACGACAACCATTGAACTGTAATTTAATGTTGTAAATATAATTCAATAACATAGGCAGCTAGGTGGTGCAATGGATCTGCATTCAGATCAAGCCTTGGACACTTACTAGTTGTGAGACCTTGGGCAAGTCACTTAACCTCTGTTTGCCTCATCTGTAAAATGAGGAAAATAATAGCACCTATGTCCCAGGATTGTTACAAGCATCTAATGAGATAATTATAAAGTGCTTAGCTATGTCTGGCATATAGTAAGAACTACATGTCAGCTATTATTATTACCGCTACTACCATGAGAGTTCTTCCTGATTTTGTCATTTCACTGCTGCTTTTACACATACTTCTGAGATGGTTTTCTTCATTAATGAGTTTACACTGATCCATCTGGCTTCTCTTGGTTATTCGCAGGATCACAGAACATCAGAGCTGGAAGATGTCTTACAAATTATCTAAGATGCAGTGCCAACTGGCATGTAGTAAGCTTTTATTAAATGCTTGCTGACTGATTGGTACAGTGTCTTTCACTGAGCGGTTGGAAGAGTTCTGCAAATCCATTGGCAAAATATAACTTTTCTCAATGGATATTAATTGTACAATTACCATCACTTGAAAGTCTATTAAAATTTTCAACATTCAGAAGAGTTCCTTATACCTGAACAGGCTGCAACCCCTTTTTTAATCTTCAGAATTCTTTGGGGAAACTGAGACTCAGGGAGGCAAAATACAGCTATATGAAGTAGAGCAGGGACTTTAGCTGGTGTTCTTTCAACATACCAGATGGTCTTTCGGGGGACATTTGCAAGACAGTTGCCCAGGGTTAAGATGGCAAGGTGAACAAAGATGTGATTATAAAGTTCTGTGCTTTGAGCAAGTAGAACAAAAAACATTCTCAGATGAACTGTGAAAGATAAATTTAGTTGTGGGTAAAATCCCAGAAGGATATTGTGAGGGTACAGATAGGTGTCATAGTGGCTAAATGGCTGGACTTGAAGTCAGGAAGATCTGAATTTAAATCCTGTCCCATATCCTAACAGTGTGACCCTGTTCAAACAACTTAACTTCTCTGTGCCTCAGTTTCCTGACCTGCAAAATGAAGATTTGATGACCTCTGAGGTCATGTCTAGCTTTAAATATGTGAACTTATTGGCCTGCCATGGGGAGGAGCAGGCTGGTTAGATCCAGCTACCTAGAATTTAATAAACCCAAATATCCCAGCCGTCAGGACAAGAACTCACCTTTTCACAAAACACTGCTTGGAAAACCAGAAAACAATCCTATAGAAAGTAAGTATAGGCCAACATTTCATACCACAAACCAAGATAAGTCAAAATGGGAACATGATTTAGACATAAAAGTAACATCATAAGCAAATTAGTGAAGCAGGGAATTACTTGCAAGATCTATGGATAAAGTTCATGACAAAACAAATATAGTGATGTTCACAGTAAGTAAAATAGACAATCTTGATTACATAAAATTAAATTTGTTTTTGGAAAAAACCCAGTGCAGATAAAATTAGAAGAAAAGCAAGAAACAAGGGAAAAAAATCCTTGCAACAAACTTCTCTGATAAAGATTTCATTTTTAAGATATACAGGGCACTGAGACAAATTGGTAAGAATGAGAGCCATTTTTCAGCTGATAAATGTTCAAAGGATATGAAAAACAATTTTCAGAAGAAGAAATTAAAACTATCAAAGCTACATAAAAATATTCTAAGTCATTTATAATTAGAAAGATGCAAATTAAAACTATTCTGAGGTAACACTTCATTTCTATTAGATTAGCTAAGCATACACAAAAGGAAAATAACAAATACTGGTAGGGCTGTGGGAAAACAAGTACTTTAGGTAGAACTGTGAACCAGTCCATCACTTCCAGAAAGCAATTTGGAACTGTGAACCAAAGGTTATTAAACTGTTCATACCCTTTGACCCAGCAATATCACTAGTAGGTCTCTGCTCCTATATATACATATATATATATATATACACACATGTACATATACACATATGTATATTTGTAGCAGCTCTTTTTGTTGTGGCAAAGAATTAGAAACTGAGGGGATCTATCAAATGGGGAATGGCTGAAAAAGTTATGCTATATGAATGTGATGGAATACTATTGTCCTATAAAACATGATAAAGGAGATGGTTTCAGAAAAATCTGAGACTTGTATGAGCTGATGTAAAATGAAGTGAGCAGAACCAGAAGAAAAACGTATACAATAACAATAACAACACTGTAAAGATAATCAACTTTGAAAGACAGTGACTCTTATCAACACAATGAGCAACAAATTCCAAAGTATTCGTGATGAATCTGCCTCTAGATAGAAAGCTGATGGACTAGTGGAATGCAAATTGAAATCATTATTTCTCTCTTTCTTGGCTGATGTGGGATTGTGTTTTTCAAGAATATAAATATTTGCAATGAGTTTTGTTTTTCTTGCTTTTTCAATGGCTGGGGGAGTGGAAGGAGAAAGGAGGAGAATTTAGAATTAGAAATAAAATAAAATTGAGTTTAAAAAGCACTAAAAAAAAGAAAACGAAGGTAACTAGACTGCTTTATATTGAAATTATGACAAGACCCTCACTAGCCTAGTACTCTGAATAAACAAACTAAATGGATATTAAATTCAATGTCTCTCCTATTGACTCTTCCTTTATATCTCCACTGTTACCACTCTAGTTCTAGGAAGAGGGAGGACATAGGATTTGTGTGCCCAATGCAAGGTTTAAATCGGTCCCTTCTTTTCCTTTCTCCCCCAATTTATTATTTAATGGATATTTTGAAACTCTACTATAATACAAAGTAAAAATGTATGCTCAATAGAAATGAGAGTTCTCTAGTATTAAAAATATGTACATTTATAGGATTATAAAATATCTCTTACTGCATCCTCCTGGTATGCCCTAAGTGAGTGTTTTCTTTGCCTGTTGCTAATACTTGCTGTAGCTGAGGTCTGTTTTACCTATTCTCTACTACTGAAACAGAGTTCTGCCTTATCTTTTCCTTTCAGTCTCTCCCACCTGAAATTTAAAGCACATTTCAGATCACATTATTCACGTACAAATCAGGATAACATCCTGATAAGACCACTGGACATCAGTGAATCTCATTTCATAGAATTTAGATCTGAGATCATGTATTTCAACTCCTTCTTTTATAGATGAAACAGGAACCCAGAGGGTAAGTGACTTGTTCAGGGTCACAGATAAATATCATGGAATAGTCTGAATTTGAACCTAGGTTCTTTGACTCCAAGTCCATTTTTTTAAATTTTTCAATATTTTCCATTTTTTTTTCTGAGTTTAAAGTCCAGCTTTTTAATTTATTATCTGTCTATGTAAAGTTGGGAAAGTTATACAATCTCTCTAGGGCACAATTTTCTAATTTATAAAATTAAGGGATTGGACAAAATGATCCCTAGCATTAATTTTAACTCTAAGTTCTTTGATACTGCTTTGACAGTTTCAAAGGCAACAAGTTGTCTGTTGAATATAATTCAAATTGACCTAGGTATGGTGGTATATTCCTGCTACTGGGGAAGCTGAGGCTGTTGGATTGCTTAAACACAGGACTTCTGCATGACATTAAGGCTAAAATCAAGCTGGTGTTGGCATTGAGGCCAGCACCAATATGGCGAGTTCTTGGGTGGGGAGAGCTGCTATGTTTCCTAAGATGGGGCAAACTGGCTCAGGTTGCACATGGAGCAGGTCAAAGCTACCTTGCTGCTGCTCAGTTGAGTCAGGTCTCTCTGACTGGCTGCTGCACTTCCAGCCAGTATGAGATGGGGAGACAAGCCACCCTCAAAAGCACAAATTCCTCAGCCAAAGCCCCTTGTGATCTGGCCCCAACCTTCCTTTTCAGTCTTATCTTATACTCTTCCTTGTCCTATGTTTTTTTAAGCTCTAGTTTCTCTATTGTCTGAAAATGTCTCATTCTTTTATAAAATTTTCCCTGCCTACAATGGCTGATCTCCCCAGATCCTCTGCTTCCAGATCCTCTCTCCTTCAGTTCTTCAAGATTCGGCTCAACTATTACTTTGTCTATTAAGACCTTCCCCGACCCTCTCACCAAGAGCTCCTATAGTGATGGAATATTAGATCTTGAAGACCATTTACTTGGATTCTTTTGTTATTTTCAATAGTCTTGGGAGGTGGGAGAGGTGAAGTGACTTCTATGATTTCCAAGTGATGTTGCTCTCCTTTAAATTCCTACAGCACTTTGATTTACCTCTTTTATTTACTCACACAACACACACACATTCACACACGCGCGCATGCGTGCACACCCCACACCCCCACCTTTTTGTGGCTATTTTTTTTCTGGTTCAGATATATCTCACCGCTTTTGGGGGTTCCCAGAGAAGAAACTTGCACTACCAGGGTACAATATGTGAACAGTTCCTCAGTACCTTCACATTTTGATTAACTGGCTTGTCCATGGTCACAGTCAATATGAGTTAGAAGCAGGCCTTGAATCTAGGCCTTCCTGACTGAAAATCTGACTTTATATTTGGTAAGCCATGCTGCCTCTTTAATTAGAGTTAATAATATTAATTTACAGTCCCATAATAATGATAATGACAACTAAACTTTCTGAAGTGTTATAAGGTTTATACTTAAAAAAAATAAAACAAACACTTTACATGTTATCTCATTTGATCCCCACAAGAACCCTGTAAAGTAGGTGCTATCATCTTTCTCCTTTTACAAATGAGACAACAAGGTTAAATGACTTGCTCACGGTCACACAGTTAATAAGTGCCTGAGGCAGGATTTGAAGTCAGGTCTTTATGACTCCATGGCCAACACTATCCACTGTGCTACTTCCATGCCTGTTCATATAGTACTTTCAAGTTTCCAAGGTGCTTTTATCAGAAGTAGGTAGTACCCTAAGCATTATCCCCATTTTATACATGAGGAAACTAAGGCTCAGAACTTACGTGAAATGCCTATAGCCCTGTATATAGCTAATAAGTGTCTTGAACCAAGATATGGTCCAAGTGCTCTGACTTAGGTACAACGTTCTTTAGGTTACACCATACTACATCTCCATGACTATTGCCACTAGACTTAGGAGGAAGACTTGCATGAGGGCACTGGAGCAGGAGATGATGCAGGTGGGATAGAATGGCCACAAGAGGACTAGGGCCAGTGGTTGCTATGAAGCCAGTTAATTATCTCAGTGCTTCCTCCTGAGTATGTCGTTAGCATACTCAGGAGAAGCAGGCAGTGGAAAGAGCCTGGCATATACCTGCAGAAAACTAGCTTTGATTTCTGTGGGGTGTAAAGGCAGGTAGAGGCAGGAAAAAAGGTGAGGTTTTCAAACACAGATGAGAAGAATAGGAAAAGCAGTCAGGACTCCCTGGGTGTTTGCCTTGCATAAATTATTTATCATTACCTTCCCTCTGACAAAAAGTAAAGGGTGGGTTATAATATTTATGTTCCTGTAGTGCTTTCTGTATTTGTGTGCCCTCATGTCTACTGTCACATGGAAATCTGTAACAAAATGGAATTGAGAGGAAATGGGGAGCAGCCAAGATGGTGAAGTAGAAAGACTCACGTATGCTAGCTCCGAATCCACAGCCCATAAATTTCCTGTAAAAAGAACTCCCCACAAATTCTGGAGCAGCGCAAGCTGTGCAGCAACCCAGTGGAGGGGATTTCCATTCCAGAGAGCTCTGGAAAGCCGTCCCCAGGGGTTCATCGCACTCCAGACAGGGGAGCCCATCCCTGCACTGCCCTGGCCGCGTGGCCCCAGAGGAGCAGATCAGAGCAGGCTTCAGGGATGGAACTTCCGGTGGCCACGAAGGTCCCTCCTCCCATAGGCGCAATAAGTCAGTGAGAGAGATGTCTGGGCTGGCTGAGAGGGGAGAATGGTGTCTCCGTGACTCGGGCTCCCTCTGGAGGCAGCGGCAGAGACAGGACAGCAGCAGACCCGGGCTCCCCAAGCAGGCAGGAGCTCAGGGCCATTACCAAAGGTCTCTGCACAAACCCCCTGAGGGAATTGAGGCTGGGAGGCAGCCCTGCCCCCACCTGAGCACCAGAACTTAAGCTCACATTGAATAGCAGCCACTCCCGCCACTGAAAGCCCTGAGGCTGGAGAACAGCATTTGAATCTCAGACCCCAAGCACTAGCTGGGCAGATCTAGGCAGGGGTGGACAGGAATCTCAGAAGTTAAGTAACTGGCTGGGAAAATGCCCAGAAAAGGGATGAAAAATAAGACTATAGAAGGCTACTTTCTTGGGGGACAGATGTTCCCACCTTTCATTTCTGATGATGAGGAACAATTCTTAGCATCAGGGAAAGACATGGAGGTCGGGGCCTCTGTATCCCAGACATCCGAGGTGGATGTCCAATGGGCTCAGGCCATGGAAGAGCTCAAAAAGGATTTTGAAAATCAAGTTAGACAGGTGGAGGAAAAACTGGGAAGAGAAATGAGAGAGATGCAAGAAAAGTATGAAAAATGGGTCAACACCTTGGTAAAGGAGACCCCAAAAAATGCTGAAGAAAATAACACCTTGAAAAATAGGCTCACTCAATTGGCAAAAGAGGTTCAAAAAGCCAATGAGGAGAAGAATGCTTTCAAAAGCAGAATTAGCCAAATGGAAAAAGAGGTTCAAAAGCTCACTGAAGAAAATAGTTGTCTCAAAATTAGAATGGAACAGATGGAGGCTAATGACTTTATAAGAAACCAAGAAATCACAAAACAAAACTAAAAGAATGAAAAAATGGAAGAGAATGTGAAATATCTCACTGGAAAAACAACTGACCTGTAAAATAGATCCAGGAGAGACCATTTTAAAATTATGGGCCTACCTGAAAGCCATGATCAAAAAAAGAGCCTAGACATCATCTTTCATGAAATTTTCAAGGAAAACTTCCCTGATATTCTAGAACCAGAGGGCAAAATAAGTATTGAAGGAATCCATCGATCACCGCCTGAATGAGATCCAAAAAGAGAAACTCCTAGGAACATTGTGGCCAAATTCCAGAATTCCCAGGTCAAGGAGAAAATCTTGCAAGCAGCTAGAAAGAAACAATTCCAGTATTGTGGAAATACAATCAGGATAACACAAGATCTAGCAGCTTCTACATTAAGGGATCGAAAGGCATGGAATAGGATATTCCAGAAGTCAAAGGAACTAGGACTCAAACCAAGAATCACCTACCCAGCAAAACTGAGTATAATACTTCAGGGGAAAATATGGTCTTTCAATGAAACAGAGGACTTTCAAGCATTCTTGATGAAAAGACCAGAGCTGAGAAGAGAGGAAATGATGCTCCCAGATTCAGCAAATACAATGTGCCAAGCACAATGTTTTTGTGTAGGGAAGATACAAAACTTTCGCCTTGGTAGAAGGGGGTACATTTCCCCTTCTCCCTTCCTATCATCCAATAGGAGCTGCCAGGAGCTGGATTTCCCTTTTTTTTAGAAATATTTAAAGAAGCAGCCTAAGGTAATTGTTATAATCTGGCCACATTCTTATCCAGGAGTAAGGGAGAAAGAAAAGTAAGGAAGGGGTACTATTCTAACCTCTAAGATTCAAGAGAAGGTACTGATATGAGCCAGAAGTACAAAGTTCCAGATGCTGTAGCAGAGAGAAGGCAAAGGGGTCCAGTCAAAAAGGAGTAGAAAAATAAGATCTGACTCTGTGAAGTATGAAGGTGATACTCCCACAGCACCCTCAAAGACAAAAGGATGTACAACACTTAATAGGCAGAGCTTCAGTAGAATAGTAAGTAATTCACAAGGAGTGACCCAAAAAAAATCTCCAGTGAAAAAAGCAAAGGGTCCTTGGAGGCTTGTAATAAGGTCAGAGAGTGAATTTTGGCTTCACCCAAAGATGGTCCCTCACCCAAGGCAGCTCTGTAAGATGCAGAATAACTGAACATGTCATTGTGTTAGACTGGCCCACTGACAGACAGGTCTCTACTTTTTACAGTCCCAAATGTGAGTCCTTTCTACACACTTTATAAATAAAAATCATGATGTTTTGAGCATCGAAACCTTAAAAGCCTGAGCACCTGTAAGGAACTGATGGCTTCCCTTAAGAGAGATACTGAAGGCCCCATATTCTGAATAAGGGGCAGGAAGTGAGAAATTCCCAAAGCGTATCCAGGTTCTTTGTGTCAGAGGTCAGTCTATTAGAAAGCTTGGATTTTTATCTCTCCTAGGAGGCAGCCTTTATCAGAAAGTATATATTTTTATCTCTTGCAGGGCTTTACACAACATTGGGCACATAGCGTGTGCTCAGTGAACAGTTGTAGAATAAATGAATGAAGGTCTGAACTCTGTGAAGTTCCAGGTACACTTCTAAACATGTCCTGATGTGGGATGAGTTAACTGAGGATGATAAAGTTGCTGATTAATCAAAGACAGTTTCTTATTTTTTAGGACCTTCAAACAGTAAAAACCGTGGGGATACACCCTTATCAGATTCTGGTTATGTAGGTGGCTCTACTTTTGGTAAAAGGCATCAAGGAATATTATTGGAAAGATTTGAAAACTGTTCTCCAGTGTGTTGTTTAAAATGTGATATCCCATTTGGATGTCATCATCTTCTTCAATGGCTCTGTAGTATCATGAAGGTGGATACATCCTTTGTTTGGCTCACATCCCACCCAGCCCTGGTGGTTCTTACCCATGCTTTCCCAAAGGATGCAGGCTTTCCTATAGGACTTTTTATATTCTAGGGTTACCGATGGAATACATAGGCCATCAAACTTCCTCCTACATGACTCACCTCTCTCCCTAGGCATACATCCCTTAGGTGACACCTTCTGCTTAACTTCTTGTGTACAATCTACTCTAGTTACATCCGTTATAGCCTACTCCCCCCACAGGTCTCTCCAGTACCCTGGGTATGACTAGTAATTTGAAGTCTTTGGAGACTGTGGCATTAAGTGATTTCAAGCCAGGAAAAGATCCCCTTGGACAAATGTTATACTGAATTTGGTGCCACACTGAACTGTGTACTTGTGAAGTTTCAGTGTACTTTCCATATGCTCTTTGATTAGACACTTTAATAAATTATGAGAAAATGCATTATGTAAAAGTTAAAAACAATAAATATTGCTGATCTCATACAAATCTCCATTTAGTACAGTAATGGTAATGGGGTTGTAGGGGAGGGAGGGAGGGACAGTGTGTACCGCTGAAACGCACAATACACAGGTATTGTAGAATTTTTTTTTTTTAAATTTTCTTTAAAAGTCTGTTCAAGGCTGAAGGTAGTGGTGGTTCAGTTGTGTCTGTCTCTTCTTGGGTTTTTTGGGCAAAGATACTGGAATAGTTTGTCATTTCCTTCTCCAGATCATTTTACAAATGAGGAAACTAAGGTGGGTGATTTGCCCAGGGTCACACAGCTAGTGTCTGTTACCAGATTTGAACTCAGGAAGATGAATCCTCCTGATGCCAGGTCCCGCACTCTATCAACTACCCCACCTAGCTGCCTGGTATAATTCTTCTTACCAGGGAGGCCAATGCTGGTGGATTGCTGGAGTGCAGGTGTTTGGAATTGCAGTAGGGCTAAAATTGATCTAGTTTCTGCACTAATCCCAGCACCAATATGGTGAGCTCTTGGGGAGGAAAATGGGAAAGTCACTAGGTTGCCTAGGCAGAGATAAACTGGCACAGATCAGTAAATGAGAAGATCGAAGCTTCTGAGCCCATCTGTAGTGAGATTTGGGCCCATAAATGGCTGTTGCCCTTCTAGCCTGGGGGCACAGGGAAATCCAATCTCCCCAAAAATAGGTCAACAAAGTCCTGGCATAGCACAAATCCCCTATTTCCTCCCTCCCTCCTTCCTGCAGGTGGATAGAGTTCCCACCAGCCCTGCTCTATCCTTATCAATGGAACAGCTGCTAATGGACTGGAAAATCTCTTCATATTCTACTTGGAGCATTAAATGCAATGAGCTGCAATCCATTACCAGCACTATAAGCAGCAAGGTACATCAAGATAAAGAAAGACCTATAACAATAAATGAAATCTGGACTTTATGCAGACAATTCTAGTTCGGTTTCATATCCCATGATATACTTTCATTCCTGAATCTGGATTTTATACAGACAATTTCATTTTATCCTATAGGACTAGTCAATTAATATATTGTCCTAAATACTTTAAACTACAAATTTTTTCCAAAACCAAACTTTATAACCAGTCTTAACACCTATAAAACAAATTGGTTGTGGAGGTGGAAAAGGACCTTTCCAACAAGGAGCAAAACTGACTGATACAGCAGATATTCCCATGGACTCTACCCTAAATGTCTGTGGAATTGCTGAGCAGAATAGAGTTGGTGGGGGATACTAAGGAGTGTGGCAATGGCCAGAATGCAGGCAAGCCAGGTGGAAAAGGAGGAAATGCAGAAATGGCTCACTGTACACCTCAATCTTCTTTTTCTGAATTCAAGGCTTAGTGTTTGGTAGAACTTTTCCATTATAGTGTCTCAGGCTATAGATATCAATTGAACTCTGAGCATGAAATACTTAGTTGTAAGGGTCACTTGTTCTGGACAGAGTTAATTTTACAGACAGGATCACAGGGCCACAGCCTTGCAGCTAGAAGGGATTTTAAAAAGTCTTTCAGCCCAAGTCCCTTATTTTACAGATGAGAAAACAGAGGCTCAGAGAGGTCATAATTTGCCCAACTTCACACAATTGGAATGTGATCACAAAGTGCTGATTCATGAAAATGTTGATAGATTTTTGTGGTGTCTCCACCTGACTAGCCTTCCTGTAATACCCCAGACATTCTTTCCCTATAGAATAGACAAAAGTTTCTTAAGTCAAGGTCTACAATTGTGCGTGAGTGTGTGTGTGTTTAATTCTGACAACTGTATTTCAACATTATTTGGTTTCATTTGTAATCCTGTATTTTGCTTTTATGCATTTAAAATATAACTCCAAAAAAGAGGCCACAGAGACTTTAACAGACTGCCAACGGGCATCCTCGTTTGACAAAAAAGGGGCTATGACGCCTCAGGATAGAGTCTATAAACAAAACATTCATTTACAAAGATAGTTTTGACAAGAGACACATCTATATGGCTAGATCTGTTAGTTCAAATTGGATGGTCCATATAAGAGTTTCTGTGTTCAAAAATATTTCTTCTACTTATAAATTTAACTACTACAATTTTATTGCTTTGGTTTAAGTAATTCTGTCCATGATGATCCCTTTTAAACCACAAATTCCCCTGGGAGGAGTAACACATTACGTTAGTAACACTTTAGTGTGAATTAGTTTAATAGATCACTGTTAGGAAGTAACAGGAGGGTCTATGGAGGAAGGCATAGAAGAGGAGGAGCATGTAGGGAGAGGTGCCCTAAATGACAAGGGCATTAACAGGGTTGGCAAAGGTGGAGTAGAAGAGAAATTTTGCGTACTTCAGAATGTTTTCAAGATTGGCACTGTATTCTACGGGAATTTTGCCAAGTTATTTCCTGGGCTAAGTCATCCATAGAATGTTTCTAAATGTCATGGGAATTTGAATGGATCCTAAAATTCTTGGTGTCTCTTAGTTTAAAATCCTGTACCACTTTTTTTTTAGATTGTATTTATTCATTCTCATTTGAATTAACATCTGGAGCAGATGCTATTTGCCTCATTTAGAGCAGTCACAGGATGGGAGAATATTTCAGTTCCGAGAAGGAAAAGAATTATGGTATAATGGACGATAGGGCAGATGGTCCCCAAAAAGCATTAACATGTGTTAGTACCTAGGTGTTCAAGAGAGGAGACTTAGAGGAAAATGCAAAAGATGTGACAAACTAGAAAATTTATCATCCCTATCTTATCATTGCTTCGTACTAAACAACTGAACTGATGCTTCCTTAGACAATCCTAATGGATCCATAAAATAAAATTTAAAAAGGTCATTAAAATAATCACAATATAGTTTTTGTTCAGACTCATGATTTTTAAAATATATTTTATTATTCATTCATTGATTTGGTTTCTATATCACATTTATTTTTTAATGTGTCTCCTCAACTGTCAAGTAAACCTTCCCTTGAAACAAAGATTAAAAAAAAACTTCAGCAAATCCTATTGACACATTTGCCCGTATTTGACAACATATGTGACATTTCTTACTTCACCATTTAGGTGGAGAAGAGAAGGAGCATTTCTTAACTCCTCTCCAGACTAAGCTTCGTTATTACAATTATACATCATTCAGTACATTTTACTATTGTTTCTGTTTACATTGTTTTCTCAGTATGTACTTCATTCTTATTCTGCTTAATCCTACAATATTTCAAGTAGGTCCATATTTCTGAGTTAGTTATTGTTTCTTAAAGCACAGTGATATTCATATGTATATATATACACACGAGTATATATGTTTATATATGTACACATACACACATACACATTTTATTCCAATCTATTTAGCAATTTCCCCATCATTCCTCAGTTTGCTTCAAGCTTTTTTGCAATAAGAAACCATGCTGGAATGACCTTTTGCTATAGTGGGATCTTTTTGTCTTATGCCTAGTAGTGTAATACCTAGGTCAAAGGTTACTGACAATACAGTCATTTTTGTCTTTTAAAGCATAATTCCAAATTGTTTCCAGGATGGCTACAGCAATTCATAGTTTTCCCAATTAGACATTAACATCCCTGTCTTCCCAAAACTCTTTCAATTTTGACTAGTTTTACAGTTCGTCATCTTTTCCAATTTGCTGAGTGTGAGGTGAAACTGGTGATTTGTTTTAATTTGCACTTCCAGTATTAATAATCTGGAGAAATCTTGAATATTATTGAGTTTAACATTATTTTGTTAATTATTTCTCTGTATCTTTTGGACAGTCATTGGGAAATAACTTTTGGAGATTATACATACGTGTGTATGTGTATGACACATAGTTAAATCTTAGTGCTTAAAAATTTTGGGATATTCTCAACATATATTTGTATTATTCCTTATATATCTGGGATATAAAATGACATCAGAGTTATTTTGTAATGCAAAGATTTTTCCTCTTCAATCAAGTTTCTTTTCTTATTCCTAACTGCATTGATTTTGTTTGTGTAAAAGTTTGGTATTTTGAATAGTACAGCACAAAATCTATAATTAATTTAGACAGCATCATAATTTTTATTACAATAGCAGCCGTGAACAAATATTATTCCTCTTGTTACTTAATATAACCTTTATTGTTATATAATTATATTTATAGAAATCTTGACTACATCTTGGTGAATTAATTCCAAAATATATTATTCATGTAGCAGTTATTCTAATGTAATTTTCTTTTTGCATAATTTCTCTTTGGATTTTGCTATTGTCTTAGAGAATATTGATCATTTTTGTATTCTTATTTTGCATCCTGTTACTTTACTGAAGAATTTTTTCCTAATAGTTTCTTTTTTGATTATCTGGACTTTTCTAAGTAAACCATTATGTTATCTGAAAATAGGCATATTCTTATCTTTTCTTTTCCATCACTTAGGCCTTTCTCTCTTTTATTATTGCTATCACTAGTTTTATAGAACTAAAAAAAAAAAAACAGGAAGAGGGGGTATCCATAGTTTATCTCTGTATTTATGAGGGAAAATTCTAGTATTTTCCTCATGGCGAATAATGCTAGTTCAGTTCCTATAGGTCCTTTTTGCTCATATTAAAATGACATTTTTATTCCTCTGCTTCTTTGGTGTTTTTTTAAAGCATAAATTTGCCTTCTTTGTCAGATGTTTCATTATCTGTTGTATTATGATTGATTGTGTTGTTTTCCAAATGTCAAACTATCTCTCCATCCCTGGTAAAAATCGAATTTATATTATAATTAGTGTTTTTGATATACTCATATCATAGGATTTTAAACCTGAAAATCTTGAGCTTATCGAGACCTCAAAAACCATGTATTTCTATCCTCTCATTTTGGATATGAAGAAACAGGCACATACGGCCAAGTCACTTACTCAAAGTCATGTGGATAGGAAGCAGCACATCTTAGGTTCTCTAAGTCAGGACCAATAACCCCAAGTCAAGTGCCTTGTGTTTATTATTGTTTTCACTGCATCACACAATCAGGATTTGCTTAAAATTTTGCAACAACACACATTGGTAACATTGCTCCACAAAGCTCATCCTTCACTTTATCTTTCAGTGGTTTAGGGATTAGTACAATATTTGATTGAAGGAAAGAACAGTGAGCTGGACTTATAGTCTCATCTCTGGATATGTGACCCTGGGCAAGTCATTTAACCTCTCTCTCTATTGTAGGCAAATCTTCAAGACTACAAAATGCAGATAAGATGTTGACCTGCATTGGTAGATGGTGTTCCTTGAAGTAGGAGTTCCCTAGCTCAGTGCAATCAAAGATCCAATCCTTATGCCCTTATGTTTTGATTGGGTTAGCAGAAGATTTAGCAATTTTGACAAGCCTTTCAAAGAATCACCTTTTAGATTTTTTAAAATCCTTTCTAGTATCTTTATATTATATTTTATTTAGTTCTTTTCTAATTTTCAAAGTTTTATCTTTTGTGCTTATTTTGGATTACTCTTTCAGGTTATTAAAAATTTTAAGCTCAGTTTATTAATTTTCTCTATATTCTGTTGATACATGTTTTCAGAGAGAAATTTTTCTCTCATGACCTTTAGATGCATCCTAGAAATTATATTTCACATAGTTATTGTTTCTTTGACCCATGCTCACAATCATAATGTCACTATTGTTTCCATTTAGGTATCTTTTGCCTCCATTCCTTAAATTAAAATTTATATTGTACTATGTAAAATAGGGCATATAATTATTTCATGTGTATATGTGTATAGATATATGAGTGTATATATACCTATGTCTGTGTTTCTATGTATTTAGTTTCTCTGTACTCTAGAAAATCATTTGTTTTTGCAAAATTATTATGTGGTATGGAGAAATATGCATATTATTTAAAATTCCCATTCAGAAGACATCATAAAATATTGAGATTTAACTTCCTTAACAGTTTATTTCTAGATTTTTCTCTTTCTTTATCTACTTCTTACAATTGTTCAGCTTAAGAGGGAAACATGACTCATTTAGAATTATTATGTTACTATCCACGTCTTTTTATAATTCAGTTAACTTTTCAATTATGAATTGAAAATGTATCAAATACTTATCTTTTCCTCAAGGTCAAAATTTATTTGCTGATGATTAGGCTTAGCTTTGCCAGATGTTATTTTAGGTTGTAACTTGAGCTCCTTTGCTTTTTGGAATATCTTTTTTCATTCTCTTTTCAAATTTTTTTTTTTGTCTGTGATCTTTTATGGCTTGCATTGGCATTCCTCAATATTTTTCCTGTTCATTTTTTGTTTTTTAATTTTAAAAAAATCTTTCTTTTCAGTTCCAAATTCTTTCCCTCCCTCCATCATTCATTGAGAAGGTAAGAAATATGATACCTTTTATTGGTTCTCCATAATAGCTGACAGGAGTTCCCTGAATGTTTGTAAAATATATTGTATGATATTTAAATTGTTCATTTTAACCAGTACATACCTTGGAGTTTTAAGGATGAAGTTTTTCCATGACTGAGTTCTTTGGATTCAACAGCTGCTCTCTATATTTAAAGCTTCTGGGAAATTTATTTGGATTATTTCTAATCACTTGGTATTCATGAGGGAAGGTTATTATACACTAGTTAGAGGCTTGGCCTTAGAGATTGGAATATCTCAGTTCAAGTCTTGTGGTGCAGATCCTTCCTTGTGACTATGGAAAAATCACTTATTCTCTTAGAGCCCCACTTGACTCTCTAAAACTATTAGATATAGAATATTTGCTGATCTGTATCAATAACTCTTCCCTGTAAGTCCACTATATAAATGAAATCTCAGATGTGATGCCAAAAAAATAGTATTCATGTTTTTGAGTTATCAAGATTTTCTGGAGGACCTAATATCCTTAAATTATTACTGTATATTCTATCTTTCAGGCTAGTTGTTTTGACTTATATGGTATTCATATGCTCTTTTCTGTAAAATTTTCTTCCATTTCAGTTTTTATGTCCCAAATCTGCTATTCTCTCAGAATATCTACTTCTCTGGAGAGACTATCTATCATGTCCTCTTAACTTCTGTAGCATAATCTCTATCTTAAAATTCTGCGTTGAATTTCTACCTAATTTCATTCCTAATATATTCTTCAAACAGTTTTATTTCTCATTTGAAACATTCTAGATTTTGTTGTTTTTCTATGATCTCTGAGGAGTCTACAGAATTCTTTTTTATTGGGTAATTATGGTTCATTTCCTTTCAAAGTCTAGTATTTCCTCAGTGTTTTTTCGCCCCTGTATTTTACTATATATATATATATATATATATATATATATATATATATATATATATATATATATATATATATATATATATTTTTTTTTTTTGGTCTCTATTAGCCCTCTGTCATTTTACCTGCTTGTGAGCTGGGGTTTTTAAATTTAAGCTCAGACTTTTATGATTTGGTCATTTAACCTTTCTCTTATATTCTCAGTCATCTGCCTCCACTTTCTGTCCTTAGTCTTTGGTTCCTCTCTGTTCCATTGTTGCATACTAGCTCTTAGGTTGGGCATCCCTGAGGGTTTGCTGGGATCCAGGCTGGTCTCTAGTAGTCTTTTCTTAGGCATGGGAACACTCCCCCTTCCAGTCAGCTCTATGACATTCTCTGTATCATTTACTTTCCATCCCCTCCACTCCAGTTGTTTTCCTTTAGTAGTAGCTACCAGAGGCTTGGCAGAATGACTGCTTGATGCCTCTAGTGAGATATGGGAGGTTGATGGGGTTTCAAATGAGTCCCTGCTGTGGGGGAACAGTTAATTTACACCTATAGCGAGATCATGAAGCATAAGCCTGAAGGGCTGCTCAGCCCAAACTACATCTCATGAGCTGCATGGTGAAAATGAGTTATCACTGATATTATTTAATAAGGTTTTTAACTTGTGTAATTTTTTTCATTATTTTTGTTGACAGCTTTTGTAACTGTTAGAGCTGTTGCTCAGTCATTTTTCTGTCATGTCTGACTCTGTGCGACTTCATGTGGTGTTTTCTTGGCAAAGACACTGGAGTGGATTACCATTTCCTTCTCCAGCTTATTTTAAAGATAAAGAAACAGGCAAACAGGGTTAGTGACTTGCCCATAGTCACACAGTTAATAAATGTGAGGCTAGATTTGAAATCAGGAAGATGAGCCTTCCTAACTTCACGTGTAACAATTTCTGATACATACTTTTTTCCTAAAGTTTTTAATTTGGGGCAGTTTACTTTGCCATCTTGCTAATCACACAAATCCCAAGGCCGGTGAATCTGTCTGAAAACTCTCTCCACCAATGCAGATCAGCAACTTTTCTGCAGATTTCAGTGTAAGAGAGTTCTGGGAGCCATGGTCATGTAGCTAGGTTAAGGCAGAGGTAACTTTCCAACCCTGGTCTTTGTTTTCCAGGATAGCCTCCTATTAGGCCTCCTTTCCACGATACGGTAAAAAAGTATTTTTTTTAATCAGCTGACGAAGGAATCTGGTTTAAGAAATTGCTTAATTAACAATATTGCTCGTAGGGGATGATTATTTGCCATAGCTTAACGGTTTTTTCTTTGCATTTTTATTTCCCCCCAAATTAACCTCACAAAGCAAGGCATTAAGGTGTACCTAAGTATTTGAATTGGTTCATTATTAATTGCAATCTTTTTGAGCTCCCAGCCTTAGATTCTTCCCTCCATACACTAATCATATCATACTGGCAAAGTACTTTCTAAGTAATTAGCCTCATATAATCAGACTTCTAGAGCTGGAAGAGGCCATAGAGAACAAGCAATAAATCCATCCCTCCCATTTTCTAGACACACACACACACACACACACACACACAAATCCAGAGAAGTTGTGACTTATTTGATACTGTATGCCAATGTAGTGAGAGAGATCTATTGTGTTTCTACTGTGCTGGGCTCTATATACACAGGATTACGAAAAGCAAAGGCAGGATTGCTACTGGTTACCTAGTCATAATCTCAGTGCTCAAGTCAACCAGGATACTGAAGTCAAATACATTTTTACCCACTTTGCCTCAAGGAAAAAGGTGATGATGTCACATGTGCTACCGTTTAAGTTGAATCGATTAGTAAGCATACACCAATTACCTATCATGTGGAGGTACAGTTCTCAAGGCTGGAAATTCAAAGGGGAAACGTCTCTCATTAAGCATTTTTTCAGAGTAGGCTAGAAAATGGGATTTTATGTACAAATGTTGCAAAAAAAAAGGTGAGGGGAGGCCATAATATGAATTCTATCCTATTATTTTCTCTTTATGCCTCTCAGTAAAAAGGAAACTTTCTCAAAGGTCAGTTTGTCATCCCTTATTTATGCATACTTGAGACAAAAGAAACAGACAATTAGATATTCCAATCACATCATAAGCATTCCAGCTTGATCTTGATTTTTATTTCAGTAATGGTACTGCCAAGGCAATATGTAAATGAAGTAGGAAAAGTAGGTGACTTGGACAAAAGTTGACTGTAAAATTGGAGGAGGCAGTATACACAGAACAGAAAGGAAGATGACAATAATTTTGAGGTAATTATTTTTTCCCTTTCCATCTATCAAAAAGGAAATTTTATAATCATCCATTTCTGAAGAAAAGTAACGATCCAGATGGTGGATAGAATGACCTTTTCCCACTAGAAGGGATGGTTTTGTTACCCTGCCAGATGTTTGAAATTTTTCAACCAGCATGCATAAATAATTGAGAGACCTGTTAATTAAACTTAAGTGACAGCTGTTTAGACTTAGAAAAACTCTGATAGAAATATGGATCTAGTATCAATATAGGGCATCTTCAAAAGCAATCACACCACGCCGTTGTGATATAAAGATAAAGCATATGCATCCAAGTTTGTGAGGATGGGTCAATAAACCAGTCACTTTATAAACTAAGGAGCTGCAGGTGTTATGGAAATATGCCAGAACATGGCAACCAAGGCGACAGGCTCTTTGCTTTGCATGTTAATGAGCCAAAAAACAAAGCCCATCTGAAAGACTCAATTCCTAATGTGACCAGTGATCCTATGGCTCTTAGAGGGTCATTATCAAAGAGACTAGGCTAGGAAGTAAGAAGTGTTTACAAAGTAGATAGGAGTTACTTTATTGTCATCTGCATCAGCAATATCCTCATTTATTTAAATGACTACAGTGTAGCACCATAGGGATTTAAGGAAGATGTAGGAAATATGCCCTAAAGGCCTTTGGAGTTTAGATATTACAGGAGAGGGTAGAATGACTTAGAAGGAACAGAGCATGTATGTGCATTAGATATTCTCTAAAGTGCCTTCCAAATTCAAGGTTTTATGTTTCAAGGCAAATTCAATTCAACAAATGTTATTAAATAATTTGTATATACGAGGTGCTGAAGATGTAGAAACAAGCGACAAAAAACAGCCCCTATCCTCAAGAAGCTTATCAAGAAGGAACATTTATTTATTTACAACAAAGTACAATTTTCAACAATGGCTCTTCTTAAAAACAACCAGTTGCACTTTACAAATAACTAAAGGATGATTTGTCCCGATGCTGTAGATTAAGTTGTTCTGGTTTGGAGTTGTCCATCTAGACCAAGGGTTCTTAACCTATGGTGCATGAACTTTAAAAATATTTCGATAACCATGACACAAAAAGGTTAAGAACCTTTGATCTAGACATGAGCTCTTGACCTTATTTTTCCCGTTTTGTCGCTAACCAAATATTTCTCTTGTGCAAGAAGTGATGTGTAAGATGAAATTCCATGACATCTCTGAAACATGACACAATGGCCAATGGGCTTCTGAGGCAACCAGGCTGTCATCTGTTCATGCGTTTCTGAAAAGTTAACTGATTTCAGTCAAGTCAGAGTGCAAGCATGTTCAACTTTTTTTCTGGACCATAATTTTAAAAAAGAGGTGCAAATGTGGCCAAAAGCCTAGAATCAATTTAGGATTTGAGCACAGATTATAGATTTAGAAAAAAAAATCCAATTATCTACTAATAATTGGACTATAATCAATTTAGGACTTCAACAGAGATTACAAATTTAGAATTGAAGGAAACCTCAAAAATTATTTCATTTGCTCTAACATTTTAGAAATGCAGAAACTGAGGCCCAGAAAAGTGAAGCAACATGCCCATGGCCACAAAGGTAATAAGAAGAGGTGTCAGAATTTGAACCTACATTTTCTGACACCAGTCATTCAGTCAATAAACATTTATTATGCACTTACTATGTGCCAAACACTGTGTTAAGTGCTGGGGATAAAAAGAAAATCAAAAGACAGGTCCTGCCCTGGAGCTCACAATCTAATGGGTAGTTACATAAATATGTATATAACATAAATTATTGTTACAAGCATAATCCTCTTTCCATCACACCATGTTGGTAAAATAGATGTATATCATAAAACTGTATGATTGTAGATCCAGAGTGGGTGCAACCACTTTATTTTACAGGTGATAAACTGAGACCCGGGAGCTAAATGATTTGCCAGGCATTCTGACTCCCGAGACATGGAGGGTTTGGCCCAGAAGAGGCAATAAGGACATGCCTATCAAGGATGAGTGAAGTGGGATACAGAGGTAATTATCTTAAATTATCATATTTAGACCAATCAACACATATTTACTTTGTCTTCTAAATACTTATCATTGACTATTGTGGTCCACAAGGTATAAATTATGGTCCCTGTTCTCTAAGAACGTTCAGTCAAGTTCTGGAGATAAGCTTAACAAAAATTCCGAACAATATTTAATTAATGCATTGAAATGTATGGTTCTGTCCTCATTTAGACTCAAGTAAATCAGGAAGAGTTTCATGAACCAAGGTAGAGAAGTAAACCTTGGAGCTTTTTGAGGATTTGGAAAGGGTATAGAAGAAGGACAATTACAACGAAGGGCACTGCACTGTCCTTTAAAGGGAACAACCTAAGTGAAAGCAGAAAGCAGAATTAAGCATGGTGTGTTCTTGGGCCCATGAAACCATCAGATTTCAGAGTAGAAAAGAGAATTTTGGGAAATAACAAAAAGCAAGGTTAATTCAAAAGAAAAAATACAAATTATCAATGGTCACCTGGGAAATTGTTGAAATTCTCCAATAACAATAAACATGCAAATTAAAACAATTTTAGCTTGCTTTCTTATACACGTAAGTTGCCAAAGACATTAAAAACAATGACATTCCACTATTGGAAGAATTTTGGGTTTACATGAATACGGTCACACTCAGTAGTTATGAAGATATGAAATCCCTTTAGGAAAACCACATGGTAAGATTCAATAAGACCTACCAAACTAATCATACTCTTTGACTCAATGATAACATTACTAGGACAACATAAGGATTATATAGAAGAAAAAAGAAGCCCACCTATAAAAAATATTTATAGGTGATTTATTTATTTTACTAAAAACAGTATATCCAATGGAAAGAATCGAATTAGAAGATCAAGTTCAAATTCTGTTTCTGATGCTTATTACCTGTGTGATCTTGTGCCGGCTACACAACATCCCTGGTCTTCGGTCTTCTCATTTGTCAAATGAGAGGGTGGGTTAAATGGCCCCTCTTCTCACTTTCAGTTCTAGAACTAGCATTCTACGACCTTGTGACTTAAAACCCTTATGCCTGATGACTGATGAGTGTCCGAACAAATATCAATATAAGGGAATATTATTGAGTCATAAGAAATGACAAACATGAAGAAAACAGAGATATGAGAAAGCATACCAAATACTAAAGAAGAAAGAAAACAGTAGCAGAATGATAATATTCCAACTAAATGATGGAAAAAATAATGATGGTAACAACAACAGCCCACGTAGGACAAAAATAGATCAGAGCAGGCCATAGCAAAAGGCTTTTTTAAACATTAAATTTTATACTTAAAAACAAATTATAAATAAATAATTTTAGGTATAATAATTTTTATTTATTGGAAATGTTTGTTATTGCTGAGTCATTTTCAGTCACATCTGACTCTTTGTGACCCCATTTGGGGTTTTCTTGGCAAAGATTATAGGTTGGCCATTTCCTTCTCCAGCTCGTTTGGCAGATGAGGAACTGCGGCAAACAAGGTCACACTGCTAGCAAGTGTCTAAGGGCAGATTTTATTCAGAAAGATGGGTCTTCCTGACTTCAACCTGGCAGTCTATCCACTGTGCCACCTAGCTGCCCAAAGTTTTGTTGTTGGCTACTAAATTTAGAGTTTTTAAATAAAACAAAGTGAATTTAGGTTCTAAAATTGCCTGAAATATACAAATAACTATGGGAAATACAGAAACATTTTTGGTTTTTATTATCTAACCATCTAGTAATTCCATTTTTTTCCACTTTACTTTTCATGTTCAGAGATCAGCTATAGAATGTTGAATGTCCCATTACAATTACAGGATGAGGGAGATGTGAATAGACAATAGTTTATATGAAGAAATCCTGGGAATTTTAATGAAAAGCAGGCTCAGTACAAGTCAACCGTGTGATGAGAAAAACAAAAATGTTAATGTGATCATAGATTGTATTAATGAAAGTATAAGCAATATAACAATGGTGGATTCTATGATAAAAACAGACAAAAATGTCCATTGCACTGGCGTGCCTTCTCAATCCTTGATAGAGAAAGCCCCCAAATGAATAATGACTTTTGAAAGTTTTTGTGTAGCAGAAAACACCACAATTAATTTAATTTTTTATTTATTCCTTCCTCTTCCCATCTGTTTTATGCTTCCTAGAAATGTTAATTATTGGTTGAGTAGTTTTCTTGAATTCTTCTGTAAAAGGCCACTATAAGGTCTTGCTATAAATTACATTATGTCTACAGATATATAATATGGCATCATGAAGCATACATGCAACTCTTTATTAGATTCATCTAAAAATACACACACACACAATGATAAATGCTAGTGACTTCTAGAGAGTATCCACCTGATTCTTTACCTGATTTGATCATATTCATATTTTCTAAATGTGTGTCCAATATTTATATTCTCCTCTTACTTTAAAATAGCTATGAGATAACATGTGAAAGTACTTTGTGTACCGGAAAGAAAGATATACATGCAAGGTATTATTATTATTCTGAGTTCTTTTATCATAACAATTTCTTGATTAATCATGACAAGAGTACAGAATATCAAAAACATAAAGAGTAAAATAGAAAACATCTTAACCACTATTTTTAGCGTACTCTCCATTTTTTTTCTGCCAGAAACTTCTGAATTAAATGTGGATTTGGAGATTGTGGTGCTCCCCTCTTACGAAGGTGTTAATGAGCAGCAAATTGTGAAAGAATTGGTAGATAGAGGGGGAGATATGAAAGCATGAAAGCAATTGGAAAATTTGCCCCAGTATAACTAGGACTTAGTAAATCCAGGACACAGGACCTGTAAAGTCTTCACTTCTATTATTAGTCTAGTAGTTCATTGAAAAGAAAGGCAAAGAGAACCTTCATAGCACTCTATAGGAGAAGACCAAAGATGAATAAATGGAAAAATAGGAATATAGAGAATAATAAATAAATTAGGATCATTTAGGTGAAAGAATGGTAGAGGGCCCCCGGCCCTTAAAACCAATTGATTCCTTTTCTTTCCAATAGCCCTAAAGATCAAGCTAAGAAAATAACTGGAAACTAGATCATCAGCCAAGAAATTAGGTCATGGCCAACAGATTTTCCCTGATCACAGTCTGGTTCTAAGTCTCACTCCTGGTACTGATATTGGCACTTCCCATGATTCTTAGACTAAAGCAGTTCAAGATTTCCAGTAGAATATACATTAACATATGGCAGTCCCTCAATCAATCAATCCATCAACCAGCTAACCAACCAATCAATCCACAAGTGGCTACTATGTACCAGGTTGTGTGTTAAGTGCTAGAAACACTAAAACAAACAGTTTTGGCTCTCAAGGTATATACATTCTATTGGGTGAGACGATGTATACAAAGTACATTTAAAACTTGTTATTGTTCAGTTGTTTCAGTCATGTCTGACTCTTCGTGACCCCATTTGGGGTTTTCTTGGCAAAGATACTGAAGTGGTTGGCCATTTCTTTCTCCAGTTCATTTTACAGATGAGGAAACTGAGGCAAGCAGGGTTACACAGCTGGTAAGTGTCTGAGGCAAGATTTGAACTAAGGAAGAATATTCCTGACTTCAGGCCTTGTACTCTACCTACCGTACCACCTAGCTGCCCACATTTAAAATATGTACATAATAAATACAATAAATACAAGCCAGCTGGGGATGGGGGTGAGGTGAGGGAGAAACAATTAGTAAGAGCTGAGAGAATTTGAAAAGGCCTCACATAGAAAGTGATGATTGAGCTGAACTTTGAAGGAAATGGAGATTTTAAGAGTCAGAGAGAAGGATTCTCAGAACACAAAATAGCCTAAACAAAAGCATGGTGGGCAGAAGATAGAATGTTGTGTGTGACAAACACAAGCAAACCCATTTGGCAGGCTACATAGAAAGAAGGAAGGTAGGAAGGGAGACTGGAAGCAGTTGTAAAGGCTTCGTATGCCAGACAAGAGGGGGTTTGTATTGGATCTTAAGGGTAAGAGGAAGTCAGGAGAACTAGCTGAGCAGTACAGTGAAGCCATCAGACCTGGGCTTGAGGGATAGCCCTTTGGTAGCTGTGTGGAGAATGGATTAGGGAGGATTACGAGGGATTAAACATACTTCAGGCAGGAAGACCAGTTGGGAGACTTGCACAACTCCAGAAAGAGGTGACAAGAGGGGGAACTGAGGTGAATTGAGCAAAGGGAATCCGTGTGAGAGATGTAGAGGGAGAATGGAGGTTATGGAAGGCTTGTCAAGATTGCAAACCTAACAGCGAGTGCCCTCTATAGATGTGGTAACGTTCAGAAGAGGGCAAGATAGTGGGTTCTGTTTTGGACAGCTTGTCCCATATGGCTAGGACGGCTGAGCTGCTTTTCTCTCCACAGAAGAGTTCATCTATTAAAATCCAATCTGTTCTCCTAAGAAAAATGCCCTTATGTCACTCCATGGATTGAGGGCCTGGGACAGTCTGTCCATCCTCTCAGCCTGGCAATACAGATGTGGTACAAACCGCTCCAAGTTAGTCTCATCGTTGTCTTCTGAAAATTTTCAAGCTTTGCTCAAGTTGTCTATTGTCTAGAATACCTTTTCACTTTCTGTCAACCTAAATACTCCACATCCTTAAGGGCCTCCATAGCTTCTAGTGGGCCTTTTTGTTCTTTCAGGTCCCACTCACCACCTGTGGGCACTCCTACAATGCTTATTTTGACATCCAATAACTTCCTGGCTTGTGTCATTGTGCAACCGCTCCGTTTATATGTGTGTCAGATGTCCATGATTAAGCGATGAGCTCTTTGAGGACAAGAGTCCAAGATGGAGATCTTTGCTTCTCCCACAAATAGACTTTGCAGATTAAAACAAAACCAAACCAAAAAACTATATACTGAAGAGAGAGTAAGGCTATACAAATATTTCAAAATATTTGGCAAATAATATGTCCTCAATACACTTTTGAGTGAATGAATGAAAGTAAGAGTATACAGAAACTAGATTATAAACTCTGAGGACGGACACTACCATTCTGTATTTTAATAACATTCAGTATTGCTTAAGCATTTACTATGAGGAGAGCTTTAGGAACAGCACAGATTTTAGAAGACACATGGTCTCAGCTCCTATTGAACTTATGACTATATGACTATACTTTGAGATATGACATAATAGCAAGACAAAATGTACTACCACTATCCCACCCCCCACACCTAGCATGTAAGGACTGCTCAGTAATTAAGTAGCTGAATGAGTGAGGCCATAAATCAAGTGCTGGGGGAAAGGATAAAGAAAAACCCTATCTTTAACCAGAAGAGCATCTGAAAAAATAGTAAACATACAGCTATTTGAAGCACTGAATGCAGAGGTCTTGGAGAGAGCTGGTGGCAAGGTACCTAGAGTCAGGAAGATCTGAGTTCAAATTTAACCTCAAAAACTTACTAGCTCGGTGACTTGGGCAAGTCATTTCACCTCTGTTTGCCTCAGCTTCCTCATCTATAAAATTGAGATAATAATGGCACCTAGCATGGTGTTGTTGAGACCAAATTAAATGTTTGTAAAAAGTATTTAGCTCAGTGTCTAACACAGAGTGTGTTCATCCTTCATTGTTGAAGACCATGCCATCAGAGAGATAATGACATGATTTGCACTTGACTTTGTTTTTGAGTGAGGGAGGGCTGTGCAGGTCACCAGCCTCATTTCTCCTCCAGAGCCATCTGAATCCAGTGACCAGATATTCATCAAGATGACTGGAGATGACCCAGGATGAGGCAATTGGAGTTAAGTGACTTGCCTAAGGTCACACAGCTAGTGAGTGTCAAGTATCTGAGATGAGATTTGAACTCAGATCCTCCTGACTCCTGCACTGGTGCTCTATCCACTGTACCATCTAGCTGCCCAGAGTAACTAACACAGAGTAGTTGCTACATAAATGACTAGTCTCTTCTCCTTCTCTTTGTAACCATAAGGTATTAAAAACTCAACATAAAGGAGGCATATAAAGTCATGAAAGGCTATGTGGTCTGCTCAATATTTAACCAGTTCTGAGTAAGATTTGGAAGGAAGAATTGTAAAAAGAAAACTCCCATTCCATGCTTGAACAAAGCATTTCTCCTTTCTTCTCCCAGCCCCAGCCCCAGCCCCTTTACTGACTGCTTGTTGTGAGCAAAGGCACTGGGGACACCAAGAAAATAAAACTAACGTGATTCCTATGACCTATGGAGAAACAATACATATTAGTTTTCAAAATATCAGTCTACTCTTGGGAAGCAGGCAGAGTAAAATCATCATACATCCTAATTCTCAAAGGAAGTCCTTCCTACTATCCTCCTGTAATGCTAATGAGAGTTAAAGATCTTCCCCACACATTAACGGATTTGCCCATTAAGTGAAGTGTGATTAGGGGAGGCTTGTTTTGTAGGTAGGTTCACACCTGTAGTTAATTTCTAATGAGGCACTGGTTCTCAAGGGTCGTGATGCCCTCTGGCTCTGAAAAGTGTAGAAAAACTCTGAGGTGAGGTTTACTTTGGCTTACTCATTGGAAGTGTTTGTTCGGTCAGGCAAGACTCTGGGGAGACTCTGGGTAGCTGCTAAGGAGCCCCTGCAGCTTTGAAAATCCAGAGGTTGGTGCTTCTCTCTCTGGTGACTATGTATGTATAGTCAGAGAGTTATCTGTCTGTTGATCGCTGATGTATGTATTGCTTTCAGTCAGACAGTTGGAAGTCCTATTGGCTTGTTTCTCTGTTTGCATTTTCCCTAAAGTTCAGGGTGCTGATTTTTTTCCCCTAAACTAAGTGAATGATAAATGTGCTTGATTAAAGTGATTGTTGATCCCTCAAAAGTTTGTTTTCCTTTTAGAAAAGCAAAGAACCTGTGATAGCAGGACCTCCTGTGTATGTTGGGGTCCTTGCTGTTATAGGTCCACACCTAAATTGTTAAATTTTTCAAATAACCAATATGACATTTTGATAAATATCTGAAATTCTGTGATCAGTCCAAATCCAATAAAAATTTATTAGGCACCTGCTAATGTGCATGGCACTGGGAATACACTAAGAGATATTACCACTTTCTAGGTATTCAAATTCCATGAGTACACACGGATACTCTACCATAAAGACAACATCTCCATTAATGAGATTGACTGCTAAATGGACAGGAACTGTGAGAACAAGTGTTTACAGTTTCTTCCTTTAGACAGACTTTGTTACATCCACATTAGCAAAGGAATGACACTCAGTAGGAACATGGAAACAGTGTCATATTATTGAACCAAATGTTACAATGGTATTTTAAAACAGGATTCTTCCTTCATCCCAAAATTTAGAATGAGATAAATGTTATCATATACTTGGAATTACTGGATGGGCTCTCATATATATACATGTGTGTGTGTATATATATATATATACATATATATGTATATATATATACACACATGTTTGTATAAACACACATATATACATACTATGTATAAAATATCAACATCTGATATACATAAAGTATCAATAACTGAGCATTTGTGAAAATATTCTTCCACAAAACACTGTTAAGAGTACATTTTGTTTTACACAATTGCACATGTGTAACCCATATCTGATTGTTTGCCATTGGGGGAGGGGAGCAAAGGAAGATGTAGGGACAGAATTTGGAATTCAAAACTTAAAAAAAAATGTTAAAAATTGTTTTGACATGTAATTGGGAAGAAGTATTTGATATTTAAAGAGTACATTTAGGGGGTTTTGTTTTTCTTTCTTCCTCAACAAGTAGGGGAAAATATAAGGGATAGAATGCAGATCTGAATATAAAATAAAATTTAACTTAAAAAAGCACATACGAACACACACATTTGGTCACATGAAAGTGATCAAATACATTGACTTTTTTTAAAGAGTACATCTCTAATGACCAAATGGAATAATTACAACAATAGCTGGGTAATTGTAGGCGTAGAACTTCCCTCTTGATGAGTCTCAGTTTTCTCTACTGTGAAATGGATATAATAATATTTGAACTACTTACTCCATGGGATTGTTATAAAGAAAGCATTTTGATACCTTAAAGTGATCTAGTAATGTGAGTTATTATTTACAAAATGTTTTATAACGAAAAGTTTTCTACATACATTATACTATTTGATTCTCACAGGAAAGCACCTAAAATAGGGAAAGTCCCTGTGATTTCATTGATATAGGGAACTTCCATGTGAAGAAGCTTCCTCTAGAAATGCAGGTCTGTACCTTTTCTACATCTTTAGTCTTAGGGAGCTACCTACTACACTGAGAGGTTACACCCAGGATCAGGTACCAGTATGTGTCACACTCAGGACTTGAACCCAGATCTTGTTGACTTTGAGGTTAGCTCTCTATCCACTATGGCATGCTGCCTCAAAAAATCATCAAAACACTTATAAAGACAGGATAATGCAGCAGATTCACAAGAGCACAGCAGCTTAATCCTGTCTATATGATCAATTTCAAAAAAGCAGCGATGCCAATGGTTCCATTGATTCCACTTTGAATGTGTGTATGTGTGTGTGTGTGTGTGTGTGTGAGTGAGAGAGAGAGAGAGAGAGAGAGAGAGAGGAGAGAGAGAGGAGAGAGAGAGAGAGAGAGAGAGAGAGAGAGAGAGAGAGAGAGAGAGAGAGAGAGAGAGAGAGAGAAAATCAGCTATCTTAGGGGAGCTAGGTCCTTAAAGCTTGATAAGCAAAAGATTTTTTTAAAAAAATCACATGTACCTATCAAGCAAGGGAGAAAAAAACATAGGCAACAAAGATGAAAGCTTAAGTTTAGTTTGGTAAGTGGACAAAAGAATCAGGGCAAAGCTTTGCTGGATGAACTAAGGACTCCTTGAGTTTTGGGTATTACTCAGACAGTCATAAAAGGCTTCTCTCCTAAACTTGTCAGACCCCTCTGTCACATAGTTTCCTGTTCTGTCATTTCTCCAAATTAGCTGGGTTCATGGCAAGTTACATACTTCTCCCTTCATTGTAAAACAAGATTACAGGTTTGTTACACACACCAGCATGTTACAATTTGCAACACATCTGTGATTACTAGGATGAGCTGTTCCACATGACTGCTTTTGTCTTTTTATTATTAAGAGCAAACTGAACAGGCTTCATCTCAGCTTGGAAGCATCACTGCAGCTGTAAGGGAAAAGTAATACACTCCACCTCATGATTCAATTTCTCCTTCAGAAATGTGTCTTGCATTTATGCACTTCTAGCACAAACATGAACAAATCATAACATTAAAAAAAGCATTCTATAGGAAGACAGATGGGGATAAAGTATTCCAAAGGAATTCTATAGGAAGACAAGCTGTCATCATAATTAGGGAAGTGAAAAGAATGCCAGATTCAGAGTCAGAGGTTAGTCTTATTCTATGACCTTGTAAAAATCTCCTCCTGAGGATCAGTTGCCTTATCTGTAAATGGAAATGATGATAATGATAGTAACATCTGTACAGCCTATGACACAGGGGTTTTTTTAAAGATCAAATGAGAAAACAGATGTGAAATTACCTTAAAAACTGAAAGTGCCATACAAAAATGTAACGTCTGTTGTCTCCCTTAGAAATTCTATAGAAGATTGATCTGTCCAACATTCCAGAGGCCTTCTAGGTCTTTTGACTTTTGGGCGATACCAGTGCAGCCTTCTGGCTATCTATCTATTATCTCTCACATTCACTAGTTCACTTTTGCAGTGTTTATCTCTGCACAATTGAACACCTTCAGATAAAGGTAGTATTTTTTATTCTCCCATATCCTGCCCTTTAACTGTGGGCATATCCCAAGGTTCTGTATGTACTGTAGTCCTTTCTTGGTCATTTCACCAAGGTCAAATATCATCTCTATGTAGATCACTTTCAGATCCAGCCCCAGTCTTTCTCCTGAACTCCAAGTCACTCTCGAGTCCCTCACCAATTCCTTATCAGGAATTTTGGAATGGATATCTTGGAGGTATTTCAAACTCAATATGCACAAAACAGAACTTATTCTGATTCCTCAAACTCTCCCCTCTTCCTATTTGTGTTGAGGGTATCCACTAATCTACCAGTCAACCAGATTCATGACCTCAAAGCCACCAACAATTCTTCAATCCCTCAACTTCCATACATAATCAAATGCTGACAGTTGCAGCTCTACCTTCATAATGTCTGCCACCTTCATTTATTTCTCTGTATTTCCCAAGACCATCATGCTACTTCAGACCCTTATGAACTCTTGCCCAGACAATTTCAAAAGGATCCTTATTTGTCTTTGTCTCTAGTTTCTTCCCTCTTCATTCACTTGATAGTCCACATAGCTGGGAAAGGGATATTACTAAAGAACATGTATGACTGTGTTACTACCATGTTTCAGATATACTGGTGTCAACTTACTAATCCTACAAATCTCACACTTCTTATACTGAAGCAATGATACAGTAGCTTAAGGTTTTTTATTTTATTTCTTATTTAATTTTTTTTATTTCTTTCTCATTTTTTCTATTTATCTGTTTATTTCTTTTATTTCTTAAAACTGAGCCACATTTTCCAGTATATTTTTGCCAGCACCCCTTAGACCTTTCTTTGCATATCTAATTTGTTGTCCAGTTCTGCTGATTCTCCCTTTCTGACATTTCCCGTAAATGTCCTTCTTCTCTCCTCTGACACCAATAACACCCGGGTGCAGGTTCTCATCACCTCATGTCTGTACTATTGCAATAGCCTGCTGATTGGTATCCCTTATTGAAGTCTCTCCCTGCTCTAGTTCATCCTCCAGTCAACTGTTAAATTGATCTTTCTAAAATTCAGGTCTGACCATGTCATTCTTCTATTCAGTAAACTCTAGTGGGAACCTTTTACCTCCAGGATCAAATAACAGAATTCTCTGGCTTTGAAAGTTCTTCAAATCTGGCCCTTTCCTTCTTTTCCAGTCTTCTTCTACCTTCTGCCCCTCTAAGTACTCTATGATCCAGTCACATCGGCTTCCTTTGCTGCTTCTTACACACAACACTTCACACACTCCATCTCCACCTTCCACCAAATGTTTTTTACTGGCTGCCTGTCTCCCATTCAAAATTTCCTCCCTTTTCATCTCCAAATCCTGGCTTCTCTACCTTCCCAAGTTCCACTAAAATCCCACATTTCCTAATCCCCTTAGATGTTAATGCCTTCTCTCTGTTGATTATCTCCAATTAATCTGCATACATTTTGCATAAATACAGATTTTTTTTTCATGTTGTCTCTCATGTTGTCTCCCATGTCGCTCCCAACTGTGAACACCTTGAGAGCAGGGATTATTTTTTTCTTTTTGGTCTTTCTTTGCATACCCAGCAGTTAGCACAGGGTTAATAGTAGGGGTTTGCAGACTTTATAAAATTGTTTTGCTTTATTCTTTGTAGCAGATATTGATATAATGGTACACTTACACTTTGGTTAGCTTTTTAGTGGTTTGGCTTCTGAAAAAAAATAATTTTGAGATACAAGATTTTAAATAAGTAGAAATGTGTACATATTAAAACAGAAAAAAAACAAAACCCTTGGTTTTGTGAAAGTAGTTTTTTTGGGTTTAGGTTCATTATGAGTCTGTCTGTCTATGTTTGTCCTTCATTTTCAAAGAAGACTATGACATCATAGAAATGATGGCATGGCTTGCACTTGACTTTGTTTTGAGTGAGGAAGGGCTGTGCAAGGTCACCAGCCTCACTTTCCCCTCCTGAGCCATCTGGATCCAGTGACCAGATAGTCATCAGGATGACTGGAGAAGGGTCAGGATACAATGGAAGACCTTGGCCTATTCAGGTATTCACTTAGAGTGAGGTAACACCCATTCAGTGAATAGGTCTCTTTAAGAAGTAATCAGGGAATGGTCCCTTTAATCAGCAAAAGGAAAAAAAAATTAAATCAAGCTGGGAGAGAAAGAGCAACAGTTAATATTGATAATCACGCTGAAGCCAGGAGGGTCCTGAAAAGAGCCATTAAGTGGAGTTTGGGCAGGGACCTATTGTTGTGGTATATATGGGCTTCAGAGTCCACTGGGTTTAAGGTTTTGGGAAAAGGAAGGAAGGAAGGAGGGAGGGAAGGAGGGAGGGAAGGAGGGAAGGAAGGAGGGAAGGAAGGAGGGAAGGAAGGAGGGAAGGAAGGAAGGAAGGAAGGAAGGAAGGGAAGGAAGGAAGGAAGGAAGGAAGGAAGGAAGGAAGGAAGGAAGGAAGGAAGGAAGGAAGGAAGGAAGGAAGGAAGGAAGGAAGGAAGGAAGGAAGAAATCTGGCCCATGAGTACTTCAAGAATAAATGACTGGGTCCCAAGTAATGGTGTTTCTTTATTGCTTTTAGGCACATGATGACACCATCTGTACAAATTCTCTTTGGCTCTCCAAGGAGAAGCTGTAAGCCATTTGTAAGGCTATAAATTCCTTTTATATTCCAGTTGGACTTATCACAAGACTGTCAATATCGATATGATTCAGCTCTTCTTTTTCACGTTTCAGAAAACAAATATACTTTTGGGATATGATTAGTATCAACCTTTCTCTCTAGTTTTCCTGCCACTCTTTAAGGGCAGTTTTTCAGAAAATAAGATTTCTTCAGATTGGCTGCCAAAAAGGTATTCTCTTCCCTTGCCTATTTTAATGCCTAACATAGTATTCATTTTGCTATAGAAAGAATATTATTTGCCAAAGAGTTTGAAATATTTGCAGAGCCTTATTCTTTCTTTGGTACACAGTGTCTCCAAAGTATATTTTTATAACTAACGTCTTTATTTTTTTTCATTTTTATCACTTAGGATAAAAAAACGCTTAAATTAAAAAATATTTTGGCATAGAAGTTAAATATTTTTTACATGACTTTTCTTATTCATTATGATTTAGTACATATGCATAGAATAAATAAACAAAACTCTTATAGCCGTTTAAGCATTGTATGTCATATTGAAATAGATGAAATGTTGCATTTCTTATGAAAAACACATGTTCACATAATCATAGAGCTGAAAGTGACCTTCTGCATTGTAGAGTTCAACATCTCATTAAATGATGAGAAAATTGCAGCCTGGAGCAACGAAACGACTTGTCCAAGAGACAAAGCTAATTAGTGGCAAAGGTAGAGCTAGAAGCCATGTCTTCTGATTCTCCATCTAATCTTTCTTCTCTCTACCAGATCATACAATCTAGTTCTGTTCTTTTTAAAAAATCTGAAAACAAAGATTTTGGCTGTTTTAATCCTCTACTCCCTGGTACAAACATGATTTAAATGTAAATGACTAATTAGGAAAAACCGTCCAAAATTATGAATTAATAAACCCTGTTAAATATATTGCCACTCAGAAATACTGGCTAACTCATAAGGCAATATTAAATAAGGGCTAAGTGTTGTAGTTAACAATATTTAGGATAAAATGCTATATAAAAAGTCTGCTGCCCAATTTATTTTTATTCCTTTTTAGAAATTTATTGATGCCATTTAAAATCGGTCAATTGACAAGTGTTCATTAAGTGCTTGCTATGTGTCAGGCATTCTGCTTGTTGTTCACAGAGAATGAAACAATTCCTACTTGCAAGGAGTTTACATTCTAATGGAGGACAGCCAGTGTGGTGTAATGATAAGGGAGTTGGGCTAGGAAGACCTGAATTCAAGTGCTGTTTCTGACATATACTGACTGTGTAACCTTGGGCAAATGAGAACTTTTCAGGGCTCTAAACAAATCTATGACTGCAACTTGCAGAGAAGGTAATGATCTGATGGGTTAGAGGGAGTTTCATCATCCAAGACTTCCCTATACCGTTGAAATCACAGGTCTATTCCCAGTCTTATATTCCTTAACACAGGCAAAAGAAGGAAATTAATCAAATCAATGGCTTTTCTATGTTAACATTGAAGTTTAACCTCCGTTTAAGCAAGAGGAATAAACTAATCTAGTTAATATGAGTAGATATTTGACAAGTTTTTTTTCCACTTATTTTGTGTCCTACTAACCCTGGTGTCATGTTTCATAGTAATAAATTACTAAGAACATTTATTAACATTCTGATTTAGGAATATGGATAGATGTTTGACATGAAGAAAGTTTGGCTTGAAGAAAAAAAATCAATGATATGTACTTTCAGATATATAGCTGCCCTCAATTAATGAAGTTCACTTTTAAATTTCAGTTATTTTTTGAGGTGGTTAATTAATAGAACGTAAAAAGTTACCTTCAAGATACTGTTTTTATTTTCAATGCTATGTTGCTTAACAGTCTCACTTAAGGAAATCCCAGACTTCAGGACTTCAGCATGAAATCTTTCTTCAAAGTCCTGGTGAGTGACATTCACCCTCCCATTCTTGTTTCTTCATAAGAATCTTAGCTGTGTGTGGAAAGTTCCTAGTTGGGGCTTTTAATTTTTTTTAAATACTGGACATCCAAATTTATAAAATTATAAGTCATTCCCCAATTGATAAATGGCCAAAGGATATGAATCGGAAGTTTCAGATGAACACATTGAAGCTATCTATGATCATATGAAAAAAATGTAAATCCCTATTGATTACAGATATGCAAATTAAAACAACTTGGTGGTGCTATTCCACAACTAATAAATTGGCTGACATGACAGAAAAGGAAAATGATAAATGTCAGAGAAGATGTGGGAAAATTGGGACCCTAATTGTTGGTGGAGCTGTGAACTGATCTAACCATTCTGGAAGCAATTTGGAACTATGCCCAAAGGGCAACTAAACTCTTCATACCCTTTGAACCAGCAACTATTGGATCTGCACTACTAGGTCTGTATCCCAAAGATATCATAAAAAAGGGAAAAGGTCTTAGATGTACAAAAATATTTATAGCAGTTCTTTGTGGTGGCAAAATATTGGAAATCAAGGAGATGCCATTAATTGAGGAATGACAAGTCGTGATATGTGAATATAATGGAATACTATTGTGCTATAAGAAATGATGAACAGGCAGACTTCAGAAAAACCGGGAAAGTCTTACATGAACTGATGCTGAGTGAAGTGAGCAGAACCAAGAGAACACTGTACATGGCAAACAGCAACACTGTGTAATGATCAACTATGATTGATGTAGCTTTTCTCAGTAATACAGTAATCTAAGACAATTCCAGAAAAACTCAAGAAGGAAAAAGATATCCACATCCAGAGAAAAAAATTAAGGAATCTGAATGCAAATCAAAGCGTTCTATTTTCACTTGCTGTTTGTTGTTCGTGACTTTCGCCTTTTTCTTTGTTTCTTCTTTCACAACATGAGTAATGTGGAAATATATTTAAAAATAAAATAATGGATATCTTTGACTGGTTATACCTGTAGATCTCTCTTCAGATGAGTGTTTTTAAATTTGTTAAATTACAAAGATTAGGATTCCAAAGAAAACTAATTATTTTGAAATAAGGTTATCAAATTATTAAAAAAAAATTCATGGACATCAGCTTCAGAATCTTTCTATATATGCACCATGTGTCTTCATCACAGTGAAAGAGTGAAGTCTAAAGGTGGTTGACAGAACACTAGATTCAAAGTCCTAGGCAATGGATTTTGCAAATAACTGAAATAATGAATTTAACAGAACTGATTAGCTCATAAGCTAGGTGAGAGTAATCCTACTGTTTTTTTCTTCTGTCAAGGACATCACCTATGGATAACAGAACAGATTTCACCCTTAAAAGAATAATTGATGCTTTCAAAATTTTGAACCTCATATCATACAGCAAGATTAGCTCTAAATGGTTATATGACTTCTATATGAAGTAAGATCATAAAAATCAGAACAACAAGAAAGACATTCCTTTTTGGATCAGGATTTAACAATAGATAATGAGCACAAAAGATAAAATGGACAATTTTAATTATACAAAATTAAAAAAGGTTTTTTCACAAAGCCAATATAGCTTAAATTAGAAGAGTGAGGGATAACTGGGAAAATCTTTGCACTAAATTTCTCTGATAAAAATCTCATTTCCAAGACATGCAATTATGACCAAAATTTGTAAGAAGAGATAGCCCCCATTTGATGAATGGTCAAAGGATATAAACAGGCATTTCTCAAAGAAGCCATCAACAGTCATATGGAAAAATGCTCCAAATCACTAATAATTAGAGAAACTCAAATTAAAGCTGCTTTTATGGTCCACCTTGCATCCATCCAATTGAAAAAGGTGACAAAAAACAAAACGACAAATGGCGAAGGAAACAGGCACACCAATCTGATGTTGGCAGAACTGTGAATTTGTGCAGCTATAAATGGCACTCAACTTTTGACTCAATGATACCTCTGCTGGCACTACAAGCCAAAGAAATTTTCAAAAATTAGGCAAATTAACCACATTTAGAAATATATTTATAGCACCTCTTTTGTCATGACAAATAACTAGAAACTGATGGAGTATGGATTAGTTGGATCATGCTGATCAAATCACGGTACTTGAATGTAATGCAGTACAGTTGTGCCATAACACATGATGAAAGGTTCAGAGAAATCTGGGAAGACTGGGATGAACTGATGCAAAGTGAAGCAAGCAGGACCGAGAGAACAACTCCTACAATAACAACATTATAAAGGCAAACAATTCTGACACTTAAGAGATCTGATCAAAGACCAAGAAGCCATAGGATTGGTGATGAACTATGCTACCCACCTCTTAATAGAAAGATAATGGATTTAAGATGCAGACGGAAACGTACATTTTTAGACAAGGGCAATGTGAGGATTTATCTTGTTTGTATGTGTGTCCTCTAGGCTCAGTTGACTTTGGGTTCTACCAGCTAGAGTCCCTTCCCTTCCCTTCCTAAAACCTTTAATCTACTGCACTCTGAAGCTTGGACACCAGAGGGTCCAGTCTAATGACATTACAAAGTTGTAGTGCACAGTGAGTGCTGTATATAGTCAAAGTATAATTGCTATTTTCAAAATCAGTTTGCTCTATATGTTCTTCTTTTTTGATTTACTGGTCCCATTTTGAATCAATCAATAAAAGCTTATTAAGCACCTACTACATGTAAGGTACTACGTTAAGTACTAGGGATACAAAAACAAAGAATGAAAAATCCTCCTTACAAAGAACTGAAATTATAATAGGGATGAAAAGTATATATACACATATTAAATATAAAGAAAATAAATATAAATATATATGTGCATATATTATAAATATGTACACCATATACACACATATATGTGTATATATGCACATTTTATATACATACACACTATATGTATATACATGTACATTTATCTCTGTATATATGTGTATACACACAACATACACATGTAAAAAGATTGGGCAGGTTTGGGGGACTCTAAGAAGGCTTCATGTAGAAGGTAGTACTTGAGATGTATCTCAAAGGAAGAGAGGGTTTAATGAAATGGAGGTGAGGAAGGAGGACATTCCAGGCATGAGGAACAGCTGGTACAAATGCACAGTGATGGGAAATAGGAGACAGTAACAGAGGAGAAAGCAGTTTAGCTACATTACAGTCAGAACGAGGGAGGGTTGGAAAGACAGGCTGGGGCCACGCTGGGAAGAGATTTAAAACTAAACAGAAGAGCTTTATGTATTTTTTCTAGATCTGATAGTCAACCACTGCAATCAAATGAGAAGGTGACTGAAATGGGCATATTTGATTTTAAGGAAAATCCCTTTGGCAGAAGTCTATAGGATGGACTGGACTGGTAAGAAACTCAAGGAAGGAAAAAAAAATAGGAAGCTATTGCAATAATCTAGGTGAAAAGTGATGAGGACCTGAGGTGCAATGGTCATTGGTGAAGTGTATGTGTTTGTCCTTTGTTGATGAAGAAGACCATGACATCAGAGAAACGATGATATGACTTGCACTTGGCTTTGTTTTGAGTGAGGGAGGGCTGTGCAGGTCACCAGTCTCACTTCTCCAGAGCCATCTTAATCCAGTGATCAGATATTCCTCAGGATGACTGGAGATGACCCAGGATGAGGCAACTGAGGTTAAGTGACTTGCTCAAGGTCACACAGCTAGTGAGTTTCAAGTGTCTGAGGTGAGATTTGAACTCAGGTCCTCCTGACTCCTGCACTGGTGCTCTATCCACTGCACCACGTATCTGCCCCTCATTGGTGAAGTATGGGAAGAGAGAAGGAGCCAGAGACTAGGGATGTAGAGGTAGATACAGCAGAATTATTATAACTGACAGATATGTTGGATAGGAGAGGGGAGATTTGTCAGTCAATCTCAGTGAGCATTTACTAAATAGCTACTATATGTTGGGCTCTGTGATAAGTACCGAAGAGGTAGGAGCAGAGGATTATGACGAGGAAAATTGGAAGGATTATGGTAACTTGGATAGAAACAGGAAAGTTTAGAAGAGGGAAAGGTTTTCCTAACTTGGGACTTCAAGCAATTATGACTGTACTTAGAACTTTTCATTTAATATAAACTCCAAAAAGCAACAGGAGAGGGAACTATGTGGACCTAATGGGTCTTTACACTGGCCCAACACAAAAAAATGAGCTAACAATAATGACAGGGCACGGCAGATTAACTTTCTAAAGACAAAGGTGGCAGGAAGGAAAAGCTGGTGAAGAGTATCACTGTTCTCCAATGTTACATATGTGTGTATGTGTATAAGTGAACACATGCATGTCTGTATAATCATACATGGCAAGCTATATGAAGGTTGTTATATGAAGGTTGCGCAGTTTTTCTGACTCTTTATAACTCTGTAACCATACGGTCCATAGGGTCTTCTTGGTAAATGCTGAAATAGTTTGCCATTCCCTTCTCCAGTGGATTTTAGACAAATGGAAGTTAAGTGATTTGCCCAAGGTCACAAAGCTATAAGTGTCTGAGGCTGGATTTCAGCTCAGATCTTCCTGACTCCAGGTCTAGAGATACAGAAAGAAGTTATATAATACTAATGTATCTCCAAACTGATTTCCAGGCGTTTTTTTTTTTTTTTAGCGGTTCCTGTAAAACAGAGAGCCTTTCCCAATTAAATTATGTTCCAAGGCTCAGCTAACATTAGGCTATTGGGTTTAATTGTTTCTGATTCTTGCTTTTATAATCTGTTCCGCTGATCTTATCTACTTCTTAAGTAATACCATATCATTTTGAGGATTACTGATTTGTAATATAATTCGATCTGGAAATTATATTCTCCTTCCTTTCCTACTTGTTTTCATTTCTTTTAAGATTCACACTTAGGTTGAGAGTCTGCAGAGAGACTGTTTTAGAAATATGACTAAGGTTGCACTATGAAGGATGGATCATCTTAATATAAAGATGGTTTATCATCCACATGGAAAAAAGATCCTCGAAATTCAAATACATATTTTGAATGAATCTAAATAGACCCGAATAGGGATGTTAATCAATGAATTAATCAAAAACTTTTGTTAAGTGCTTATCATGTGACAAGTGTGATACTAAGCTTTGGGATGCAAAAAGAAAAGTAAAAACAATTTCAGCTGTCATGGAACTTACATTATAATCAAACAAAGTTCTTGCCCTATCTGATGCTCTACCCCAAAGTAGTCAATAATCATTGAATTGCCGAAAACATATCCTAAATATTGACATTAATAAAATAAAAAGTAAAAAAATGTGCTTAGGTAAATATATTCTTTTCATTTTTTTCCTCCATTTTTTATTGATCCTTTCATGTTAAAATAAATTTAACCACCGTAGGCAAATTTAATACACATAGAAAGCAGCAGCTCCTCAGGGTTAAAGTCACTTTTAGATTAAACTGGGCACTAGGACAGATGTTAGCTCCTTCGGCTCACTCTGGTACCTATTGTTCTTGATTACGTAGGATTGAGGTTCTGCCCTCACCGCAATTAATTATGGAAGACACAAGTTCCTGGATTCAATCAATTAGAAAAAGTCACCTATATGTGGATAAATTGTTAACCAATATGAGATTATTGGTCTTTGATCATGAGATAAAATCTGATAAACCATATATGAAATACCTTGTAATTAAGAGAATCATGCATGGCCCCATTCTATGTATGTATGAATACTCATTTATTAATGTTTCTTAAATTCATGATAATCAAAATAAGCATTCTATAAATAGATTATTATTAATAATTTCAGTAATGATAATACTCCTCATAATATGACACTTTGGTGAATATAGGACAGCTGATTTGGAAGGAAGATAATGAATGTGGATTTGGCCATACTGAGTTTGAAGTGACAGAGTGATAGGCAGAAGTGGAAATTTTCAGTGTCAGCTATAAATTCAGGAATGGAAAGGAAAGACCTAGAAAGGATAGGCCTACAGACATAGATTGTACAGTCATCAACATAGAGGCAGTATTTGAAGTCACGTTAAAAGAGAAATTAACTAAGAGAATGAGTTTAGAGAGAAAAAGTCTGGGGCTAATATCTGAGCCTTAGGAAGGACCCACAGTTTGAGAGCAGGAGCAGGTATTAGAGTCAGCAGAAGTAACCAATGTTGGGCTGGAGAGAGAGGAAAACCAGGATGGCATGTTACCAGGAAGACCAGATGGAGAAGGAGACATACATTTTTTTGGATATGGCCAATGTGAAAATTTATTTTGTTTGAATAAATACATTTGTTACAAATGTTTTCTTTTACTTTTTTTCAATAGTGAGAAATTGGCAGGTAGAGAACATACTTGTTCATTAATTGAAAAAATAACATACTTTTAAAAAAGAAACATGGGCTTCTCATCAGTGTTAAATATAAGAGAGGTTAAAGGGAATAAAGACAAGGTAAGGAAGGCCCTTGGATTTGGCAGTAAGTAAGGCATTGGGGGTGATGACTGAGGGACTCTTCAAATGTGGCAGTAGGAGGAACTGAGTTTCAGAGGCTAATAAGGAGATTAGTAGTCAGGAAACGAATACACCTATGTGCCATGATGTCAATGTATACTACTGTTTGGGTACAGTGATCCCTAACGCACAAGCTTCAGATTAAGTCCTTTAACTGATGTATATACATACATACATACACATACATATATACATATGTATGTGTGTGTATTTATTATATATATACACATATCAAATCTATTCAAGTACACTCAAACACAAACTCAACTTTAACCACTGATGATAGTTCTGCGTTCAAATCTAGAAAGTCACAGTGACACACTTCTATACATACTTATAAAATAAATTATATTGAATGATTAAAAAGGCTAACAGCCTCACACAAATAGCCTGTTGTACACATTCCACACAACAGTTTTAACTTGAAATTACTTTTTTTATCTTACTGGCTCAGTTTAAAAGAAAAAAAAGTTCCCATTATGACCAACCCATGTCTCATTGTGCCTGAACATAAATGATTATTTTGGTGCTTGATTATCAGAGGTAATACAAAGGTAATACAAAAGAGATAAAATTCTATGGGACTAGTATTGGCTTATTGTGACAATGGGCTGAAAAAAGAAAGCATTATAACAGTCAATAACTGGGTATAAACCATTGCTTTCTTTTTTTTATTATAAACATACACCTTGACTGCTCTATTACTTGGGATTATCTTTATGTTACTTGCTTTCTAAAATCAGATTATCTGGGGGCTCTTCTACTGTGGCACTTTAGGAGGAGGGAACACTTCAAGGTACTTAAGTTGCTGAATACAAGAGAGAGAATTGCACAGTGGAAAGGATGCTGGATTTGAAACTGGAGGAACAGAGTTCATGTGATACTGTCATTTATGACCTTGTGATTTGGGGGAAACTCATTTTACCATTCTGCTCCTCTGTTTCCACATCTGTAAAATGAAGGTAGCGGACCGAAACTCCATGGTCCTTCTGATGCTAAATCTGTAGAAAATACTCTACAGGTAATAAGATTCTCATAGAATTAATTGGGTAAGTGATCTTAGCCATTTTGGCTGAGTCATACTAAATAACCAAGCTAGAGACTAGGGATATGGGTGTAACCAACATCTGAACTTCCTGTTTGCACAATTTCAGGGTATGTGGGAATTTGAGGACATCAGAGGAAGGCCAAACTGACTCTGTACACACTGTTGTCTATTTGAACTGCATTATGTTGATTAAAGTATTTTAGGAGCTGTCTCCATTAGAACGTTTGTATAAGTCTTTAATCTTGAAATTGAAGTCCATAAATATGAAATAGAGAAACTAAATTTGACAAACCTCTTGCCATCATCCAAATTATAGGGTACCTCTCACAGTGACATTGTCAAAGAGCTATATATTTCACACGTTGGAATTTAGACTGCAGAGAAGTGAAAGTCCAATTATCCTATGGAGGATGAAGCCTAAATAATATTTCAAGAGAAAAAAATTCTCTAGTATTTTTTCTATGTTGCATTCTGTTAGCAGATTCAATCTTGCCTACAGAAGAAAGCTGTCGAATTATCTGGAGCTTTTGAAACTACTGGAATTCCTTAGACTCTTAGGAACTTTCCCCGTGAATATGGTTTATAAGTGACAGAAGGAACTGTGCAGAAGAAATGTCTCGAAGAAATGAGGTTTAGGGAAGCTGGTGGACAAACAAGTCCATTGCTCCTTGGCTTTGCTCATTAATTTGCATCTGTAAAAGAAATCATAACTATGGAACGTAGGAGGCCTTTCTTTCACCAAACCGGTGGTTTTTAGCAGAGTTCCACCATCTGAGATTATATCACGTAGCTTCTCGCAGTGTGAGGTTACTCTCTGTGCCTCAATTTCATCATCTTTAAATGGAGATAATAATGACTTGAGTAGCGCTAACTGCAGAGGACCATTGTAAGGTTCGAACGAGAAGATACATGTACAATACTTCACAAACCATAAAGTGTTATATAAATCTAAGTTATTTTTATTATGGGGTGATACTACTTGCACTAAAGACCTCACTAGGTTGCTTTGAGTAAAGTACTTTGCAAACCTTCAAGTGCTATATAATTGTGAATTACATATTATATGATATGTAATTATATATATTCATGTATAATTATATACTATAATTATAATTCATTTCATACACTCTGCTCTCGTTGTTAGATGTTCTCTCTCAGAAACATTAGATAGGAATCAGAGGTTTAGAGGTGGAATGGTCTCAAAGGTCTCCTAGTCAAACTCCCTCCTTTTACAAATGAGGAAACTGAGATCTGTGAAGGCTAAGGGGCTTGCTGGAGGTCACAGAGGTAGCAAGCATCAGTAGTGGGATTTGAACCCAAGTCCTTTGACTGCTCTTTTTACTTTATGACAAACACATATGCCTTGTCCCATTCCTACCTTAAAACTGATCTTAATCCTATGCTATCAGATAGAATCCTAACACTGTGGGGGTAAAAGAAACCTGAAAATATCCTCTGCTAGGAGTCTGTCTCTCAGTTAATAAATGGGGTTATCATAGGGTCTTGCCAGTTTGTCTCCAAATAATGCTTTTCTATTTGTGTGGACCATGGCAAATTACCCAGGAGAATGAAGACCTCAAAAAGCAACTGAGAAGGGTAGACCACAGCTTTCCAGAGAGGTGATATGCCAAAATCAGCACATAGATGTCACAGTTAATTTCATTTGCTTTATTCAGCTCTGGGCAGATCAAGTTTTCATAAGATATTTATCTTTAGTTGTTATAAAGCAGACTCCCTTTTAAAGCTCCTGGACTTGTGAAGAACATGTTCAAACGAAGCCCTCTTACATTCTTTGCTTAAACGTGGACGTGCAAAGAATATGTACGCACCTGGGGAGGGGTGGGGAGAAAGGAGTAAAAATCTCCTAATTTTTACCATATGTGAGGAAATGTGCTCCAGAGAGTATTTTTAAACTTCTGAATAAAATGTAAGGGAGTTTTGAAGATGAAACTTACAAGTTAGGCATTGCAAGTAAGGTATTAGAACTGGATTTGTACGTACAATCGACTTCCTTACCTTTAGGGAATCAAAGCAGGCAATTACACGGCCATTTTCAACCTGGCAGCTTTTGGGGGGGTGCGCAAATTTGCATTCCTCATCAGAGCGTGAACAAGTTCCTCTCTGAAACTGTCTGCACACTTCCAGCGTCAGCCATTTTGTGTCTCTCACAGGAGCAACGTTCAAAGCCATGATGAGAAAGAGATCTAGGTTCTGGGTGTTGCTCTTAAGTGAATGATGTCAGTCTTGTGTCCACCAACTCCAAAAAACAAAACAAAACAAAACTACTGTTGAGAAACAAACTGCATCTAGCTCTTAGAAGAGCTAGTAAATTGATGAATGAAGTCCAATATGCACAAAGCAGAATGAGAAGAGACGATTTCTCAGCAAGCAGTCACTCATCAATCAATATGCCCCACTTGAAGCAGGTGGGTTGCAATGAAAATATGCTCAGTGTCATCTCTGGCTGTAAAATGTCTGAGGCTCTTGTCTGTTTTTGACACTGTTTCTTCTACAGTGACTCCAGGGCAATCACACTCCTCGAGAGAATGTTAATTCTTCCAACGCTGCTTTCTTGTATTGGTGACACTGGAAAACAACCCTGTCGGTTCACGTCCTAGCACTTTTTTTCCCTTTCACCTCTTTAAGGTTGAAGTCGAGCAAGCCGCGAATTCAGACAGCTGTGATACCCTCGGCCACACATGAGGTCAGGACAAGGTGTTCGGAGTAGGCAGAGACCAAGTTCTGCAAACAGAGAGGTGCGTAGGATAGTTGTTTCCGATAAAAGTGACTTCACAAAGGCACTTTTTAATCATGAACCTGATAAAAAATAAACCAAATGTCAGTTTTCATCCAACCTTACTGGAAGTTACACTTCTGAAACCAATACCTCCTTCAACTGGAATTTTCTCAATTCTAGATGAAGGCAGTAAAACAATTTCATAAACTTTTGCATGAAAAAAAGGGATAAGCAATTGAAACACGTATTGCAGAAACAATCCAGGCAGCAGTCCAAAAGCGAGGAATGACTCAACCAGATGAATGTGGTAGACACAATAATTAGGCATTCTGATTCCGAAACAATTCAATCTAATGTGTTTAATCGCCAAAACAAAGTATTAGATCCACAGTTTCCAATTAATTTCACATTTAGGCCCACAGATTACATTATTTTCATTATTTGAGAAGCTATAAACAATTATTTGTGATCTGTCCCTCTTGTATATGGAAGATATTATCATTTTGGATGAAATTCTTCCATCGCCCTCATCATTTAGGAAAAAAAAATGTGCTTGTTTCCCTTATGTCAGCAATTTATATTTTATTTATGTACTTTTATGAAAATATTCCATTCTACATAACAATGTCATGATATTAAACATAGACAATAAAACAATAAGCTGTTTCCTTTTTTAATTTTTAAAAATTATTATATATTTTCTAAAACATTTTGGACATTAGACCAATAGTATTCAGAGAAGAAAAATTTGCCTATGGGAGGGTAAATAAGATTCATAAATAAGGATCAAAAGTGAATCATGTTTATAAATGGTATATGATAGAGACTGCCACACGAGTCTTAAATATTTCACAAAATTCTATTTCATAATTAAACAACTTTCCTAGGCACATTTTTCTCAGAGCCACGGATCATTTCATAACAAAAACTGAGGCAGAGAAATAATGAAACCCAAACTTGTTAATTAAAATGCTTGATGATTTATAAAACATTCATTTATCCTGTATCATGAGAAAAATGCATTTAAAAGTATTCTGAGTTGAATCATTAGGAGCTTATGAGATTTCAACGAACTCTAACTTCTAACTCCACAAGTGTTTAAAGCACAGGTTTCCTCTTGAGAAGGAGGGGGAGACCAAGCCAACCCAGGTTTCCGCATTTACTTTAGGGTATTTCTTATCTCTTATAATCAATTCTCAATTCCTTACTTATAGATACAATAGATTTTAACACAAAGGAGAAAAAACTAAAATTATTACCACTGAATTAAAATGTGGGTTAAATGTAATTACATAAACAGCTTCTTTTGTCATTAAATTAGCTGCATAAATATTAAAATATTTAAATGAATCTTCATCCTCTAAAATGCATTAAAGTAACAATGCAGTGAATGAGACATAGCCTTGTTTTTACCTTCATGAAGAAGTAAATTCTAAGGTTCAGTTTTACTCTCTTCCTATACATTTTATTTTCTATCAAAATCTAAACAGAAATTGACTTCCCAATAGTGATCTAACTTTATCAAGCTGGGAGATAAATGGATTTATTACTTTTACAGCAAAAACTGCCTAACTTTCTAATAATCAGTCACACATAATAAGTCAAGATCTATTAAGATCTGCAAGTTAGACTCACTTTTGACAGGATTATTGTCTTTAACCAAACCAATCTCATCTCTACCTAGTCCACATCACCTACTGCTAAAATTTCCAAGGATGCTTCTATGAAAGTCACTGCCTTGATAATGGCACCAGTCTTAAGCTTCCTCGGTAAGCAGGATCTAGCAGCTGGAAAATGCACAAGAAAGACAGGACTGGTAAAATCAAGAGTTCTTTGTATTACATTTAATAAGAACCATTGACTTTTCACTAAGTCATAGTATGAATAAGGTGAGGGCCCAAGAGGAACTTGTTGTGTTCATTCTTCGTTTTTGAAGAAGACCATGACATCAGAGGAATGATGACATGACTTGCACTTGACTTTGTTTTGAGGGAGGGAGGGCTGTTCAGGGTCATCAGCCTCACTTTCTCCTCCTGAGCCATTTGGATCCATTGACCAGATATTCATCAAGATGACTGGAGAAAGCCCAGCATGCAATGGGAGACCTTGGCCTTTTAGTGTAAAGCCTTTTCAGTTGCTTATTTAGAGTGAGGTCATGCCCATTCAATGATGAGACCTCTTTAAAAAGTAGTCAGGGAATGGCCCTTTTAATGAGCAAAAGAAAAAAATATATAAGTAAATCAAGTTGAGAGGGAAAGAGCAACAGTTACTATTGATAATCACTCTTAAGCCAGGAAGGTCCAGAAAACAGCCATTAAGTGGAGGAACTATGGCACTGTGAAATCCTTATCCATGCTTTTTTCTATATTTTTTCAGCCTCTATTAATTTTGAAATGGGCTCAGCAGCTTTATGGCCCTGGAATCAACATCCAGAACTATCAGTAGTTGAAAAAAAGATCTGTTCTAACCTTCCTGGAAATCTAGGGCTTCCTGGCTACACCATTATCTGACAGTCCACTCTTCCTCTATCTCTGTCACAATTTGGCTTTTGCTTTTGCCTTCCTTATTCTTTGACTCTATCAGTCATCTTCCCTTGACTTCTCTGATTACCTCTCCTCTGATTAATGGTCCTCTCCTCCTTGGTGAACTCTTTGCCTCCTGGCTCACTGGTCTCCACGTCTTCCTCTTTGTCAAAACTACCTCTTTTGAAAGGAGATTAAACTCATTCACATAAATTTGACTAAAGAACTGGTAACAACGCCCCTCTAGACAGGTATTTTCATATTCATAGGGATCAAGGTCTTTGATCATAGGAATGAAAAAATGGAGAAAATGTACCATGTCAGGATTGTTTGCAGTTTCCTAGGGAAGTGTTTCATCAAAAAAAATCTATAAATATATTTTGTAAAAGTAAAAGAAAAGGCCTCAGATGTATATTTTTAAGTCTTTGATCAGTAGAAAGGTATTTAGTGTCAAGGATTGGGGAAGGAAAGAAAGCAAGGCATTCCAACAACCCTAAAATCACTGTAGCCAGCACAGGTGACTAATTACCCTGGATGTGGATGACTAGTCCTGTCTGTTGCTCTAGAGGAAAATGACTGTAATGCTCTCTGCCCTGGGCCCCGAAATCCTGAATTGTGTCCATGAGCATCTAAAAGTGCGGGTTCAATCAGGTACCACAGAGGAACTGGAAACTCTGTTTCAGCAATCCATAGGGAAAACACTGGCAGATGCAGACTTAGTGGCCACTGACAACATATTCTTTCCAGGAATAATAGGAAGCTAGAATTTCTCCTGTATCTCTATGAAAATATTGATTATCAATTGGTGAACATCACATCAGCTGATTAGAGGGTCTGACCACCAAGTTAAGGTATGCATGCTAAATCGATGCATGGGGTTGTCTCCGTTATAGTGTGACTTCCTCCCAGCTAGCACATTACTGTGGTTTTGTCTCCACTGATTTCACAGAGGCTGCTGGACTTACTGACTGAAAGCGTAGAAAAGACCAACTCCATTTTGCTCATTCTTCGTTTTGAATGTATTGTCCAGTTCTCAATTTTACACAGCAGGAGAGGTGGTACAGTTAAGAATAATCCTAAATGGTAGATAATCCAGAAATTACCTTTGATTTTGAGAATGTATGTTAATTTTTATAGTTCAGTCGTGTATCTGATGTCCTAGAAATTCATTTTTGAAGAAGGTATAGCTACACGATGAAGGGTTAACAATAACAAATGGTACACAGGGTTTATCCATTATGACTCCTTGCAACATGCTCCACCATGAGAAGAGACCAATCTCTCTTAGTTGTCACTCTTTGCAGCAACCTAACTAGAGTCGTGCTTTCAGATCTTTCTTGGAGCAGGGACAAGGTTAATTGTTTTCCTAAGGGCTTCTCTTTTGAAAGAAAGTAAGGGTAGAGCTATATTGGTTGGTTATCAATTTATCAACAAGCAATTATTAAATACCAACTACAGGTCAGGAGCAATTCTTAGGTGCCAGGGATACTAAAAAATCCCTCCCCTCAATGTGCATTCTATTAAGGGAAACAACATTACACAAATAAATCTATACAAAGATATACAACGGTGTTCCAAAAGTCTTAGTGCAATTTTTAGCTTTAATAGCTTAAAATCACACCAAGATTTTTGGGATACCATATACACATATGTACCCATGTATGTACATATATAGGGACACTATTTATACATATGTGTATATATATAGAAAAAAATACAAGGCCATCTTGGAACGGAGAGCATTAGGTGCTGGGGGATCAGGAAAAAAAATAACTTTACACAGAAGTTGATGTTTGAGCTGAAACCAGGGATTAGTCACACAGTAATTAGGCAGAATAAATACTTCTAGTGGAAGGGGACAGGTACTATTAGAAACTCAAAAAAACAAGATTTCCCCTCAGACAAAACATGTTGATGAAAACCAGTATTAGGTACCTGAGACTCAGGACTCAGCTTCCAAAGAGAGGCATTTGAAAATGCCTGGCCTTGGTGAACCTTGTTATGGTATCTCCCCACTTGCTAGGTACTTGATTTATTGACAGGGGTGCCCTCTGTGGATATATTTCTGCCCATATCCCTTTAATGGCCCCATCCTCTCCAGACAGCATTTGATATAACAAGCTTTGCTGTTCTTCTCTCAATTTCTCTGTCAAAGTCACGCCTGGAATTTGAGGTTAATGGAATGAGCTACTCAACTCATTTCTGAAATGCTGATGGACTTGCTGTTCAACTGTACAAAAGAAAACCAAGTTGTTTTTAAAGCCTTTCACACAGACATCACTTTATTGCTTGTATTTAAAAGTCGTTCCTAAGTGCTAAATTTTCAGATAGCTATGCTTTTTTTTTAAACAAGCCTAAAAAATGTATTACTTGATTTTCTCTCCCTGCTTCTAATTACTTTAGACCAAGGAGAATTTTCTATTTCGGAACACTAAAATCTGAGGAGATGAAGGCATTGTTTTACCTAGCACTTCTGAAATTGCCTTCTCCGTGTTCCCCAACAACCCTAATCTGATCGCTCCCTTACTAGTTTTTGGGGGGTGGGGGACTTAGGAAAATTCAAAGGACAGTTTATACTTTGCAATTAACACATATTTCCCCCCCCCAAAAAAAAAATCCCACAATGATTATGATGTCAAAATTGAAGCTGAAGCTGGTGAAAAATTAAGATCATATTGAGAAAAATAACTTTCTGGCACTCTAGCCCTCTCAGTCTGCCTTTTGCTCACTATGGTATATTTTAGTTGACTGCCAAACATCTAGACAGAAGAGGATCGATAAAAGGCTGGTAGCAGAACAAACTCATTTCTGAGCCAGATCGTCTTGAAATATTATCCATTAGAAGGATCTGTAGGATACCTTTAATCTGTTTGCAAAAATCACAATTTATTAACAAAATAGGCATCTTTGTAATATTTTATTTAAAAAAATCAGGTGCTCATTAAATTGTATCGTCAAACAGCCTCCTAGCTATTTAAAGAGCCTGTTTTAAAGTGATACTAAATGCTCTAACTCCCCTGCATTGATGGCTTGGCTGCATCATGTGGCCTGTCTGATGGCAGACTAGCTTTAAGAGTGACCTCAAGGCGCATCTAAGGTGGGGAAAGGAGCTAAGAGGAGATTGACCTGTAGGAGAGATACTGAATCCTTCTTTATAATTAAAGGAACAGGGAAAGATGTCTCTAACTGAAGTCTTTCCAGAATGTTCTATTTGGAAAGAAAAATAATTTGGAGGGTACAAAGGGAAAACAGAGTTTTAGCAGACAAGCCCTTTATAAGGTTTAGTTTTCTCATATGTAGAATGAGGATAACAAAGTTTATACTCCCTATGTCAAAGGGCTATTATAAGAATCAAATGAAAGGATGCATATAAAGTACTCTGAACCTAAAAGCACAATATCAAGGTTAGATATTACCATATTGATTTGAATGCAGGACACAACACCGCTCTTTTTCCCATCACACCCTTACACACAAATAACTAATAGAAAAAGCACTGGCTTCAGTCAAAAGACTTGACTTTTACTCCCAGTTATACAGGTTCCTAGCTTTGTGACCTCAGGTAAGTCATTTCACTTTTCTGAGGCTTAGTTTCCTTATCTTTAAAATGAAGATAATAAATTTATTTTTATATTATTATATCATATATCAAATAAGATAACATACACAAAATGTTTTGTAACCTAAATGCACAATATAAGTGCAAGCCATTATCATTTTGATCTGAATATGGACCATTTTCCTATAAATCTGGCTTGTATAAAATTTGAGTGTGCCTGGCACACAGAAGGTGATTAATAACCCTTCTCTCTTCTAACAGAGTCCTCAAGCTAATGTAGGTCTTTATCACACCACACCTGGATGACTGTAATAGTATATTAGTGAGTCTGCCAACCCCAAGTCTCTCCCCACACCATACACCCTCCATTCAGCAACTAAAGGGACTTTCCTAACGTGCAGATGCAATCATGTCACCCCATTCCCTGCCCCCCCCCCACTCCTAGTCAATAAACTCCAGTGGCTCCCAATTGCTTTTACAATTAAATAAAAAGTGCTCTGTTGGCATTCAAAGTCCTTCATAATCTAGTCCTCTCCTACCTTTCCTGTTTACTTAGTTCTTACACCTTACACGTTCTCTTCTACTCGGTGACCCTGGCCTCCCAGTATTCCACAAACAAGACACTTCATCTCTTGGGTCTCAGCATTTTCTCTGGCTGTCCCCCATGCCTTGAGCACTCTCCTACCTCTCCATCTACTGAACTCCTAACTTCCCTTAAGTTCCCACTAAATTCCCTAGAAATCACCAGAAGTCTTCCGCAACCCCTCTTAATTCTAATGTTTTCCCTCCATTAGATACTTCCTATTTATCTTGTGTAGAGCTTGTTTGGTAGTATCTGTCTGCATGTAGTCTCCTCCATTAGACTGTAACCTCCTTGAGGGGAGGGACTGTCTTCTACCTCTTTTTGTGGTACACAGGAGGTGTTTAACAAATATTTACTGACTGAAATGTTTACTGTAGCCACTGATCTGTTGGATAAGCTGACAAATGTTACGAAGATGAAGAGAGATTTAATAATAAATAACATGTTTTTATTTGAATGAAATTTCATTTGAATGAAAATATAATAAAACTTTAAATAACTATACATTTTAATATAGTCATTTGAATATTCATTTTAATGTATATTTATATTTTTCCATATATACATACATACATATACCTGTACATATGTACACACGCACATATATATGCATATACATATTTAGGGGGTAGCCTAGGCTTGTGAGATGGCCTACATTTGAACCAATACAGTATTGTTAATATAAAGAAATGAAAGAATCATTTGGTTTTATTTGAGGCAGGAGACAGGAAGTTAAAATAGTGATATGTAATTTTCTTTTTTAAAAAAGCCTTTCCTTTTGAGTATCTTTAAATTCATCTATTTCCTACAACATTAAAAAAAGAATTCAAGTGAAAGTATACGATAAAGCATGTACTGCTCACTAGGTGAATGCATTATGTACTGTATTGGAGATGTCTATCAAGCCAGGGACTGATTGACATGAGAGCTCTATGTGGTCCCCCTCACGATCCCCTATCTCAAATCCCTCACTGTCCTATTAGATATTGATAGATAATTGATAAAATATTGATAAAAATATTAAATTATAAAGTAATCACTAATGGAGGTAGCTAGGTGATGCAGTGGACAGAGTATCAGACAGTCAGGAAGGTTCATCTACATGAGTTTAATTCTGGCTTAATTCTGATACTTAATAGCTATGTGACCCTAGGCAAGTCACTTAAATCTGTTTTCCTCAGTTTCCTGATCTGGAAAAGGAGCTGGAGAAGGAAATGGCAAACTCCTCTAGCATCTTTGCCAAGAAAACTCCAAATAGAATTGCAAAGAACTTGACATGGCTGAAAAATGACAAAACAATAAAAAATTACAAATAACTTTAATCTCCAAAAAAATGGAAATCTGTAAATGAAATTGGGTATTGAAAAAAAGAAAAAGTAAATACCCTTAATAAAAGTGGCAATATTATATAATCCATCATGGGATCTTTTCTATAATGCAATCAGCTAGACTTTAAGCAGCATATTTTCTACGATTAATTGCAAATATTGAGTGCTTTTAAGCCAATTCTTTTAGCAACCACTATAACTCTAATTAATGGATATAACCATAGGTAATAATGATGCATTAAATAAGCTGCGTTAAATTTTAAGATAATTTCACATTCACAATCTTATTTCATCCTTGCAGTCACTCTATGAAGAAGGTAATATAGATATCATTATCATCTCCATTTTAAGAGTAGGAGAAGCAGAAATATAAATATTATTTATTCAAGGTAATACAGTGAAATCAACATGGCACTATTATTCATAAGATCACTTATCTACAGCTGGAAGAGGCCTCTGAGGCTACCTAGTTATAAACTTCACTTTACAGATGAAAAACTGAGGCCCAGGAAGGTTAAGTGCCTGACGCATAGTAGGCACTTCATAAATGTTGACCCAGGTCACAAAGGCATCTGAGCAGTATTTGCACCCAGGCACTCTGGCGTCTCCTCTACTAGACTTCTTCCCACCATGCCAATGCTGCCCTATGTACTAGAGGTTATAATTATTAGGATCCAACCCACTCATTACAGATGTTGCGCTTAAGTACAAAAGTTAGTAACAAAACAAAACTGAAAGGTTATTATGCATTTAAAAAGCTTATGAAAAAGTTAGGAGAAAACAAATACACACAAAAGCTATATTTTGCACCTTAATTCCTTTAAATAAATCTTTTTAAAAGCATTGTACTATAAGTACAGCATTAAGCTGGGCCGTGAGAGATGTCTATTATTTAGGTATGACTTGAGTCTGTCCTCATGGAACTATTTCCACTCTGTTATAATAGCCAGGTTTGCAGCAGTGAGTAGGGAAGAAAACTCAGTTTTCAATTAGAAGGAAATAAAAACAAATAATCTAAATATATCCCTGAAGCTACATCTAGATATGATGTATTCAGTACATATTTGCATCCAAATTAAATTTTTTTCCCTGGGTCTGTGTTTTCAATCCAAATATTTTAACTCATTTAGGAGAATCTATTATTAGAATAAAAGCAGTTCCATTAGTTACTCTTTAAGATTGACACACCATATACTGGTTTCTTGGAAACTAGGAACAAAAAAGATTTGGGCTAAAGCAGATATGCCATTAACTCACTGGGTAAACTACCTAGCTCCAGTGTATTCAAGGTTGGCACTGTTAACCGTTTCATTCTCCTTGCTCCAAATTCTACAGCCTGTGGCAAAGAGGGCCATTGGAGCAATGGAAAGAGTATTTGACCACGTGCTGGAACACAAAAGAGATCTCCCTCTTCTATAGACTCCAACTCATCTCACATTCCTCCGTTGCTTATCCCAGGCTCGCTATCTCCTCCTTCACTCCATCTTACATGAAGAGGTAAGTCCTCCTTGCCAATGCAAGCATGTCTTCACATAGAAGTGATCCCATTTTCTCCTGCAAATTGCTGCAATGACATCCGCACTCTTAATAATTTTCAGTCTCTCCCTGTCTACTGAATGCTTCCCTGCTGCCTATAAACACATGCATATCTACCTTTAAAAAACTTCACTTAAGCCAACCATTCCTTCTAACGTCCTATTTCTCCCTCCTACCCTTCTGTGGCTAAACTCCTTGAGAAAGCCCTCAGCAATTGTTACCTTCACTTCCTCTCTTTTCATGTCCTTTCTAAACCTTTTGCAGTCTGCCTTCCAACCTCATCATGTAACTGAGCTCTCTCTCTCTCTCTCTCTCTCTCTCTCTCTCTCTCTCTCTCTCTCTCTCTCTCTCTCTCTCTCTCTCTTTCTCTCTCTTTCTCTCTCTCAAATAATTGACTGCTAAATCAAATGGATGATTCTCACTCCTAATCCCTCTCTACCTCTTGGCGGCCTTTGACACTACTGGTGGTCTCCTCTTCTCTGGAATACTCTCTTTTCTTTAGGTTTTCATGATCTGACTTTCTCTTGGTATCTGTCTAACCTCTTCACAGTGTCCTATGCTAGATCATCATCAGATCATGTTCACTAACTGTGGGTGTCCCCCAAGGCTCTAGCCTATTCCCTCTTCTCTTTCTATACTATTTTACTTAATGATATCATCAGCTGCCATTAATTCAATTATTTTTATGCAAATGATCTTCAGATCTCTTTCTTCAAGCCTACTTTATTTACTGACTTTCAGTAAATTTACTTTACTGACTGCTACCTATTGAATATCTTGAACTAGATGGCCTGTAAACATTTAAACTCACCATGTCCAAACCTGAACTCATTCTCTTTCCCACCCCTAAACCCTCTCCTATTACCATTGAGGGCAATGACATCCTCCCAGTCATCCAAACTCACAACCTAAAGTCATACTTGACTTCTTACTTTCTCTCATCCTCTGTGTCCAATCTGTTACCAAGTCCTATCAATTCCACCTTCCCAAAGTCTATAGTATAGGACCTTTCCTTCCTTTGCCAATATCCACCCCCCTTCACAGGCTCTTATGAAGTCACACCAGGACTATTATTATTTTAATAGCTTTCTGATTAGTCTCTCAATCACAAGTCTTTCATCCTCCACTTAGCTATCAAAATGATCTTCCTAAAGTGCTGACCATATGCATTCCCCATCCCCCTTAAATTACTTATGGGATCAAATATAAAATCCTCTGTTGGACTTTTAAAGCCTTTCATAACCTGAACCCTTCCTACCTTTCCAGTCTTTGTATAGCTTACTCCTCCATGTACATTATGATCCAATGACACTGGCTTCCTAGCTATTCTTCCAATGTGACATACCATCTCTTGATGGTGCATTTTCTCTCACTGTTCCCCATACCTGGTATTTATTCCCTGCTCATCTTCATCCCAGGTCTTCCATGGTTTTCTGAGTTACAACATCTGCAAAACCCCTTTACTAGTTCCCTTCAATCACAGTGCCTTCCTTCTGTTGACCATCTCCAATTTGTCCTGAATATTTGTTTGTACATTATCTCTACCATTGAATTCCAAGTTCCCTGAGAGCAAAGACTACTTTTGCCCTTTCTGGTAACCCTATCACTTAGTATACTGCCTGTAATAAAGCAGGCACTTAGCAAATTCTCACTGCCTTGAATTAAATTGACAAGGGTATTTATTTATTCTTCAAGAATTAATTATTTCATCAGAATGGTGGCTCCCCTCCATTATGACAGAGCATGACCTCTCTCTGCCTTAGTAGATGGTACACATGTATGCATATAACCTATCTCCAGTGGAATAAAAGTTCCTCGAATGCATGGATTGTGTCTTTCATTTTTGTATCTGTGGTATCTATCCATGTACAGAATAGCCTTGTATTTTGAATATTTGTCTAATTGAGTGGACTAGACTAGACCTTCTCCAAGGTCCCTTCCATTTTTAACACTGACAGGTTCTTCTGTAAGTTTCTTAAACAACTAATTCTTAAGCAAGGCTGATTTCAGGAGGGATATATTTTTAGCTGTCCTTCAGTAAGTCTCATCATCCCTGCTAAGTTTTTCCTAGATTTAGTAACAGCAGGCCTTTAAGTAGTGGGAGTTGAAAGAAAAAGCTGCAATGGAAGGGTAGGAGGAGATTGGCAGAGTAGAGTCACTCCTGCAGCTACCCTCATCCCTTTCTTGGAGTCCATACCTTGGAGGGGAGGCAGAAAATAGGAGAATCAAGGTGGGATGATGATGGCAAGATAGGAGGATAATAGCACATGGCAACCATCATGGAACCACAGGGAACTGAACTGAATTTGAATAGCTAATGCCAGTTAATTGGTGAGTCAGTAGCGTTATATGGCACATTCACAGACAGCTATAATCAAGAAGAAAGCATGATCCATGCCTGCATGAGGGAAGTACAAAGTGCTGTTTGATATCCATGGGAGTTGGGAGAAAGAATCATTTCCAAAGGGAGAGCAACACAGGAAGGGGGAAATCAGGAAAATTGTGATGGCAAAAATAGAGTGGTGTTTAGGTATCCAAAATGTATTTGATTTTGTGTTACATTTCACACCAAGGGGAATATTAAGAAGTCAAAGCTTCCATGTGCTAACACTCTGACCAAGGCATAAAACAGCGTTTTGACATGTACGCTTTGCGACTCAGTATAAATAGATAATTTAAGAATTTAACAATTGCTCGTTCCTGCTAATAATTATTAGTTTTATTAAAATCTCTAATACAATTATATACACATAGATCTTCATTCATTCATTCACCATTTACTATATCCATTATATCAACAGAGAGGCACCATAGGATAGTAGCTGGAGAGTTATCCTCAAGTGGAATATTCTGTTTATGAACAACTAATGGGCAGTTAGTTGGCATTCAGATAGAGTGCCAGGCCTGGAGAGAGGAATGAGTTTAAATTTGGCCTCAGACACTTACTAACTGTATGAACCTGGGCAAATCATCTAATCTTGTTTGCCTCAGTTTCCTCATCTGTAAAATGAGCTGGAGAAGAAAACAGTGTACGATTCCAGTATCTTTGTCAAGAAAATCCCAAATTGGGTCATAAAGAGCCAGACCTCACTGAAAAATGACTCAGCAAAAACAAATTAAAAATACTGGTTGGTGACCATGAGCAAGTAAGTCCCTGGATCCCCAGGGCTTTAGGCAAAACTGTCTTAGGGTTATAAGCTGTAAAGAAGGATGTGCTCTGCTTGGAGCTAATGAAACCAAAGGTCCAGACCCTATCTCTCTGTTATCTTAATATCTTTGTGCTAGTTAATCCTACTTACCCAAGGACTCAGCCCCAGGAAGTTAAATCTTCGAGGCTGAAGTCTTCTCCTTCAGCGTACTAGGATAGTTACTAAGTCACCAAGAGGCTTCGACAAACATCCTCCCCAATCCTATCCCAATGGCTATATAGTTTTTTATATATAGTATAGCTTTTTCCCTCATCTCCCCTCTAAATCAGGGCATAAATTGGGCTGTCCAGCAAAGCAACCACAATTTCTGAAACAGAAGCAGTATCTGATGGGCTGAATGTAGGGATACTGATAGTTGCCAAGGCAAAACTGATATTTGAAAATTTGCATCGATTTACATAAATTCCGTTGCCTGGAATGCTTTCATAAAGCTGTATCTCTTGGTTAGACCACTCACAGATAAAACTCCATGTTTTAGTCTCCAGCAATCATTCCTCACGGTGCATTTTTGGTGTGTAAACTACTTCCCTGGAGTTGATATTTCTAATGAGCCAGAATACTGGTCGGTCAGTCAGAAGAAGACATGGGTCAAGGCTTAATTCTTCTGCCACCTTGCGACTGTGGGTAACTCATTTATACTCTGGGCCAAAGTCTTTTCATCTGTAAATGAAAGTAAGAATATCTGTACTACCCAAACTCTTTAGTTTCATTGTAAAGAAGAGACTTTATAGACCATATTTATAAAAATACATAAGTATTATTACTGTTCACCACCTTCTAATTACTTACATGATCTGGTGAAATATTATCTCTACACATCTTCAGGCTAACACTCTGTCCTGGGATCTGTAATTGAGTAAGTAAATGCACCCCCCTGCAGCCTGTCCACAGGAAGGAAGGCACACAAACATTTATTAAGTACCTACTACATTCAAGATACTGTGCTAAGTACTTTATAAATATTATCTCATTTGATTCTCCCAAAACCCCTGAGAGGTAGGTTCTTTTATTATACCTATTTTAGAGTTGAGGAATCAGAGATAGAGGTTAAATGACTTGCCCAGAGTTACAAAGCTAGTAAGTTTCTGAGGCTGGATTCGAACTCAGGTTTTCCTGACTCCAGGTCCAGTACTCAGTCAGGTACTTTGTATTGATTCCACCTCACTCCCTTTTCCTTTCATTCAGGGCAAGTGCAGAGCCTATTTCTTTCTTCTGATTACATGGCTCCTGTCAGTGGGCAGGGTTTTGCTTAGTGAAGTGGTCAGGGTGTAATAACAGGTCACATTTTTATGGTGCTTTATGCTTACAATAATTGTAGCCCACGTTATTATTAGTGCTTTAAGGCTTGCTAAGAGCTTTTTCCCATAACCACCCTAGGAGGTGGATAATTCTAGTATTGTTATCCTTACAAATACACTGCTTTGATCATGAGAGACAAAGTGCAAAAGTCGATCAAAACTGGCTTCCAAGTCAGGAAGATCTGGGTTCAAGTCTTGTCTTGGTTACAACACTAGGCAAGATACATTCAACTTCTCAGTGCTGGGCTCGATGCTCTAAGACCCTAAATTGTTGAATGACCGCTGATCTGCAATGGTAGAGGGAGGTTCCTTACTGAGAGTTCCCTACCCCAGTGAATCCAAGGTCCAGACACCAATCAATTATCTCATTTGATCTTTATTACAATCCAGTGAGCATAAATATAGACTCTGTTTGTTAGATAAGCAAATTCAGGTTCTGGGAGAGTAAATTACTTTAGCTAATCTACGACAAAACCAGAGCTTCAATTCGTTTCCTTTCTGCTAACCACAATGTAGGGATCAAGGGTCAAAGATTCAGAAGAATGCAAGAAGATACAAGAGAGGATCCATGCCAAGACAAAAGTAAAATCTGGCAGAGATGAGATGGGGTAGTAGCAGGAACTCAGAGCATGGCTGTTCTAAGAGTGGTCAAGAAAACAGGATTGAGGAAAGGACGCTTAGGAAAATGAGCATTATTGGACTTTGCTTTTTAAAGTTGTTCTTTCTTGTGGTAGATTGGAAGCCCCTTGAGAGCAGAGACTATTCATCTTTGTCTTTGTATCCCTATAATGTCTAATGCATAGTAGGCATTCAATAAATGCAAATTGAATTGAATTGCTTTTGAAAGGGGTAAGAAAAAGTTCTCTTGGCATATTTTAATTCTCACTGACCAAGAATGACTCACAAACCACAGCTTTGAGAGTGGGTTCCAAAGGTGGGTCTGAGTCAACCAAGAATCCCTCTTATTTTTCAGGAAGTTAAGCAAACTGGCAAAAATCATCATGGCTGACAAATATTTGCTGAGAGCAAACTCAAAACTCAGAGCAATAAAGACGAGGGAACTAAACACCAAGTCTAAGAAAGGTGTCTATTTATTAGTAAGCAATGCTGTTGGTTAATCACTGGCTGCTGTCATAGGCAATACAACTTGTTAAATCAGGTCCTCCCTCCTGGGACTCCATTCACTCTGGGAATAGGTTCCATTGTTGCCTTAGCTCAGAGGGTGCTCTCCTTAGAGACTAATCACCAGGAATACTGCTTCCCTGCCTCCACCAGTTTTCATTATTTCTAAGCAGCATCTCCTGGTGCTGTGTCTCCATAGCAACAGGGAGCCATTACTTTAAGATGTGCCACATGAAAATGGGTGGGAAGGAAAAACAATAATCACATGCTGTACTGTGTCTTCATTTAGACAGCTTCTGAGATAGCAAAGAGGAGGGTTCCCATTTTATAGAAGGAGAGACCCAGGGCCTCAAACTAAGAAAAAAACCATTCTGATTCTACTCCTAGATACCCATAAAGTTAACCTAACAGAGAAGCCATTATCCACTGTTTTGACAGAACCCACTGATCTAGTAACCAGGGTATTGTCTTGGCTGACGTTTTCCCCCATCAGATTGACTAAATTGATCCCACAGCTTTGTTGGCATTATTCAGATGGCCACCAAGGTGGTGAAAGCCATGACAGTAAAATGAGTTGCTAATCTGCAATCTGGACAGCTGGATTCTCATTCCAGGTTTGCTACTAAATAGCTATGGGGATTTACATGTTACATAACCCCACTGCGTCAGCTTCCTCATCTAAAAGAGAGGGTGAGAATACCTATTCTACCAATGGCACCAAGTTGCCACTTGGATGGCTATATGATCTCATAGGTGTGGGTATTCCTTCCACCAGTGGAGACACAATCCATCCATACCTTCTCATTATGGAGCTGTCAGAATTGAGTTGTACATAAAGCACATACATCATAAACCATAACATGGTTTATACATATCAATGATTATAATTTTAGTATTGTGGCTAGTATGTTCTGCCCTTGAGATGGTGATACTTTTCTCTTACAGATTTTTGTTGCTGTTGAGTTATTTCAGTCACATCCAACACTTCATGGCTTCCTTTGGGGTTTTCTTGGCCAAGATACTGGAGTGGTTTGCCATTTCCTTCTCCAACTCATTTTACAGATAAGGAAACTGAGGCAAACAGGGTTAAGTGACTTACCGACAGTCACAAAGCAAGTAAATGTCTGAGGCTGGATCTGATCTCAGATTTTCTTGGCTGCAGATCAGGGCTTTATTCACTGTGCCATGCAGTCTCCCTACATATTTTTATGTTTCTTTAAATTTTATCTCTTTAACATAAGTAGGCTTGTTTAATTTCAGCCAATTCCTTAATTATTCTTAACATTTCTTTAAACCATCTATCTACATTTATATCAATCAAAGCATTTTAAAGAGGCACACTTAGATGGACAATTGATAACTCAGCATACCCTGAGATACACCCTCATGACAAGCTCTCAAGTTACTTGTTCTCTAGTTTCCAGAGTGATTTTTATCATCTGTTCTCCCATGTGTATTCTTCAGTTGCTACTTGGTCACAAAACATTTGCTGTTTATCTTTTTTTTTTTTTTTAGATATTCTAGTAGTTTAGAGTCACACAATTTTGAAAAGAAAAAAATGCAACAATTTTAGTCTAAATGCATTTATCCTCTCAGGTAATATAACTGGGAAAGTGTGCAAACTTCTTCTTTTTGTCAAAATTGTTCCATGTTCTAATGTCTTTTTTATTAGCATCTGGATGGACAAAATATTAAACATATTTGGCCTTATAGTTAATGCTTTTCTTTTAAACATATATATTTGTTGTACATATTTTTTTCCCCAGCAATAGATAAAAAAAAAATAAGTGAGGTACCAGGAGGAAATCTTCATTTTAATATTTCAGTGAAAAAATAATGTAAATATTTCATTTTGATGCCTTCACCTGACACATATTTGCAAGCTCATAATAAAAAGGTCTACTTTCAGATAAAATTAAGCAGAAATATCCTTTCAATTTCTGAAACTTCAATTTCATTCAAGATCCCACATTATGGATATATATGCCGGATTTTCCATATTAACTTATGTCATTTTGCAAATAGTCAAAGTTCTTAATTTAGAATTTAAACACCATTATTGATTTTAAAAAGAATTGGTTTAAAGTAATCATGTAATCCAGTTTCCTGTCCACCAACCACTCAAAACCCCCAACTGTGGGAAGTTTCCTCCTCACCGTATCACAGATGGACACTACAACCAATACAGCATCAAACATTTATTGAGCATCCACTATGTGCAAGGTTGCCCATGAAACTCTCACATTGGTTGTCAGATTTTATACTTGGAACCTCCATTTTTTTTTCCTTTTGTCACCTGATCCAATGACCATGAATCAGTGCAGACAAGTATTTACTGAGCACTGGCTATTTGTCATTGTAGTAAGTACAATACCACACTTCCCAGCAAAGCCTACTCATTAATATTTCAATTTTTTATTCAACTTCCCAAACTATTTCTCCAGCATTTGCAAAGAAAAGAAACGAGAGATATATACCTAACTGAGCTAGAAATTTTAAGGGTCAGTGGAGGTCCCTCCTTAGGGTAATTATAAACTTTAAGTTTACCTCTCAGCTTTCTTTGGAAAGGTCAAATGATTTTTCTAAGTATACCCAGAAAATGAGAGACAAAAAGGCAGAGATGTCAGGACCTGTCATTGTAAAGTTTGCTTGAATAACTATGGATGCTAAATAAGTTGCCCAATAAAGCACACTGGGCTCATTCTTAAGATGTCAGACCCACTGAGTTTCTGGGAATGAAAATCTTTTTGTCTTTACGTTAGACTCCTCTCTCTCTCCCTCTCCCCCTCCCCCTCCTCCTCCTCCTCCTTTTCCACACTCCTAGGAAAATACTTAACATATCTTGGGATAGTCTTGTACAATGAGGAAAAAATACTACATGGAGCTAGAAGACTTGAGTTCTAAACTAGGCAATAGGCACTGGGCAAGACATAACTACTCTGGTATTTAGCTTCCCGAGCTAGAAAAGGAGGGAGTTGGACTAGGCGATCCTAACATATATTCCAGCTTGAAAACCTATGAATCAAAGTTATGGTTTTGTATTAAGAGAGGTACTTAGAGAGCTGGATTAATTCTTTCAGGTCACTGGGGTTCCATTTATTGCCCCAAAGCAATAACTCGAGATCTATCACATTTAAAGCTTCCATCTTAATTATTATACTGACCACTGTCAGAGAAGGAAACATTATATGTAAAACCCATTAATACCCTGAACTTGCAAGAGCGTATGTTCAGATACTATACTCATAGAATTCCAATTAATTAAATAGGGGAACAAAGTATGTTAGTACTAACTAGCAGATCATGACCGTATTATCCCTATCTATAACACATTCTTCATGTCTCTCCAAATTAGTGTTCACTGTACTTTAGTCATACTTAATACCTCTGACATGAGGATCTCAAAGTTAAAATCCTTTTGCGCACTATTTTATCTGAGATTATGCGAAATTCCAATTCTAACACATTCATTATTAAATTAACTTAGAACACAACAGGTATTCTGATAGGATGTAATTTCCTTGAGGACAGGGAGTTTTTTACTTTGAATCCTCAGTCTCTAGCACAGTGTCAGCCAGTGCTTAATGGGTACTTAATACATGCCTCTTGATTGATAGGTAAGATCATATGTAAGAACTACATATAAGTGTTTAAAGTAATATAGTTGATGAGAGGCAATGGCATGGCATGGTGAAGTGAGAGCACTCTTTGGAGGCTGGAAGGTCGAGCAAAAATTTTGGCTATGTGACCCTGGTCAAGGGACTTATTCTTTCAGGATCTCTAGACAACACTCAAGGCTGAAAAGTACAGATGAAATGCTGAGTGGTGGGATGTGTTTTAGTAAAAAGAGATTCCTCTTCCTCACTAGGAATTCACTACATCAGTGAAATCACTTGTCTAATCTAAATATAAAGACATGTATATATGTATATGGGTTTATGATAGAGAGAGAAAAGGGTGAAGGGGAGAGAGAGAAAAGAGGAGGAAAGGGAGGAAAGAGGGGAGGATGGGAGGAAGATGGGAAGGAGAGGGGGGAAAGGGAGAGAGAGAAGGAGGGGGAGGGAGAAGAAGAGAGAGAGTTATCTGAGTCTAATGTAAAGACAAAAGGATTTGGAGTCAGAATGACTGGATTCGATCAGAAATCTTCCTGTTTATGTGCTGTGTGACTTTGAACAAGTTATTTAGCCTTTACATCCTACGAGGTAGGTGCTTGCCCTGTCCCTTGAAAACATTATTACAAAATATAGGATGTCTTCCAAAGTCTTTCTACTAGTTTTAAACTGTAATATCTTAAAACAAGAACAAAGACTTTGGGGGACATCCTGTATTTCTCTTTTGGAATCTCAAAATCTCATCTGTGAGAGAGGTCACAGAGGTATACTTTGATTTATGCAATAGGTATGTTTTAAATATTTTTTGTTAACAAGGTCCCATATTTCCCATTTACATTTCTTAACTTCAAAGATGCTTTAATTTCTTCTCTTACCTGTATTCAAATAGTAGATGACGACTAGCTGTACAAAATTTTTTCGTGCTGTCCTACCTGCACTGCTCCTTTCAATCCTTGTTATCCAGGAGATGATTATCACATACCCCACACCCTAGGAATTCTTTAGTGACTTCATGGAATAACTGTACTTTAGTAATTTGAAAATTCCTTAATGTGAACCATCATTCAAATTTATCTTTTCTAAGTCCAGGTTTTTGTAGGTCTATCTTGTTAATAACATTTTTCTGGTGATGCTATGTGGCCGTGAGACATTGAATATCACTGTTTCTGAAGAAATCAAGGGTGAGAATAACCCAAATGGAAACACAGAGGTCCATGGTTGTTTTGAACAGAAATACACAAGGAAAAATACCATAAATGATTTCATTAGAGAGATTGTGAAAAAAATAAGCAGCCCCATAAAGAGAATGAAGCATAATCATTGGACAGTCCATCTTCTATCACTATTATGAAATATAAAGAGAAAAAAGAACCCAGTACAAAGGGTGACCTCATGTAGAGCATTTGTAGAAAAATACAGACAAGAGTTGTAGAAGAGGGGAAGATACAGATGGGTTGCAATTTGCACTGTTGCAGGAAGTAGCTAAATCACGAGTTCATAATCTCAGATTCATGGACCCCTTAAGGGTCTGTAAATGAATTTCAGGGCATCTATGAACATACATAGGGAGAAACATTACATCTTTATTTTTGTTAGCCTCTAAATGAAAGTTAGCATTTCTTTCAATTATTTAAAAAAGAATATTTTTCTTTGAAGGGTCCATAATCTTCACCAAACATTTCAAAGGAGCTCATGAAACAAACAAAAAATGGTTAGGAACCGTTGATCTAAAATCAAAACAGTCCCATAGCTAGTCTGAGTTTTCTAAGAGTAGAGTCCAATGGGACATGGTACCATGAGGACTTAACCAAGTTACTGCTCTGTGACTCAGTTTTCTTATCTATAAAATGGCCAGAGGAGGGGAGAGGAGGAGAATGTTTGAACTCTATGTTTTCTTCAGATTCCAAATCTAAGCCTGGGGCACCTAGGTGGTGCAGTGCATACAGCAACAGTGCAGGAGTCAGGAGGACCTGAGTTCAAATCTTACCTCAGACACTTGACATTCACTAGCTGGGTGACCTTGAGCAAGTCACTTAACCTCAATTGCCTCATCCTGGGTCATCTCCAGTCATCCTGATGACTATCTGGTCACTGGATTCAGATGGCTCTGGAGGAGAAGTGAGGCTGATGACCTGCACAGCCCTCCCTCACTCAAAACAAAGTTAAGTGCAAGTCATGTCATTATTTCTCTGATGGCATGGTCTTCTTCAGCAACGAAGGATGAACACACAAAATCTAAGCCTACACTTGCATTGCTAATTCTAAGGGAAACTCACCATTTAAGCAAGGATGAAAGAGTCTAAATTATGCAAAAGAAACAAAATGTGTGATCAAATTAATACTAACATTAGATGAACAATAAATTTGCCTGTAATGGACATATTTTACACAGAGAATCCACTTAGATGATGGTTAGAACTCTTAGTTTCTTTCCCAGCTCTTTCAATGCTACCTTTTAATGATCTGAGGAAGTCCATTTTAAACAGATCTGACTGTGGTTCTTTTCTATTTGTAAAATGGCGAACCCTTTGGACAATTAGGGTTTGTTTTTTTTTCTTTCCCCCTAGGGTTAGTATTAAAGACAGGATATTTTCAGTGCACTTTGAAAGCCTCCCATCCAAACAAATCTATGAGTACTTTTATTTGCACATACAGCACAGTCTAATCCCACTGTAATGATAGGTCTGGGCAGAACCTATTTGGTGATTAAAATCTGAAATAACATATTAGGAACATTCCCAGGCCATTAGTGCTCCCTTGATTTCATTCAGCTTGGCCCTTGCTACAGACATGCATCTGTCCACCAGTGCAACAGGAAAGTCAGTGCTCTGGGAGAAAAGGAAGCAAACAGAGAAGTAACAAAGCCTGCATTTCACCATAACCTAGATATATGACCCAAAGTTGTCAGTACAGAGATAGCTTTGAGATGACTAAAAGTAACTGCTACTGGCAATATTCTCAGTCATTCAAATGCAGCACTAATTTCTGAAGGACTTAAAACTACCTAGTAATTTTTTTTGTAAAGCTTTCCTAATTCCCTCAGATAGAAAATACCTCTTTTTTTAAAATCTGAGTCTACATTTGCATATTAACATGATGTATAATGAAAATGTGGTTTGCATGACTATACATGCATAATCTGTCAAATGGCTTGCCTTCTCAATGAGGAGGGGGTGGGGTAAGGATGGGAGAGAGAGAAAAATGTTAAAATTGTTTTTACATATAATTGGGGAAAAATAAAATTTTAAAAAATTTAAAAACAATGACATGTGGAACTATGTAAAGTCAGTCATTATTTTCTCACTATTCTCATCTCATTCCAAGGAACCAAAATAGAAATAGCCTTAGAACAAGGACTCTATCCCACCATGTTCTTTTACATTTAATGTTTGGAGGATGTATACAGGGAAATATAATGACTGCTTCTTTTTATTTGAATAAGAGTATGAGAATGTGGGGGGGGGAGGAGCCAAGATGGCGGAGTAGAAAGATTCTCATATGATAGCTCCGAACCCACAGCCCATAAATTACCTGTAAAGAGGAACTCCCAGCAAATTCGGGAGCAGTGGAAGCCACACAACAACGGAATGGAGGAGATTTCTGTTCCAGAGAGCCCTAAAATACTGACCCCAAAGGTCCATCGCGCACCAGACCCGGAGCAGAGCCCAGACCTGCCTTGGCCGTGTGGCCCTGAGAGGAACAGATCCAAGCAGGCTTCAGGGACAGAATCCCTGGTGGCCACGAAGGTTCCTCCACCCACAGGCACTACAGGTCAGTGAGAGAGACTTCTGGGCTGGCTGAGAGGGGAGTGGGGTGTCTCCATAACTCAGGCCCCCTCTGGAGGCAGCAGCAGAGGCAGCAGCAGACCGGAGCTCCCAAAGCAGACAGGAGCTCAGATCCATTATTGAAGGTCTCAGCATAAACCCCTTGAGGGAACAGAGCCTGGGCAGCGGCCCTGCCCCCACCTGAGAACCTGAATTTAATCTCACATTGAATAGCAGCCCCACTCCCTCAACCCCCTGCTGAAAGCCCTGAGGCTGGGAAGTAGCACTTGAATCTCAGACCCCAAGCACTACCTGGGTGGATCTGGAGGTGAGGCAAGGTGGGGGGGGGGGGGGCGGGTGGAGAGGAATCTCATAAGTCAAGTAACTGGTTGGGAAAATGTCCAGAAAAGGGAAAAAAAATAAGACCATAGAAGGTTACTTTCTTGGTGAACAGATGTTTCCACCTTTCCTTTCTGATGAGGAAGTATAACGCTTACCATCAGGTAAAGACATAGAAGTCAAGGCCTCGGTATCTCAAACATCTGAAATAGATATTCAATGGGCTTAGGCCATGAAAGAGCTCAAAAAGGATTTTGAAAATCAAGTTAGACAGGTGGAGAAAAAACTGGGAAGAGAAATGAGAGAGATGCAAGAAAAGCATGAAAAATGGGTCAATACCTTGCTAAAGGAGACCCAAAAAAGTGCTGAAGAAAATAACACCTTGAAAAATAGGCTAATTGGCCTCAATTGGCAAAAGAGGTTCAAAAAAGTCAATGAGGAGAAGAATGCGTTCAAAAGCAGAATTAGCCAAATGGAAAAAGAGGTTCAAAAGCTCACTGAAGAAAATAGTTCTTTCAAAATTAGAATGGAACAGATGGAGGCTAATGACTTTCTGAGAAACCAAGAAATCACCAAACAAAACCAAAAGAATGAAAAAATGGAAGATAATGTGAAATATCTCATTGGAAAAACAACTGACCTGGAAAATAAATCCAGGAGAGACAATTTAAAAATTATGGGACTACCTGAAAGCCATGATCAAAAAAAGAGTCTAGACATCATCTTTCATGAAATTATCAAGGAAAACTGCCCTGATATTCTAGAACCAGAGGGCAAAATAAGTATTGAAAGAATCCATCGATCACCGCCTGAAAGAGATCCAAAAAGAGAAACTCCTAGGAACATTGTGGCCAAATCCCAGAATTCCCAGGTCAAGGAGAAAATATTGCAAGCAGCTAGAAAGAAACAATTCCAGTATTGTGGAAATACAATCAGGATAACACAAGATCTAGCAGCTTCCACATTAAGGGATCGAAGGGCGTGGAATACGATATTCCAGAAGTCAAAGGAACTAGGACTCAAACCAAGAATCACCTACCCAGCAAAACTGAGTATAATGCTCCAGGGGAAAAAGGGTCTTTCAAGGAAATAGAGGACTTTCAAGCATTCTTGATGAAAAGACCAGAGCTAAAAAGAAAATTTGACTTTCAAACACAAGAATGAGAAGAAGCATGAAATAGTAAACAGCAAAGAGAAGTCAAAAGGAACTTACCAAAGTTGAACTGTTTTCATTCCTACATGGAAAGACAATATTTGTAACTCTTGAAACTTTTCAATACCTGAGTAGTTGGTGGGACTACACACACACATACACACACACACATGCACACACATGCACACACATGTACATGTGTGCACACGCACACACACACATACACACATGCACGCACACACAGAGACAGAGAGCACAGAGTGAATTGAATAGGATGGCATCATATCTTAAAAAATTAAGGTAAACAGTGAGAGAGAAATGTATTGGGAGGAGAGAGGGAGAAATGGGGGGGGAAATTATCTCTCATAGAAGAGGTAGGCAGGAGACTTTTTAGTGAAGGGAAAAAGAGGAGAGCTGAGAGAAAAGCATGTAGTTTATTCTCATCACATTCAACTAAAGGAAGGAATAAAAGGCACACTCATTTTGGTATGAAAACCTATCTTACAATTCTGGAAAGTTGGGGAGAAGGGGATAAGCAGAGAGGCGGGATGATGGAAGGGAGGGCAATGGGAGGAGGGAGCAATTTGAAGTCAACACTTGGGGAGGGACAGGATCAAAAGAGAGAATGGAAACAATGTGGGGCAGGATAGGAGGGAGGGAAATAAAGTTAGTTTTACACAACACGACATTATCGAAGTCATTTGCAAAACTACACAGATATGGTCTATATTGAATTGCCTGCTAAATGGGTGGGGAGGGAGGGATGGGGAGAATTTGGAACTCAAAGTTTTAGGAACAACTGTTGAGTATTGTTCTTGCTACTAGGAAATAAGAAACACAGGTAATGGGGAATAGAAAGTCATCTGGCCCTACAGGACAAAAGAGAAGATGGGGACAAGAGAAGGGAGGGAGGATAGAAGAGAGGGCAGATTGGTGATAGGGAAAATTAGAATGCTCAGTGTATTGGGGTGGAGGGAGGGGATAAAAAGGGAGAAAATTTGGAACCCAAAATTTTGTGAAAATGAATGTAAAAAGTTAAATAAATAAATTTATAAAAAAAAGAGTATGAGAATGTATGCTCATCTTATGTAGGCCTCTTCTTACTGATTATTAGTTTTCACAAACTTTTTATTTTGGTCTGGGATTGCAATTTCATCCTCTTCATGGAAATTCTTCTGACCTATGCAGATCAGCTACTGGTTTAAAATTTAGAATGAGAGGGAAATGTGATTTGCCTGTGATAATACAATTGGCATTTTATTGGAAAGAGGGGATGGATTTAGGTCTTCTGAGGCAAAGGTGGGCCATCTATCCACAAAGCCATGCTGCCTTTTCTTTTGTCTTTCTGAGGTTCTATTTTATATTTTGGTTATTTGTGCACATGTCTTATCTTCCAATTTAGTTTGTAAACTCTCCTAAAGCTTCAAGGACTGTGCATTCAGAATTTGTCACAATACATGGAATAGACGTTAAATAAATGTTTAAAGAATTTCAATTTAATTGTTTGCTTAGAAAGTGAACTATCATTTGCAAAGAAGAATAGGATTTGAGCTATTTCATTAATGGCATTTAGACTCAATGACCTCTAAAGTCCTTTCCAGCTCTAGAAATCTATGACAATAAATTAACTGAAGAAGCATCTCACTTACCCAGAGATAAGATATCTGGTAACCCCAGTCAACAAAGAATTCACAGTCATATTATAAGTAAATTTACTTCATATTAGAAGTAAACAAAAAAGTCCTTTCTTGACCAGCACATAATTTCCATGCAGTCTACCCACGCATTTCATAGGAGAGATGAAGATACTCTCATGATAAATTTTTAACTAGAATTTGTTGCTGTTCAGTCATTTCAGTTGTGTCTGACTTTCTCTGACCCTATTTTGGGGTTTTCCTGACAAAGATACTGGAGTGGGTTGCCATTTCCTTCTCTAGCTTATTTTACAGAGGGGGAACCAAGGAAAACAGGATGAAATGAGTTGCCCAGGGCTGCACACCTAGCAAGTGTCTGAGGCTAGATTTGAACTCATGAACAGAAAGTTCCTAATTCCAAGCCCAATGCTTTATCCACTGAACTCACATAAAGTGAGTCTGAAAATAAATACAGAAAGCAAGAAGGATAATGGCAGTCACAAATAGAAATAAAAGAAAATGAAGAACAATAATCCAAGTTATTTAGCGTAGGGGCAAAGAACTCTATAACATTTCAAAATCCCTAGGAAGCAATGTTGTATTAATTGTAGGTTAGTGCATAATGATATTTGTCATGAGTACCGTGAATCATTAAAAAGTCCAATTGTGTTCATTTAATGTTGTTTAAGAACGCAGGAGAGTGAGTATTTAGTATGTAGTTGTTACTACACTGACCAGAGACTTACTTTCCCTTTCTTTCAAGAGCACAGGTGGCTATCAGTCACTCAGCATTCCATCTCTCACTGTTCTATCTCAGCCTCTTTACTTAGAATTACTGATCAATCAATTATTTGTCAATCACGACATCATCTCAATCTTTATACAATGTCCACTTTCTTCTAGACCCAACATGTTGCTTCAGTAACTCAAATAGCAAAGTTGTGTTTTAATTAGATTAGTAAGAACATGGTAAAATCAAGAAGTATCATCCCCTTATATCATAAAATGTGATATTCCAAGCACTTTCCACCTTCCATTCCCAAGGCAAATACTAACTTTCAGGTTGGAGTCTGTTGCCATTATCCCTAACATCCAGAAATCCATGTAGGAATCAAAACCTTCCAAGTTCAAATACTAGAATGGGAACCTACAGCCATCATTGATTCCCCATAACGCAGGAATAAGTATTACTGCTGAAAATTCCCTTTCGTCCTCACCGGGCATGGCAGCACGGCAGCCACAAGCCATGTTCCCCAACATGCCCTCTTTTCTACCTTTTCACGTTTCTTAGTTATGTGCATGTGAGTCCCTTGTCCACGTGGTTTTCACCCATGTCCACTTCATATCTTTTTGCCTATGTAGGCTAGTAAAATAGAAATTTCCCCAATTTGGCACTGTAGACAGCAACAGGGAAGGACACTCTGCCTTGTTATGGTCTCTATTGTTTTAAATTCCCTTCATGCATTAATATGCATACTTTAGTATTTTCAGGAGGCCACCTAGAAAGTCGTTTTCAGGACCCATGCGCCATTTTCCTCAGTTTTCTACTGAATGTAGTCCAGAAGCACATGTTGGTCTGCTTTAAAGCCTTCCAAGGAGAACATGTCTTTTACAATATTTTAGAAACATTAATATCAAAATGTACACTAGTTAGGGGGTGAGCTTCAATTATCTGGAAAATTAATTTATGCAGAACTGTTCATTTCCCAATTATGCAAGATAAATTAGGGATCACTTTTGCATGTAGAAAATGGAAATTTTTTGTATATAAAAATGTTCTCTAAGGAACAGGACGTTTATAGTTAATAGTTTAAATATGATGCAAACTGGTAGGATTCTATTTTTCTGCCCTTTACAAGTTTATGTTTTTTCATGCTCTTTGTATATCTCAGGTTCATATGATTATAGCTTTTTCAACTACAGTTCAAGATATTCATGAATTCAGATTTTAGGAAGGAATATCTGAAATACTTTCATACAATCCATTCGTTTTACAGAAAAGGCAACCAAACCTAGAGAATAGTACCTCAGAGTTAAATATTTACTTAGTGGCAGGCTTGGATTCCAACTCAGGTCTCTGGACTTATAGTTCAGGAGGTCCTTCAACTATACCAACCAGCTTCTCTAGCTTGACTCCTAGTAAGGAATATACACTAACTTCCTTGGTTTAAGTGTATGTAATGCCCCTTCCCCACTGACAGTTCTGAGATATTAACAAAAACAGGAAATTATGTTCAGAATGAGAACTGTGAGATATTAGGTAATTTCAAATTTCTAAGTAGTAATCAGTTATTCTTTAGTTAAAATGGAATTATTAGTTGCAAAAACCAAATATCACTTTTTAATATGCATCATATAGAATGATTCCACCCCCAAATACAGATCTTCTCCTCTAACGTAAAACTTCTAGAGATCAGTGGCTCTACTTTTTAAAAATGGTTAATTAATATAGGTAAGTAAGCTTTTATATTTTTGTCTTGACTAATTTATTTTTATTATAATTATTTTCTGAAAGAAGGAGTGATCTAAAAGTTTCTTTTGGTCCACTAGTGGGAAAACTAAATATTTTGAAAATGTTTCATTAATTTTTTCCATCTCTCCACATTTACGAGTTGTGTCTCCCTCTACCTTAAAAAACCCTCATTTGACTTGACCATCCTCATTATCACCCTATTTCTGTTCTCCCTTTTTTGGCTGAATTCTTGTACAAAGCCAGCTCTAATCAGTGCCTCCAATTTCACTCCACTCACTCCCTTGTATATTCTCTTGTGAAGGATGGGAAACCTCCGGCCTCGAGGCCATACGTGGTCCTCTTGGTCCTCAAGTGCGGCCCTTTCACTACATCCAAACTTTCACGGAACAAATCCCCTTAATAAAATTATCTGTTCTGTAAAACTTGAACTCAGTCAAAAGGTTGCACACAAGGACTCAGAAGGGCGTGTGATCTTGAGGTGGAGGCCAGCTGGTTCCCCACCGCTTCCTGCTGTCAGGCATCCCATCTCACTATTCAACTGAAACTGCTATTTCCAAAGTTGATCTCTTAATGCTCTACCTAGTGACCTTTCCTCAATCCTCAAACTTTCTCACCTTTCTGCAAAATTTGACCCTACTGATCACCCCTTTCTTTTCCCTCTGGGTTTTTATGACACTACTCTTACCTGGTTTTCCTTCTCTCTGACCTCTCAGCATGCTTTGATGGATCTTCATCCACTAAGTGTGGATGTTCCCTAAGGTTCTGCCTTGGGTCCTCTTCTCTTTCCCCTTGATATTATCTCATTGGGTGATCTCATCGGTTCCCATGGCTTAAATTGTCATCTTAATGCAGATGATTCTCAGATCTATTTATCTAGGTCTAAACTTCTATCCTGATCTAAAGGCTTATTACATTACCAACTACCTACCGGATATATTGATCTGGGAGAGGTCTACAAAGATGCAACCTTGCATAGAATGATTTTTTTTTTCAGTTTTACTTGATCCACTTTCTTCTTCCTCTTTAAACATATATATATATATGTAAATATACATATGCGTATATATATATATATATATATACACACACACACACACTCACACATATTATACATACACACACATGTGTATAAAGGATGGTTCTCCTGGAGGAAAGAGGGGCAGGGATACAAAGAAAAATAAAGGCAATTTAAAAACAATAAAAAATCCATAGAATCTATTATTTTAAAAAAAGAATTGTGGAGTTTTTAAAGCCACTGTGTATTGAAGAATGACTACTAGATGTCTCCATGTTAGGAGGACCTGAGTTCAAATCCAGCCTCAGACACTATCTAACTTTGTAACCCTGAGCAAGGCACTTAACTATACCTCAGTTGCCTCATCTGTAAAATGAGCTGGAAAAAAGAAATGGCAAACCACTACAGTATCTTTGCAATGAAAACCTCAAATGGAGTCACAGAGGGTCAGACACAACTGAAAATGACTCAACCAGAAAATATTGATAAAAATATATAGTGAGATGAAAGAAGGTATCATACTGCTCCTGAGGGTGAGTAGGATGATGCCATTCAACAACAGAGAGAAGGGAAAGCTGCTCAATTCTTACTTTGTGTCTTTTTTTTCCTCCTGCCAAGGACTATGCTTTTTGATTTAGAAAGGACTGAACAAACATAGCTTTTAGAGAACTGATACCTAAAAAAAGTAAGGTGCTATTAAGAGCTCACCTAGTTGTTCTAAGTGAGTTCAGATCATTAGGTCCAGATAGACTGGACTCCAGGTTTCTGAAAGAAATGGAAGATGTTATTTCTAAGCCAATGTCAAGGATTTTGGAAGAGATGGGAGAGGTGCCCCAGGTTTGGAGAAGGGTAAATCCTATTCTGATTTTCAAAAAGGAAACAAAAGAATAATGTCTAAAAACTCTGGGCAAGTGAACTTAATTTATATATTTGGAAAAATTCTTGACTATGCAATCAAAGTGATAGTTAACAATCTTTTAGAAAAGGAAAGAACCAGCATAGCTTCAATAATAGGTTTTACCACCCTAAACTTTCCCCAGCACTTAGCATAATGTCTGGCACATGGCAGGCACTTAATAAATGTTTAACAGATTGATGTTTTTCATCTTTTCCCCCACAGAGTCAATAGATCAAGAAAATGTTGTATATGGAATATACCAAAAATTTGACAATGTTTTGGACAAAATGCTACTCATGCTACAATTGTAGAAAAGATGAGGGCTAGATGATAGTATCATTAGATGGATTTGGAACTGGTTGAATAGGTAGACTCGTCAAATAGTCATTCATGATTTAATGTTCACTTGGAAGGAGGTCTCTAATGGAGTGCGCACAGGATGTTTATTTAGCCCAGTGCTGTTAGCATTTCTAGGTATGATTTGTATAAAGGAAAACACTGCATACTTACAAATTTTCATCTGTTACCTTGAACTAAGACTTAGATTTCATAAAGCTAATATTCATGAGATGCTTAAACATTTTAGACTGTGCTTGGCAAGATAAATAGTCTGATGCTACTGGTTGTTGCTATTTTAATATTTATTAGAGAAAGAGTTGATTTCAGGTAGGACATTATAGAGGTAATATCCATCCTAACCAATTTTAGAGCTTTACAAAGAAAATAAAATAGGAAAGCTATAATATTGTATGATTATATGTAAAAAATAGCATATCAAAAAATGATGCAAATTTTTCCTAGTACCAGTTTTTATCTTTCATGGTAATTCATTTTCCCTTTTTAATTGGAATACTAGGACAAATGTTGAAAAAAAACCAAGGGTGGGGGCAACCCCTTTTGAAGTAGGATCACTCTTTCCAGGGCTGAACGACTCAGGCAGAAAGCACCAACAAGCCTATCCGCCCTCTCACTCAGTTGTGACGAGTCATTGTTAACACGCTGGGAAGTTTGGGAGCCTTCTTGTTTACTCTGAATTTTGGAAACATAGGACTGGGAGAAGTGGGGAAAAATATGTCAAACCCTAGGTCACTGACTAGGAAAAAAATCTGTCAGACTCTAGATCTTTGATGATATTTAGTAGAACTTAAAAAAAGTGCTAAGTACAACAGAATAATAAGTTGAGTGGTGAAAGATGGATACATTTTTAAATGATTTGATTTTACTTTAAATGTTATAAATATGGATATTGCTTTAATAATGAAAAGGCCACGAAGTACATGTATGAATGGACTGTTTATAAGTTTAGTTAAGCAAAAGCACAATTTTGAAAATATTATTAAGCTGACTTTAAAATATTCAAGTACAACTAATACTCACTCATTATTACCGATAATCAAACACAGAGGTAAAATAAAACCCAATATTTAAATGCCATCTAAAGATCTGTATAGATTGACACCTGGATGGAATTATAAATATACTATTAATTATAATACTATGTTAAATGATAAAATTCGACATGAAAACACTATAGTATATAGACATATATGTGCTTATACATGTACACACCTGTCTTTGTGTGCATATATGTGTGTATGGATATTTGAAAGTTTGTGCCATTTTGCAAACCTGACGTCACTGAAAGTAATTCATCCATCCTTCTCTCTCTTTTTACCTTTCCCTCTGTCCGCTAAGTTGAGTGGACTTACCTTAGGCCTCAAAAGGCATGACAGGACCCTGAACCCTTAGAGACCATCTATTATAATTCCCCCATTTAAAGACCAAGAGACTTGCTCATGAACAGAGGAAGAATAGGGTTTTCAATCTAGGTTTCTTGACTTTCGGTTCTTTATATTCCTTGTGATTGTCTTATCAATAGGCCTACAGGAGTACAGTTATGGTTTCACAAGATAATACCAATTAGGTGTTGTCCTTCACATGTGAACTTGAACCTGTTGACCTATTTCATATCAAAAACTGTTCTATTCCACAGTACTCAATTCGCAGTGATTCAACTCGACATCCTCGTTCTTTTTCTCCCTTATGCCCAGCAGCATATGTTTTTAGGGTTTAGTAGGGCAGGTTGTTGTGGAATAAAATATTCAGTTAACAAAATTTTAAATGGCTGCCAGGAGAGGTGGTAGGTTCTCCTCCACTCAAGGTCTTCTGAGTGAGACTGAATGCCTGCTGGCCAATATAGTGTGTGTATGTGTGTATATATATATATACACACACACACACACATATATGTATATATATGCACACACATATATGTATATATGCATATATGTATATATACATATATACACACACATATATACACACATATGTATATATGTATATATACATATATACACACATATATATGTATATATATTTCATATACATATATATATGTAAATGGCTTCTCTGGACCCTTCCAACTTGTAAATTCTGTGATATCCTGCTGATTACTGACTTACGGTCTATCTCAATAAGCTAGGATGGCTAGCTTACTTCATAGTTTACAAAAAATTTCTTCACAACAAATTTCAGCAGAAGGTAGCACTAATATTGAAATTCTTATTTTGTAAGGGAGGAAACAGACTCAGAATGGTTTAATGGATAAAGCAACCTATTCATTATCATATAACTATTAATTATTAGAGCCAAGATCCAAATCTAGATTTTCAGACTCCATAGTACAGTACTCTTCTAAGGCAAACTTACACTTGATGTTCTCCATATCAAACATTCTTTTTTCTGTCTCTGCACCTTTACAAAGCACGTCACCCATGTCTAGAAAATTCTTCCTCCTCACTTCTATCTATGGAATCAACAACTCTAAAGTTCAGGTCAGCTATTGTCTCCTACAAAAATGTCTTTCATGATTTCCCTCCCTCCCTCCCTTTGTATTTATTTTATGTATATTTTATACTTAGAGAAGGAGCGTGGTCTATTGGATATAAAGTAGGTCACAGACTTGGAAGTCTCACTTCTGACACAGGCTAGTATGATCCTGGGCACATCACTGAAACTCTTAGTGCCTTAGACTACCAGATCTCTAAATTGAAGAGAAAATATGGTAGCTTTAATTCGTCATCATGAGTTCTCTGCACTGATGAGGAATTAAATATATATACATATATATGCATATATGTGTATATATAATTCACATTTATATGAATTTATATATACATATATATATACACATACTCAAATATACACATTCTATTTACTATATACATAATTTTTTCCATTTCTTGAGGGCAGACAGGGATTGTTACTCTTTCTTTCCTTCCATCCCTAGCACATAAATGTGAATTCCAACTATACCATCTAAATGGTTGCTATGCAAAAGATCAATAATTCACATACATCCCAGTTAAATCGTGGAGTATTAAAATGAGAAGGAATATTTAAAAGAAAGCACCATTGCTACATAATATAAACAAAATGGAGTGGGTTTGCCTGGTTGTAAACAAAATTGCTAAGCAAAAAAGTGACAAGAGTTCACTGTACAGGCTTTGATCTTAACTTTCATTGAGATGCAGGCGCATCTCAAATTTAGTGTACAAATGGAAATGTCATGAAATCAAAACAGGATTTCAGTAACAAAATCTGGATGCAGTACTGATAAGCACTCTGCTTTTCTGCAAATTAAGGAGCAGACAAAGGAGCTATGAAAACACCTGATTTAAAGCCCCAAACAGACTCTTTCCTAAGGATTCCTAGCAACATCAGAATTTAACAATAAATATATTTTAAAAGAATGATGCTAATTAATGTTTCTACAGATACTGGGACAGGCACAGGGAAATGGATCTAAATCAGGAGTTCTTAGCAGTGTGTGTGTGTGTGTGTGTGTGTGTGTGTGTGTGATGGACCCTTTGAAAGTCTGGTGAAACCTATGGATTCCTCAGAATAATATTCTTAAATGTATAAAATAAAATGCATGGGACTACAAAGGAAACCAATGATTTAGTAAGGATGAAGATTTATTTTTTTTTCCCATTGAAGTTCCTGGGCCCCCCTGAAATCTGTTTAGAAGAATTTTTAAAAACTCAGCTAAAGTCATAGAGAAAGAAAGCCAGCAGCAATGTCAGGGTTAAAAATTAGGAATTACTACTCCACCCTCTTCCACCCCCTCTGCCGCCCCCCTCCCCATAGTTGCTGTTAGATCAGGTTTCTTCTCCTGCTGTTCTTCAAACAGAAGCTAAAGCTCCTCTCCTTAGAAAGATTTTTTTCAAAGCAACCTAAAATTTTTAAGAAAAACCCCACAACAAACTGACTAAATCTATTTGTTTCTATGCAGCTTTTGTATTACTTTTATATTGCTGCCAAGCAGGGATGTGCTCCATTAAAAATTTAAAAAAAGTTTTATTCAAAACGAAAATTATGAAATAAAAATAAACCCTTAGAAGCAAATTCTAAGCTATAATTTAGCCTATTTCTAACAAACATTCCTGACAGTGTTAGAACTCAGCGTCAAAATCTTCATTTCACATGGTAAGAAATGGGCACAAAGCTAACTGGTACCAATGCCATACACTTTCACTTTGTGAACAATCTACAGAGGCCCACGGTCTCATGAAATGTGCCACTGGGCACTTTCTAGCCAAGATTACCAGTCTGATACTTTGATCCTTTCCTCCCCAGGATACCTGTGGCTCAGATTTATGGGATGCCCCCATGCTATTTACAGAACAGCGATAAGTATATTAAGGAAATCCGTTGGCTTTAGTATAAAGCTGACTGCACCGCATCATAGCACTGATACCTCCCATGTCCTTCAGCAGAGAGGAAAAAGCAAATCTATTATTTAAACAAAACAAAGCTTGGTGTGCTACAAAAAAGCACAAGAACATGTTCTTTTCTCTTAAAGGAAGCAGACATCAAAATGTCAAAAAATGACATTAAGAAATTTTCTCCAAAGAAAAAAAGGATATCCTTCTCCACTTCTCCACTCCCCCCATACACACATATACCTCCCTAATATTTCCACAAGAATTTGAACAACTGGTTTGTCTTCACAATGCTACGAAAACTGACAAGCACTTAAAGAGTGAACTTTCATTTACATGTCCTGCAGAATATGTCACATATACTGATGATTTGGTTTTCTTGTTATCCCTTTTTTCCTCTTAAAATTTTTCCAAGTTTTCCTTCATTTTCCTATGCAGACAGACACAGAACTAGAAGTGGAGGAATTTAAACTTAAAATTTAACATTTCTCTTTCCATCAGACAAAGAAGGTAAAAATGTTTCCAGGGAGCATTTTAGCTTTTTCACAGCCCATCAATCAACAGGTAGCTGGCAAACATCTACTAAAGGCCCAGGGCAGCCAAGCTCTTCTTCAATTTCTAAAATCTGCTTCGGTCTAAATATTCCGTGATTATGAAAAGAAGCGTCAACAGAGCATTCAGCAGGGAGGTGTGTAGAAAGTGCTAAAAATCCTGTCATTCACTCTATAAGTCAATTTGTGCAGATGATTTAACTTCTCTGGCCTCAGTTTTCCGACATGTAGGGTGAAGGAGCTGGAATAAATGATTTTTGAGGTCCTTTTTAATTCTATAGCTATTAGATTATTTTGGTTTAAAATTTGTGGCCATTGGTGGAAGTTTAAATTTTAAACCCTCTTAAAGATTTAAATAAAGCCATCTGTTCTCTTTTTTATTACAAAGTACAAGTATCCATACTAGAGAGGTTTCCCTTATTATTTATCAGTGCTTCTTCAATTCAACAATTCAAGTGTTGGTTGATTATGATTGGGTTCTTTGGGGAAGAAAAACCAATTTTATCAGAATTCCAATGATTTAAGTCTGCTGGTAAACAACGATCCTTGCGGGGGAGCATGGGGGTGGGGAGTGTCTAAATCTATGATATCATTGGTATTAGGGAATTCCCTGAGTGGAAATTCCTCAAGTTGATGCACATTGGAACCATTTATAACTGAAAGTCAGCGATGCCTGTGGCACTGAGATAAAAAGGGACTTTGCCTGTGATCATGCATCTGGTATATGTCTTGACTTGAACTTGGGCCTTTCTGATGCCAGAGCCTACTATTTCTCCCCTAAACAAGGCTGCTGCTATTAAAACAACTAATATAAAATTAGTGCAAGGCACTTATGGACCATTATTGTCAACTATCCCTTTATTCACCCAATCTGAATTGTTTACTTGTAAATTAGAAAAAGGGGCATTTCTTTATAAATGTTCTAAAATTTATACTTCCTACAGTTAATCGGAATAAGTAAAGCTTTATTGGCATGAGAACTTAATTTCAAACCAAGCCCAGTTACCCTAGATAATTTCTATAATTAAAAGGTCTTTATGCTTTCAACCAATACCTAATGTCAACCTTTATGCAACTCCTACCTTGGCATGTCATCATATCTTTTATTGGCAGTGTAAAGATGTACCCAGAACTGCTCTCTCCAAAACAAAACAAGGGCAATGAAACAAACGGCTATTTCTTTGGCCAGTATGCATCACACAGAAAAATAAGCAAACCATTATGTTTGTGGTGAAGAATGAAAATTCCCGAGTAAATCAGGACCAAGGCACATTATTAGCTCCTTAATGCTAGGGATTCTTAACCTTTTTTGTGTCCTGGACCCCTCGGGCAGGCCTATGAAACATGAAGACCTTTTCTCAGAATAATATTTTTAAATAATTGAAGGAAATGCTAAATTTGTTAGGAGTTAGCAAAAATAAAGATGTCATTTTTTCCCCTCTCCTAAGCTTGTGGATTCCCCCAAAATCCATACAGAAATCTATGGTTCGCAGGTCAAGAATGCCTGTTTTCCCCCTGAAAAACAAAGAACACAACTGCTTTCAGCACATAGAAAAGACCAAGTTACATGGCTCTTAGCAAAGTAAGAGTTTAGGAATCATCCTGGATATCATCTGACTTCTCCCTGTTCCATATTTTTTCTGTTTATAGATGAAGACTTTTCTGGGCTTTCTCTATTGTGATCAGTTGAGTTGTAGCATTACGTAATGCTCTAGTTTTCTCCCTGAATGTTTTACTTTATAGTTTTCTAAATGATTATCTTGTATTTACTAAGTACTAAAAAGGCATGATTGCTAAAATCCTTCTAAGGAAATTAAGCCTTTTTTTCCCCTTAAATCTTTAGAATTAAATTTTTTTTCTGAACATTTGAAATGATCTAAACATTACTTAATCAGCCTGGAATTCTGCAAGCAGTTCAATGACTTAATCCAGTAAACCAGTCTTTAAACTATGAAGCATTTTGAGGATATCATTATCAAATGTCAAATGAAATGAATAGACTTATTATTCAGTTGTCTTGCTAGCCAGAGGGGAGGAGGGAGAGACTATTGAATTCACCATGAAGAAGGAAGCAATGACCTTGCTTCCCTTCCGTATACTTTGCAAGAGTCATATACAGGAGGCAACAAAATAGACTTTCTCAGACAGTCATTGTTTCTCTTTATTAGCCCTGCCCTCTGTAATAAAGACTGACAGCACAGCCAAAAGCCAAAAAGAGATTAGTACCAGCATCTAAAAAGTCCCTTTTGACCAAGCGTGGCTTAACACTTGTTCTGTATATTAGATGTTAAAATACTAGTTAACTCATTGTCTAGTTCAATGGCTACAGAGACTAACTAACCCACTATCTTACACAGATTAGGTATTCAAAAATGTTTGGGAAGGAAGGAGAAAGAGGGGACAGATGGAAGGGAGGAAGGAGAGAGTGAGATGAGAAGTTATAATGGAAATATACAGAAAATTCTGTATCTTAGGGCTCTCAGTTGGTTATTTGTTTTGACACAATTATAATCCCATGGTTCAGAGATGCAAATATATTAGAAATAAAAGATCCCACTAGAACACCAAAAGAAAATGCACAGATTTTGTGCCTCTAATTCTTTAGGTATCTAGGATAAGGGAAAAACACACTCACCCACCATAACAACAGTAGAACAAACCGTTTCATGTACCCACTGTGTTTTCCTTCACGTTGACCTTTCTTCCCTGCCACCACCAAGCCCACGTGGTACTGCTATGTAGCTGCGACACGTAACAAGAATGAGAATGGGATGCCAACAGAGGCAACAACCTGCATCCCAACCACCACGCTGGCCTCAGTGCTCGGAATTCTCAGACAAAATTAGGAGCCTTGTAGCCTCATCATGAGCAAGAAGAACGAAACCATTGTTCCGGCTCATGTTGCTATTAGCTCTACAGTGGTTTCCTTCATGTTTTCCTTAACAACTCAACTTTTCAGAGATGGAAGGAAAAGCAAAAATGTTTCTTTGATACATGCCAGTTATATTTTGGCTGGTGTAATACCACAGATTTAATAGTATACCAGAGTAGCTGCAAATCTTTGCTCACCCTGTCTACTTCAAACAGAATTGTGGCTCTTGTCCTTTTCCTCTTCATTTGACCATACCCTTTTCCTTCTTCAAGGTCTAGCTCAAATTCATTACATTCGAGAAACCTTTTCTGTCACTATTCTAGTATATACTGACCTTTCCCTATTCTGATTTTTTATAATATCGGTAATAACAACAACAATTTCATCGTTATTTTTTCAGTCCAATTTCATGACTCCATTTGGGGTTTTCTTGGTAAAGACACTGGAGTGGTTTGCCATTTCCTTCTCTGGCTCATTTATAGATGAGGTAACTAAGGGCAGGGTTAAGTGACTTGACCAGGGTCACAGTGTCTGAGGCCAGATTTAAGCTCTGGAAGATGGGTCCTGATTTCAAGATCCACAATATCACCTAGCTGCCCAATTTTATTAGACATCTATTATTTACCAGGTATCAAATTAAGCACTTGGGATGCAAATAAAAAAAAAAAGAAAAACAGTTCTTACTCTCAAGGAGCTTCCCTTCTAGTGATTGTCTCTGGTACAGAGTTTAATACTTGGTTATATGAATCTTGTATTTTTTCATATTCCAACTATTTTTGAAGATGATTTCCAAATGGACTTTTCTGGTCCTGACTTCTTTCCCAAACTTCAAAGTAGCATTTTCAACTGCCTGCTAGATATCTGCACTTGGATGTTCCCTAAGAATCTTAAGCTCAACATGGCTAAGTCCGAACAAATCATTTTCCCGTTAAGTTCTTTTCCTTTTCCAGATTTTACTTTCTGTCAGTCACCCTCGTTACCCATAATTGTAACCTTAGCAATTTTGTCTTTATTTTCTTCTTTTTTTCTCTACTGACATTTCCTTTTTATTTGACCTGATTAATATTTCCCAAACTTCTCAACACCTTACCATTTTAGCTGCCTCTACACAGATTTAACTCATTTGATCTTAACTTCCTTTCCAACTCTCCTTCTGAGGACTTGAGTTCAAATCTCACCTCAGACATGTGACACTCACTAGCTATGGGACCTTGGGCAACCCCAACTCCCTCATCCTGGGTCATCTCCAGTCATGCTGATGAATATCTGGTCACTGGCTCCAGATGGCTCAGGAGGAGAAGTGAGGCTGGTGACCTGCACAGCCCTCCCTCACTCAGAACAGAGTCAAGTGCAAGTCATGTCATCATGTCTCTGATGTTAAGGTCTTCTTTGGCAACGAAGGATGAACACACACACTGATTTAAGGATTCATTACCTCTAGGTCAGACTTTAGTAATCGTCTCTTAACATTTCTCCCTGCTTTTAGACTCTTCCCTTTCCAATTCATCCTACTCACTACTACCGTATTGATCTTCTTGGATCACAAGTATGATCACATAACTCAAATACATTCAACACAAAGTATTTGTCCCCCCCTTTTTTTTTACTGAATAAAGAATAACTCCTTAGCATGGTACTCAATGTAACTCGAATCTACCTTTCCAATCTTATCTCCTGCTACTTTCCTTCATATATTACAGCCAAACTAGATTCTTCCTTTCTCTAGAATACATTCTAAGATTTTCTAACTTCTTTACTCATATTGTTTCTTGCACTTGAAAGGTCCTTCCCTGTCTTGTCTTTATGTGTTGACATGCTTCGAATCCCTCAAGTCAAATTCCACTTCCTTCATGGACCTGATTTTATCTCCTCCAACCTGGGAGTGTTTTACCTCTCATACGATATCTAGAATGCTTTTTATTCCTCATGCACTTAACGTTTTAAAATTTCTATTGTATTTATCTGTGTAAATGTCTTTTTTTTCCTGCAGACTAAAAGCTTTTTGAGGGGAGCCACTCTTTTTCATTCTATCTTTCAGTATCTAGTACTGTGCTTTGTACATGGTAGGCATTTAATGAATACATGTTAGATGAATCTGGGATGTATGTATGTCTCGTTACTTCAAAGATATGATAAGCTCTGTGGGATCATCGCTTGTACATCTGCATTTATTCATGGTGCTAGATATGCAGTAGTTAATAAATATTTTTGGAATTAAAATTATTTTTTTTCATGACTTTGGAACTTTCTCCTGCTTGAATGTAGAGAAAGGAACTTTTACATCCCAACTGCCTATAGGAAATTCTCCAATAGTTCTTTCACTACTTCTGTTTTCATTTCTCCCCCTTATAGGTTGTCCCTGCATGCTGCTAAAATGGACTTTGCCACCCTTTCTTCCTTTTATTTGTATGTGATCCCCTAGATTTTAGCTCAGCTCTGCATCTTAGATGTGAAAGAGTCATTGGCAATAATGGACTGTAGGTGAAATTAATATGTAGGTGAAATGGAACCATCTCACACATTAAAACTAGGACACTACTTTCAGGTAGGAGGGAAAAGTTAGTTCTAGGAAAAACCTTAGGTCCTTGCCTGATTTATCCTGGGGAAACAGTAAATGGTACAGCTACATACTTAGAATTAGAGGGCAAGAATAGACTGAGAGGTTATCTGATTCACCTTCTTCTTAGTCCCCAGTAAAACCTTATATGTATGCTTATATTACTGATATTAACAACATATAAGTCAGGTAGTTAAAAGATTCCTCCTATCTCCTTCCTTTCAGCCTCCATACATTACACAAACACACACATCTATATGACTGATCAATTAAATTATATAGCTTTAATGAGGTTAAATTCATAACTTTGATTCCATTATAGGTCAGTTAGTTGTTCTCTGTTCCAGAGCCACAGTTTTTGGAATTCTCAAAGATGTATGAGTATGGGTGGACATAGAGTGAGTTAGGTGAGAATATGGTTATGCTACCAAACCCTCCCCATGGTACATATGCATAGTCTTGTCACAAATGCAGGACGTTAGTCCCATAGGTGCGTGTGTCTCTAACTTAGATCTTGAGTGGTGATGCTCAAGGGCAAAGAACTAGGTCAATCAGTTTCGTAAGATGTATATCTTGTGTGGTAAAGATTACTAGAAGGGTCTGTTTTTGTAGTGATTATGCAACCAGAAAACATTAAAAGTTTGGATTCTCAAGAAAAATATCCACCTTTCTCCCTCCTTTCTTCATTTCATCATCTTCTTTCTGAAATGTGAATGAAGAGGAGTTTCCAACAAAGCTAGAATTCTAGGAGTCAGTGGGAAGCAACACCCTACCCCTCTAAATTTAGTTTCCTTCTCAGCATTATACCAAAGCGAAGTTCCCTGCTCTGGTATGCACTCTTAGGAAAATACTCATTTTATTTATCATTAGTGATTATTAGAAGCTTCTAAGTTTATTTAGGATAAATGTTTTTATTGTATTATATTTATATGTTTTTCATGGACCCCTTTTGGCAGTCCAGTGAAGCCTCTGTACCTCTTCTCAGAAAGATATTTTTAAATGAATAAAACAAAATACCTAGAGCACAAAACAAACTATATAAATATAAAAGTTATATAAATTTTTTTAAAAGGATAGGATCATAGATTCCAGATTAAGACCCCCAAATCTAGAAGGACGATTGAATGAGTGTCCTATTAGTCTAACCTATAACCTTCAATCTTATTTTTAAAAATAACATGACTATTCTAGTTTAAACAGTATTTTCCATATTTTCTTGACAATGAACATTTTGAAAAACTAAAGATGCACTCAATAAATAAACACTTTTTCATTTGTTCATAATTTCCCGTCCAAAATGAGAGTGGTGTGATACCACTCTAATAACTGAAATCATGTTGCAATCATCAAGTGCTATAAATGTAAGCCATTCTTTTTAACAAACATTGGTTTACTACCTTGTGCTAGTGTCATAAATATTACAAATATTATTGTTACCCATTACGACATACTAAGTACTAGCATTATTATTACTGTATAATTACGATTACCATCCTCTAGTATATCTCATGTGTTATTGTTAATATTATTATCTTCTAGTAAATACTATGGACTGGTGTTATCACTGTTGTTGCTGTCAGTCATTCAGGTGGGTACAACTCTTTGTGAACCCATGGATTATTGCCCTTCTATCCTCCACTCTCTCCCAAAGTCTATCCAAGCTCATGTTTATTGCTTCCATGACACTATCTGTCCATCTCATCTTCTGTTGCCCCTTCTCTTTTTGCATTCAATCTTTCCCAATGCCAAGTCTTTTCCAATGAGTCTTGTCCCCTCATTATATGGCTAAAGTATTTAAGCCTCAGCTTCAGCATTTGTCCTTTTGTACCGATCTTAACATAACTATATCCTAATGTTATCATTATTTTCCTCTTGCAAAGTTCTGCTCCATTGCTCATCGTGGCAGGGTGATGAGCATAGCATTAGTTCTTGGATGCTATTCCAGTGAACCACATATTCTGGTAGCTTTTATAAAGCTAGAAGAACCCACAGACCCAGAGAGATTAAGTGACTTTCCAAATAAGGCACAGAGCTAAAGTTCCTCTGAAACTCCCAATCTGGTGTTCTCTCCAATGACTCATGTAAAGCTTTACATATGGGTTCAGTTATAGGTGATGTTAGTTGAAGACCAGTCTAGTTAAGTTCACCGAGACTCATCATCAGAACATTGGTCACTGAGTGTTGTCATTTTCACCACAGAAACTAAAAGAAATCATCTATTAAGATATGAAAGGACAGCAGTCTGCTTTGGTGGAAGGAATATCTACATTCATAAAATAACACATCTTTTGAGGTTTTGAAAGATCAGATCCCAATCTTTCTCTTTTTGAATAATTTTCTTATGTGAAAGGCTTCTTTGCATTTGTGAAGAGTAAGGGAGAGGGTTTGGAAGTGATTAAAATCTGGTTGTTTTTTTTTTTAATATTTAGGATTTCCTTTCCTTTCAAGTTTCCTAGTTGGGACTTACACTCCTTTGGCCCAAGGAAAGAAAGAATGATTGCAGCTCCTTCTTGTACTTCCTACTCCACCCCCAACAGTTTCAGAGATGTACTAGACTTGCAGCAGTTCTCTATTCCAGGCCCAAAAGATAGAGGAAAACATAGTTGGGGATTGGGGGTGAATGCTATTTGAACAGAGGTTGGGGAATGAATGTTAACTAGGTCTTTCCTCCTACTATCCTAGCCAGTGGCAAGTAGCCAGCTGCTCTTTTAATTTACCCCTTTGTTCTGGTAAGGATAAATTACGTTCTGCTTAGAGAAGTCTCCACTGGCAGTGGCATTTGCTACTGTGGAAGAAAAAGGCATGTGTTAAAGGAAAATTTTGTGTGGAAAAATATTGCTTCATTTTTCTTCTCAAAACGTGAGGGGAGGAGAAAATGCACAAGGGAGGACATGAACAAGTAAATACTTTCTGTTTCTCCTATGAGAATCTGAGAATATTATAGCAACAGGCCCTGTGGGACAAAGATGTGAAGAGAAAACTCTCCCCTTGCCCTCCTACCAGATTCCTCAATCTTAGCCTTGGGAAACTAGTTATCATTCTCATTAATGTCTGGGCATGCAGGTGTACTATTATTTTTAATAAGAAAATGTCCATTACAAATCTGGCTTTGTACTAAACACATAGCTTTGAAAAAAACATCAGAAAACAAGACAGAACACTTCACAAAACCAATGCCAGGATTTCCAGGATCTTGCCAACCTAAAATGGAACTCTCTTTTATGTTGTAAACTGATGCCCCTCTTGCATTAACTGCTAAGGACCCACAGGAGGCAAAATGGCAGAGTGCCAATGACCTAAAATATTACCTTTACTGATTAACTTTAATACAACAATTCAGAATTTTTGACCTCTCAGAACATATATAATGAAGACATGTTTTCTCATTAGTTTCCATGCTAATTATTAAGACAGAAGCCAGAGACCAGAGCTTCAAATAAAATTCCACAGGGGCAAGGCAATTAGCTCAGGATATACCATGTGGCTGATAAAGGGAACAAATATAAGTTTAAAAGCCCATTAGATTTAAAGTGCCACCAACCTTTATGTTGGGCATCTTTAGTTACTGGCCTCCGGCCATATATTACTGAAAAGTAATGTGTCAGAGTGGAAAGAGGACTGGATGGGGAGTCTGAAAAACTAGGTTTGAGGTCAAGCTTCTCTACTTACTGACTGTGGGGCAAGTCATTCCACCCCCCTGACCCTCAGGGTCATAATCTGTAAAATGGGTATTTGTGCTATCTACCTCAAAGGACATTATAAATTGTAAATTATAAATCACTATATAGATATGAATCTATAGACATGAACTACTACAGATTCATCTTTATAAAAATTATGTTCTCCATTGGTCATTTTCTATTCATTTATTAGTTCTTCACCATGAACTTAAAGCAAAGAAGGAAATTTCTGCTCTCTAGTGGTCAAGTAGAAATGTTGTTTTGTGTGTATTATATGTATGTGTGTATATACATATACATACACACACATATATACACACATACATATATAAATAATGTATGTATTTATGCATATATGTATTTTAATATATATGTATAATAAAATATATATGTACAATAATAGTAGCACTCATAATCAATAACAGCAGTTTTAAAAATTGGGAATGGATCCAAGGTGTGGTATTTCAGGTTAAAGATCAATTTTGGATTTTCAGTCAAAAACTCAAGAGCTCCCACTTTTCATGCTTGAAAATTTTAAAGCAAACTCAGATCCTTCTTTCTGCAGAATTCCATATGGTTGCTTTATCGATAACATGGTATCAAACCCCCTTCTCCTCCTTCAGTTTCTTTGCTTGGTTGGTCCCTAAGTGGGCATGGGTGAGGAGAACATTCCTTTTCCCAACTTGGCATTTAGATGGCACAATCAATAGAATGCTGGGTCCAGAATCAGGAAGACCTCAGTTCACATCTAGCTTCAGGCTTTAGGAGCTGGGTGACCCTGGGTAAGTCACTTAACTTCTGTCTGCCTCAATTTGTTCATCTGTAATATATAAGGATTAATGAAATACTTGTAAAGAACTTCTAAACCTTAAGGGTTTACACAAATGCTTTCATTGCTATCATCAACTTTTTTGTAAAAGTATAAGAAGTCAGTTGTATGAGGTCTAAAGGATATTGGACCTGGAATAGATTTGGCATGGGGTTAGCTCCTGAGATGAACCTGGCATATTCCCATTTAAGAATTTCCTAGTCTCTGCTATGACTTTTGGGAACTGATTAGACTAGAGGTCATGGTCGGACTCCAAAAGACTCAAGACTGTAAATTTTTTATCACTTTTATGAGCTACAAAAAGTACATCTTAATACTTATAAAGCCTTATCTAGAAATTGTTCCCCAAACTGTTATACTTTCACGGATATGTAGAGATAATATGTTCCATAAAAATATACATAGTTTAACTTCGAATATAATTTTCACTTTGTGTTGGTATATTTTTTGGGGGGGTAGTTACACCCTGAGGAACAGAATGTTTCAGGGCACCTTACTTTCCTCTGGCTGTAGGGCACAGGGTGTTTGAGAGACAGAGATCAGAACTGGGTAGTGAATTCCTGGGTACATGTATACTTCTGCCTGGAGCAAAGACTGATAACTCCTCAGTAATTTATTAATTTACACAGAAAGACAACAGACCTAGAATTTTAAAGTTGTTTTGTTTACCACTAGTTTCCACCTTACTCTTTGCTGTCCTATTAGAGAATCTGGAGCAAAGTTGTTATTTTTGTCATAGGAGAAAACTGGTCCACAAGGCATTTTTGTCTAGTTTGTAAGAGGTCACGAAACCAGCACAGGGAGGAGTGAGGAATGGAAGCTGGCGTATTAGACTTTCAGTCTGGTGACCTGACCACTACCTGGGAAAGCTAATCTAATCCTGATTTAAGAGACATACACTTCCAAGTGAAAACAAAACCGCACTGCAGACATGTAAACAAACACATCCTCCTTTCCTGGTCTACTGAGGTTAAACAGCAGGGGCTGAATCCCTTGTGATGGTGGGGAGAGTCTGTCTCCACAGAAACATGAGCTGGTGGCAGGTTACATACACAATAAGCAAACTCAGGCAGAGACAGAACATCCATCTTGGGACACTCAGCAGCCTGGGAATGGGAAAGGGACGGGGACCTCAGCAGCTTTCTGGAGACTAAGGCAGCTATTTGCTTGATTTTTCTCCTGGGATTATGGACAGTTTGGTGTGCAAGGCTGGGGCTGGGGAGGACTATTCATTTAGATCTCAGCTCCACCTCAGTTCTAATCAAACTGGGAAGCTTGGTACTGTATGACTCCTGAGTGGAGATGCTTCAAGTTATCTCTGATTTGAAGAAGTAGCGGGCACCACATATATGCCAGGTCACCCTCCAGGGTGTTCTAATTATCACAAATATAAGGAGACATTAATTTTCAAATGGCCAGGTGAATGGTAGGATGAGTTCCCTAATTTCATTCTTTTCTCACTTCTACTACCCTAGCGAAACACTTTTCTTCCTGGGAATTTGAATTTAAGAGCTCCTGGGCCATAGCTTAAAGACAGATTTAAGCCATCTCTAGAAATAACCAAGATGCTACAGGTTAAGCATTTATTAAGTACTTTCTATTTATTAAGCACTTTCTAACACTTTACTATTTGTTAAGTACTTTCAGGTACTATCCAAGGTAGGTACTGGGGAAACAAAGAGAAACAGTTCCAATCCCAGAGGGGTTTACCTTTTATCTGGGGTGACAGATGTTCATGTATAGACATATACAAAATATATTTTAAAGTAAATACAAAGTAATGGGAGAGGATATATACAAAGTGATGCTTACACTGAGTTTTGAAGAGGGCTTGGGGCTGCTAGGAGGGGAAGTGAGGAGAACATATGACACAGCTAGTACAAAGTCACAAGGGTAGGAGAAGGAAAACTGTATGTGAGGAACAGTGAGAAGGCCAGTTTGGTTGGACTATAAGGTATATGAAGGGTAATAATACATAATAAGACTGGAAACATAAATTGAAGGCAAAATGCACAGAAGATAGAACTCTGAAGTCTGGAAGATCTGAGTTCAAATTCAGCCTCAGACAGTTAAATAGCTGTGTGACTCTAGGTAAGTCACTTATCCTTGTTTGCCTTCGTTTCCTCATCTGCAAAATGATTGCTAGTGATGGAAATGGAAAACCATTCCAGTATCATTGCCAAGAAAACCCCAAATGGGGTCATGAAGAATCAGACACAACTGAAACAACTGAATAGCAACGGCAAAATTAAATACCAAATGGAGTGGCTTCTATTTGTTCCCAGATGCAATAGGGAGCCACTGGAATTTAAGTGTGTGTGGAGGAGAGAGGGAGGGGACAGAGAGAGGGAGATGGGAGTAATACAGATTTAAGTTGAGGCAGAGATTAATTAGGAGCCTTTGTCAACAGCCTAAGTGAGGAGGGGCTGATAGGATGGTGACTGCGTGATGGAACAGAAGAGGAGGAGGAATGCAAGAGATGTTGTGGATGTAGAAACACAGATGACCCTTACCTCATCATATACTGAAACTGATAGGATAAAACATGAAAATAAAACACTTCCTCTTCCCACAAGGTGTGCGCGTGCGCACACACACACACACACACACACACACACTTGCAAATGAAGAATGCACAGGAGCTTACTAATAAAAAAAACTTAAGAGACTAAGTTTCCTGTTACTAATGAAGTGCTACATTTTTTAAAATCTGTTCCATTTTCAGTCTAAGGAACGAATTAATTTTTCACCTTTCTCATGCTTATGCATGAAATAAACATTTGCCTTTCAACCACTATGCTATAGCTTATTAGGATACTAACCTAACTGTAACCTCTAATTATATTACTGCTGTTATATATGAAATATCCCAGAGAAACCAATAACTATGGACACTGAGGTTAAAAAAAACCCAAACAACTTAGGGAAGTCATTATTTCCTCTAGAGCCAAAGAAATTGGTATGTGATTGGATCCCAGATTTCCTCTTGGAAGTTTCTCCACCCCGACTGTTTTGCACAGTGCCTGGCATGTAATAAATGAGTAATAAATGTATTGTTTTTCTTTCTTTCTTTCCTTCTTGGTTTCTGTAACACTGCACTTTTCAGACATTATTTCTGTATCTCCATTCCTTTTCCTTTCACTTTTTCAGGTGTTTCCTCCTCATCTTGTTTCTAATCATGAGTGTTTTTCCCAGGCTTAGCCCTTGGTCACCTCTTCCTCCGTTTCTTTGTACTCATTCAGTAAGCTGGACCATTTCTATATTTGTAACTAGGACCTCTGTAGATGAATCATAAGACCATAGCTCACAGTTAGCCCTAACTTCTCTGTATTTCAGCTTCCAACTTCCTTATGCCCTACAGGATGCCTCCCTTTTGGATCTTTGTTCTCCTCAAACCCTCATCCCCATCAAGGCCAATAAAATTGCCATCCTTCCCATCAGAAACCCTAGAGCTTTCTTAAACCCTTTACTCTGTTTTATCATGTCATATGCAGTCATTCAACAAAGCTTTTCATTGCTTTTCATTCCCCTTCAAAATGTCACAGAGATTCACCCTTTCTTCTCCATTCCTTTTGTCACCTCTAGCCCGGGACTTCATCGCTTCATGCCCGTATTACTGCATTTCTTTATACCTAGTCTCACTTTCTCTATCTATCCTTCCTCTAGTTTATCTTACATAGTGCTACCTGATCAACTTCCCTAGAATAGCTATTTCATTGCCTGCCTCATTAATCTCAAACACTTTTTCCCCTTAATAAAGTCCTGCATAATATGTTCTCATTTACATATCCAACCACTCTCCCTTTACTCCCCAACACAGAACCTCTTCTCTAAATATTCAAGGCGCTGTCATCCATAGATGCCAAACTCATTTCCAATTCTGGATCATTTCATGTTCCTGGTGTTTTCCACTCCTGGAATCCTTTCTTCCTTCCCTCTGCTAATCTGGAAACTTCACTAACACCTTGTACACATCTCATTAGCACCTGACAATCTAACATATTTTTTTCAAATTGTTTCATCTTTATTAGTGCTGTCTCTAGCAGATGAAGAGCTCTTTGAGGTCAATGAATATTTTTTCATGCCTCCACCCTCAATTCATGGTGGTCATAAAACAGGAACTCCATAAATACTTTTGATTAATTGCATCATTGCTGCCAGAGTTTTTTTTTTTTTTTTAAGTAACGAAGTGGAGCCAATCTCTAATAATTTCTAACTATAAATTGCTAGTGATGGGTTGAACTCAATTATTATTTCAAAAGGCCAGACAAGATACTCCCATGTCAAACAACAGTGCAATTTTAAATATAAATTATTTTATTTCACTAAATACTATATTCATATACAATCACTCATTTACACATGATATTGATGTACTATAATTTAAACTGTCTACATGATGCAAATTTTAAGCTTGTTAGAATAAAAGCAATTAACCTCCCACCCTCAACCTTTCCCTTCAATATCTTCCTCTACCCCATCTCTCTCTCTCTTTTTCCCTTCACTCCCTTTCTCTTCCTCTGTGTTTCTCACTCTTTCCTTTTCCTCTCACCTCTTCCTCCTTTTCTCTCCCTCTCTCTAGCCCTTCAACCAAAGCACTGAATTCATATAAAAAATTTAAGTTCTTTCAGAGGTATATTGTACCTACCAATTATCTCAAAGATAAAAGTCTAGCAATTTCATCTATTAACAATTTTTTTTGTATGCTTTATCCAAAAACCATTGGAGAACCAAATATGGAAATAAAGAGATTAACAAGCAGACACACTTGGGCAAGGTGAATTAATGAAATGTGTTTGTGTTACTCTGGCTTTCTTCACAACCACTCCTATGAATTTTGAATTTTATGAGCAATGTGTTAATCTCATCTAGAGATTAATGTGGTAGGATGGAAAACAAGTCACTTAAAGTTTCAGTTTCCTCATCGATAAATTAGACAGTTGGACTCGTGGTCTCTGCAGTTACTTCCGGCTCTTAGTTTACAAACCTATCGTTCTATAAAGGCTCAAGGTCAAAATGCAAGTTAGTATTAAAATTTAGACTGAAGTCCATATATTACAACTTCCAACAAAGGATTAAAAACATTAGATTTTGCGATTCCTAAGAGAATTCCTTAGTGTATATATCTAATCTTTGCCATTACTGGACCCAACCAGTTTCCTTGCTTCAAGACCTGTACTGATAATATTTATAGTCAAACAGGATACTTGGAGGAGGTGCTGGCAGGGAGAAGCTGGAAGAAGAACCTGGAAGGGGAAGACTTCATGATATCCGCAGGCTATTTACTGACCCAGAAAGACAGGCATAGTTTATGCTTTGCTGCTAAGGTATGATCAGGAAACAAGATTTTCAGTTCTTGCTGTGTTGTTTTTTTTTTCAATTTTTAAAAAATTTTTGTTTTTGCTATATTTTATCTTTGTATGTCTCATTTAAAGAATTTAAGATGCTCTCAAATAATTTCTTCTTTTCTCCAAGAATTCAAAAACACAAGAAATATATATGGGGTGTGGGGGAATTCTTAACATAATAAATAGTAAATCCATTCCCAGGATAGGGTCTAGAGGCAGAGGTGGGGAACCTGTGACCTCTAGGCTACATGTGGCCCTGTAGGCCCTCAAGTGTGATGCTTTGACTGAATCTTTGGATTCAAATTCAAAAGATTTTGCCTAGAAGCCACAGGTTCCCCACCCCTGGCTGGACATTTGATGTCACTGATATAGGGTATTCCAAGATGAAGAAGCTCCCTCTAACAATGAAGGCCAACATTATCCCTGCAACTTAAAGCATGACTTACAAGGTAACACAGTCAATATGGTTCAGTGGAGGGACTTAAACCAGGTGACTGATGCCACTTTGCTAACTTCTATACCATACCTGCTATGTAGGTGGTTCCAAAGTCTGCCAGAAGGGTTATTTCCATGTTCCTTGTATTCTATCCAAATCTGGAATTATTATTGGTTCTGCCAATTCGGCTCCTTTATGGGCTCCTTAAACCCATGTCAACACCCAACCAGATTAGTCTTTTGGTCAGTATGCTTTCAGCATTTATATACTATATATATTATAACTATATTAATTTGTGTATATGTGAGGGTTTTCAAAAACTATCCTTGAATTGTGTGTGTGTTTGTGTAAATTGTATGGGCACCCAATTAGTGTTGATTGTAACTTCTTAAGGCAGTTCTATGTCCCCCACATGTACATACACACATGCATGTATGTTTGAAACATGTATGTGTGTATATACATGTGCTTGATGAACAAGACATGTCTGTTAAAGGACTCTTATGTACTCTAATCAAGGTTTCTTAATTAATGTAGCACTTACACATTAAACATGATCAGTCAAATATCTAGCGCATACCTGCTATATGATTTACAAAACTGAGTATTCAAGTTCAGAGAATTATGTGTCTGTGATAAATTTTTAAAACTGAACCTTCTTCCCTCACCTTTAGGACTTTCTCAGGTTGCTTTCTCCCATCACCTAGCTGGTACATGTTCAGGAAATGTAAATTAACTTTAATAGTAGAAAAAGAAACATATAATTAGGAAGGTAAATACGCTTTTTAAAAAGATCACAACGCCCTGAGGGCTGGGAGTCACTTTTCCTTGATAGGCTGAAGACTGTGGGTTCAATCAGATAATCAGGGACTAGGTTCAAGATTATTCTCCAATTGGTTGGAGTCCAGATGTTTTAAAATGACAGAGGCATGAGTGCTAATAGGGAACTGCTGTGGTATACACTGTGAACATACAATATGGACATGTGGCTTCACAATGGTGGAATTTCTATTGGATTTTGTATTCAACTGTGGTGATAAAGGGTCCTTATACTTGTTCTTCCGTAAAGTACCACCAGCAAATCTGACCCCAAATTAGATATGATTTAATTGCCTGAAGGGCTAACATGACTAAGTTAAGTATACATTTCACAAAGATTTCACTTAAATTGCAATTTTGTAAACCATACATCAGGCATGCCCTAGACTTCATCCATTAGATAATGGACTTAGATAATGGACTTCATCCATCAGATAACAAACTCTTTGACAGAGGCTAAATGGAGGCAAAAAAATGATCTTGTTCACCTTTATTTCAGGGTATTTATTTGCTGTCACAGCAAAAGAAATTTTCTAGACTAAATCTCGCTAAAAAAAAAAAAGAAATCATTCAGCTTTACAAAATAAAGTTCCCTACCTTATCTTTAAACATTTGGTTTAACTTTTTGTGCTAGAAAATTGAAACATCTCAAACCAAACCATACAGTACTCATTTGTCTTATATAGACCTAGTCATAATGGTTTTTTTTTAATTCCTTAATGTGACTATTATCACATATAACCAACAGGTTTTGTTTTTTTTTTTAAATCTGAGGTGATCAGAAAGCGTGGAATAAAGAGTCCTATAATAAATTTACAAGTGCTGGTATTATCTTCTTGCCTCATTATATTGAAAGAGAAGCAAGTATAAAATGTTAAATTAGTTGCTCATGGATGCATCATAAGTCAACGCATATCTAGTAATGTATGACCCAATATTCCTCAAGAAGTTCAACTGAATAAATATTTACAAAATGTCTAGTAAGGCCAAGGCCTTATTGAGGCCTGTGCTCATAGCACCCTCTCTCATCAACCCAGTTAGGAACACCCACCTGCTATAACTCATTGGGCTTCAGGTTGGCCTCATTAAATGACTGACTCAAACCTGAATAGAAAGAATATCAAGGTTTCTATGAGCTATATCAGCTCAAGTTGATTACAGATACTCAGTCTTTACTTCCCCTTCAAAGGGCCTGTTGACCGACTAGCGTCTAACAGTATACTTGGGATTTGGGTCCACCAGTATGCGACTGCAGTGTTTACTTGTTCCTGAACTGCGGAACAAGGTTTTGTGCTAGAGTTTACCTTCTTTATTTTTTGACCCCCCCCAGTTTCACTGTGACTCTTCATCACACAGATATTCTTAGAGCTTTTCCGTCCCTACCCTGCCTGTCTGGTACCAAGATTGCCTCACTCTTGGTTGGGCAATGTTACCCTCCTGCCTTGCTTTGATGGATTCAGATACCTAAAGGGAAAAAGAGGTTTCACCACTATGTAATTATCACCCAACAACCCAAAACACAAATAGTCACTTGAGATTGTAATATTTCTTCATTAATAAGAAAGCTTTATTTTCTTTACAATTAAAAAAATGTTTGTAGGATTGTAATGTGGTGTAACTCTTAATTTTACTTTAAATCTAAGCAATTCAAGGTGCCTTTCCTACTATCTTTCCTAGACGATAGTATGGGAAGATAAGAAGAAAACATCTCCATTGTAAGTGACCCAAATTTAACTTAACATGGGACACACTTTTCAGCTCCCTTCACAACACCTAATCTTTATCTCTTTCATACAATCGGCCACTTGGCCTTCCATGCTTATGCAGCTTGCTGAATCTTGGACCTGGCTCCTATACCAATCTTTCTAATTTATTTTTGCTATAACAGCACTGAATTAAAATTAGTATTAAATGACAGCAGTGAATCAGTAGTGACAACAATTGTATTTCATAAACATTTGTAATTTACCCTCTCCTATGTACTCCATATTCACAAACTTGCCACAAGAATGAAACAAAATGTTAAGCCTTTTCTTAAAAGCAAGATCCATAATTAGAATTTTGTTTACACAGTCCCTCTTATGTTACTTTCTCACTGTGTTCAGTTCACCTGACAAAATTAGTCTTGCAGGATAAGTATGAACATTTCTAGAAAAATAAAATTACGCAGGATTGTAAAGGGTTAAATTCCCGGAAGCCTTTGCCCAGATAGTTTCATCAGTACTTGAGATTTAAGCCTTTGTACATTAAAACATAATTCTACCAAGAAAGAAACAACTTCTTTGCATATAAAAGATCCCATGCTCCCCAAAATTATGAGGTAAAGAGGACAGTGCTGCTCACTTTAAATATGGAAACACTGCAGTAGTGACTTGCCCAAGGTTACACAATCAGCTACTGTGAATACAGAACAGATTCTGGGAGTTCTCTAATCAAAATCCTTTCCTAATAGGCTCGTTATTATGGCAAACTTGCTTCCCACCTGTGCCGCATTAACTGCTATCCCCTTCCTGCTCTTCTGGCCCTCCTGGGCCAATGGATGCTGGTGGCATGGAGGGTCTGCACAGCTGTTGCCACCATCATGACTGTGCCTGGGCTCTGGAGGAAGCTGCCTCCTCAGTCCTCGTTCTGGGGAGACTGGATATGGTGGCAACTGTCTGTATGCACCAAAAGGGAGGATGGGCCAGAGAAGCTCTGTGCTTCAGGGTGCCAGCACCTCTCGTCATCCCTCCCCCTCCCGATCCGGGCACCAGACAGAAGGCCTTGACTGTCTGCTTATCAGGCAGGTATTAGGTAGAAACCCTCTTAACAATTCAGGTCAGTTCAGAATTTAGATATTTCACCATTTGAAGACATAACTCAGGACCTGTCAATCCGGAGTTAGAATGCTTCTCTCCAGAAGCTGGAACACAAGAACAGACAGCAGAAATAGTTGGGAGATGACGTCAGAAGTTCTGGGCTAGTGTCCTGCACTTCTCCTTGAAAGTAAAATCAGTAGGTCTAGAAGAATCTATGTGGCATTGGACTTGTTTCTAAATAAGTCGTTGGGCTCTGCCTTGTAAAATCAGTCGAGAGGTCTCAGAAAAATCACTTTTATTTATAGATAAGAAAATGCCATTTAAAATGGATTGATGGTTTCAGTTTCACATTAATAAATATTACCCGATTATTAAAAATATCTTTAAATACAACCATTGTTCATGTGACAGTAAACGGTGTTTAGAAGAGCATTCTCTCTGGTGCTAAGGGAAGACCGAGGCTTTCTTTCCTCGCTTCACTGCTTGCTAACTATTCTGAAAATGTTACACATTTATTGTAAACACATGCCTCCGTGGCCTAACAAAAAGGCACTGATCCCCTCTGCCTGGCAGAATTTAAAACAGAAAGGGCAGCGAGAATTCCTCAACAAATATAGCCCTTCACTTCCCCATGCCAAGTGTGTTAAATATAAATCTTCTCCATCATTTCCCACTCTTAGTTCTCAGGAAGAAAGTTGATATGGTTCAGCATAGTGAAAACACAGCTTTAAAAGCTAGCCTGCCCTCATTAAATTATTCTGCTGGCTGTGTGTTCTCATTAAAAATGCATAAAGATCAGATAATTGCAGTGAGCATTATTCACCCAGCTCTACTTTTTTATATAATGGTTCTACTTCTAAGCTGGAAACAAAGACTCAGCCTTGCCAGAAAAAGAAGTGTAAACATTGAGCTACAGTATCAAAAACTTGCCAGAAACTGCCTGGCTATGTTATTAAAAATGTGCTTTTCAAACTCCATGAAAAGGCACAATGTATCCGAGGTGTATCAGTCCTCGGTTTCTAAACAGACTGTCCTTTTCATTTGGTCAAGCAGTCTACCGATGATTGTTTACAAGGGAGGCTTTTTTCCCTTTCTCTCCCCCCACCCCCAATTATGAGTCAGTTTTTCAAATAACATAGTCATTGTAAACTTTATTGATTTGGGGGTTAACTATCCCTGCATGAAACCTTTCCAGAGCAAGCTATGAGCAGACTACGGAGAATCTAATTAAGTAGCCCAGCACTTTTAGAAAGATCTATCGATCTTTTCCTTAAATAAAATCCGATTTTCGCTCTCCCCTTCAAATCGGGTGGTTTTGATTCAAGTTGTGCTACCCCTTTCCCTGAAAGGAAAATGTTACGTAAAACTCTGGTCTCTCCCAAGCTCGGCATTTGCATCGGAGGAATTCAGTTTCACTGGCTTCCCTAAGCAACACACATGGTATGCAGTACACTGCAGCAAACTCTTTAAACATTCAAAAAAAGGGACAATGAATCTCCTACCTTATTTAGCTCTGTCCGCTCCTCACGTTTGCGATCAGCGCAGGGCCATCTGGCAAAATCAAATGGCCAGAGCTTTCCCACTGCATCATTAGCAAGAAATGTTCGGGTAAATACTTCTCATTCCCCTTTTATTGTACTCGGGAAGCCTTCTGCCTGGGAATTTTCCCCTCAGATGATGAAGCAAAGACACCGTCTAAACTCTGTTGCTGTAAGACTGCAGCCCTTCCTTCCAACAAGTCCCTCCCAGCCGATGCTGGCCAATCAACAGTCATTTCGTCAGCTCTACTGGTCTGAAACTGGCTGTAATAGGGTGAGTGACAAGGCAACACAGCACTTGTAATATGTGAAAACAGTGCATCCATACTGATGAAAAAGGAATTTCCCTCTCAGAAGAAAGCAGTCATAGCATGAAAATAAAGTGTCATATAACTAGCAAAGCAGGGATATACCGAACTAAAGAAAACCTTTTTTTCATGATCTCTTGTTTGCAAGGATAGATGCTTTCACAAATACAAAATTGTGCAGAGCAGAGACAAAATAGGGCCATAGATAATAAAGCTGAAGTAATTGCCCCATATGACAGGGCAGATTTTTAGAGAAAGAAACAAAGAAAAGAAACTCTACCTGCTTCATGAGACTGGTCATTTGTCTTTCCCAATTATTTTTTATGATAAGACTAGAGATCATTAGCTGCAATGCATATTCAAAATCCAAACATGTTGCTAGTTCACAAACACATCAATTTTACTGTACAACATCTGCTGTTGCTATGGTTAATTGCTAGAGCCTCTATATCTTTCATCTAAGTTTTCAGACCACCAGGGACTGTAATTAGGGAACAGTGAAAAATAAAAATGATATCCATAATTTCCCTTTTATAATTTTGGCAAGAGCCCACGAATGGATTAGATGTACCTTAACTGACTTAGCTGATATTTAATAAATTGTGTGCCCTTGCTCAGGTTGCCTTTCATGAAGAAATGATTTCAGGAGGATGCCTGCTGCCATGGCAAAAATCTTGCCAAACATGCTTAGCACATGAGCCAGAACTCCCCATCAGGTGCTTTCCCACATAGAGAGTTCTCTGCATGTCTGGTGTTCAAGAGATGCGGTTGAGGAGACAACAATAACAGGGTAAATAAAGGTTTACATCAAGAAAAAATTGACAGCAGCTCCCCACATCTTGAAAGCTTCTAGAGTGTTTGGAAAACACACAAAGCAAGTACTTTCCTTACATTAAGCACAATGTGAGCCAAAAAAATAAATAAGTATAATGATGACATGAGGACACACAGGCAGGAAGAAAGCTACTATTCATGTGGAACATTTAACCCAAAGCACCATTGTTTATAAGTGACTATCCAGTGCACCTGTGAAGTAAACTCTTGGAACTGGAAAGCTTGTTTTTAGTTTAGGAAGAGTATTTTTTAAAACATTGTATTTCACATGGCTCATCAAGCACTTTTGCTTTGGTAAAGCAATGTAAACAATAAGAGAGTAAGGGGTATAATTTCAAAGTGGAAATATCCACCAAATAATGTTCATTCTATTTTGCTAAATTTTTAGATATTTAGATAAATAATGAGGATATACTGTAATTTTTTTTTTTCTTGATCTGGCCTTAGAATGTCATTTGTGTTGGGAACTCATGTTGTGGAAAGTCCTTCCTCTGATGCAGGTCAGCAACTTGTCTGAATCATATTCTTCTAAAGTTTTGGATGGTTTCATTCTTGGTATGTTTCTTTTACTTTTTTTTAAAATCTAGATCTGTGATTTCATAGGTGAAGTGAGTTCCCAGTAACAAACTTCCCCCTACCGATGCAAGTCATCATCTACTCTGAAACTTAGAGTCTAGAGTTGCTAGGGATATTGAGAGGTTAAGTGACTTGTTTAGGCTCACACAGTCATATCATTTGTAGGCCATGAAACTATGCCTTCCTTTTCCCAAGGCTAGCTCTCTTACCACCATGCCATGCTATCTTTCACGTGTCATGAAAGGGAAATATCTTTGAAAAATGAATATTTGCTTATAGAACTATAAGGGGGAAAATTACATAATCTCAAAGCTATATGGATCTCTAGAAGCCATTAAATCCAACCCATGTCTAACTGTGAAAGCCTTATACAAAATATCTGACAAATCAAGCTTTTGTTTGATACTCAGGGTGAGAGAATTTACTTTTGTAGCAATCTTTTCCACTTATTCACCTAGGCCAACTCTTATTTTGCAGATAATGAAACAAGCCCAGAGACATTAAGGGCCTTATCCAAGGTCACACTGGAAGGAAAGGGCAGAACTGGGATTTAAAATCCAGTATACCACACTGCATTATTGATTTTCCCACGTTTGCTCTCATTTAAAATAGTTAGAAAATAGTTTACAATAGTTAACTCTTTTAAAATAGTCCCTTTTTTGCATTCCCCATAAAAATCTAACAAATTCACAAATCCTAAAACTGGAAGGAGCCCAAAGAGATTACCCAGTCTATTCCCCTTCACTCAGGCTGGGAAACCATTGTCAACATAGTACGAAACAACTGAGCTCCATCAAGTTTGTGACTTTTCAAAGTTAATATACTATATATCTGAATTATGTTCATTTCACAATCTCTAAAAATAGTTTCAAATTTGATTAATTTGTTTTGATTTGGATTAGTCTATAAAACAAGTCTCATAAAAATACCTTCAGCAATAATCTGAATAATAATAAAATAAATATAATATTTATTTATTATAAAAGTAATAAAATAAAATAATAAAAACATTTATTTTTATATCACCTTCAGTTCCCAATACATACACTCTCCCCCTCCCTTTCAGGGAGCCATCACAAAGAATGAAAAGGAGAAGAGAATGCAGCATAACTATCCAACACATCAAACAAATCTAACATTATCCACAGTGTTTCAAACATTTATGGATACAGTCTTCCAGGTCTATAGACATGGAAGGGTAGTACGTTCTCATAGGTCTTCTTTGGGGCCAAGTTTGGTAGATAAAATTTCACAGCATTCATATTTTGATTTTGATTTTTCTTATTATTGTTTCTGTCCATATTCTTGTAGTCATGGCAACACACTGTTTTATAAAATGCATATGTGTATGTGTAAACACACATGTATATGAAAATATATGTATATGAAAATACAGGAGCGTACTTCTTCCCCTTTGACTTCTATCACTATCAGTGGCACTAGCACTCCCCCCAAGGTAGTAAGTCCCCAAGGTGTCATCCATAGTATTTACCTTTGACTCATTACCCTCTTGTATCAGTCACAGCCACTCTGTCACCCAGGCCTGTTAATTTTCCCTTCAAATTGTCTCACAGATTCATTTATTCCCCTCAGTTCCCACCTCTGCCTCATAGCTTGTATTATTCCAATAGCCCTCTTGCTGATGTGTATGTCAGACCATCTATCCTGCTGCCAGACTAATCTTCCTGTAACTCTGCTTTCATCATGTAGCCTCCCTGTTTATAATCCCTATAGTCATAAAATAATGAGTTAGACGGTACCTCAGAGATCATCTAGTTCAGATTCCTCATTTTTTTCCTGCTCCAAATGGACCTGTCATCAGAAAGATGTGAGTGTTCCTACCTAGTGTAGCTCTCATCCTTATCTTCCCTTGTGGTTGTCACATGGGACATTCTTCATGCTCTTTTGGCATTGTAAGGATATCAATGGAGCTTACAGACTGTCTATGAGAAAATTAAGTACCAGGAATATGATGGGTCTTTCTGAAGGTCATGCAGCTAATATGTAGCAGAAGTGGATCTCATATCTCTTGACTCAAGATTCAGGGGGTCTATCCATTACAGTGGACTCCCATCCTAACAAATCTAAAAGGTATCTAAAGTCTGCTTGGCTTCCAAGACCTTCTAAGGTCTTGTCTTAACCTTATTCCATAAACTTCTTGACATTTATTCAGTGTTCTAGTTAAATACATCATTCAATGAATATTCCATGCTCATTCCTGTCCCTGTGCCTTTGTTTGGGTTTACCTCATGCTGCCTACAATATTCCCTTTCCTTCCTTCACATACTGAAACTCCTTCCTATTCTTCAAGACCTAGCTCAAGGTTAGCCTTCTCTGTAACGCCATCCCTGAGCGTGTAAGTGCTAACTTAAGCTTCAGTACAGTGAACTTCTCTAGTATTTCTATTTATACTAGTCTGAGTTTGGACTATTGACATGATTCAATCAGAAGGTATTGTGGGCCTAGACTATGGTCATGCCAACATCGCTGAGTAAATTGGGGAAATGAAACAGAAAGATCTGTCATAAAAAAGATAGATATTTAGGGCAGGAAGGTTGAGTCATAAAGTCAACTTTGCAGCTTTTCCTCAGTGTTTTATCATTTATCTTAAACCTTGAATTTCAATGTTTTCAAGAAAATCTGGTACCAAAGTAGCCTGTGCTTTCAGTTTATATTTACTTGGCTCCATGTTGGACCCCACTTCCCTCAGCCCCCTTGATGTCTATGTATTTTTTATACTGAATACCTCTACCTTCTAGAAATTTCCCCCTTCTGAATTTTCATGACATTTCATGACATTTTCATGACCCTTGACTGTCTTCCTTGTCTAATCACTTTTTCATGCTTCTTCACCTGACTTCTCACTTTCCCTTACCCAACATAGCCAATCAGTCACCAAACTCATTGTGTCTACTTCCCTGATGTCTTCTATATCCATCCTCTTCTCTTCAGTAACATGGCCACCCCACTAATTCAGGCCTTCATTGAATCTCACCTGAACTATTGCAATAACGTTGTAATGGATCTTCCTGAACCTCTATTCTCATCTCACTACAATCCTTTCTCCATATAGCTGCCAAAGTGATTTTCCTCATATTCAGGCCTGATCATGTCACTCATATATTCACTAAACTTTGATAACTCGATTGTCTCTAGGATCAAGTATATGCTTTCTGTTTGGCTTTAAGATAATCTGGTCACACTTTCCATACTATACAGTCCAGCCAAACTGGTTTTCTCATTCCTTCTCACACATAACAATTCATCTCCTATCTCTGTAGCTTTGTACTTGTCTGCCTTGTCTGGAATCCACTCCCATGCCATCTCTGCCTTGCAGAGTCCCTTGTTTCCTCCAAAACTCTGATCATTTGTCACCTTTCTATGAAGTTGTTCCTTACCCTCCTGCTGCTAGTGTCCCATCAAATTACCTTTTATTTTTCAACTGTGTTGTTCATTCATACTCTTAAATGTATCTCCTTTAATAGGATGTAAACTCCTTGAGAGTAGGAACTATTTCACTTTTGTTGTTCCATCTCTAATGCCTAGGACCATGCCAGGAACATAGTAGGCACTTAAGAAATGCTTGCTGATTGAGTAATTCATTGATGTGTCGCCCTTTCCCCCAGGATAGGATTGTGTTTATCCTTCGTTACCAAAGAAGACCATGACATCAGAGAAATGAAGACATGACTTTCACTTGATTTTGTTTTGAGTGAGGGAGGGCTGTGCAGGTCACCAGCCTCACTTCTCCTTCAGAGCCATCTGAATCCAGTGACCAGCCCCAGGATAGGATATGATGATTCTGTGTGACTCCTTGATCAATGCTCAACTCATTTGACAAGAATCAATTCTTCCAGCAGGAGGCTCCAGAGACTAGGGAGCCATGAAAATATTTGGCTCAGACTTCTGAGGAATTGGCTACCTCACAAATCGCATTTGTTATTCTGAGGAAAGCAAAATGATAAAGTAAATCACAGGTAGAGTCAGCAGTCCTGGCTCCTGATAACACCTATATTTCCCTAGATGTCTTTGTCAAGCAATAGAAAGGAATGCGTAGGGTTTCTGGGACCATAAATGTTGTTTGGGTAACTACCATTGAGGATTGCACACAGTCCAGGCTAAGGGTCCAGCTGCCTGCTGAGTCACTTTATATTTCACTGAAAATTGTATCCTCTTAGATATCAAGGAGAGGTTCTTTCAGAGACTCGTGATTTTGACTCTCTCTTTCTCATAATAGACTATATCAAATATTTTTGGAATAAAATGCTTGCCATGATGGATCATCCTCCATCATGGCATCTTCTATCCCACACACTAGCATTGCATATCAAGGGTTGGAAGAATCAAAATAGTTTGAGGGAGTTAACATGTGGAGCTAACTCTCACTGCCCATGCATGGGATCCTCCAAGACAGAGAGCCATATATTTTCACATAAATAAGGCAACAGTGAGATTGCTCCCATACTACCACTTCTCCTTGGATCGATTATTTCTCGCCGATTTCATAGTTTTAAGAACAAACTACCAAGAAGCACTGAATCCTTTATAGAGTAAACAAGGGGGATTTATAAAATTTTATGGATGCAGTATTGGCAGAAAGTGAATAAATTAGAATATAATCTGTCTGGATGGTAATCTAAACAACTGATGAGTATCCATTTGAGCTCAGAATAATAATCTAGTAGATCAAGCCGCATGAGTCAGAGTGGGGATATATTATGAGGTATTTAACTTACATGGGCATCTAGGATAGAGTAGTAGTCCTAGAGTCAGGAAAACTCATCTTCCTGAGTTCAAATCTGGCCTCAGGCACTTATTAGCTGTGTGACCCTGGGCAAGTCACTTAACCCTGTTTGTCTCATGTTCTTTATCTGCAAAATGAGATGGAGAAGGAAATGGCAAAGCTACTCCTATATCTTTGTCAAGAAAACCCCAAAAGGGGTCACACAATTCAATAACAGAACACAATTGAAAATGGCTGAACAACAGTGAATTAACATAAATATCACATTCTTTCTCTTCTCAATACAGCTGGGGTTCAGTAGGCAAATAGGAAGGATACGGAGACACACCAGGCACATGCATGGGAGGGTACGGATTACAGTCTCATAGGATAAAAAGCCATGAATGGCCTGTCATCTATGTTATTAGATAATTGATAAGATCACTCCATTTGAGTATCTCAATGATACTCTCATCTGTTCCTAGGATCCTAGCCAGAGCATTAAATTAGTCTGAATTTTGTCTTCTTTTTAGTAATAACAGTTTAGCAGTAAATTCTGAGATCTGGCTGTGCTAGACTCTTTTTGTTACCATTTCTTTGTATTGTTTCTCTTAAAAACCATGGACAAAAAATAAATAAAATTATTTTTTGCAAATGATATGATTATGTATTTAAATAAACCTAAAGAGTCAATCAAAATGAATTGAAAAAAATTAATGACTTTAGTAAATTTGTGATATATAAAACAAATCCATATAAATGATCAGTATTTCTATAGAATATGAATAAAACTCACATGGAGGAGGTAAAGAAATTCCATTTAAAATTACTACAGAATATATATATATATATAAAATACTTGAGTCTCTACCTTCTAAAATATATAAAAAAACTATAAAAATATAAACATAAACAATTGTTCATAGAAATACAGACCTAAATAATTGGAAAAATAGTAAGTTGGAAGGACCAATAAATAAAAAATGGATACTTAAATTTATTTCTTCAATGTCATATCAATCAAAGTCTGAGTATGGAAAAAATTTAGGTTTAGACTGACATCTCACAACTTATACAAAGATAAGCTCCAAATTAATACATGACCTAGATAAAAAAAGAGTCTTATCATAACAAAATTAGAAAAACATGGGAAAAAATTACCTATCAGATCTACAGATAGAAGAAAAATCCATGACCAGACAAAAAATAGGGAGGCTTATAGGACATTAAATGGATAATTTTGAATATATAAGATTAAAAACACAGATCTAACCAAGCTAAAATTAAAAGGGAAACAATTATGCAAAAAAAAATTGTGGTGACTTTCTCTATTAAAGGTCTAATTTCTAAGATATATAATTATAAGAAAAAAACACTCTTCAATTGACAAATGATCTTACGATGTGAACAGATAGTTTTAAAATGAAGAAATCCAGGCTACTTATAACTAAAAGATAAAAAACATTTCAAAACACTACTAATTAGAAAAAGGCAAATTAAAGGAATTCTGAGATCCCACCTTACACCTCACAGAGTGGTAAAGTTGACAAAAAGTGAAAATGATGAATGTTGGAAGGGTTGTGGTAAAATAGATACATTGATGATGATGGTATCCTTGTGAATGGGTATAATTGTTTTGGAGAGCAACCTGCAATTATACACACAAAAAATTACTAAACAGTGTGTTCCCTTTATCCCAGCTATACCACCACTAGGTCTATACTCTAAAGAGACAAAAGAAAGAGGAAAATGCCCTTGATACACAAAAATATTTATAACAACTCTTACTATGGTAGTAAAAAACTGGAACTTAAGAGGTTGTCCAACAGTGAATGACTGAATAGTGGTACAGATAAATGCTTTGGAGTACTATTATGTTGTAAGAAATAAGGAAATAGATTATTATTTCAAGAAGACTTAGAAAGACACATGAATTTTTGCAGAGTAAATTGGACAGAAACAGAAGAATAACACATTAAAACATCAATATTATAAAAATAAACATCTTGAGGACTTTAATGAATTAATAAAGAATGAAATGAGAAGAACAAAGGGAACAATTTCTATGACAAAACAGCTGTGAAAGCTGTAAGAATTATGATCAATACAATGGTCAGTCACGATTATAGAGAACTAATGATGAAATATGCTATACATTAGAAAAAGGTGATAGATTTAGTATACAGAATGTACAGCCACTGGGGAAATTTCTTTTGCTTAACTATGCATATTTATTACAAGGATTTCTTTTCTTTTCTTTTTTTAAATAGTGTGGGAAGGAGAAGAAATAGATTTTTGTTAATTTTTTAAAAATAGACATATGGTGGGGTGCTATAGATGTGAAATGTTCTATGAACTTTCAGATGATGTCACTGTATTAGTTTGGTTCAATTAATTGTTTTACTTTGTTACCAGAGACCTCTCAAGATGTAATATTAATTTGTAAATGTTTATAATATAAAAACCAAAACATTTCAATAAGACTGAAAGTATAAAAATCAATATGTAAAAATTGTATAATCACATATATATGTACAAAAATACATACATATGAAAATTCAAAATGTAGCTTTCCAAGTTGTCTTGATTATCTATCTGTTTCTTCCTGGTCTTTTCTCTCATTTGCACATTTTAAAAAACTTCACTGTTCTTTTCTTTTTTTGTTTTGTTTCAATTTTGGCAATCCTTTAGCTAGTCAACTTCCCTATATCCCCTCTCTCTCATTGAAAACAAAAGAGAAAAAGAAAAACAAAATCCCTTATAGCAAATATGCATTATCAAGTAAAACAAACTCCCACATTTCCTAACTCCAAAAATGTATGTCTCATTCTGCGCCTCGAGTTCATCACCTCTCTATTGGGAATTAGGTAACATATTTCATTGTTGACCTCCTGGAATTGTGGCTGGTCAATTCATTGATCAGAGTCCTTAACACTTTCATAGTTGTTTTTTGTTGAAAATGTTATTATACACATTGTTCCCTTGGTTTTTGTCATTTTACTCTGCATCAGTTCAGACAAATCTTCCCAATTTTCTTTGTAACCATCCCTTTCATTATTTCTTACAGCAAATTAGTATTACATTATATACACATACCATAATTTATTGAACCATTCCCAAGCTGATGAGTATCCCCTAAATTTCTAGTTCTTTACAACCACAAAAAGGACTACTACAATAGGTCCTTTTTATTTTTTCTATTATTGCTGTGGTTTAGACTTAGTAGAGGAATTTCTGGTTCAATGGCATTCTCACTTAAATGATTTTGGGATCATACTTCCAAAGCCCTTTCCAGAACAGCTGGATCAATTCACAACTCCACTAACAATGCATTTGTTTGCTTGTTTTCTTTTTTTTCTTAATGTAATTTATTTATTTTCAGTTTTCAACGTTCACTTCCATAAGATTTTGAAGTCTAAATTTTCTCACCATCTCTTCCCTCCCCCTCACCCCAGGACATCATGCACCCCAACCACCCTTTTGCACATTCTGCCCTCCCTTCTATCACCCCCTCTTCTCCCATTCTCCTCCCCTCTGTTTTCCTATAGGACAAGATAGATTTCTATACCCCATTGCCTGTACAACTTATTTCCCAATTGCATGCAAAAACAGTTTTTAACATTCATTTTTACAACTTTGAGTTCCACATTCTCTCCCTTCCTCCCTCCCCACCCACCCTCATTGAGAAAGCAAGCAATCCAATATAGGTCACACATGTGTAGCCATGCAAAACACTTCCATAACAGTCATATTGTGAAAGACTAACCACATTTCTCTCTATCCTGTCCTGCCCTCCATTTATTCCATTCTCTCCCTTGACCTGTCTCCCCACAACAGTGTTTGCTTCTTACTACCTCTTTCCCCAATCTGCCATCCATTCTATTATCCTCCCTCTTTTATCCCCTTCTGCATTGCCTTCCTGCAGGGTAAGATAGATTTCCACACCCAACTGAATGTGTTATTCTCTCCTTAAGTCAACTCCAATGAGAGTAAGACTCATTTATTCTCTCTTACCTCTGCCCTCTTCCCCTCCACGATAAAAGCTCATTCTTGCCTTTTATGTGAGATGATTCACTACATTCTACCTCTCTCTTTCTCTTCCTCCTCATATTTTTTCTTGGAGGCCTTGGATGTAGGAGCGTTGACCTTACTGTCTTCCTCTGGTTGTATGTGTTGATCTTCCTCATCATAAGAAAATACCTTTTCAACAAGAAAATAACCTTTTTTAGTCTTGTTTTTTCCCCTTTTTTGGTCATTTCCCCAGACAATTACTTGACTCTTGAGCTCTGTTAAATGGAGGGTGTACTGCCCCAAGTTTCAAGGGGTTTGTACAGCTGTTTTCAGAGATATCTCTAGGGACCTGTAAATTGTCAATTCCTCCAAAGTGGTATGATCAAAGCAGAGGTGTTTACTCTGGTTTGTGAACAACCACAAGCACTATTTGCTGCCCTGGAATTGTGAGTAGGATTCCCTCTCCATAGCTACTACCAGCTCTGCCATATCAGCTCCCCTCCTTGCCACCTAGGACTATGAGAAGAAGCCCCTGCTGCTACAGAGGCTGCTGCTGCCCCTGGGGCTGTGGCTAGGGCCTGATCATGTTTCTCTCTCACCCAGGTGAAAAAACTTTCCAATTGACCTTTGAAGTGGTCTTTGGTGTTTGTAGGTGTAGAAGTTTGGAAACTGCTACAGTTGCCAATGATTCAACATTGCAGCCTGCCCTAGTTCCATCTGTGCTTGTGTAGTTCAAGCTGGGCTGTGCTCTTTTTTGAGTCCAGTGCAACAGACCCTTCTTGTCAGTCTTCCAGATTGTTTTGGGCTGGAAATCTGTTTCACTCTGTCATCTTGTGACGTCTACTGCTCTAGAATTTGTTTAGAGTCATTTTTACAGGAATTTTGAGGGAGAGCTCAAGTAGATCCCTGCTTCTACTCTGCCATCATAGCTCCACCCCACTATTTGCCCGTTTTCTTGTAGCCCCTCTAACAACTGTAATTTTCCATTTTTGTCATCTTTGCCAATCTCATGTGTATAAGGTAGAAATGCAAAGTTGTTTTCATGTGCATTTCTCTATTATTGATTTGGAACATTTTTATATGGCTATTGATACCTTAGATTACCTCCTTTAAGAACTTACTGTTTATAAATTTTGACCATATATTAGGGAATGTTCCTTCTTCTTATATATATAAACCAGTTCTCTCTCTCTCTCTCTCTCTCTCTCTCTCTCTCTCTCTCTCTCTCTCTCTATATATATATATATATATATATATATATATATATATATATATATGTGTGTGTGTGTGTGTGTGTGTGTGTGTGTATGTATGTATGTATTTAGATATTATAGCTTTACCAGAGAAATTTGCCACAAATATTTTCCCCAGTTAACTGTTTTCCTTATGATTTTAACTGTATTCATTTTGTTTGTGCAAAAACGTTTTAAATCTTATGTAATCAAATTGTCAGTTTTATTTTCTGTGATTCTCTTTACCTCTTGATTGGTCATGAACTGTCCTTGTCCACAGTGGTGAAAAACATTTCCTTCCTCACTGAGCTCCCTTCCAGGGCTTTCACCAGTGCCAACTGAAGCCAATTGCTTAACTGAAAAATCAGAGCAATATCAGTTTGTGAAGGAAGAATTAGATCCCCAAAACTACATGAATAGCTAGTAGAGAGTCCTTACTGAACCATGAGAAATGAAAGACTGCAGTGGAAGACACCCACTTCTGAGAAAGACTTGCAATAGTTCTTTGGCTTTATGGGGTATGTGTACTTTTACATTTTCCCTAAATTTTCTTACTTGACAATGCCAGTCACAGATCTTGAGAGAGATGGATAAACTCTACATCACTGTGAGGAATATCCTCACATATGCCATACCTCCCACTCCCCAGCTCCCTACATACTTCTCTCTCATGTTAATCCATTTAGAATTCAATAAGGAATTTGAAAATAGGAGAGTCACATCCACATTTATGCATGGAGACCTTTTTAGGGATTGCAATGTCTTATCCACTTTAAAACCTAGCATATCTTTTAGCCATCCAAAAATTCTGTCAATGTTAGATCTTCTGAGCATTATTTTTAATAAGCTTAAATCTTCCATTTTCTGCCTTCTCAGACTCTACAATCTTCAAGCAGACATGTTATTCCAACATTCCATGCATTTTATTACTATATGCCTCTACCATTCCAGCAGCCCTTCTACAACCTATAAATGTTGTGACCAACAAATTCCAACCATATCTATTAGTATCAGCCCACTAGCAGTGGTCATAGGCTACTCAAATGGAAATCATACCCATGTTCATGCAGTTCTGATCTTTATCGAGAACGTCACATTGCTACATGTGATGTCTGGTGACCACAACAAGAGAATGATGTCAATTCATGTCCAGTGATTTGAAGCCCTGAGTAACACTAAAGTCCTCGATTCCCCAAATTGGTTCATTATCAGGAATGGAAACGATTATTATTAGTGGAAATATCCTTAAGAAGATGTGTTACTATCTCTTTCTTTGCTGTATTGTAAGAACCATGGGACTTATCTATGTGAATTGAATTCAAAAACTTCTCATATATTTTTCTTTCATTAGAATACGAATGGCTTGAAGGTGGGGCAGTTAGGTGGTGCAGTGGATAGAGTAGCAGTGCAGGAGTCAGGAGGACCTGAGTTCAAATCTCATCTCAGACACTTGACACTCACTAGCTGTGTGACTTTAGGCAAGTCACTTAACGCCAAGTGCCTCATCCTGGGTCATCTCCAATCATTTTGATGACTATCTGGTCACTGGATTCAGTGACTCTGAAGGAGAAGTGAGACTGGTGACCCGCACAGCCCTCCCTCACTCAAAACAAAGTCAAGTGCAAGTCATATCATCACTTCTCTGATGACATGGTCTTCTTTGGCAACGAAGGATGAACACACACAAGTGTCTGGAGGATAGAGACTGTTTTATTTTTATTTTTGTATCCTTAATACTTAGTACGGTGCTTTGCACATAGGAGGTACTTAATAAATTTTTTTTCATGAATTAATTCATTCTTTTAGGGACAGTTATGTTAGATCTTATCATATATTTACTCTCTTCCAAGGAGTAAAAGACTATCATTATAGGTGATACACCCACATCTTTTCCATGTTTGATCTCCAATCATGGCCAACAACCTGTATTCTTGAAGGAATTTCTTCAGTTTTGCGTCTTTCCATCCCATATTACCTATGACTAGGGCACTCAGTTTATCCCATATTTTTAGCCTGCATTATTCATGGCCTTCTGTGTAAAAATTCACCTTTCCATTTCATATCATGCCCAAACTTATAGGCATGAATAATATACAAACTGAACCCTGGAACAATTATCTCCAGGGCTATATTTTCTACCTTCAGCATTACTAGATTTCCTCAATTTTTACTTTCCCCACCCCTCCTTGCACCCATCTAATACACTGCAGGGAAGTTGAAAGTTGCCCAGGCTGTCTTGTAGTATATCCCATTGTTTTAAAGTAGTACACAAAAAGTAGACCAACCAACATTGTTTAGGAAGTCATTGACAATAGAGGACGAGGTCTAGCTATGTTTTAGCAACTTCCACAACAGAAAACTTTAAGGAATCTGGTAGAAACATGGTACCTCCTTCCAGTGACTCAGTAAATCTGGTGTCCTATGGGATGGATTACTTCTTTTCTCTCCATATTCACCCCAGATTTTGATAGATTGCCTCAATCATGTATTAAAAGTCATCTCTCACTACCACTAATTATAGATGGGCAGGAAAAGGATAGCCTTGACTTGAGGGGGTGACTGCAAAACTTCTAGTACCAAGTGAACTAGAATGGGATGCAATGGGGACATCCTGAAACTGACAGAATTCTTCCACCAACACCATGCTATAAAACTGTAGAATAGAGATACATAGGGGCAATAGGGAGAGTGGAATGGTGTTGGAAGCCCTAGCCTTACTGGGCCACTATAGAATGAATTTGGTCTGTGGCTAGTCTAGAACATCTGTATAAGGTGAGTGTGGGAAATGCAAGTAGCCATCATAAAACTTTTGTGGTGATAAATTGAATCACAAAAATAGTCAACACCTTGATATTCCCTCTATCTTTTCCCCTGATTTAGTACAGTCACCTAATCTTAGTCTCTGTCATTGCAATTAATTTCCTATTCCTAATCAGATAACTGGTTGAAGCCAGGCATATGCATGTATGTCTATATGCCTTTTTAAGTGTATAGCTATATATGCATGTCCTTGAGTAAAATCATAGGATCATAGGTATGATTATTGCTTTATAGCTGGAAGGAATCTTTGAGACAATCTAGTCCAACATCTTCATTTTACGGATGGAAAAACTGAGGCCCAGGGAGGTTGTGACTTGCCCAAGGTCACACAGGTAGAAAACATTAGGGGCATGTTTCAAAGCCATAACTTCTGATTAAAGAATCAGGGTGATTTCATCTATACTCATGATGCCCTCACAAGACATTTCACCTAAATCTATTTCTTCATTTGTAAAATGTGGACATAGAAGGTGTGTATTACAGTAAATATGGGCTTGGGTTCAAATTCTGCCTTAGACCCTTACCAGATAGTTGAATATGAACAGATCACTTTATCTCTATATAACTCCAGCAACTCCTTGGGATTTATATACCTAGTCATAGTACATCTGAGATCACAGATCCTTCCACTAATCCAGGATAAAATGAAGATGATAATAGTTGCCCTACTTACCTTAGAGCGTTGCCATAAAAAGTGTTTTGTAAATTTCTACACAAATACAAACTATTATTACCATCACCATTATCTCTCTTGATTGTTATTTCACAGAATTAGTCTAGTTTCCTCCATTAGATTAAAAAATCCTTGAGAGTGGGATTATGGTTTTATACTTCTTTGTCACCTACAGAGCTATCCAGGCTCTAAGCACACTAAAGTCCCCAAATAATGCTTTCTAATTGATAAATATGTTGATGAATCAACAGAATCAAGCTGAACTTTAAAAATAACACAATTAAATCCCAGAGAGGATTTCATTGTTTATATTACAGAGGAATAGGGATTAAAAGAAAGGCAAGCAGAAATAGGAGGTCACTCATGTGACCTTAGGAAGAGCGATTTCAGTGGAATGCCAAGAAAGGAAATTGTCCTGCCACAAAGAAAACTCTTGTGCAGAAGAAATGTTCCCATGCCATTGATCTATCTTAACACGTTTGAGAAATGCGGCCAAGGAGAAGAAGAAAACTGGAATGGAAGCTTGAGAAAGGTTGTGCCTCAGGGGATGCACAGAAAATGTGCAAGAAGCCCTGGAATTGGAATCAGAGGGGTTAAGTTCATAAAGTAAAATCCCCTCTGGGCTCACTCTCCCACATTACACTATACTAGCAGGATACCTTTCCAGAAGTCAACGCAACTCCATCATTTCTATGAATAACTCTGAGGTACTGGGGGCTTTTCTAGTACTGTCACTCAGAAGCCCCTATCTGAGATGTTTCTTACAGGTTATTGGCCAGATTTTTGCTCTTAGAAAAGGTATTTATTTATGTAGTATAGTAGATAACAGTTGGTACATTTCCCCCCCCCTCCAATAGTCTGGGTATACTCTCCCACTAATATATACAGAATCTGTGAATAGAGTGGCCACAACTTTAAGCATGATACAGAGATACACATGAAGACGTGGCAAATTGATAATTCAGAGTTGTTACTGGAAGTCCTTTACTCCTTTTGTAGGATCCTCATCAAGTTTCCCTTAGGTGGAGCTCTCAGTGGAATTCTGAAGGTCTGTGCCTTTGTTGAGTCCTAAAGCCAACTTTTCTTGGTATGTCCTCTGATGTCTTTAAGCTCTTGGTGTAGATCCTGTCATCAGCCATTGCTATTCCAGGGACATTGCTACCAGCTCTAGTACTTCATGGGATCTCTCCAATAGCTATGGTAGATAGCTAAAAAAGTCCTTTCGGTTATCCAAGGTTGGGAGGCAAGGATGACACAGAGTCTCTCTCCCACTACTTTTAAGCAATTCTCTCTCAAGGACAGGGATGGAGCTGCTCTACATCTAGACTGAACTTCTTACCTATCCAGGATTCTGAACAGGCTTTCTGTTTTATCTACAGCTGCACAGGTTGTAAATGATTCTACCTCACCCAGCATAAAATATGTCCAGTGTGGCATCATCTGTTTTCATTCATTGATCAAAGCACTTTGCTCCTCAAAAATTGATCAAGGCTTTGTTCATGCATAGTTTATACTAGTGCTTGATGGAATGATTCAAGAAAGAATCTTGTAGGGAAGAAGTCTAGTGCTTTTATGTTTAATTAGGACTGATAGGCCTCTGCCCTAACAATAGGATCACAGATCTAGAGCTACAGGAGGAAGAATCAAAAGTATCAAGGAATCTGGGTTCTAATTGTGACTTTGCCATTTTTTCACTATAAACTGAGTGAATCTTACTTAGCTTTGATTAGGCTTCAGTTTCCTCATCTTGAAAATTGGGAGGGATGGGGAGAGCTGAACTAGATGGTTTCTAAGCTTTGCATTTTTGTAATTAACAAAAGACAAAAGAATCTTTTGTGACTGGGGATGAAGGAAGAAGGTAGGGAAGAAGGGGTAAGTCTAAACCCTCCCTTACTCAATCTTTTGCCACTTTAACATATCACCTAGACCTATGCCCATCTCTTCACTCTGATGGTACAACTCCTGACCCAACATCTTCTCATCGGATATCTACATAATTGTAGCTTCCTTTTTTTTGCCTTCAGATCTATGGTTCTTCTGCCTCAATCAATCAGAATGCTATTGCTAAAACATTTCTTTAATGAACTGTTTAAGCCATATCTTTCTGTTCTTTTGGAGCCTGGAATGATTTGTTTTCTCATATCCTTCTCATAAAATTCAAATGATTAGGACACTCTATTGGGATGCTCTACCAAATGATCTCATTCTCAGATGCTCACTCAAGAACTGGAAGGGACCTCAGAGACAAACTAGGTCATTTTCACTTTAAAGATGAGGAAACTGAGGGAAGCAGGGTTGAGTGAGTTGCCCACGGTCAGAAAGCTAGTAAGTTTCTGAGGTCAGATTTGAACTTAGGAAGAGAAATCTTGCTGACTCTAGACTTGGCCCTTTACATTGTGCCTTCTAGCTGCCACACTGTACAACTTCCTATTGTATTATGTTTAAATAATTATATATATAATATATATGCACATATAATATATTCTAATTTTGAAACCTATATCAACATCTTTCCATTATGAAGATATAACATTTTATTGAGGAAATGCTGAATTTGGAATTAGAAAGATCCAGATTAGAACATCTGTTCAACTCTTGCTAGCTGTGATTCAGTCAATCATAGGCAAGACAATTTTCTTCTCTGAGTCTCAGTTTTCTCATCTGTAGTTTAGGGAGGATAATATTCAAAGATATTCTTATAGTGAGATCAAATAAATGCTGAATATAAAGTACTTTGCAAACTTAAAATGTAATAAAAATGTTAGCTGTTGCTACTTTAAATTATCAAGTCTTTACATGAAGGGAACACATCTATCTAGCTTTCTTTTAACTTGCTGCAGAGGTAGCATTATGTTTGGGTTAAATTCCTTACCAAAAATGGGTATCTGTTTTGTTTTCCAGTCTGATTAGAGAGAAAAGACAGGGTGCCACAGTGAAAATAGTGCTGACTCTGGAGTCAGAAGACTTTGGGTTCAAATTTTGCCTCTGACAATTACTACTTGTGTGATCCCAGGCAAAGTCCCAGCCACCCTGGGCCTTAGTTTTCTCATCTGTAAAATGGAAGTATTGGAGAAATTGACTTCTGAGGTCCATTTGAGCTCCTGAGTTATGAACAGAGAATGAGATAGTTTGGTAGAGAATTAGAACAAACTGTCCTAGTCATTTAAATATTGTACAAAGGATAAAAATAAATGAGTAGGAACTCTGAGCTGTCTTTAAGCAAAATACTCAATGGGGAAAGGAGACAGTAATGAAAATAGCACATACACACACACATGCACACAAAGGCATACACGCAAACACAAACACACACAAAGTTAGTTAAAGTTTGCAGAACTTTATATTTGTAGTCTCATTTGACATTCCAACCTCTCAGGTAGAAGCCATTATTACCCTTATTTTGTAGATAAGGTAATTAAGCCTCAGAGATTTGTGATTTGTACAGGGTCACACAGAGAGTTAAATGCCTGGTGGAGGATTTGAACCAAGTCTTTTAACCAAAGTCCACTGCTGTACTCACTAAGCCATACGGTTATATTTTCAATATTTCCAATATTTCCAAATTCATTCTTATCTTAATCCTATGTTCGATGAGTTTCACATTATGCCAGCAAAACAAAAATGGAGTTTGGTTCTTATTCTGATTTTCTTTGTCAAGTCCTAGCCTCCATTCATTTCCTTGGTAAATTTCTCCCCTCTATTTCCCTTTTCCTCAGTTAAAAAATGGCAACTAACCAAAGACCTAAAAGAGCTTTTAGAGATAATTTAAGCCAATTGCCTCATTTTCCAAATATGAGACAAAGCCCAAGAGGGGGTAAGATGACTTTTTTTTAACCCAAAAGGGCATGTTTTGTATACATTGGAGAGTTACGCAGTCTCTCAAACATTTAAGAAAAATTTCCAGTAGCTGTCACCACTGCCCTTCTCTTCTCCAAACTAATATACTTTAAATTCAACTGATTAATTTCAGGATCATCTTTTAACTGACAACATTTTCTTGGTGATCTTGTATGTCAGAATATTGTCATCTGCAGAGAATTAAGTGGCCCTTTCTTCACTCATACAACCTCTCCTCTAGTTCAGGTCCTACACAGTGATTATGCTAATCTCCTCGTCATTCTTGCCTCCTATGTCTACCCATTCCAGTCTAGCTTCCCCAAAGCGTGCCAAAGTTATTTTCCCAAAATGTAGGTCTGATCATGTCATCCCCCACCTCAATTGAATAGGAGCTCCCTTTCAAATATACAAGTCCTTTCTTTGGCACTTAAAGCTCTTTACAATCTCATCTTTCCTATATTTCCAATCTTCTTACACTTACTCCTTTTTCATGAATTTTATAACCCAGCCAGCCATTCTGTACCATTTGTCATTCCTTAGACACAGCACTCTCCTCTCTGTGCCTTTTCATTGGCAATCCCTCATACCTGAAAGGCTCTCCTTCCCCACCTCTGCCACTTTGAGTCCCTGGCTTCCTTCAAGACTGAGCTCAGATATTTCCAGAGAGGTATATCCTAGGTCACCACTATCCCCCTCAGCTGCTAAAAACCTTCTCTCAAAGGTTACCTTGAGTCTCTGATCTCTGTCTCTTTCTCTCTCCTCTGTTTCTTCTTTCTTCTGTCTCTGTCTGTGTATGTGTATGTCTTTCTCTTTCTCATACTTATCTGTACAACTGTTGTCTCCCTCAGTAAAGTGTAATCTTTTTGAAGGCAGGGAATATTTTTACTTTCCTTTGTGTTCCAACCCAGTTCATGGAACACACATATGCTTCATTGCTGATTGATAGAGAAACTTACGGTGGGCACGGGGAGTCTGAATCACATTACCAACCAAGAAATTTTAAAGGATATCCTCAGAGAAACTTATTACTTGGAAAAACAAAGATTGGTCAACCATGTAACAATGCTCCATTAGTACACAAAGGATGGCATGAGACCTAAAGTAAAGCTCTGAGCATCCTAGAGAATTTATGGGAGTTCATGACAAAAATCACATAGAATGAACAAACATGATTCACATCATGAGCATGGGCAAGGGAGAAGCCCCATAGTATGACATTATAAATCCACTGAAGTATCACAATCATTTCAGCCAATCCAAGAAGTAGTGATTTCTTCCCTTTCATTTCCAGTTAAGTAAGTTTGGTTTCAAAATTCGTTTCAACAAACATTTATTCAGAACCTCTTCTGGTTAATGAACTGCATGTGGTACTGAGGAGAGAAAGATGAAACAAGGCACAGCCTCTGCCCTTTCAAAAGAAGTTATATTTTAATATATAATATATTATGTAATATGTATAATTTAATGTATAATATAAATATATATAATATAAAAATATTTTCAATCACATTTCATAGAGATTTTGGTTATGATTATTCATCTTCAACTGTAATGACAGGGGGAAACAAAGAGGTAGGAAACTGTGTATTCTATTTCCCAGCATGGTAAGATCAAGCTTGGAGCCCTCAAAACCATAAAAAAAATGCAGGGGGGGATAAAATTTTCCTCTATACAGGAAATTTTCCTCTATAAAGGAAATTTTCCTCTATAAAATGTCATCACATGTTAGTGATTATTTTCCTTCTGGGGATATATTTTAATACTTTGAAAAGGCAGTTCATATTCCTTGTACCCTCAAATGTTGGACACCTAAGTAAAAATCTAACTAAGAAAATGTCTCGATGATAGTAGCTAGCATTTATTATAATACTTCACAAGTATTATCTTATTTTGTCCTCACTAACAGCCTGGAAGGTAGGTGGTATCATTATCTTCATTTTATAGATAAAGCAACTGACATAGACAGAAGTAAAATGACCTCACTAGGGTCAAAAAGAGACCTCATGACTGAAGCATAATTTAAATTCATTTTCTGTCTCCAGGTCCAGTATCTGACTTACTATACCATCTAATTCTTTTTAACTCATATGATCCTTTCCATTTAAACATCAAAGATGTATGCAATATAAATAGTATTTAGGCTACTTACAAGAAAGTATTTCAGATTTAGTTCCATGCGTAAAAAAATTCAAGTTACTGAATTTTACTCTAAGCTTGTATTTCAGCTTATATTTCTCTTTAAATGCCTTCACCTTTCTAATATCTCATATTTAACAAGTATAATAGGAAGATTTTCTTTTAGTTAGAAATTAATACCTTTTTGAAAAAGACACTTATTTAAAAAATTAAAACAGCAAAACAAAAGAATTCTAAAAAGTCTAGAGAAATGTAAATCTTGCTTAATGAGCAATTAGAACACATTTTCTTTACTGAATCAACGAATAATTAGACTTGCTGACATCCAAATAGGGATTCTATCATTGTTCAAGGGAGACTAAAGGGCTGCCTAATTTATCCTCATGTCTCAAATATTGGAAATATTGTTATTCAAGCATTCACAGAGCACTATCTTTTTTGAAAAGTGTTTTACAATAATTTATTTCTTCCTCATATTAGCTCTGGGATGTGAGAAGTAGGTCATAGCTTTTTTTTTCACTTTCTAAACAGGGAAATTAAGGCACATTAAGGATGATGGAAATGAGACCCAGAGATGTTTATAAGGGCTCGCTGGTGGTCACATTGGTAGTAGAAATAGTAGTAATGGCAGTAAGGATATGACCCCAGGTCCTCTTCAGGCACATAGCAAAGTAATAGTAGAGAGTGGGTAAAACCCCAGATGTCTTGATTTTCAAGTCTTTAATTTTCCTCCCTTGACACACTAGAAATCAGAAATCACATAATTCTGAAACATGACCCCAGTGTGTATATATATACACATATATATGTATATATGTATACACACATATACATAGGTGGGGGGAGAGGGAAGGTAAGTTAAAAACCTGTGGGACAATCCTTTTCTTGGAATACAGGAAAATAATGGAAGCAATGGTTTTCATTAGTCCCTAAAATTGTATAAGCAACTTCCAACACTTTTCTCCTATTGTAATGTTGGAAAGAAAAAGAAAAACATATTCCTGAGATCCCAGATTATTAAAATACCCCAAATCATATCCACATGCATTTTTTAGTATTCTTTGTATGTTTTCGAACTGCCTATGAGAGCAGTTTTATTTCTCAGTTATACCTTTATGGCCATATCCTGATTAAAAGCTTATATGAAAAACTGCCTCAGCAAAGAGAAGCCCTCCTGTATTTTCAACTGAGTTTTTTATCAAGGACACATTTTCAGTTTAGTGCCAAGCTAAGGAAACTTTGTGTAGCTTTCAAAAAGAACTTCTAAGAGTGATGTCTGTAATATGATGCCCAGGAGGATCTTTCTGCTTAACACAAAGGGTGAGATGGGGCAACATTTAAGAGGGCTGAATGACAGGACAGGCCATCTCCTTGGCCCTGAGTCTTGTGTTCTTTACTCCTGGAAAATAAGAGATTGTTAGTTCTGGAAAAGTTTTTAATAATCAGACGTGTCTCCTTCCTAGTCAGCCCTAAGTCCTGCTTCTCCATCTCTACCTTGCACTCCTCCTCCAATTTTAGTCACTCTCTTCTTAAGCTAACCCCCATCATGAACTAAGCCTTCTTCATCCCTTCTCTAGGATTCACCTCTCTCTGATCACTCTCCCCTGGCTCCTTGCCTGCAGATAAGGTAACAATACCCAGGTTATCTAAAGGTATCGTAAACTCGATAGCAGCCCTGATGTGAATCCAGTCCACTGTGTCCTGTTCTGACACTTCCAGGCCCTGCTGAATCTCAGTCTGCCTCTGAGTTGGGCTTCAGCTTTGTGGGTAGACTGAGGCAGGATATCAGACATGGAGCAGGGTGGTAGGGCATACCTGAAGTGAGGCTTGCTAAGAGAAAACCAGTAAGGAAGTCTATTCTTTTCTCACTTGGTTTTATCATAATCAGATATCATATATATATAATATATATAATAATAATATTATATATTATATATATAAATAAGAAAGCTCAACAAAATGTTATTCTACAATCCTGGCCATATATAGAAGGTAGATTATGATCAAAGATGGCTATGTCTACTGGCACAATGAACTATGACCACAATAATGCCCAGGAATATTTAGCACCACGGTACTATTCATGCAGAAGACTTCCAATGAATGCTTGTTAAGTGAATTAATTAATGAACCCTTACTTCCTTTCACAGACTCATTCCCATATTTTATAACTCCCCCCGCTCATTGGGCAATAGACTCAGTTGATCTGTATATGCCCATTGGAATCACTCACAATAGCATTTCTCTTGCTTTCCCCTGTAAAGTTGAAAGACAGTTAAGGGTGTATAGTCTAAGAAAAGTGAATTAGACACCGGCCAATGAGTCTGCATAATACATTCAAGTCATAACGTGGTGACTGAAAGGGGAAGGAATTGGTCAGAGAAGGAGAAGAGAGGAAGCATCCAGGTGACTGACCATCTCTCTCCAAAGCTTGAGTACCACATTAATCAGGACACAGGGAAAAAGGCTAGCTTTGTCAGGTCAAATGGTATCTTGCTGATTCATTACCATAGGCACAGATCACAGAAACAAGGTAATGTGTATAGTGCCCTTAAATAACTACTTACTGGTTTTTATATTGATTGAATTAATAGTGCTGATCCATAATCAGGAAAATAGTTCTGTATTTTTTAAAATAATGGCTAAAATGCTATTAATAATTTAATTAAATACTGGCCCCCAAATGCTTTATGTAGATTAAAAAAAGATAAGAAAAAATGTGAAACATCAGTTTTCAATTCACAATTGACATTCCCAACCAGCGTTCTGTTTTTTGTCTTTACAGGTTTAATTAAATCCAAAATTAAAATTTAGCATTAGTGGCTGAATATAATGCATCAATGCATTTTTATGACACATTACTGAATCACAGAGCAGAATTACACATTCTATTTAGGTCAGCTATGTAAATCAACAAAATTAATGAGCTTTATTAAAGCATCTTAGTAAAAGCCCCCACTGTCTTAACTATTTACTTAATTCCAAATCCAACAAAAAACAGCTGTCACCTTCTGACAGACCTTTCTCTAAATGATGGTTTTCCTTCCATTTGAGGTTGGGGGTGGGAGCAGGAAATGACTCAAACTTTAGGTCAACAAAAATATTCAAATTCTTTAACAAAAATAACTTACATAGATTGTAGGACTAGATCATTCCAACTTGGTTTTGAGAAAGAAACTGGAGGAAAGTTCATGTGTGACACTGAATGTTTTCATATTGTATGGAAAATATTTCATATTTTATATATAAAAAAGCATCATTAATATAGACATTAATATTATTAATAATTAAGAATCTGTAATAAAAAGATATGAAATAAAAGTTTTTTCTAAGGAAACCAATAATAACTCTAATAAATTTCAAGGGAATATTTTTAAACTACTTAAGAGAATCGTTTTCAAGTATTTTATTACATGTGGGTTCTGGCATCCAAATAGTTGTGGCTAATTAGAAATATGCTTTATCCATGGAAACACAGAGGCTCAAAAGTACCTCTACTTGGTCACATTTTGTCAACTATTAATTCAAAATTTTCTATCTACTTAAAAAACTATTTATTTATAGGCTCTGAATCATATTTTAATTTTTTCAGACAAGTCTTCAGCTGGGTTATTCCTAACTGATTCAATATTTAAAGTAAAAAAATAAAATCCCATCTAAATACTCTAGGATATTACCTCTAGTTCACCTAGATTTTAATCTTCCAATTGAATTTTTTCTTTCTCTCTTCTAACTGTATCCACACTTTATTTCTAAATATCTTCTCTTACTCTTTCTCTTCTAAATTCCAGGATCTCAAAACCTTTGAGTGAGAAGAGACCTTGTAAGTCATCTCTTCCAACTTGCACCTAAAGAGAAATTCTCCTAATATTTCTAACAAGGGAAACCCATTATCTTTCAAGGTCTGTCATTTCATTTTTGTACAAAACCAATTTTGATTAATTTCGACTGAGCCTTGTGGTGCTCTTGGTCTACCTATTCTGGGGCTTCCTATGCATCAGCTTGTAATGACCTATCCTTCACTATTGGGATCCTTTCCTCACATCTTAGGGTTGCCTAATGAGTATTTCAGTGCCTAAACTTTGAGTTCCTTTACCATTAACCAATAGAATTCTTTCCAACCAGCTTCAGTAAGGCTAATTTTGGAGTCAGGCTCTGGCCACACCTAGCACCCTTGGAGTAGGGGTCAGGGAATAAATGGGCCTCCTACACCCAGTTCTAGTTCCCATATACCTCCCTGTCTAGCCAAAATTCTGGTGTCACTTTCCACCTGAGGACAACTTATACTGGTGAATTCCTTCCTCTGTCCATGCTCTTTCTGGTTCCAAGTATGTACTGAATAAACCTGCTTGTTTGACCCAGTACTTGATACTTCCCAAGTTCCTCCTAAGAATTCTCCTTGACATAACTGACAATGGTACAGTTTCCTAAGCACAGCCAGCAGCAGGTAGGGTAAGCCTAAAACTGTACTTTTTGCAACTTCTACTCTTCCCTCAAGGACCAAACAGATTGAGTCCAGTCTCTCCTTACATGTTGTTGTTCAGTTGTTTCAGTCTTGGCATTTTCTTGGCAAAGATACTGGACTGGTTTGCCATTTCCTTCTTTAGCTTTCACAATATGACAGCCCTTCAAATACTTGAAAACAGCTACCCACCCTTCTAAGTCTTCTTTCTTCCAGGATAAGCATTGTCAGTTCCTCCAACCAATCTTTTCTTTTTTCTTCATATGGTCTCCAACCCATTTCATTAACTTCTTTTGTTCCCATTTGCCAATATTCCTCATATGTATCATGCCCCTCACTGAACATGATATTCCAGATGTGGTCTGACTGAGGCATAGTACAACACATTGCTCAGTAAAACACCCCCCTTTTTTTCTATTCCGCACACTGTCATCTAGACATAAATATCCCTAAATTGTACTTAAGAAGTTAATTTTCGAGTTTTCTTTTAAAGTAAGACTTTTTATTTTTTCCTATAAAATTTCATCCTATTAAGTCCAGGTTAGTATTCTGTTGTGTCAAGATGTGTTTTTAATCTTAACTTTGTCCTTCAGTGTGTTAGCTAGTCTTTTTAACTTTGTTTCATGTGCAGATGTGATAAGTGTGCCTCTACAACATCATTATGGCCAATGGTAAAAATGTTGATTAGTATAAGACAAAGGTTGGAACGCTGTCAAATACTTGTAAAAATGTCTGAGTTACAGTGAAAAGAATTCTGGGTTCAGAATCTGGTTCTGCAATTTTATTACTGGTCACTAAATTATTTAATCTGTCTAAGTCTCAGTTTCCTCACTTGTAAAATAAGGGGACTGGACTAATGATTTCTATGATCTCTTTTACATCAAAGTTTATGATCCTGTGACTGACCATAATGGGTTATTCTTAGTGTTTAGTCATTTAATCAATTTCGAATCTAACCATAGGTTCTTAACTATAACTATGTTGTTACCGTCTTTCAGTTGTGTCTGACTTCTCATGACTGCATTTAGGGTTTTCTTCCTTTTCTAGTTCATTTTACCAGAGAAGAAACTGAGACAAAAGTGACTTGCCCAGGGTCACAAAACAGGTAAGTGTCTGAGGACACATTTGGGCTCAGCTCTTTCTAACTCCAGGTTTGGCACTCTATCTACCAAACCACTTAGCTGCCCCAACTATAACTATAATAGATTCCCAACCTAACACCCATTACTATAATTTATCTACCCTGCCTTCCTTTCCTTAAATCCAAGTACAGAGCATCCATGGCATTTCTCTGATGTAGGCACACTTTTTAGAAAGGTTAACCTTCAAATCAATCTTACAATTAGGCAACTATGAATCATGAATGTTATAGCTATATTCTTCACGGTGCCTAGCAAATACTGGGCACTTAATAAATATTTATTGAATTGAGTCATTGATCTGTGACCCCAAAAAGTTTTCCATGGAACATTGTTACTTTCAGATAATAGATGATGTTACATTTTCAAAACAGGTTAAGAAACATAACAATAGTCTGCTTGTCTTAATTCTGCAAACTTGCTGCATTTTGGATGAGGAGGCAGATTCTTATGCTGGTTTCTCATGACAAAAGAAGTGGAACATACCATATAGATTGTTGGACTTGGAGTCCAGAAGACCTCTGTTGGAATCTCACCTCAGATGCTCCCAGGCATCTTGATGCTGGACAAATAATGTGATTTCTCTGAGTCTCAGCTTTAAAATGGGAATAGTAAAAGTGCCTCCCTCGAAGGGTTTGTGAGGAAAAGAGATGTGTAGAAAGTGATTTTGCAGACTTCAATAAACGTGTACTTATTTATGACATTCTGGACACAGATGATCTTTTGATTATATACCTGAATCCCTTTCTTCCTCACCCTCTCCATAACCAGCATAGTTTTATTACAGCTCATCACAAATGTTGCAAGCCAAATTCTTCCAGTCCACTAACCATTTTTTATACCGTCTTCCTTTAAAAGGAAGGTAAAGAGTTGGGAGGAGGAGAAGAGGAGGGGGAGAACAAGAAGAGGAAGAGGAATTGAAGAGGAAATTGAAGAGGAAAAAGAAACACAAATGGCCTAAGGATTGATAATTAATTATAATTAATATTATATATTAGCTATATATAGTATATAATAATATATATTAAATAATAATTAAAAATTCTTGCTAAATAGATGCACAACTCAACTGATCCTACGTACTGATTCTATGCTATCAGCATCCCTTAAATTTCAGCAACTGGTGGAAAACTGATCATCTCACCCTAATTATGGCTCTGTCTCCATGTTATTTACGCTCTCACCACGCTAGACTGTCTGTTAGGATTCACTGTACTGTTTGAGTTTGCTCCCACAAATACTTCTGACAGACCAAAACATCTGCTGCAAGGAACAAATGAAAACATGTCAAATCCCTCCATCCCAGTTAATTCCAGGCCTTTTCCCCTTGGACTTAGAGCAGGTTTAGTCATCTCATGATGTTCTACCTTTATTTTCATGAGAGTCACTCATTGTTTTCTATTGTTTTCTATCACAGCAATTTCAAATTCTAATTCCATTCTCTACACTCCATTCTATCATTACTTGTCCCTGGTGCATTTAATGAGAATGCTTCCTATTTTATCCTCTAGGACACTGATGAGAATGCTGTTCTCTCACTTATTCATTCAGCAAATATTTATTGAGCATCTGCCCTGTGTAACTCACTATTCTAAGTACAAGGAAGACAGCCAGAGGCTGCCAGAGATAGACAAATATATAGAATGCATTTTCTACTCTGTAGAACTTGCAAGGTAGACTGAAAAGGAACGATTAAAGAGGTAAGAAGAACATGAGGCCACTGGATTTGGTATCCCTGTTTACCTCAATTTTCTCATCTGTAAAATGAGCTGGAGAAAGAAATAGTAAACTACTCCAATTCCTTTGCCAAGAAAATCCCAAATGGGGTCGTGAAAAGTTGGATGTGACTGAAAGGACAGAACAACAAGTCAAGCACCATGCTAAGCACTTTACAAATACCTTGGCAGAGTAGTGTCTGCTAGATGTGGATACCTGGAGGTTGATTTGCCTCTGGTAACGTCAACTAGCCCTAAAAATAGCATTCCTCATTTCTCTCTCTACCTCCAAAAACAACCTTGTCACTTCCTTTAACTTGTTTGTTTCTGTTGAGGGGGACACCAATTTCATTATTACTCAAGCTCAGAAACTATTGTGAATCCTCCTTAGCCTCCTCATTCGATAAGTTAATAAGTCCCATGGGTTCTACCTCAATGACATCTCTAGAATCTTCCACCTCCTTTCTGTTCCCATGTTAAGTACCCTAATTCGGGCTTTCCTTACTTCTCTAGTAGACTATTATAATTCTGTTTTAATTGTTTTTCCAGTTTCCAGTTTTTCCCCCCTCCCATGCAAACATCTTATCACTGTTGGTTTAATCTTTCCAATGTACTATTCCACTCCCAATAATCACTCAATAACCTTTAATAATTAAATTTGGATAGCCAAAAGCTGCCCAGTTGACTTGGGTTTTATTGGCTCCTTTCTGTTGCTGTCCTGTCCTGTCCTGTCCTAAAACTTTAAACCTACTCTGAAACTGGAACTCCAAAGGGCCCCTGCCTAAAGGCTCCTCTGGACCCTCCTAGTTTTACAGTGATTATCAGTACTAACTGTTGCTGGTTCCCCCCCAGCCTGATGTCTTTCTTTTTCTTGACCTCATTAAAGGGGCCATGCCCTGGCTCCTTCTTAAACACACCTATTCAATGAATGGGTGTTTCCTCACCCTAAGGGAGTACCTGCAAAGACCTTGGTCTAAAGGGGCCAAAGTTTCCCAGTGCATCCTGGGTCATCTTCAGTCATCCTGAGGAATATCAGGTCACTGGATTCAGATGGCTCTGGAGAAGAAGCGAGGCTGGTGATCTTGCATAGCCCTCACTCACTCAAAACAATGTCAGGTGCAAGTCATGTCATCATTTCTTTGATGGCATGGTCTTCTTCGGCAAGGAAGGATGAACACAATTATCTTCTAAATACACTTTAACTCTTAGCCATGGAACAAGTAACTTTGTAATGGTAAAAAGGCTTTTCAAAATCTGTCTTCAGTGTACCTTTCCAGCCTTTTCTCAGACTACTTCTCTTCATATGCTTTATGCTCCAGACAAATTAATATTCTCTTCCATCTCTCTCTTCCAATCTCTTTGTCTTTGAACCTGTCATGAATGAATGAAAAATGACAGTGTTTACTATCTGTAAAGTCTTATGCTAAGTGCTCAGAATGCAAAAAGAAAAATACAATCTTTTCCCTGTTCTTAAGGAACTCACATTCTAATTGGGGAGATACCACCTATAGAAGGTTTTAGATGCAGATGTTCCCAAGTCTTTTGGGTGCAGCAAAGATCTCCCATCCTCATCTCCATTTTTGAAGTTTTGAATTTCTTCCCTTCTTTCAAGGCCTAATTCAAATACAATTCTCTCTATGAAGGGTTTTTTGTATGCTCATCCCCTTCCCTGGTTGAAAGTGATGTCTCACCTATATTTCTATATTTCTAGCCTGGTCCTTTCCAATGTGTTTATCATGCTCTCTATTTTCCCATCATTACTTAAAAACATATAGTCAGTTTTAAGTTCCTTAGGAGCAAGGCCTGTATCATAGATCAATTTGTGTTCCCAGTGCTTATGACAATACCATACAATACTAGGTGCTTAATGGATTTTTTTTTAAATTGAACTGTATCACTAGTAGGTCTCTTCTTCAAGAAATGTGGTCATTGATAAGAAGGCTAAGATGGAACAATAATTTACTGGAGCTGAACAGACAAGAAAAGAGGTTTTTTTTTTATTTTTAGGATAGCAAAGAACTGAGCATGTTTGTTAAAGACCCTTTCTTATAAAAAATAGGTAAAGCAGTTAGAGCTAAATATACATAAATATATGTTAGTATATACATATGTAATACATAATATATTATAGATATACACACATATATATGTATGTATACTTACATATACATACATATAGACATATACACACTATATATGTAATATATATACACACATACATATATACATATATGCATATATATGTATATGAAATCCCCATTTTTATTGATGGGGAAACTAAGGCTCAATGAAAACATACACATGATAATATAGCTACAAAATATCTGAGGCACTATTCAAACCCAGGTTCAAGTATAATCCAAATTCAAGTAGACTATCTACTATGCATTATTGCCTCCTGAAGGCAGAGAGCTTAATGTTGGCAGGGATGCTCTTTCATCTGATAAATTTTCATCTGAGACAGAAAGGAAGGAGAGAATGAGTACTGATATGGGGAATTTTTGAAGAATCTAAGGGGGAAGTTGACTGGACCCAGCTTGGATGGTTTGACCTCAGTGAAGAAGAAGGCTAAATTGATGGTGGGGAGGGGATATCTTAAAAGGTTGCTATTTGGAAATGAGAAGAGGAGTCATTAAGTATAGAACAGAAGGATAGCTTAGAGGCATCAAAGGTGTAGATGAGGTTATATGTAGAACACATTTATGATAAATGAAATTTTCTAATTTCATGATTTTTTCTAACAATGTATAACATCCTGGCAACAGGAATGGGGGAATAAGATGCTAAGGGCTGCCAAAGGCTACCAATTAGTAGGATGGGAATCTATGGTGGCATCCAATGAATCATTGCAGTGGCAGACCACAAGGTCAAGTAATTACAGTAGATGGCACAATGAGATAAGTCATGGAAATGGTTCAGACAATGTGCTAACTATACCAATCCTAGCATTCATTAGTATCATGTGTTCCATTTATTATGTATATTTAGCTCTAACTACTTTACCTATACATACATCAACATTTAAAAGTAATAGTTTTTTTCACTTTTTTTGAGAAAGAATAAAATTTAACAGTTTTTTTCATTTAACAAACAATAGGTATACAACTGAATTGTCTGTGCAATATTGTATCATGAACACTGAAAAGTATTTTCCCTGTATCACATGAAAGGAAGGATTATTAATACTTAGTTGAACACAAATGGTACTCTGCCCTCTCAAGAGCATAGGCAGACACTCATTCTCTGCCCAATAGATAGGTTTATTACAATGGGCTTCTATTAGAAGAGAACAGACAGATAATACAATGGCAAACCCCAGCTGAGAAGGTTTATACATTTTCAAAGGTCAAAAGGTGCTGTCTTCTATAGTTCCATTTTACTTAATATGATCATGCTTCTCTTGACCTCTAGCTCCATTTCTTTAAAAGAAAGAGATCAGTCATTAAAGGTAAATCATTTAATGACTGAGAAAGTAGCTTTTAGAGTTGTATTTCCTACCTGCAAATCCATTAACTTAATGAATAGGAAGGGAAATATATTCACACCAAGAGGAATACTTAAGTTTTTCAACTGGAGGGGGCGGGGCAAGGGGATAAGCAAGCACAGATTGGTGGAGAATTTAGAAGAATTGTTTGCTTAGACAGACTTACTTCATTGAAGAATAATAAACTCACCTCCTAACCTCAAACCAATTTGAAATGTCCTTCAGGCAACTGAATGAGTAAGAATTTGCATACTTGACTCAATTAGCTGACTTTAATGAATAAATATTTCAGTTTACCTCCTTTAACACGTGGTAGATTCTCATAGGATGAGTAGAATTAAGAGTGGAATTGAAAGTCAAAATGGTGTAGCAGGAAAAAAAAAAACTATTAATTTGCTGTTAGAAGATCTGATTCTGAGTCCTAACTTAAACATTTCCAAGTCTCATGACCCTAGATGACTCATTTCACATCCCAGAATCTCAGTTTCCTAGGATGTAAAATGAGGATAATAATTCTTCATTATCTGCCTCACTGGGTTCTAGAGAGAAGATGCTATAGACCTTAGATAGTATAGAAATGTGTTACTATGAAATAATAAAAATACAAAGTATTTTCAGGAACTCAACAAGAAACGAATTTTACCAATACTTAAACAAAGTCTCAAACTATACACAAACATACATAGAACATCAAATTCACAAAATTAAACAAATAAGAAAATTTCAGTTTTTACCAATGTTTAATTCAGGGAAATAACTTCTTAGAATCCATGGATATATAAACAGAAATAAGAGTAAAGAAAAACCTACCCTAGCAATTGAAGAATCAAAACAGTCATCATACTTTATATCAATAAAATTACATGTTATATATCTATATGTACATCATACATACACATATGTGTGTCTATCTATATTTCACATGTTTAAAATCTTAATTGATGGTTCTTATTACATTGAGATTATGATTAACCAAAAATCTGCCCCAAAAAGCTGCAAGATTGAAACGTCACAAAACTCTAAAGGGTCACAATTGATTTACTTATATTATTAAAAAGAAAAAAAGAGAAAGGAATACATTTTTATACTTTGACTGGATCCAATGTAATGGGACACTACCAGTCTCAGTGTGTATTTCAACCCAATATTCTATTCCTATATAAATCCAATATAAAGTGGAAACTATAGAACATAATTTATAATTCTATCAAAACAAACCATCAAGTAAGTAGAATTAAGTAAATCTTTAGTTTCAGTATGTAATAATAGTGATACAATTTGAATTTAAAATGGGAACTGAGTAAAAGATTTGACTGGAAAATCATATTATCATTTGAGAAACAAAAATGTCTATTGGCTTAAATTTACCCTATTATAATTCAAATGAACCAAGTATTATATTAAAAAGTAATAGATGACTTTAAACTTTAAAAAATTCAGTCCCCAATATAAATATTATATGATAAATATTGTTCTAAGTGCAGTATATAGAAGGTAAAAAAAAGGTTAAACACATGAAAAAGCAAAAACCAGTCCTTCTTCTCAAGGAGCTCGCAGTCTAATAGAGAAGACAATGTGAAAATAATGATGTACAAGTGAAATCTGTCTCAACAGTCAGATCTGTCTATCTATCTATGTAGAGAGATGGAAAGAAAGATTGATAGAGAAATAGAAAGACAGAGAGAAAGGTCAGGAAATGTAGATGAAAAGAGAGAGGATTACATGAATGGGGGAGAGAGCCAGTGAAAATGACCAGAACTGGCAGATGGAGAGTCTTGCGCAAGTCAAAACAGAGAGTCCAATGTCACTGGATTGCAGGGTATGCCGAGGGAAGTAAAGTATAAAAAGACTGGAAAGGTAGAAGGGGGCCATTTGACCCTAGTCACAATGGATAGAAAAAAAATACTATTTTGTTTTAACTGTATATATATATATATATATATATATATATATATATATATATATATATATATATATATACACACATACACACATACATATACACACACACATATATACATATATGTGTGTATGTGTGTATATTATATATGTATATACATGTGTATACAAATACTATTGCAGATGTAATATCCATTCATTATTTAAATAATATTTCTGATAATAAAAGATATAGAGGAGTGAGGATTCAAGTAAATATATAAAACTGTCAAGAAGAAATGGCTGGCCAAGAACAACTGATCAAAAGTAGCTCACCGTATGAATAATAATTTCTAGGGTAAATGAACAAAGAAAGTAAATGTGCCAGGAAACTGCTTCAGATAGACTGACATTTTTCAGTTTAAGTAACAAGCTTTAAGGTTGAGAACAACACTCTCAAGGAATGAGTGAAGAAACTTAGTAACTAAAAATACAAGAAATCATCTTCTAACCAAGGATCTTTACAAGAAACTGTTCATTTAAAAAAAAAGAATCAATTTGTAGAGACCCTGAATTCACAATGTAGATGTTAGGGAGGCAGTTTTTGGCTCAACAAAAGAAAAACATTTCCTAACAGTTGGAGAGATTCAAAAATATTCTCAGGGCTTCTCTGAGAAATAGTGTTTTCCCAGAGAACACTTTTAAGGGGAGGATGAGGGACCATTAGTTGAGGATGTAGTAGTGATAAGAATAATAGCTAGAATTATATAGCACCTGTCATGTTCCAAGAATTGTGCTAAAAGGTTTAAAAATTTTATATCATTTCCTTACCACAATTCTGGGAGGTAAATGCCATTTTACCCTCATTTTGTGGTTGAGGAAACTGAGGTAGACAGCTTAAGTGATTGCTAGTAAGCATCTTAGGCTGGTACTCAGGTCTTCCTGATTCTCAGCTCAGGACTCTATATGTCATTTATATGAAATTGATAGTTTGGGGAGGGGTTGGACTACATAACACTCCTTCTAAATGCTTTTGGGCAATGTGACACAATGAAAAGAATCCTGGATTTAGGGACAGAATACCAAGAAGTTTTTAAAAACTAATTTATACTCTCTGGGATTTTAAGGATAGCATTATTCATACAGTGAAAAATAAATAATATTTGAAGCACTTGCAAAAGGCACAGAATACATGAAAAATGTTACCTTCCTTCATCTTCTCAACCTTCCTTCTCAAACTGTCTTTTTTGTGACTTTGCACTTTGGTATAATGCCCAGAGGACATTGGGGCTACCAACTCTTATCTATCTAGTGGTATGGCAGTATTTTGCAAGACAAATTTTGGTTGGTTCCTTTTGGTTTGTTTCATGGTGGATTCACAAGGAACAAAAGACAAGGTGGGCATGGGAAACAATATGAAATAATGAGGGTTTATTATTATTAAGCATAGATACACACATATGTAACATATATGCATACATATGCCTATATGTATGAATATAGGCATGTATGTAACACGAACTCCCTGCGCATGCATGTGTATATATTCTGTAGCATTTGTATTTATGTGTGTATATCTGTACATGCACACAAACACACATATATACATATATGCATACATGCACAAACATATTTGTTACATAGGCACACGCATATGCAGGAGACATATATGTGTGTATATATGCACAGTGTATTCATATATCTATGTACATACATGCTCTTAAGCAGCACAACAAATATAGAGTTAGGAACGATTTGCATCTTCCCCATGCCTATTAGCATGCATAGAATACATACATACAATACTTTAGAACTCTGTGGTTATAAAATATTTGACATTCAATGCTGCACTTACTAAATGCTGGCCTTCGGTAGGTGCATACCTTAGGATAAATTGTCTTACTTTGAATTCATTTCCTCATCTATAAACTGTGGATAAGAACATTGATATTAGTCTTCACAATACCATTGTAAATTAGATCGGACTGATGTTGTTATCCCTACTTTAGTGGATCCTGTTGTGTGGCACAATCTATATCGATGTATACCTCTGATTTAGGTCTGGTTTACTTTCTACCAAATCAAGTATACAAATGTGTTTCACATTGACTCTGAGAGCACATCATGGGCAGCCTCTGGTTATCACAGACTGATACTAACATGGCTTTTTGTGAAAAGAATGTAGCAAATAACTTGTATAGAACTATTATATAACAAAGCAACACTTTGCAGATTGTGAGATTCTCATAACTCCGATGAGTCATAGCAAAGTAACAAGTCAATTGGCAAAATGGGAAAAAATATCTGGAGGAGGTCAGGTGAAAATGACTAGATCAGAAAGAATAAACACTGATGGAAACGTACCTCCAAATCCTTTCAAGCCACTTATCACATCTAATTCACTCTTCCATGGTCATCTGTTATTAACACATGGGAAGTCTGATTTAATTTCTTACATAGAATCACCAAGGTATTAGTCCATCTGACCTACTAAGGACTTGGTAGGCCGGCTGGTCAAGTTAGTCACCCCTGTAATGCCACCAAACAGAATCTACCCACATATCAAGAAGCTACTAATTGCCCAGCACCGGGTTACTTTTTTTGAGACGGAAAAGAATAAAACATGTTCACTGTCCATAAGGACCTTACAGTTACACTCAGAAAAACAAGCCATACAAAGAAAACAATAAAGAAAAATAACAGAAGCATATGTAATTAAATTCTCTTCTTTCCCCCCTTTCATTGACTCTCCCTCTTCCTTGTCTCCTAATTGTGGATGTTCCTCCAGGTTTATCCCCTAATTCTTTGTTCTGCCCTTTTTTTTAGATTTTTCCAATTTGAGAATTCAGTTACTGCTGAACAGTATTGCTGTGTGAATCATTTCCAAATGCACACTCCTGGTCCTTGCCTTTCATTTTTCACTCCAATCTTTTAACTTTCCACTTGACATTTCTACTTGCATCCTGCTGTCCCCTCAAACCAGACATTTCTAAAACAGAATTGATCATCTTCCCACCCAAGGCAGCTCCTTTGTTTGAGTTTTCCTTTTCTATACATTATACTATCCTTCTTTACATCACCTCAACTTGCAAACTCAGAATCATCTTTGACTTTTCCCTTTCCTTCTTCCCTACCATCCAATTAGCTGGATATTTAATGTGGCTATGTGATATAATGGAAAGAGTAGTTGACTTGGATTTGGACATAAAGAAAATGGTTTTAACTTCTGAATATGGTAGCTATTTGCCTATTTAGCTGGTGGTCCAGTGGTGGTCCAACCGGGCATGATGTCAAGAAGACACTCGTTCAAATCCAGCTTCAGATACTTACTAGTTGTGTGATTGTGGACAAGTCACTTAACTTCTGATTGCCTCAGTTTCTTCAACTAGAAAACGAGGGTAGTAATAGTGCCTGGGCAGCTAGGTGGCACAGTGGATAGGCATGCCCAGCCTGACGTCAGGAAGACTCATCTTTCTGAGTTCAAATATGATCTCAGACACTTAGCCGTATGACTGTGAGGAAGTCACATATTCCTGTTTGCCTCCATTTTCTCATCTGTAAAATGAGCTGGTGGAGAAAATGGCAAACCACTTTAGAATCTCTGCCAGGAAAACCCCAAATAGGGTTTTGAGGAGTCAGATGATTGAAATGACTGAGTGACAACACAGTAACAAATAATACCTATCTCAAAGGTTGTTATGGGGATTAAATGAGATAACATTTGTAAAAGAATGGAATGTAGGGCATGGTGCATAGAAATGTGCACCCCCCACCCCATAAGTCATCTGCGTTTTCTGATTCTCACTATTTACATCTGTGAAATCCAGCTGCACTAGATGATTTCCTGCGTTCCCTTCTAACTCTAAAACTACCATCAAATGCGTCTTCTTTTCCGACGTGTTTCATCCAATTCTTCATTTCCACCTCCACGCCCTAGTCTAGGTCTTTATTGCTTCATACCTCCATTACTGTGGTAGCCTCCTAACTAGTTTCCTTACCTTTGAATCTCTCCCCATCGAATTAATCCTTCACGCCACTGAGAGGTTCATCTTTCTAAAGCACTGTTTTTATCTGCCCCCCATTTAAATCTCTTCAGGATTTTCCCATAGCATATAAACTAAATTCAAACTCATCTTGACATTAAAATTCTCCTATCATCTGGCCTGAACCTACCTTTCCAACTTTTCTCCCATGATCCTTCAAAAACCTCTTCATTTCAGGCTGGTCAACAAACTTTCCCCAGAACATGTTTTCTTATTTTTATCTTTCCACTTTTGATAAGAGTAATGCCTGCAGTGCGATGTAGTAGATCAGATGACCTGGGTTCAAATGTTAACCCTCCTGTTGACCACATGTCAATTTGGACAAATCATTTAATCTCCTTGAGCATGTTTCCTCATCTGTAGAATTTGAGGTCTCCGAGATCTCCTTCCAACTCCAACTCTGCGCTGCTAGAGGGAAGGGAATAAACATTTATTAAGTATCTACTATATCCCAAGTACTACAGCAAATGTTTTACAAATCTTATCCCGTAATAGTTATGGGAGATGGGCATTACTATGATCCCCATTTTACTATTGAAGAAACTGAGGCAAACAGTGATTAAGTGACTTGTCCACATCAGAATTCAGGTCTTCCTGACTCCAGGCCCAGGGTTGTATCTACTTTGTCCCAACTGGCTACCTGGAATGACCTTCCTCTGCAACTTTTTACCAATGTTTTTTTTATCCCCTGAACTGGCACTGTTCTTATTTAGGGTCTTTCTATTTTAACAACGAAATCAGGCATTCATTGGCTATGGCAGGTTCTTGGTTATTTTGACCTTCTTATAGCAACATTGGCTACATGTTTACTACTGGTTAAACTTCTTGGTATTGGTGGCAATCAGAATTGATGTATTTTCTTTTATCCACTCCCCATTTTCTAACATATTTGTTGTCTTATCCTACATCCAATTTCATATGGAAGTGACAGAGCATCAATGATCAGTAAATTTTGACTTGGTTTGAAGAATCTTGTTGATTTCATCATAAATTTCTCTATTGTTTCACACTCTGCAACAGCTGTTCTCTTTTTTTGCAGTTATTTTGCATTTTTCTGGCACAGCTTTCATTACCCAAGGTACTTCACTGCCAGGTGAAGCACTAGAGTAGAACATTTTTATATAAACCCCATGGATTCCTATCAATATTCTGAAACAGTCAATTTCATCACAGACAAGTATTATAATTTTAGGAAAGCAGGATTCAGGATTCAGGAAGCCAGATGAGGCAAGAATCCCTAACACAGGATAGGAAGCTGGAGGTCAAATGGTCAAGAGAAGGACCAGATACTAAATTTACTGCATGCAGGAGTCATTCAACATTTAAACTGGTGATCTTTAGCAACTCTATATAAGTATCTACTTTTTTCTGCTATTTAAGGAAACATTTTTGCAACTAACATTCCACTCATTGGAACAGGATGTAATAGTACCTAAAATAAGACACATTATGGTAGCCATATTGAATTAAAAAGAAAAATACAACTGTTTTGGAACATATTTTGTATTAATTATGAGACTGAAAGCTTAAGGAGACTAAAAAAAAATCTGTTCCTGAAAAAAAATATTTGCTTCCCTTTTGTCAACTGTTCCTCATTACAAGGTTCATGTGGGTTCATTATGACAGTGTTGGGTTTTTAAAGTTTCACAACAGATTACAAAATTTTTCATCTCCTATATCCAGTATCTGGTTTATGAATTTCACTTTAGCTAATATTACATGTATTCAGTAGATGTAATTTTGTATAGGTATGATTTCCAATGAAATTCTCAATTTGCTTCTCCTTAGAATGAATCTAATAAGATGCTACCTATCTTAATAGGTTGTTAACATGAAAGTGTCTTGTAATGGGAATTATTTGGGAAGCCCACAGTCAATTTGAGGAATTCTCTATTTCCTATCACCAATCCACTTGATGAGATTATAAGACATGGAACATTGTGGGGAGGCCTGCTTCACAATGATGCACCCATACCATAGCCCCTTTCAGTGAGGACATGGGGAATTCGAATTCATTCATTGCCTCTCTTGTAAAATTGTGGTTGAAGATGTTGTTCAACATGTCAAATTTCTGCTTACTCTTTGTTCCAGGAACAGCTTCATTCCTGAATTTGATTTGGATGTTGCCTTTTGTTAGAAAATGAAAACAATGCCTTTGTGTGTATTTTCACTTTTGTCAGAAAGATCATTTAGAAAATTGATGACAGGCATTCTCTGACCGATGAAGATAAAATTTTTCAATGTCCATACACATAAGTGGCTGGCATGGGGAATGAAGAAAGTTCTCTTTAGCCCACAGGAGTAAGGAAAATTCTTTAATGGGCTTCCTTTTCTTTTTTGGCAACCAGACACCTCAGTGAACAGGAAGGTGGCAATGGTAGTATTCCTTTTTAAAAATAAGATAGCAAGTGCACACTTCAACTGTGACATGTAAGGGTCTCTGAGGAGAGAATTCTTTCATTTGTCAACAAGTATTTTGATATATATATATATACATATGCACACATATACATATACACATATGCATATATACATACCTGCACATATACACATATGCATGTATATAAATATAACACATACACACATATACACATGTATACATATATGTGTGTATATGTATGTATGTATATATAGTTGAATCATGAGTTAAAGAATGTTTTGTGAGCTAAGCTGGAAATCTCACCACCATTTATAAGTGTTTCTGATTCCAAAGCAGTAATTCACTAATGGAGTTTGGAACTGACTTGTAAGTTGGAACTGACTATAATTAGAGTCTAGTGAAAACTAATAATGATAATAGCTAGCATTTATATAGCTCTTCAAAGTTTACCTTTTTGATCTTCACAATAACTCTGGGAAGTAGGTATTACTATTATCCCCATTCTATAGATGAGGAAACTGAGGTAGACAGAGAATTTGAGTGAATTGCCCAGAGTACTACAGTGAGTAAATAAACATCTGAGGCCAGGTTTGGAGTCAGGTCTTCAGGACTCCAGATCCAATACTCTGAACTCTCTACCTGCCTATTAATTTGTTTGTTTTATGAATATAGTCATTTTTTAAATAAATGTGTAACAGAGTCAGAGTAAATAAAAGAAAGTGAGAATATCTTTGAATTTTCTTATCTTTGGTTTCAGGGCAGGTACCCAAGCCCCATCAACACTTTCAGTTGTTAGTATCTAAAATAAAAGCACAGGGCCAAACTTTTATTCAGAGATGATGACCCTCCCAGTGCCAAATAATTGTAAACAAAGTTGTGGCTTATGGATGGGCCGATTTTCATCCCCCCTGGGATATTAGCCACTGTTATTTCCTTAATGATAACATCGTGAGATCTAAGATGACAAACTCTGTCAGACGAGCCACTGAAAAACTATAGGAATGGCTGACAGCTATCGTTTGAAAGAAATACCCATCTGAAGGCAGGCAATGAATTCTTAGGCTTATCATAGGTCATTGTAGATGCTTTTTCATGATGAGATTGACAACTAGGGATGCACTCTTTTCTTTCCCTTCTTGCTTGTTCTTGACGAGTGATTCCGAATATGCAAGATGTCCACATTTAGCATCATTTAGGACAAAGGACCTGGTCACAGGAAGACCTCAGGTGCTGCTACCTATGAGGAACAGTTGGAATTGGCTTTCTGTCCTGCCAACGGGGCAAGTTGAACCTGCATAAGGGATGAACAGCGGCAGGTGTCCTGAACCCCATGCCATCCCACATGCTGCTGACACTTATGTTTTGAGCTACTTTGCACAAACACAAACCGAACGATAAAACCCACATCGAGTTAGCTATCTGGTGTTTTCCTTCCGTCCTCCTTGTAATCAAGCAAGATTGAAAAACCACTAGGTAGCAGGTGGCTGCACAGTACCCGCAGCTGTGCATGCTGTGTGCTTCTTTCCCAAAGTAAACCTCAATAAAAATTTGCTGAAGATTGTTTTTTAAAAAAGTCTCTTATCTGTCCCTCCAAGTTGTGATCGTATTAATTTCATTTGCGTACTCCATTTGCACTGCAAACACGCTAGGAGAAGGGTCAACGAAGCAATCACTTTTTTTCTTATAGTAAATACAGGACTGTTTCATTCCTTCTAACCAAACATTATACTTTGCCTTGATTAAGAAAGGTCATTTTTTATTTTCATCTTAATAATGCTAAACCAGGGCAGCTCCAACTTTAATCAGGGAGCAAAATTCTTAGATATTTAACATGCCTCTTTCCTTTCGTCTTTTATGTGGAGAATATGTTTGGAGAAAATTATTGTGATATATAGCTGGGAAAGACTTAGTAGAATGGTGAATAGTAGTATGAAATGGAGGTAGCATCTATGTATGGTATAGTAAAATGTGATAAAAGTTAATACATATTCTGTGGTCCAAATAGAAATGGAAGGGATGGTATAATTATCTCACCCCAGTGATCTCTACCTAAACAAACTGAGATGAAAATAATGAAAATTGCAATAGTAGTAATAGGATCAGATCTCATATCTAAATAATATTTTTATTTTTTTCAAAGTAATTACTTTTCTATTACCTCCCTTAATCCTTCCATATGAATTAGGTCACTTCCTGTATAGTAGGTTTAGGGATAGATTAGAGTACCAGTCCTGGAACCAGGAGGATCTGAGTTCAAATCCTGTCTCAGACACTTACTAACTGTATGATCCTGGGCAGGTCACTCAACCCTGCTTGCCTCAATTTCTTCATCTGTAAGGTGAGCTAAAAAAACCACTCTAGTACTTTTGCCAAGAAAAACCCAAATGGAGTCATGAAGATCAGACATGACTGGAAGAAAGAATGACAATAATAAAGTAGGTTATGCAAATATTATTGTTTGATGCAAATGCAATAAATAGAATCAGGAGAATGATTTGCATAGTCACCTCAATAATGTAAAAGAAAACAATGAAACAATATTGAAAGCCTTCGGAGCTCTGATCAGTGCAGTATCCAGTTGGACTTTGTTGGACTGAGTGTCCTGTTCCTCCTGCCTCCTGTCAGAGAAGTGGCAGATCACACACACATATAGAATGTCATACACATTTTCATTCATGGTCAGTGTGTTGATGTATTTTTCTTGACAGTAACAGGGGAGAGGTCTATAGGAGGTGGAGGCAAGGAGAGTCTTTGGGAATTAAGAGTGATTTTATAAAAATGAAAGACATTAATAGACATTTTTGTAAAAGAGAGAAACACAGAAGCTATATAAATATCTATATATCTATATCTATCTATCTATCTATCTATCTATCTATCTATCTATCTATCTATCTATCTATCTATATATATATATATATATATATATAGTCTATGGACATGTTCAAACCCTAATCTGCCGGGTAATAGATGTGGAGTCTTGATTTCCTGGGCAATATGATATCAGAATCTATCTTTCTAGCCAAATAAAGGAAATTTCTTAGACAGTACCAGACTTGAAGAATGCCCTGAGGGCAGTCCCAATTATGAGTCTCCCTAAGCAGTATGCCTCTTGGAGAGAAAGGATTGCCAATGTGGTTGGTCCTCCATAGCTGTAGGATTAATAAAGAATTAAAGCCATAACTTGAGTTGCAAAGAATTCTCCATTCTCTTCACTATTGCTGTGTTATTTGAACAATGCCAGCCTCAGAAGTTATGAGTTTGCTTGGTCAGCTTCCCCAAAGTGTATTTGTCTACCAGACAGAAGGAATTCAAATTGGAGGGCAGTACTGTCCTATAGAGAAATGACTTTGTTGGGATGTCAATGATGTTTCCCTGATTGTAACTTTAAGTTCAACTCCCTTCAGAGAGTTTATAGATTTTTTGGGTGCTTTATATGTTTCCTGTATCTGTGTATGCTTAGGAGTCATTTGTATTTACTATGGGATAAAATAATAATGATGGTGTTGATGACGATGACAATGATGGTACTGCATCATTATTTGTACTTTGGTGGTGAAGAAACAGAGATCCAGGTCATGGCATTGTCCTTGATCTATGGCTGCAGGTCTTGCTCATGCTTGTATTAACTCCTATGACCTGCTCCCTCCTATCAGATTCTCCAAGACAAATGCTACATTCACAAAGTTCTGCTGTTTTTTGATCTTCCAATGGATCCTAGAACCATAGGATTTAGGTCTCAGTGGGATTTCAGCAGTCTTCTTCTTCTACCTATTTATTTCACATATGAGAAAGTTAACCATCAAGAGGTAAAGTGATTTAGCCAAAGTTATACAGCTATTTAGTTGTAGAGCTTGGATTTTATCCCATGTTCTCTAACTTTAAATGCAGTGCTCTTTCTACTCTAAATAGAAAACAATGCCTACACCTCCAGTTCTCACTCATTCTCATTGACTAGAAAAATCAGGTGTCTAGAGAAGAATATCTTTTTTATATGCATGCCAAGAATAAATCTGTGAACTACTGTAGTACTGATCTAATCTCAAAATATACTTGCCCTGGGTGTGAATACATGATTGGAAAGAATGAGAAGTAATATTTACCTCAGCATCAATTATTCATGGGAACAAAATAATTCTGGGACCTTGGTCCCTTCTAAAGAAAGAATTTCAATCAACTTTGTGGCTATTTTGTTGAAAGCTGACAGAAACAGAGAATGTTGGTTGATCAGAATACAGCCCTTATAAATAATTTTGTTTAGGCCCAATGTTTGGAAGGAAAGAATTGGCAGTGGTTAAAGAAGTTGGGCCCTTGATGGTCTCTCTCGCCCATGGTCTCATTAGGTCCCTTTTGGGTTTGCATGTCAGTTATTCTGTTTCATTTGTGGCACTGGGAGGTGGCCCAAGGGGTGGTTGTGCTTACCCTGGAGACCAGATGGTCCATATCCCCCCTGGAAAGTGTGCAGAAGAGGGCAATTAAAGTCATCTTGAATGCTTTTTTAATTTACTTTCCAGAGGTGGTATTTCCCTCATAGGCCCAATACTATTAGTTTTGTCTCCCTGTAACAAGCAGAGAGGATAACACTTAAAAAGGATCAATATTTTTGTCTGGGTTTTTTTTTCTTTTTTCATTCCTTTAGATTTGAGTTACTTGAACTTTATCATAATGTGGTCGCAAGGAAGAGAAAAAATTAAAATTGGCTCAAAATAAGGTAATCTTTATGATAAAGAAAATAATCATGCAAATACATAGGTTCCCTTGCCCTCAAATATCTCTCTTGCTGTACAGCTCCAGAGTCTGAAATTCCAATGTTATTCATTAATTCATTTTGATGAAAATATCATGTCTGCAGATGTCCCCTGATGAACGATGAAAATCCATTCTTCAATAAATAGTGAACTGTATTTATAATAATGAGAAGAGGAAGAGTCTCAGATCCTTGAGGAATGAATTTTTTTGTTTTGTTTTGTTTGGATTCTCTGTGTACACACTGCCTTGAAGCTACCAGGAACTTAATAAATATTTCATGAATTTTAGTGTCAAATTGGAAAAGAAAGAAAAGGAGGAATAAGACTGAGAAGAGTCAAGTGTGAGCAGAGGGCTTGGTTTGGGAGTTGCATCAGGGTAGATAGAGTTCCCATGATGGGATGAAGTCACAATTCCTCCAAATGACTAATAGTAATGATAATAACTAGCAGTTTTAAAGGGTTCTTTTTCCCCAGCAAAATTCTTAATTAGAAAAAGGTCATTTTTAGCCTCCTCTTTTTGCCTCTCTCTGGGGCTGCCTTTTTCCCTTTAGTGTCATCACCTCCCTATTGAGACACCCTGAGCTTATGATTAATCCCAACAAAGCGCTAATGGCTTGAAGTCTATTTCATTAGGTTCTTGTGAGAAAACTCTTCTCAATATTATGAATTTATGAAGTCTAAAGAGTCACATGGATCTAGTATGACTCCTGACTTATCATATCTATATTGTAGGATTTAAAATTTGAAATTACCTAAAAAATTCACCTGGTCCAACTCCTTCATTTTACAGGTAAGGAAACAAAGAGTAAGGATTGGAACCCAAGTGCTATGATTTCTAATCTGACATTCTTTCCTTAATACCACACTGGCTAGCATTATCTAAGTCTTAGGAGAATTAATGAAACTTCTTTGGAAATAGTTTCCAGTCAAAAAAATGTCCTTATTTAGGTAGTTTCTGCATGCCATAAGAAGGTATTATGATTTCTTGTTTTAATGTATTTTTTAAATCTGTGTTTCTGAAAGGCATCATGTCAGAGTAGGTAGAGGACTTGCCTTTGTCTTAGTTTCAATATTTTCTTTGAAGCTTTCCAACTCTACTGCCATAGCTAAATCACTTTACTTCTCTGTGTCAGTTTCTTCTTCTGTAAAAGAGGGATGATTATTCTGGTGGATGGTTTTTACCTCACAAGGTTGTTATGAGATACAAATGAGAAAATGTATATAAAGTGCTATGTAAAAGTCAGTTATTATTAGCTAGAAGTACCAGCTGTCATCATCTAGAGCTCACAGAGGGGGTCCCTTAAGTCAAGAATGAATTAAATGGAACACTTGTGTACTTTTAAGGAAATAATTTAAAAGAAACCATTGCACAAAATTATCTGTTAAGTCCTGGACCCATTACATCATTTAGAACCAATGTCTTACTTCCATCTTGGAATGAATGCCTGAATACATACATGCAGGCATCATATATAAATGAATGAATGAATTAAAAAAGCATGTATTAAGCACTTAACTATACGTCAACCATTGTGCATATTAAGGATATATTTATAAATTATTTTAATATATAAACATTAAATATAAGTGTATGTGAAATCTATATTTATAAAAGTAAGTATGGTCTCTACCCTCATTCTAACAGGGGAGGAAACCCACATGGACTTTAAGGACACCCTCTCTAAGGGAGTGATGACCAGAGAGGGCTATTTTGGTTGCAAAAGTTATAGAGAACTCTTACCATTCTTGAGGATGGGGTAGCAGTCCATCTCAACTAAAGAATCATCATGCCTGCCCACCTGCTCTTGCAGGGAGCAAAGAAAGCTTTTCTATTTTCCTCTCCTTTTCCCCACAGATATTGTCACCATCACAACAAACACCCATGGGAATCTGAGTCCTACCAGAGCTTCAACATTCCCACTTTGTAGACACTGTCTCCACTGTTAGCCTCTGTTTCTTTGTGCAAAATGCAAATCAGGTTTCCATTACTCCATCCAGTCAGAGTGATTCATCCAATGACCTCCATCACTGGTCTCAATTCATGCAAGAAACAGGTTTGGGGACATATTTCTGCCATCTAAGTGTATTTGTGTCTTTTACATAATATTGTTTGGTTCAGTTTTTTCAGTCATATCTAACTCTTTGTGACCAAATTTGGAGTTTTCTTGGCAAAGATACTGTAGTGGCTTGCCATTTGCCAAGCTCATTTTACAGATGAAGAAACTGAGGCAAACAGGGTTAAGTAACTTGCCTATGGTCACACAGTTAGTAAGTGTAAGAGTCTGGATTTGAACTCAGGTCTTCCTGACTCCCGGTCTGGTACTCTATCCACTGTACCATCTAGTTGCCCATACATAATACACAAATGTTTAATAAATATTTGTTAGATTTAATTGCTGAATTGGTCTGTTGTATAGTAATTATGTCAAGCATAGAACAGACGACCTTAGATTTAATTCTCATGTTGAGGGTCTCTTTGGTGTAGGTTGATATGGATACTGACTTCCTATTTGTTTACTTGTCCAGGTCTCAGATGTCATTGGTTATCATTTTCATTAAACTTTCTGCTTTTTAACCCACAATGTAAATAAAAATGATGACATAAAAACTCCTTAGAAAGATATACTTTCAGTAGAAAATTCCATTATTCCCACATTCCACCATGACTCTTCTAACTTAAAAGTTAGTTCTAAAGACCCCTAAATAAGAGTGTAAGGGTGAATCTGAGGTACACAAAGGCTATATTCAGCTCTGTGCATAATAGAAATATCCCAGCCATATGAATGTTATAGTGTTTAGGCTATAATCTTTGTACGGAGATGGAAGGTATAGCAGTATATTAACATGAACATTCCCTCCTCTTCTCCCTTTCTACCAACACTTCCACAGGAGGAAGTGAGTGCTTAACAGTGTTAAGTACAAGCGCTGACAAGGAATAATTCTTTCCTAAAGTAGCAGCAAATACTTTATTTCCAGTTTTGGCTTTTGTTCACACTGTAACTCTCCATGCTGAGAAGAAGAGAGCAGAGAGTAGCTATGACAATATTGATAAATACCTTTACTTGCTTCCTCAGTCTTTTCTCTTCTTATAACAGCAGCCTATGAGAAAGAACATGTAAATGCATTCATTTGTAGCTTATGCATATGGATTGAATGTATCTATCACAGGCAAAATCTAGGAAATGTACAAGGGACATGGAACTGAGGTCACATATATAAATAGTCAAAGGGGGAAAGAATCAGAATAAACCCATGGCTCTTCTTTCACATTACATCTACTCTGAGACTGTATTTGTTTACTGACAACATAAAAACAAATAATTCTGAAGAGGAAATAAAGACAAAGACATTTAAAGAGACTAAAGTGAATGTATGGAGAACTTATTGACCAAAATATATTATTTTAGGTGTTTATTTTCATTTCTAAGTTTTTTTTTAATTACCACAAAAACTACTGCTATAAATAATTTGGTATATATGGGGCCTTTCTTTTGTCTTTGGTCTCATTGGAGTATAAGTCTAGTGGTTGTATTTAAACAGTTTAATAATCTTTTCGCTTCATAATTAAAAATTGTTTTTGAGAATAGTTACACAATTCACAATTCCATACAACACTGTGCTAAAGAGTCTTTCTTCTAACATCCTCTCTGATATTAACTATTTCTATTTTTTTATTTCTATTCTATATTTCTAATTCCATTTTCATCTTTGCTACTTTGCTGAGTATGAGTTGAAACAGTTATTTTTATATTTCTCTTTTCATTGGTAATTTAAACTGATCATTGAGACAGTGGTTGATAGTACTTCTTTTTAAGCCTGTTTGTTCTCAAACTTTTATCTATTAGGGAATGGCTCTTGTATGTCTATATTATTGAATTCTCTACATATCATGGGCATCAGCTTCTTATTTGAGATATTGTATTTTTCCTATTATTTCTCATATTTTTTCTGATTACATCAATTTTAATCATATAAAATTCCAAATGTTACATAATTGAAATAATCTAATTCATCTTTTATAATTCTCACTATTCTCTTTCTACTTAGTCAATATAACTGCTTCCTTTCTCTAATTTTTTTTATAAAATGATGTGATCTTTCATGTTCATGTCACATTTCCAACTTATGGTGGCATATGGTATACATTACTTATAATATCTGCCTCATTACCCTCTAGATTTCTCAAACATTCTTGACAACAAAAGATTCTTCTTTTATTTAGGCTCTTGAGTTTATCTAGCACTGGTTTGTTTTATTCATTTCCTTGTGGATCTGAATTTTCTAGTCTGTTCTACTGATCTGCTTTTCTGTTCTTTAAGTAATATCAAATATTTTAATGATTACAACTTTATGAAACTGTTTGAACTCTGAGAATACCATGCCTTCTTCATTCTTGTTTTTTTCATATTGTTTCCATCGAGATTCCAGATATTTTGTTCCTCCACTAAGTGTTGCTATTTTGTCAAGTTTTATAAAGTATTCCCCTGATGGGTTGATTGTGTAGAACAAATCAGTTTAGACAGCATAACAATTACGATAGCCAACATTTATATATAGCTTTAAGGTTTACAAAAGCACTTTACAGATACTATTTTATTTGACCCTCATAACAATTCTGTGAGTTGAATACTATTATTATTCCTATTTTACAGGTAAGTAAATTGAAACTGAAAGTAGTTAAATGACTTCTCTGAAGTAGGATTTCAATTCAGATATTCCTGATTCCAAGTCCCTCTCTTTATCTCCCATACTCTCTAGCTTCTCAAACTATAGGCATTATACTCTCAGAACCCATGAACTACAGTTTTCTCTGCCATTATTTTCTACTTGTTCCTAGAAGGGTTGTGAAATGTTCACCTACTACAAGAGGTCAACAAAATTATCAGCTAAATTAATTGCTCATCTAATGGGTAGTAGGTTAATTAGTGGTTACTTAGCTAGTGGTTACTCTTCTATTAGCCTCCCCCTAGACAACTCTCACTCAAAACAGAGTCCAATGTCATGTCATCATTTCTCTGACCACATGCTCTTCTTTGGCAACGAAGGACTAGCACAAGACAACCAATGCTTGGGTTCTAAAGTCTTTCTAGGTATGATATAGTGACTCTGAAAATGTGTATAATATTTAGTACTAGTAAATTATATGACTCTCTCTCTTGAGGAAGAAGGTAGACTAAATTTCAAGTATTTTATATTATTTGTAATTGTCTTAGGTGGAATTTTTCTTTCCATATTTCCCCTCTGATTTTTGCTAATACCTTTTAGGAATATGGATGATTTAGTGGATTTATCTTGCATCTCATTAATTTACTGAAGTTATTGTTTTAACTAGTTTCTTTGCTAGATTGTCTAAATACTGCCATATTAAAATACATATAACATTATAATTTCTTTGCCAATAATTATACTTTTAATCACTATCATTTACCTTATAACTATTGCTAACTCTTTTAGAATTTTATCAGCTGGCTGCAAGGAGAGGAGTCATCTTTGCTTTACCCTTGTACTTACTGGTAAAACTTCCAATGCTTGGAAATTACAGATAATATTAGTTCTTTGTTTTAGATATACACTTTCAATTATAATAAAGAAGAGTCCTATCAAGCCTATGATTTTTAGGACTGTTGTTAGTGCTTTTAGTTAAATTTTATTCTCTCAATGAATAAGCATTTATTTTATCTCCCTCTCCCATTACAACCTCAACGACCAAAAAGTTAGAAAATTACAAAATATCTGCATTAAATATGTATGATAAAAATAAATTTCAACACTGGACAAGTCTAAAACTATGCCTCATTAAGCGTATTATTCTAATACTTTTCTGTCAGGAAATTTGTAGTATTTATTCATCACTAATCTTCTGTGAGCATATTCACATGTGCACACACATGCACACATGTGCACACACATGGGGGAGAAGGTCAGTAAGACAGATAGTTGAAGGAAGTCAGGGGCCAGGAAGTAGAGGTAAAAGAGGAAGCAAATTCCTTGAATGAGGAACAGCCAGTGAAAAATCAAGGAGTTGGAATCTGGAGTGCTGTATGTGAGAAATAGTAAGGAGGCTGGTGTTGCTGGATCATAAATTATGTGGAGGGTAGTAAATTGTAACAAGACTCAGAATATAGAAAGAAATGAGCATATGAAATGTTTTAAATGACAGATGATATTATATTTGGTCTTAGAGGTAATAGGGAACATGTGGAGTTTGCTGAGTAGGGGATAACCTAGTCAGACCAATGCTTTATGAAGATCACTTTTGATAGGTACGTCATAGTTGGACTAGAATGGGGTGAGACTTTATTCAAGGATTCCAAACAGTAGCCTATTACTGTAGTCCAGTCATTATGTGATGAGCACTTGTACCAGTGTGGTACTTTTACTTTCCAAGTAAAAAAAAATGAGAAATTATGAAGGTAGTACTTGACAACACATTGCCTATATGGATATTCAATACTGGATAGTGAATATAGAAAATAGGGAGTCAATGAGATTTTGAGCCCAGGTGACTGGGAAATGATGTTGCCCTCAATAATAATAGGGAAATTCAGAAGAGTAGAGAGTTTTGAGAAAAGATAGAGACTAGTTTTGGAGATGTTGAATCTAAGATGTATATTTCATGTCTACTTCAAGATTTCTAACAGGCAATTGGAGATGTCAGGAGAGAATTTGTCTGGATAAATAGATCTGCAGAAAGATGATAATTGAATCCATAGGAGTTGATGCCAAGGGAGATAATATATAGAAGGAAGAGAGACAAAAGAGATCCATCTAGCCACCTCCCATTAGTCAGCATGATCTAGATGAAGAATCAGTAAAGGAGACTGAGAGGGAATGGATGGAAATGTAAGAGGAGAACCAAGAAAGAGTGTTCATGGAAGCCTAGAAAGTATCCAGATGCAAGTGCTGACAGTGTCAAAACCTGTAGACAGATCAAGAAGCCATTAGACGTGTAAATAATTCAGTATTTGGACTTAACAAGGCATGATAGGTCATAAAGGGGCATCTTATGTAGAGAATAATGTTAAAATGGAACTGGTTCATCAAGGGCCTAAAGTAGGCAAGGAAGGAGACCATATCCAGTGCCTGGGTAATGTGATAGGAAAGAACTGTGGATGGCACTAGAGGGACTGAAGTTCATGGACAAGACAATCAACAAGCTTAGGGGTTTTAAGGGATAAGGAAAGATAAAATGATAAAATATTAAGGTCAGATGAAGGAATTTCAGCATTCATGAATGGGGAAGTGGAATATTTTTTGGGTGATAGCATGGTCAAGAGCATGCTGTCTCTGTGTTTAGCAGAGGTAGAGTAGAGGAGCAGGTCAAGGGAAATATGTCACTTCAGGAATGTGCAAGTGATGTTGTTTGAGGGAGTATTAGTATATATATTGAAGTCTCCTGGTATGAGGACAGGAGTTGGGAAGGAGAGAAAGACCGAGTCAGATACTAAACTCATTGAAGAAGGAAGAAGAGTGTTCTGGAGGACAGCATATAATAACTACCAGAATTTTGATTTAGTTGATAAATTTATATTAAATGAAACTCAAGGGGGAGCAATTAGTGAGTGACAATGGCAGAGGAAAATCCTAGAACGAGTAGTGAGGAACTGGGAATATGCCAATTTCCCCACCATAACCAATGAGTCCAGGGGTGTGAGCGAAAGTGTGACTAGTTCTGGGAAGGGTGGCCAGGAATACCATGTTACCAGGAGGAATTCAGTTCTCAGGAAGAGCCAGGAGATGGAAGGAATATGAAAGGAGAAGTTTTCTTAACTTGGAATAAATATTCTAGAGTATGGAGTTAATATTCTAGAGATCCCAATGAAAGTGATGCTTATACTTGTAGTGGGACACTGAAGAGGAAAGGTTGACAAGGATAGGTATAAGAAAAGGGAAGTGTTTCCCTTTAAAGCAAACATTTACAGTCTTAATTCCAATATTGTTCTGGTGATTGTAGATAGTCAAATGACTATAAGTCATCAGGTGGTATAGAGTCTGAAAAATTTAAGTTGAGAATTACAGAAATGACTGTATAACTAGATATTTGTAGAGTGTAAAACATCACAAAACATCACATTACACAAGAAACAGTATGAGAAAGTCAGTGAAATACATAACTTAAAAAAAGATTAATAAGTCTCATAGAGAATGTAACTTACAGGCTTCCTTGGCAACCTTACAAGGTCAAGATCACTCGAGGAAAGCCCCACCCACCCCCCCATATGTTGGGTGGAACCCCTGTGATGAGGATAAACATGATACTGAATGCATATAGTAATTTGTACCATTTCAATATTGTCAGCAGAATTTTGTCAAGGAATTTTTCTGAGTCTGTTTATTTCAACATATATTTTTGGTTATTTTTGTTGCTTATGTGAGTCATTATACCAACTGTTTTACTTATATTAAACTGTCCTTTTATTCCTGGCAGTGAATAATTTTTGGCATATTTATATAGTTTCTTTATGGAGATTTTTATTGAAATATTTTTGCATCAACATTCTTACTGAGATCGTTCTGAAGTGCCTTTATTTCTTTCTCTTCCTTCTTTAGACACCACGGCATATTTGTCTCAGTTTACAGGAGTGCCCTTTTAAAAAAAATAATCAACTGAGTACAATTTTCTTAATATAGGATTAATTGCTTTCAAGTGATTCATAGAATTTATTCATAAATCTATCTTGACCAGGTCTCCCTCTTGCTCTCACCCCACACCCCAATCTGAGAATTCATTTGTGGCTTCTTCAATATATCTTCCTGAAATTGGGTTGCTTTAACTTCACCTTTACCCTAGTATTTCATATTTTGTTGTAATCATCTGTTTCCTTTAACTTCTCTGTTTTGCAAGTACATAATTATGTATAGTAGTTTCTAATAATTCTTTGTATTTCCTCTTGGTTAATTGTGAATTCAGCTTTTTCTTTTTGATTTGGGTAATTTGATTTAGGGCAAGTACATGGAATGGTAGATGGAGTGCCAGACTTAAGGTCAGAAAACTCATCCTCCTGAGTTCAGAACTGACCTTAGATGCTTATTATTTGGGCAAGTCACTTAACCCTGTTTCCTTTATCTTCCTCATCTGTAAAATGAGCTGGAGAAAGAAATGGCCAAACACTCTAGTATCTATGCCAAGGAAACCACACAAGGGATCAGGAAGAATCAGACACAAATGAAAAAACTCAACAAGCAACAACATAAAAGATTTTGTTCTCTTTTGATCCAATTAGCTAATGGCTTATCTATTTTTTTAATTTTTAAAAGAGTTCTTGGCTTTGCTTATCATTTCTGTAGTCTTTTGCTTTAATTTTTATCTTTTAACTTAATTAATATCTTTTAATTTTCAAGAATTTTTTTCTTTAGTACTCCAATCAATCAAAAATATTAACTGCCTACAATGTTTCAGGTACCATGCTATGTGCTGGGGATATTTAAAAAAGGCAAATGACAGTCCTTTCCCTAAAGAAGTTCACAGTCTAATGGGGGAGATAACATGGAAACACATATAAAACACAAAGAAAACTATATACAGGATAAAAGGAAATAATGATCAGACAAAGCTCTGTATGTAATGAAGAAGGGTAAGGGAAAGCTTCCTGTAGAAAGTGGGATTTTAGTTGCAAAGTCAGTAGTCAGAACAGAGGTGGGACAGCATTCAGGCATAAGGGTCAGCTAGAGAAAATGCCCTGAGTCAAGAGATGGAAAGTCTTGCTCATGGAACAGCCAGAAGGCCAGTGTTTTGATGGATCAAAGAATAGTACTGGTGGGGAGTAAGGTGTATGAATGCTGAAGAGGTATGACAGCAGAATATGAGGGGCTTTCAATGACAAATTGGGCATTTTGTAATTGATCCTGGAGTTTATTGATTTGGGGGGAGGAGTTGGTGCCATGATCAGAGCTGCTCTTTAGAAAAATCACTTTAGTGATGGAATAGAGGAAAGATTGGAGTGGGGAGAAACTTGAGGCAGGTAGACCCACCAACAGGTTACTGCAATAATCCAGGTGTGAAGTGATGAGAGCCTACCCTATAGTGGTGGCAGTGGAGAGAAGGGGGCATATCACAGAGATTTTGCTAAGGTGAAATCAATATGCCTTACAATAGATTGGATATGAGGAGTGAGATAGTGAGGAATCCAGGATGACTCCTATATTGCAAACCTGAGGGATGGGAGGATAGTGTTGCCTTCTACAATAACAGGGAAGGTGGGGTAGGGGGAAGGTGAATGGAAAGGGTTTAGGGGGATAGATGATGAGTTCTATTTTGGACTGAATTTAGGATGTCGACTGGACATCCAGTTTGAGGTGTCTGGAGATGTGAAATTGGAGGTCAGCAGAGAGACGGGCAGAATAAGTAGATTCGAGAATGATATTTCTTTTATATTTGTTAATATTGATTTTCTAGTTTTTTTGATTGCACGCTCACTTCATTAATCTTCTCTTCCATTTTGCTATTAAATGTTTTCAGAGGTTTATTTTTAACTAAAATGTTATGTTGTTTCATCATTCAAGTTAAATTGGAAAAACACATGGAGGAGGTTAAGTCACTCAAAATGAATACAAAAAGTGGCAAAATCTTGTGAGAAAAGCTTACGGTTGCTAAACTTCATAATTAGTTGAAACAACAAAAACAAAAGGTTTTCTTACCTGTATTGGGACAAGAGGACCAAAGAAGGCATAGAATGACTGTGTGGGAGTGAGTGATGTAATGAAAATAGAGGATAGAGAAAAGAAAGAATTACATATCTCTCATTTTGCTTCTATTTTTTTCTCTCTTTTGAAGAATGATCTTTAAATGGGGAATAATGAAGAAAAAAAGGTTAACATGGAATTTAAATAATTCCAGACCATTTCCCTATCTCTCCTGCAAAATATATATTAATGATGATGATTGCTATTCTAAAATTCACAAATCTCCAAAGAACTATCACTGAACTCTTCCATCCTATAAAAAGGCTATGCCAGAGGACAAAACCTAAAAGCCTTCCAGCTGGTTATTGTACAAGAAAATTGGACCTTGACAAGTGTGACCTGGAGTCAGGAGATGTCCCAGGAGACTGAAGCAGCAGACAGTGGTGGTGAATAGGTTCTAATAAGGTATAGATCAGTCACCAACACCAGACAGCTCTGTTTTGAGGCATTGGAAGGAGAGGAAAAACTAATAGGAGAGTGGATAACAAGTCAGCAGGAGAAAGTTGGAGCAGTACCTGTAGGACGAGATAGCAGAAACAGAAGAGTGAGCTGAACACAGGAGAAATGAAATAAGAAGCCAGAGAAAAGAACATGTGGATGAATTTCAGCTGAGACTGACGAGTCTCGCTGCTTTTCTGGGAACTTGCTGATTGAAAGGCAGGCATCTCTTTGCAGATTGGCTGAAGAAAGGCTGGAACTGCTCCTGGGAGCTCATGAAAGGCTGAAAGCTGAATTTTGCTACTTGCCAACAAGCTCCAACTACAGCTGAGAGGTAAAAGCTCTCAGTACTGCCTGTCTTACCCTCTTATGCCCTTTCACATTTAGAGGGACAAAGTAGAGACAGGCTTTGCATCTTTCACCCATGGGCTGGGCTTTGCTGGGGAATAAGGCTTGGAAATGATGGAAGTGGAATTCCTAGGTATTTGCTTGGCAGTGCTGATTAAGGGAATTGATTATCATGCAAAGGGAATAACACTTTTTTTCCTTTCTTGAACACCGTGCATTGGCATGAGCATCACCCACTTTTTATAGGTGGACTGCTATACTATAACTGCTTCTTCCATGGTCTTCCATTGGAAAAATAGTATCATTACTTCTGTCCCTGCCTTCTAATTTGTAAATATTATTATTATTTGCCTTATTGTTTAGCAAATGTTTTATGTATAAGAGTATGGTGATTGATTTTGTATAAATGGGAAACACTGATGGAGGCCCAAGAACTACCACAGAGAGTAGTAGGAGTATATTTCCCCATACCAAGGTTATCTCTAGAACCTTAATAAATAAGGAGTTGTAGTCACTTAACAACATGACATACTCTGCTCTTGGAAACCAGAATTTCAACTATAATTACTTTTTGAGGCAAGTGAGCCATCTCAGAGAAAAAGGGAGGAATTTGTCACTATACCCAAGCTAAAATGTGATACAATATGCCAAGATTTAAGCAAAGCATCTAAAAAAAATCACTTTATCCTTGTGGTCAAGATGGAGAAATTTTAATCAGAAGACAGTATAATTAGGTAGATTTAGAACTAGTTAAATGAGCTGATAAATTGATATAGTTAATGGATTGATATAAAAATATAGGAAGATTTCTAGTGGAAAATCCCCAAGGAAATGTCATTGGTTATGCTGTGGTCAACATTTTTATCACCTGCAAAGGCCTAAGTAGAATGCTTACTTACCCTCACATTTGACAATGATAAAAAGATGGAAATAACTAACTTGTTAGGTGATGAGTAAAAAATGCAAAAAAAAAAATCTTTACAGGTCACATCTAATGAAGTGAAATTTAATAGAAAAAAAGGCAAAGTCCTCCATTTGTGTTAACAAATGTAGACTATGCAAGTGGAAGTAGGGAAAGTATGATGAGATTACATTTCATGTTAAAAAATACCTGGAAATTTTATGAGTACAAACACAAAATGAATCAACAATGTGTCATGGTATCCAGAAAAGCTAATGTAGTCTTAGAATGCATAATTAGAAGTCTACTGACAAAAATGAGCAAGACTTTTGTCCTATTTTATTAGGGCCTGGTCTGACATGGGATCAGAGACTTAGAGCAGGAAGGGACCTTTAAGGCCATCTGTTCCAGTCACCTCATTTTGCAGATGAGGAACTGAGTTCCAGAGAAATCAATTAACTTGACCAATGTCAGAAAGGTAGTAGAAGTATAAATAGGGTGAGAATTCAGGTCCTCTGTCAGCAAATCTAATGTGCTGTCCACTATATCCCAGTGTCATATTCAATCATGGGTGCTCTTCAGAAAAGGCACTGACAATCTGTCTGGATTACATTCAAAGGAAAGAGAACAGGATAATGAGAAACCTCCATAGCATCCATGTAATAATGTGGGTAGGAGTTGATAAGGAGGGTAGCACTATGAATTAAGAGGAGGGAATGAACCTGAGGAGCAATGAGAAGTCTTTTTTTGAGACAATAGGGGCTAAGTGATTTGCTCTGGGTAACACAGTTTGAGGCTGAATTTGAACACAGGTCCTCTTGACTGTAGGACTAGTAGAAAAGTCTTTCCATATACTCAAGGATTGGTTGAAAGTCCTAGAATGTTTTGTCTGGGGCTGAAAACACCTGTGAACATGATAACTATGTTTGAGTATTTGAAGTGCTAAAACAAGAGAATGACCAATCTTATTCTGCTTGGCTTGGGGCCAGAACTAGAAGTAAGAGGTGGAAGTTAGGAAAAAATGCATTTTTATTCAACATGAGAAAAATTATGGATATATTCCACATATTTTCAATATGAGAAAAAATCTCAAATTGAACTAAACTAGCTCCCAAGATAGCAATCACCTTATGACTTCAAATAAAAACTAGATAATTATGCAACAAAGATAAAACAACTTCAGCTCTCTCTCTGGTCTAGGATACCAAGAATCCAAAAGAATGTAAAGAGCTCCATGAACTAACATCCCACTCTGAGCTCACTCAGCATCCTTAGTCCAACACTCTTCAGGCTAACAATGTAAGGCTGCACTAGTTGATTCACAGGCTTGTAAGAAATAGAACCTCACACCTTGGTCCCATCTCCCTCTTGCCTTGGAAATCTGGGCTACAGTCTACCAAATTTTGTTGGGGCCTTAATAGACAATCAATGCCTCAGAGGCAGCATTCTCTGTTGCAAAAGATCTCTTCAGGAGAATGGAGGAACAGAGGGAAAGGGACAGAACATGTATCTGGTATTAAAATAGAATTCAACCCCATAGTTCACTTCCCCATCTTCCCAGAGCCTCAGATACCCAATTTACATAAATCAACCCCATAATACCAGTGTGACAGAGCTACTGGTACTGGACTAAAGAACTGAAGAAAACAGGGAAAGGATAATATATTGTGTGCATGTACGTGTGTGTGTGTTTGTGTGTATGAGTGTGTGTACTGTGTGACCTTCCACTAAACTTTAGGGAAAGAGCCAAGTATCCATATGGGGCTAGCTTTGTCCCCATTCCCCACCCAGAGTCACTTGAGGCAGAGACCTAAGCTGACTTACCATGAATTGTCCAGCATGGGAGAAGGCTGAAGTTTTTTGAGATCAAATCTCTAGGTAAATCATCATAGGGGAAAGAGTCAGAAAGTGAACAATAGGAGACAATAAGAAAAGAAAAGACTAAAATTACCAAAGATCTCAGGAGGAAGAAAACCTAGAGACCTTGAATATAAGCCCATAAATCAACAGGGAAAATATTAATAGCAGGAAGAAGTGTGGCTTCCAGAGGAAGTAAATGGCTTTAGGTCTTTATGAATAAATACTGCAAAAGAAAAGAAAATGACTCAACAAAAGATGATGCAGAGGACCCTGTGGAATATGAAGAAAATATGGCACCACAATATATTATTCCTGAGTGGTTTAAATGAGAATTATGAGAGCAGAGCTTATGATCTGCACAGTAGAAAAAAGGTAGAATAGAAAAACTTAAATTTCTCATGGCAAGTCTCATAAAAAAACAAAAACAAACAAAACAAAAAATAAAGACTAAATAATTGATTGGAAATGCAAATATACAGGAAGAACAATCTGGAATAAAAGAAGCAAAAGCAAAAATACTAAAAGAAAACATGCTATCATTTCAAGAAAAACATACTGATCTTGAAGACATAATACATAGAGACAACCTAATGATTGATTATAGGTCTTACAGAAGAATAATACAAGTAAAAAAAAAAAAGACTGAACATCATAATGCAAGAAATTGCATAAGAAAATTGTCCAGAAATTCTGAATTCAGAAGTGGAAATAACAGTTGAAAAAATGCACAGATCACCTCCCAGAGGAAAAAAAAACCTCAAAAATACAAAAACTGCAAACTCAAAGACACATAATGATTAAATTTAACAAATCAATCCCAAAACACCAAATTCTGGAAGAGACTAAGAGAAGAACATTCAAATACAAAGAAAAATAAATTTGAACAACACAGGACTATTCTTCACCATCTATAAAAAAGCAGGAGGAAATGTAATCATGACTTCTGAAGAGTTATGGAGCTCAAGGTGCAGCCCAGGATGAACTACCCTGAAAAATCTGAGATTAACCATAAATGGAAAAAAGTGTTGTCCAATAATAAAGAAGCATTCAAAACATTCTTAGAATGAAAACCAAACCAGAAGAGATTATTAGCTTATTGACACTGTGATCTCATGATTCTCTTCTTCTAAAATAAACCAAGAGAAAGAAAACCAGAGATATGTTGCTGCTTCTCTTTTCTACTCAAGGTAACCAATTTTTATGAAGTATAAGAACACTAAAGAGAAGAACTCCTACTTAGTATATGTTAAAGATGATTCATACTGGGCAAGAGTTAGAGACTTGATATACCTCCAGCCTTACTACTCTTGCTATCCTCCTTTTAGCTCTCATCTATCCTTTCCCCCCAAAGAGATGTCTAATATGAAGTGGATATGACAGAATATTTTTTACCACACAGAAAGCAATGATAGGTATGAGAAAATTTCAGTATGCATTAAGAGAATGATTTAAACAGAATTCTGTGTCTTAATTTATTACTACTAGTATAATCAGCTGGATTACGCAAACCTAATATTCAAACCTTGTTGGGACACAAGACAGTTTTTTACAAGACTACTAATTAGTCACACTACATTTAACCTCTTTTGACATTGTATGGTCAAATGCTGAAGATTGGCTTCTCTGGTAGCCTATCTCCAATGCCAATCCTTTCCTTGGCACCAGCCCACTACTGCTAATTCTAAGCACTCTATCCACTGTTCTATTCCCTGTGTTGGGAAACTAAAAGGAAACAACTGCCACTGTTCTTTGCCATTGGTCTTTCAATGCTCAAAAGACTGATGTAAAGGAAATAAATATGCAATAGAGGCAAAGGCTGCCAGAGGTTCCAATAAAAGACTCACTAGATGAGTACCCTTTGCCATTGTATCTAGGCAGATAGGGGCTGTCTTTCACTTCTTGCTGAAATAATATTTTGTCATCTGGAGGTCTGTCTCCAAGTGGGTCAGAAGTCAGAAACTGCCTCCTCTTCTACCAGGTGTGGCATTCAGCTTCATCAGTTCTTCTAGCCCAGCAGCCAATTCTAGAAACTAACCCCTAAATTTCCTCACGGTTGACCAGAATGGCAACTGCATATCCAAATAGATTTCAGAAGAAAAAAGCCCTGTTACACTGATACATATAGGCATATATTTATGTGTGTATATGTGTGTGTACATATACTAGCCCACACATATGTGTATATATACACATATGTGTGGGTGGGTGGAGGCAACTAAGTGGCTCAGTGGGTGTAGAACTGGGCCTAGAATCCACAACATCTGAATTTAAATCTGTCCTCAGACACTTATTAGCTGTGTGACCTTGGGCAGGTCATTTAACCCTGTTTGCCTTAAGCCACAGGAGAAGTAAATGGCAAGCCACTCTAATATCTTTACCAAGAAAACCCCATGGACAGTATTGGCATGCTATGGTCTATGAGGTCATAAAGAGTCAAACACAACTGAACAGTGCATATATGTATGTTACATACATGTGTTACACATAGAGACATATATGTATGTAAGGGTGAGGTTATTTAATGCATAGGAATACATGCATCTATATTTGTATGTACATATATGTATATATACATATTTTGTATATATGTGTTTTGTATATATTGTGTATACATTGTATGTCTGTATTGGAGGTTGGAGAATGGATATATTATCACATTGATGTAGGAAGCTCTACGGTGAGGAACATTCCCTTTATGAATGCAAATCAGCCACTGCTATGTAATTTACAGTCTTAGAGTTATCCAGGGAATGGAAACTTGACTGCAGTGAGAGATCCAATATGTGCTAAAGTTTAGACATACGTCGTTTGTCTTGAATTCAGGTGAATATCAACTCTCTCGTTCCCTTTTTCTCTATCTTCATCTGTATATGTATTTATGTATGTATACAGAGAGAGATAGATGGATACAGATCTTATATGTGTGTGTGCATATATTTATTTGTATGTGTTCTATTACGTAACTGTCTTTGTTGGCCTTCTGCATCCCCCAATGCCCCTAATTTCATTAGACTAGAAACATAACATCTGGTTACAAAATATCCATTCAGAATTGTTGGTTCTTCTTTTCCTCTTCTCTCTCCCTTTCCCCAAGGAAACCCTCACACAAAGATTCCCATGAAAACCAAGTCAAAGATGAATAGAAAGGAGAAGCCAAATTAATTCAATTAATTTTAGGTCTGCCACCTCAATCTCATTAGACTCTCTGAGGGTACTTGGCAAGTCAGGCTTTGTCTGGCTGTCCAGAAAACAACTGTGCCCAGTACCAATTGCTCTATGCTGTGGCTACAGAGACTGAGCCTTTGCTGAGACACATAGCTCTGAAACTGCATTGCAGCCCAAATAAGTTAAGGGTTTTGCCTGAGATTGCTCAGCAAGTCAAGAGCAGAATTCTTAAGTCACAAAATCAGCAGTCCAGTGCTCTCTGCACAGGAATGGTTGGCATAATGCGGGTTTTCTCCCCTTAGTTTTCTTCCTGAGCCAAGAGTCCTAGCCCTTTTTGGGGGCTAAATATTGACTTGGCTGTCAAATAAAATTGATTGATTTTATGGTACTATCAAAGGTCACCTCAAACGGTGAAATGATGAAATGAGAGAGTACCCTGTAAATTTAAGCAATTTGTGACTTTTTAAAAAATCTCTTTCATCTATGTCCAGCCCCAGAGAATTCAGCAGCCTTTTGCATTTGATGTGTCTTCAGGAGGCAATTCTGCCTTAGCACCAGGGAGGCTCAAACACTTGAGGACAACAAGGAATTTTGGTCAAATTAGAATTCTTTTGTCAATTGGTCCCAGAAGGGAAACTACGGGACAGAAGGATTAAATTAATGACCTGAATTCGTGGGTATTTGGAGGGAAAGAAAAGGCTTCTTTTTCAGGTTGAAACTTCTAATCATCAGTTTCCTCAGCATGAAAAGCCAGCAGACCACCAAATCCTGAAAATAAGGGCGAGCAGTTATGTAACTAAAAACTATAGTACTGTTTCCCAATCTACTTCATGCAACAGGTTTGTGTATTATAAAGACTTCTTTGGTGTATGTTAATATTCCAACTTTTTTGATTCCCCTTTATCAGTCTTAGACTGCAGGCTTATAGGTCATGCTGGAAAGAACTGGAAAGACCCCATGGTAAGAAGCAGAGGGAGAAAACTAACAGCTATATGCTGACAATAATAGCTCCTATGATGTTTTAAGGTTTGCCAAATATAGAACATAAATATTTCATTTGACCCTCACCATAAAGAAAAGAAACACAAATCCTGCGGAATAGATATGTATTATCCCCATTTTATAGATAAGGAAACTGAAGGTGAGAGAGGTTTGGTCACAAATGTAGTGAGCATTGAGGGAGGTTTTCCCTTAACTACAAATCCATCACTTTTTCCCTTATGCCATGCTGTTGCTTCTTTATCCAATGTGTAAATATGGTATGCAAATAGTATGGATGGATTGATAATGGATTTAACTTAGGGAAATGAATATCTCCAGCAAGAGTGTCTCTGGAGAATGCTTCCTTGACATTATCTGCTTTACAAAACGCTTCCCTCACAAAGGTCTGTGATAGTAGTGCAAGTATTCTTATCCTTATTTTACAGATTAAGAGACTGAATCTATGGGAGGAATAAATGACTTGCCCCATTACTCCAATATGCCAAATAGTATGTCTTCACTAACAATGAAGGCAGCAGCATAGTTATGTTTGCCTGACCTAGGTAGCCTCCATCCTCTTCTGCCTCTAAGTTGACCACAGCCTACATGAGAGAGTCACAGAATTGGAGCTAAAAGGAATCTCAGAGTTCTCTTAGTCCAACCTTCTCGTTTTACAGACAAGGCAGGGAAATTAAGTGCCATGCTCAGGGTCACTCAGGGAATAAGCATCCCAGACAGGATTTGAATACAAGCCCTCTGTCTTCAGAGATATTCTGATATCACCAGATACCATTGGAGTACACACAGGCTATCCACTGGTTTTCTTTTGTCTCATCAGGTTGCTAGCCTATTTTTTTCCCTTCAGTTATATATTCTTTAGTGATATCCTTTATATTCCAGCCATGGTCACTCATCTTGTAGATTTTGGAGCTGATATTCAAACCAAGGTCTCCTGCCTCTCTTCTATCACTTTCTACAATAACCTCTTTCATGAAATATAATATGTAAATAGGAAGCGGTGTGGCACAGTGTACAGAGGCACCCTCAGAACTGGAAAGATCTGAATTAAAATTCTGTCTCTGATATTTACTAAGGCAAGGGCTTTAACCTCTCAACATACCAGGCAGTTCTCCGAGATGATCAGCTTATGGGTTCAGATCTGAATTGACAAGCAGTGTCCTCACTAGAAATTCCTAATACAAATGAAATCACAGATCGAGCCTAAAAAGAAGTATAAATGAAGCATGGTAGTGGGTATAAATTATAGCTAAAAAACTAAGTGCTGGGAATTGCATATTTCTTTGTAAGATGGAGGGTGGAGTATGATTATTGGCCTTTTCCAATAACTCCAGAAATGTTACCAATTGTGGGTAAAGGCCCTTTCTGCTGAGGAAAATGGAGTTGACCAAACATAATGTGGAGTAAAGCTGCAAGTAAAATACAGTCAGGGCAATGAATTTGGCCAGTAGAAATAGGGGCAGTGGGGAAGCTGATGCTAATAGAATAATAAGGAGAAATATAATAGAGATAAGTGTAAAGTCTAACTCCGGTTTAAAAAAAATCAGTGCCATAATGCAGGGGGCATGTGTGGCTAGAAAAATTTAAATAACAAAGATATGGGATTTTTAGTGGGTTACAAGCTCAATACAAGTCAATATTCTTGTAATGCTGGGGACTGGGGTCAGGGTACTTCAAGCTGTACTGGGTAAAATGGTGACACTGGAGACATCCACACCCAGGAATAGTCTCTGGCCCTCAGGGTCGGGAATATGGGGGATTATCCCATTGAGGTGAAGGTTTGAAACCAACATTAAAGCTCTCTCTTTCCCTTCATCAGAGGGGATTTGTTTCTGGGGCCACTAGATAAACAAGAGGAGATTGGTTCCTTGGGATCTTTTTAAGATATATTTTCTTTTTCTTTAAACGTTTTAAGACAGGGTATTTACCAAGAAGTCATAGCAAAAGGAGTAGGTAAAAAATAACACCCTACCCTGACCCCCAACCCAAAGTTCACTTTCCTACAATTATACACAGAAATTATGGAGAGAGCAGTGAGCCACACATATAGAGAGCACAAGTGGTAAATGGGTACCTCCCAATTTTTGGCCATAGAAATTCCTTTCCCCCTTCATGGAGTCCTGAGATCTTTAGATATCTGGTTCTGCTCATTTCACTCAGTATCAGTTCATATAAGTCTTTAGAGTTATCTTAGGGAGCTGTCCTCTGGGACAAGTCCCCATCCCTTGATCCATCTTGTGGGTCAACTTGTGGTACAGTTATAGTATGCTTCCTTTCTACCACTCCTACTCTAACATTTAAAGAGAATTCAATACATTAAATTTATTTTTCTTGACTTTGATTTTTTTGTTGAAAAATTTGATGTATTTATGTAGGAGTTATATATTTGAAAATGTGTAATAATCTGATCATTGTCTAGCAGCAGCTCGATGGTATAGAGGATAGAACACTGGGCCTGGTGTCAAGAATTTGTTGTTGGGTTGTTTCAGTCAGGTCTGACTCTTTGTGGCCCCATTTGGGGTCATTTTCTTGGCAAAGGTACTGGAGTGGTTTGCCATCTTCTTCTCCAGTTCATATTATAGAAGAGAAACTGAGGCAAAAAGGATTAAGTGATTTGCCCGGTGTCACATCTAGTAAGTGTCTGAGGCTGGATTTGAACTCATTAAGAAAAGTCTTCCTGGTTCTAAACCCAATGCTCTGTACACTGTGTCACCTAGCTGCCAATGTCAGGAATACTGGACTTTAACTCTGCCCTCAGACACTGAACTAGCTGTGTAATCCTGGGCAAGCTGCTTAACTTCTGTTGGCCTCAGTTTCCTGAAATGTAAAATAGGGAAAATACTGGCACCTACTATGCATGACTGTTGTGAAGATACTGTGTAAAGGACTTAGCACAGTGCCTGTCACTCTTATATAAATACTTATTATATTCCCTGCTTCTCATTTCTTTATTTTCTCCATCTTCTCTTTTAGGATCTTGTGTCTCAAGGGAACAACTCATGGTTTAGAAATATTCTCTAGATATTTCCATTAGTTTAATTTACAACACTCATTACTCCTCCCCTTCAAAGAAATAGTATGTTTATCTTTAGTGTCTTGAAGACTAAAAATCAAGGATTCTTAACCTTTTTTTATGTCATGGATCCTGCTGGCAGTCTGGTGAAGTCTAGATATCTTTTTCAGAATGTTGTATTCATAATTGAAGGAAATGCTAAATTTCAATTACAGGTTAGTGAAAATAAAGTTTTTTTCCCCTGTTGAAGTTCGCAGACTCCCCTGAAATTTATCCATGAAGCCCAAGATGAGAAATCCTTGTGCTGAAGGCGTTTCAGAAAACTTAAGAGACATCATGACATACACAATCTCCTATCATAGTAGTCCTTGGAAAGGTTATTAGAATTTAAACTTCAGAAGCCTAATGCACTTAGTTGTTTGTAGTTAGGATGTGGTTATGTCATAAGTAATGAAAGGCCAGATGTTGTTTTATAGAAATTGGATTTCTTTCTGGAGATGTGCTAAATTGGAGCCATCTCCCTTGGATTAAAGTCATGAAATCTGATATGCCATTTGAATTCCGCACTGGAGTTCAGCATCAAACAATGTGGCATGGGGCAGACTGTTGGAAAATAACCACTCAGACAGGCTGGCCTGGTAAGCAGCAATCAGAAGGGGGGGTTGGGTCGGGGACTCATTTTGAACAGAGGCGCCAGGTAGACTATGAGGCCAGATTCAATGAGTAGAGGCCCCCAGGCTCAGATGGAAGAGCAGGCTGTGTATCAAGAAAAAAAAAGTCTATCCTTTATTTCACTGGATTTAAAAAATTACCTTCCTATGCAGATGGTTAATGTTCTGGTTGTAGTTCAGCCATTTCAGCTGTGTCTGACTGTCAGACCATTTGGGGTTTTCTTAGCAAAGATACTGGAGAGGTTTGTCATTTCCTTTTCTAACTTATTTTACAGATGAGGACATTAAGGCAAACACAGTTAAGTGACCTACTTAGAGTCACACAGCTAGTAAGTGTCTGACACCAGATTTTAACTCAGGAAGAGGAAACTTACTGACTCCAGGCTGTTATCCACTGTGCCACCTAGCTGCCCAATCATCACCTACAGCCACTTTAATTGATGATAATAATAGTTTCTTAGTAGGCGCTTAATAAATGCTTTTGGATAGATGAATTGATCTCTTCATACAAGTAATATTCACTAAGTGCCTAGCTGTGCAGAGGACTGTGTTATTACATGGTGTATATGTGGGGGGATGGGGTGAGATATAATGCTTAAGATATGGTCTTGTACTCCTAATAATGATGGTTGACTTAGTCCCTGGCACATAGAGCTTAATAGACATTTATTGACTGACACATACAGAGACTTGAACGTTTACAAAGGACATTACATACATTATCTCATCTAAATTTCACAACAGCCCTTGGAAATAGGTACTTTAGGTATTATTACTTCTATATTACAGATAAGAAAACTGAGGTTCTTCAAGTTTAAGTGATTTGCTCTTGGCCATGCTAACTAAAAACTTTCATAGGTAGCAGTCAAATGGAGCTCTTTCCTGACTCCATTTCTGTCTCTTTCTACATCATCCAGCCTCCTTAATTTGTAGAGTTTGTTGTTATCCTGTTGTGTCCAACTCTTTGTGACCCCATTTGGGTTTTTCTTGGCAGAGATACTGGAGTGGTTTGGCATTTTATTTTCCAGCTCATTTTACAGGTGAGAAAACTGAGACAAGCAGGGTGAAGTGACTTGCCCAGGGTCTCACAGCTCATTAAATGTCTGGGGTCAGATTTGAACTGACTCCAGGCCTAGTGCTCTGTTGACTGTGCTGCCTAGCTGCCCTAATTTATAGAGTTAGAAGTCCAGTGAGAGGCTTCGCAGTTCTCAAACTTTACTTAAAGCAACTTTGTTAAATGAATAGTGTAAGAATTTCGACAACAACCCTTTGAAACTGGTGCTAATATTGTTCCCCTGCTATAGATGACAAAAGGGAGACTTAGGGATGTGAAGTAACTTTTCCTGGGTCACATGGTTTATGAAGAAAGTGCTGACTTCAAAACCAGGTCTCCTGCCTCAAATTTCAGGGAATTTCCACTATTCTAGCTGTCAAAAACAAATAAAAAAAGAAGAAGAAAAACATCTTTTACTGTCCATGAAGCTACTAGTTTTAACCAGTGTGCATTTGCTTCCACAAAGAAATGAAAATCCCCAAACGGCTTGTTTTTGCAAAGATTTCCTAACTAATTTTCCCACCATCTGGTTGAATTCGTTTGGAGAAATTTCAAATTCAAATATCAAAATACTGGTGTGCAGAGATGGACCAACTTGCTTTAGTTTAACACCTGATGTAATCACCCATCTATATATTTATCCCAAATATTGTGCTCTCTCCCAAACCCACACCCCCAACTTAATTTCAGATAGTAACAATAGATAGAAATGTTGCTACTGGATGGTCGAGAGGAAAAGCAGCATCATGCCAACACAAGGCATTGTTATTTATCTTTGCGCATCGAGGTTGTGGTGAAATTCAGCGTATTTATGATGAAAAGTTAGGCATTCCTGAAATAGCCAACATCTTGCATTAATCACAGCCTAGGCTATTTCCTTCCTTCCTTCCTTCCTTCCTTCCTTCCTTCCTTCCTTCCTTCCTTCCTTCCTTCCTTCCTTCCTTCCTTCCTTCCTTCTTTCCTTCCTTCTTTCCTTGTGCATGAGAAGGGAAATTTTCAAATCACAGGAATTCCCTTGACCTGAAAAGGAACAAGGTTGGGAGAGGATATTGCAATATACTGGAAAGAGCCTAGTAGTTGGAGTCAGGATACCTGCGTTTCAATGGGGATTCCAACACTTGATGATCATATGACTAGACACAAGCCACATCATGCCTTTGCTTCCATAGGTTGGGGATGGAGGAGAATAGGAGGCATTATTATAATATTTGTACTCCTTAATTCAGGATCGTAAAGAAAATAATTTAAGCTCTTGAACTACTCTATTAATGTGCAGTATTAGTGGAGAGGAAAAATAATTTAAATGGCATCCTCCTATGAGTCAAAAAGACCTGTCTCCCAGCTCTGGTCACCTGGTTTTCTACTTCTAGCCCTGGGGAAATCCCTCAACATTCCTGGACCTCACAATTTCCTCTTCGGTGAGAGAATCAAATTAATTGGCATCTGAAGTCTCACCAAGTTCTAATATTAACTGATTTTATAAAATTGAAACATGGTCTTTGTAAAAGCAATGCATCATCCCTCTGGTTATAATAATAACTGACATTTATATGGCACATTAAGGTTTGCAAAGTGCTTTGTGTACATTATCTCATTAGAGCTTCACAATGGTCTAGTAAAGTAGGTCATATTGGTTATGTCTGACAAATGAGGGAATTGAGGTTCAGGGGCCATTAAGTGATTAATTCCTGGTCATGCAGCTAGGGTGATGGGATCTAAAACCAGATTTTTTTTTTTCTGCCAAACCCTGCATTTAATCCATTATTGTGTGATTCCTCTTTGTTGTCCACAGGTGAACTAGTTTTCAATGGCTCATTATGACTACATAATCTTTACAATGTCTTAATTTCTTTATAAATGCACAATGACACTGCATTTCATGGAATTTAGGGGTATAATAAGAGAACTGAAAGTTGGGATTGGGGCTATTTGGGTTGATAATTTTCTGAGCTAGCCTTGTCAAGATTATGAACAATTTAATTGTATTTCCCCCAGAGCTCCTTGAAACTCAGATTCTGTGTCTTTTAGCTTTGATATTTAAAAGTTTTATGGACATAGAAATCATTACAGATCTCTCAGCCTCAGTTTTCTCACTTGTAAATTGAGGGATTTAGCCTGAACAATCTTTAAAGTCTTTTAAAATCCCAAGATTCCAGGATATTGTGATTTTTTTCCCTCCTATCACCAATTTTGATTTTATAGCAAGAAAGTATTTACTATTACACCCAAATCAGTGTATATGACAAGGGATTAGTAAAATAAATTCCTTCTGAAATCTGGTGGAAAATGCTTCATCCATCAGACTTAATTTCTCCATCTTTGGAATGGGGACAATTGTTCCTAGCCACAGTGGGGGGAATAATGAGGATTAATTAACTTGTAAGATGATATTAAAAAAATAAAAACCATAGCTATTTACGGAACTCCTTAGTCTTATTATTAAGCGTACAAAGAATCAAAACAAAATAAAAAATCACAATATCATATCTGTCTCAATTGTTATATGAATTAGAGTTGCTTTAAATATAATAGGCAAATATTCTAAATGTATAGTAAATCAACTTAGATAATTTTTTTTTTTGGTGAAAAATAAAGCAAGTTGAAGAGATTACTTCTCTAGAGACTTGTTTTTTGTTTTTTTTTTTTAAAAAGAACTATCCCTTTACTATTTAACTCTTCCCATAGGAATTTCTGTGTTATTGGTTTCTACCTCTCAGACTCTCTTTTGTTGTCATAAATTGATCTCTCTGTGCTTGGTCTAGAAAGATAATGGAGACATTGCTGGGCAAAAGGTCTTTCATAGGAGGGAATTCTTTAATTGAGAGGCAGGTCCGACAGTGATTCAGTTGACCTGTCTCATTACTTACAAAGGTGTTATCCTCTGGTAGCACTCTGATTAAAAAAAAACATACAATAAAGTATGGTTTATTGTATTATTTTGCACAAGGGGCTTCAGGGACTAATGCTTCTTCACTTGTCTACCAGTTTGATTGCTTTGGGCTCTTATCGTACTTTATATGTGGCCGGTGCATGATCCATTACTACAATATGCAGAAATGCAATGAGTCAGTCATCCAGGGCCTTTGTAATTTTTGACTAGGCAACAAGGTTTGTGCATACTCTTACTGTTTCTTATCAGAGCTATCTTACTAGGAGCAGAGCCTCAAAGAGAAAACCAGAGAAAAACAAATATATCTCTTTTGAGTTGTTCTATATTTTTCCACCATCTACATCCTCCCACCTCTACTGGCACCAAATGCTGCATTTTGAGAATAACTAAGAACAGGCATTAATTGCTGCCGTATCTATCTGTGCCTTTTCCCCAACAAACATCATAGTATGATAAACCAAGATGGGACCTCAGAGATGAATCAACCTTGAGCAAGGCCTTCATTTTTCAGATGAGGAAACTGAGGCCCAGAGTAGTGAAAATGTTTGCCCAAGGTCACAGAATTAATTAGTGAAAGCATAAAGGGAGAGAATGGTTGGAATGTTCAGGTACTGGTCCCCAGCTTGCTGACTACAATACTTAGTCAATATTTGAAGTATGTTAGAGTTGGTTCTGATTGTGTGTGTGTTCATCCTTCGTTGTTGAAGAAGACCATGCCATCAGAGAAGGAATGATATGACTTGCACTTGACTTTTTTTGCGTGAGGGAGGGTTGTGCAAGATCACCAGCCTCATTTCTCTTCCAGAGTCATCCGAATGCAGTGACCAGATAATCATCAAGATGACTGGAGATGACCCAAGATGAGGCAATTGGGGTTAAGTGACTTGCCCAAGGTCACACAGCTAGTGAGTGTCAAGTGTCTGAGGTGAGATTTGAACTCAGGTCCTCCTGACTCCTGCACTGGTGCTCTATCCACTACACCACCTAGCTGCCCCTCTTTCCAATTAATGCAGAAATCTTGGAGATTATTATTAGAGTTAGATTTCCTATGACCATAGGGCCTACCTTCTCATGACTTGACCCAACTTTTATAGCCTAGACGGGGAACAGAGTCAGACCCCACTGACTTGCCTGACTGATGCAACTTCTCCATTTAGAGGATGCTAAGGAGCTTCCTTTCAAGAGAATTATAATGATGTGTAAGTAAAAACCTTGGAGAAATTATGGAGCATTTACAGAGATTCTGTAACTGGCGCTGACTGGGTAACCCAGTGGTTAATTGGTCTCAGAGGCATTTAAAGGCCTATCAGAATCAATCACTGCCTCTTTGCTCCTTCCATGTCTGGGGGAGGGAAAGGGAAAAAAAGGAAAAGAAACAAGCACTGATTAAGGAACTATTATGTTCCAGGTACTGTGTTGTGTCCCATTTGATCTTCACAACAGTTCTAGGAGACAGGTGCTATTATTATCTATTATTATTTCCATTTTATAGTAGAGGAAGCTGAGGTAGATAAAGGTTAGGTGACTCGTCCAGCGTCACATAGCAAGTGACTATCTGAGTCTAGATTGAAATTCACCATAGAGTTGTTCTGATCATTTAGGTAAGTCTGTTATGGTTCATGTGCTTCATGGACACTAAACCATGGATCAAACTTAAGATCTCTTTCTCCTTTCGGAAGGTAGTTAGTAATTTCATGTAGATGTCCTCTGGAGTTTCAATGCCATCAAATTGGCTCACTGGAACTTGTGAGCATATGAGAAATGCAGCCTTAGGATGTCTTGCTAATTTTGCAAAAATCAGACTTGACAGCTCTAGAAACAACGTATCTTCTTAAATTGCACTTATAAAGAAAATCATCTGGCCTTATATGACATTTTTTTTCTTGCTATGGATAGTTCTCACTTTATGTAAGTGGACTGTTCCACAGACCTTTAGGTAAAGAGATTTTTACATAATATGAATTTGTCCCTACCCACTCAATTCACTTCTTAGTCTATATAACAAAGGCATACACAAAATAATACTTTTATACAAGTAATAAAATATACTGAAATGCAGATATGTTCGATACCATACCATGACAATAAACACATTTATGAAATGAAAGGTAACATTAATGACAAAGTATGCACAGTACTATACAATAAAGTTAACTTAGGTGTGCTTTATTTTGCCCCTGCCCTGCTCTCTGCCCATATCTTTTATCACTGGTAGTTGGCTGTGCAACATTTTTTTTTTATTAAAAACATTGGGAAATGATTGGAAAGTGGCTTTTTCTCCAATATATATGACGATTTCAAGCAATATTATCCTCAACCAGTCTTTGAACTGTAAAAAATCTTGAAGTATTTGGCTCCATCTTTTCAATATAAGAAGGAAAAATCATTCGAATATGAAGCACTTTTGCCAAACTGTTCTGTTGTGAACCTTTTGGTCTGAACTCAGATTCCAAAGCTTTCCTTTCTTCTTGACAGTCTTTGCGGCTAGCAGCTCAGTGAGATCCTCCTTGGACAGTTCTTCTCCAAGAGACTTAATGAATTCCACATCATTCTCATCCACTTCTAGCTCCAATTCTTGCACTAATCTTTCTTTTCTTTGAATATTTCATCTTTGTCAAATTCATAAATGTCAGAAATGAACTATGGACACACTTTTTTCCAAAGTCTCTTCATATCTATTAAATCTCCTCATACCCTTCAGAATTCTTTGTGTAATGCAAATTTATGTACAGTGAAAAGTGTATTAATTTTTTCCCCAATCTTAATGCTTAAAAATTACTCTTTCATTCATATATTCATTCATTTCAGCTTTATAACATAAAGAATATTAAGGCAAGTACCCTGAGACCAGCTAGTAATCACTTATATTTCTTTGCATCATTCTCCTGTTACCCTTGCATCATACCTATGCCTTTTTCTAGCCAGGTGTCAAGTGGTTTCTCTTAAGGTAAGCAGTTATCCCTCCACCTCCCATCCTGATAAAAAGGTAACTCTTCAGAGGAGTCCTTTTCAGGCTTTATGGACTGATAGCCTGTACCATGGACCCAGTGGTACACAGGTAAATGCTTAACAACTGGCTCCCCAAATACACACACACACATACATATATGTTATACATATGCACACACGTATATCTCAGCACATTTTTTATTTTTATTTTTTTAAATTTGTTTTCAGGGTTTCACAGGGCACATTTTAAAGTTTAATTTGCCTTATAAACATTTTCTCCATCATTTCCTTGAGTCTAGACAATGAATAAAACAGTAACTCTAGACCTGATTTTGTGGCATATGCCAATTTTCAAGATATAAATGCTCACACTGAAACTTTAACCGTTGGCTCTAATGAACCAGTTAGAGTTGACTTTGGCATATCCCTTCACAGATCCAACTCATACCTTGTACCTTAGGATATACATCTTAAGCAGTACTCATCAACAGTTCACCTTATTTTTTTTATTATAGAAATACAGGGTTTAATAACTAATTTCCAGGTATCCTGACTTCTGCATATCTTTTTGGAAAGGCTTCAGACTTTCAGGCAGTTCATATAAGACAATAGCTATACTGTCCTTTCCAAATTCCTTTCCTACTTCCTTATAAGCAACCTCCTAAAAAGCCCACTGCAGAATGCAAAATCCTTTTTATGATGTCCACATGGTTTATGTTCCTCTTGAATTAACAGGCCTTGGTGAGCGTCCATGTTCATTATTATGCACCAGGGTTTTGACACCTGAGCTGTTCTAGTGCCTTTCTCTGCCAATACTCAAGACTTACATTTCCTTAGTCTAATGTCTGTCTTGGTATTTGTAGGACCGGAATTAACCAATGTATAGCTGGTATATTATCTAGGCAGACTGTTTCGGCTTTCCCCCTTCAAAAAAAAAAAGAAAAAAGAAAAGCAACCTTTTGCATGGACAATCACTTCCCCATTCTGTGTCCTATACCACTCTCCTCTAGCAGATGGACTGGGTTCAACCATGAGGGTTTCCCCTTGAAAATATTCATGTGTTTGCCCTTTGGAGGATATGGATGATGCTAAGTATTGTGGAATTGAATAAAACATTTTCTCCCCAGATGAAGTACACTTTCAGATCAAAGAAACAATGGGATGGACTTTATACTTAACTTTCCTCTCCATTGGTGAAAACAAAATGGAGGAACAAAAATGATTCTTTTTTAAAAAGGGTCTGCACCATCTTAGAGAATGACGACCAACATAGGACATTCTGAAATAATTAACCACAGAAAAATGCATTTTCCCACAGAAAAATCTAACCTTTAGCATCTCCTATGATCTCAAAGTTTACACATTTTCCCTATTTCCATTCTGCTGTAGAATGCTGTGATCAGCTATATACTCTAAGAAAGCCTAAAAAAGCTATAAACATTCAATCTGTACACTGAGATATTGAAGCTGCTGAAGGGAGTGATCTTCCTTCCTTGAATTAATAAATTTCTTTTCCCTTCAATCTGCCCATTTGATGCCCAATCTTGCAGACTTCCCTAGGGGGAAAGGGGGAAGGGAACGATAAAATTCTTCCTTGACTTTCAAGGAACTCAAGCTGGGAAATTTCCACAACAGTCCCACTCAGGGCCATGACCCTGGGTGCACTGGATTTGGCCTTATTTCTTAAAAAACAAGAAATTCCCACAACATGTTTGACCATAGTGTATGCATATTACAATACAAATAAAGAATAAAAATCGGGAGTAGTGTGATACAATGTGTGTAGTCTCAGAGTTAAGATGATCTTTTTTCAATTCCAACTCTGACATATATTTCCTGTGTGACCTTGGGAAAATTTCTGATTCTCAGTGCTCCCCAAGCAACTGTCTGAGATGGTATGTTAGAGAATAATTATGGATTTGCATTAGAAGAGGGAGTACCCTACATCAATGAAATTGCAAGTCCAACCAAGCTCCCTTCCCCCTCATACAGCTATATGTGTATTTCCATCGCAGATGGTCAGTCCCTTTCTCTATGGGAACAAACTCAAAATACCAAAATGCTAAGCCCTAGCAAAATAATTAATGCTGTCAGTTTCCTTACAGGTCCTTACCATATCCTTCCTTTTTGAGATCTATTCTCTCTTTGCTGTGTAATCTATTTGTTGCCTTTATCTGGGCATCTTCCTGTCCTGTACACTTCTGCTGAAGTCTTTCCATATAGTTCTTTTACTCTAAAAAATGATAATGATCAAAGACTTTGCAAAGTCTAACAGCCTCTCCTGTAGTTGCTGATGAGTAAATGGAAAAGTTTCCCTTTCCCAAATCCAGACTGTTGGCTCTTTACTGCTCCAGGTCCCTTGATCCCATTTTGCACTCCATAGTGTGAAACTCACATAGATGTGGCACCCACCTTCTTCTAGATTTCGGTTTAGCTTAGGATTTCCTCCCTGTTCATTTGGCAGCTGCAGGTTCTGTCAGCTCCTTTTCACATTGCTTCCACCCAGAAATCTCTTTCTTCTTCCTCATACATTAGTTGGAAGGGTGAGGAAGAGAAATCAAAGTACCCATTGTAACTGGATTAGCTTTAGCAGTCTTGTCTCTACAATTCTTTGTTAATGTAGATAAAAAATGACCCAGCAAAACCACTTCTAGGGCTATATTCTAAAGAGATCATAAAAATGGGGAAAGGACCAAGGTGTACAAGAATATTTATAGCAGTTTTTTTTGTGGTGGCCAAGAACTGGAAATCGAGGGCATGCCCATCAATTGGAAAATGGCTGAATAAGTTGTGGATATGAATGTAAAGGAATACTATGGTGCTTTAAGAAATGATCAACAGGCAGAATTTAAAAAATCCTGGAAAGACTTATATGAATTGATGCCGGGTGAAGGGAGCAGAACCAGGAGAATATTGTTCACAGAAACAGCCACAGTGTGCGATGACTGATTTTGATAGACTTAACCCTTCTCAGCAAAGCAAGGATCTAAAACAGTTCCAAAGGACTCAGGATGAAAAATGCCATCCACATCCAGAGAAAGAACTATAGAGTTGAAATGTAGGGAGAAGCAGACTATTTTCTTTTCTGTTTTGTTTTGTTTTTTTTTTCTCATGGTTTCTCCACTTGGTTATAATTCTTCTATGCAATATGACTAATGTGAAAATGTGTTCAGTAGGAATGTATGTATAGAGCCTATATCAGATTGCATGTCGTCTTGGGGAGAGAAGGAGAGAAAATTTAAAACTTATGGAAATGAATGTTGAAAACTAAAAATAAATAAATTGGAAAAAAATATAAAGATAATTATAGAGGAACTAAGACTGTCCTAGCATGGGACAAAAACAGAGAATAATGTTTTAGAACTGTAATGTCACATTGGCAAATTAAAGGTATACCAGCAAAACTTTGGGTTCCAGAGAAAAGAGAAGTCAGGGGCCAAAGCTATGTGCTATGCACAGGGAATTCAAAGGCAAAAAGAAAACTGTCCCTGCCCTCAAGGAGCTTATATTCTATTGAAGGCAGAAAAAAAATACAAATACGTGTACATAAAATACAAAAAAAATATAAATTCATTTTGGGAGAGTATGAAGGCATTGGCATCTGGAAGTATGGGAAGATAGACTGTTAACCACCAGGGATTATCTTAACTAAACTTTATTTCTTCCCAGATGCCTGCCATAACACTCTGCAGATAGGCAGGTATTTAATATATATTGTCGAGTTTTCTTTTCCAGCTCCAAGATTTATTGTGTAGATTAACAATAGAGGCAGTAGCTGTCGTGTCACCAAAAGAACACTAGATTTGGACTTAGAAGACCTGGGTTCCAGTGCTAGAAATGAAGTTGATCATTTGTAAGCTAGGTGGGCCAAGCTTACCAGCCTCAGTCACTTTGTTAGCTGCACGACCCTTGGCAAGTTACTTAACCTGTTTACTTCCATTTCCTCATCTGTAAAATGAGCTGGAGAAGGAAATGGAAAGCCCCTCCAGTATCTCTGCCAAGAAAATCCCAAATCAGGTCACAAAGAGTAGGACACAACTGGAAATAACTGAACAATACAGCAAAAACAAAAATGGGTATAATGATAGAACCTACTTCACAGGCTCTATGAAAATAAAATAATATTCATAAATATTTGTCAGCATTAAAGTACTATATAATTGTGAGCTATTTGTGGGGCCTAGGGAAAGTCACTTTCCCTGGGTGTTTCAATTTCCTTCTATAAAATGAAGGGGTTGGACTAGAATACCTGTAAACTCCTTTAAAATTCTCAGTCCTCTGAAAAGTATGTCATCTTTTTCTAAGCATGGGAACAGGAATAATAAATGTCTAATTCTGTCTCCAGGAAATCTTCTAGTTCTGCTCAAACTAGGTCTCTGCTTGTTGGCTGGTAGAGCTGTCAAAGTAGATGCTGGTCATTGACTGATGCTATCTTTAACAATCAAGAGAGTCTAAACAGGAGGTAAAATTAGGACTGGATGGTCCTGAACCAAAGTACATTCTCCCCCTTGAGCTACGCTTGTGAACCATGAAAATAAATCACCTGGTTTTATGTTGCCAATTTTTACTCAACCTTTTGTACTTTTCAAATTGCTCTCTTTTCTACCTACACTTTTCTCTTAGCAATTGAGGAGATAAGAGAGGTCTAGAACATTAAAAAAAAATCTGATTGATCAAAAAAGATTGTCCTAAAAATAAAACATGTGGACTATCTTTTTCTGATGGTAATGAAAAAAATTGTCTCCTTTTATCGTCTAGCTACTTTATCCTAAACTTTCATTTTTTTATGCATTTGAAAAAATATTCTTTTCATGGGTAGAGAACCACGGTCCAAAACTTCAGAGTAATTATTCCTCATTTGTTTATTTGCTTGTTTTCTGATATTTCCCCCTCAAAACCTCCACTGTGAAGCGTGTGTCCTGTTCGTCACATCAACTTACTTCAGGGCGACTTACCTAAAGCCAAAGGTGGCTTGTAAGTATGAATGAAGAAATATATATTAAGGACTAGCTGTGTGGAAGCACTGTGCTAAGCATACACTGGGATACAAATGGAAAAACAAGATGGTTCCTACTCTCAAGGAATATCCAATCTAAGGGGGAGACAACACATGTAGGGGGTTTCTATTTCCAGTCCATGGAGTCCTTAGGATACAGTAGTGAAAGAGATCTTCTTTTATACCATTTTCACTGTTGAAATCATATCACTTTCTGTAGCATTTGATTGTATCAATGGATTTGGTATTGAGCATTTTTTTAAAATAAATTGCCATCATGAGGGACCTATGCAAAACTGAAAAGGAGGCAAAGAGTATACCCTATGTTCTCCTGCTAACTTTTTCTCCAAGACAATGGGGAAACCCAACAGCAAAGCTTATGTATAGCAGGTAGAATGGTAAGGTGTGGGAATTTGGAAATTCTGACCTGTTTTTCCTATCTTCCTATCATCCTCTTCCTCTAAGAACTGACAACAGACTGATCTTATCTATGTCTTTAAGAGAAAATATTTTGATTAGATGATGAAATTAATTTACATTAAGGAATAAGTGACCTATAGATAATTCTCCCAGAGGTGATACTTGTATTTTAAAAAAAGAAGCCAATTAAATCAAATTATGTACTAATAGGTGGAATTGTTTTTTTTTCTTGGTGGGAAGGGACCATTCACTAATTCCAAGACATGGGAGAGAGAGAGAGACAGAGACACACACAGACACACGATATTCAGAATATATATTTATATATGGTGCATAGCAAAGGAGATTGTAAGATTGATATCACTCAGGCAATGTGCTGAGCTGGGTAAATAAATATAAACATAAAAGACAGTCTCAACCCCAACAAGCTTATATCTTATCTAGGAAAGACAACATATAAAAAGGGCTGGGAAGCAGGGCTGGTGGAGGACTGAAAACAGGCGGAATGCTAGCCAGCTAAGGAAGAGTTGGAGAAGTTCAGAAAGTGAGGAATAAAGCATGACCTGGGCAACTCATCAAATGTTGATCTGGACCAGAGACTCACCAGTCTGAAGACAGGGTCATAGAGCATGGACATCTCTAGGATGAGAAGGCTGTTGGGGAAAAGTCTAGAGAGTAAGGAGTGGTGTCATGAATAAAGTAAACCTGGGAGGGGCACCTCATGAATGGGAGATGTGGGCCAGTGGCTCATCAACCAGAAGAGAGGGCCACAGGGCAGATTTCTAGCACTCCTTGCCTGATTGAGTCATATTCTATTATCCTACCTTATCCATAGTTCACCAGAATAGACTTGAAGAATCGAGCACAGTACTTTTAAGGGTTTATAAACCCTTATCCTACATGTTCCAATACTGTTGTTTATAATTTAATAAAGTAATATTCAAGTAACCAAATAACATATAATAACCATCAGAAACTCTGGTTACCTGAAGTACAAGTCTAATAAAAGTAATGATAAATATAACACTCTGCCAAAATTGTACTATGATGCCCATTGTGGCATCGAGCTATCCACAAGTCCTTAAACATCAATTCAACTCAACACAGTCAAACAATTAAGGAATTTTGAATCTGAGGTGGGTGACAGACTGCAGGGTTTTTTGTTTTTGGACCAGTCTAGCTCAGCTAAGAGAGGATTGTCACCAGGTCAACAGCAAGGTAATGATTTTTTGCCCTGTATAAGATCTCATGTAACCTGTATGCTCAGGTGTAGAATAGTTTTATTCTGTATTATTGGAAGGATTACTCAGACCAACACAATTGTGGTTCCTTAATTTTGAAGGAAAATTAATCCAGAAGAACAAAATTTCAAGGATATCAAGGGCGATCAATGAAAAAAAATGTGAAGAAAGGTGGCTTAGCAGTACCAGAACTGAAACTGTATTACAAAGGCATAATCATCAAAACAAACTGTACTGGCTAAGAAAGAGTGGTGGATCGGTGGGATAGATTAAGTACACAGTGCATGCTGGTAAATGATTATAGTAATCTAGTGTTTGATAAATGCAAAGATCCAAGCTTTTGGGACAAGAATTCATTATTTGACAGAAATTCCTGAGAAAACTGAAAAAGCAGTTTGGCAGAAATTAGGTATAAACCAACCTCTCACACCACGTACCAAGACAAGGTCAAAATGAACACATGATTTAGACATAAAGGGTAACATCATAAGCAAATTAGAGGAGCATGGAATATTTTACTTGTCAGATCTATGGATAAGGGTAGAATTTATGACAAAACATGAGACAAGGAATATTATGGGAAGTAAAATGAATAATTTTGATTACATAAAATTAAAAATATTTTGTACAAAATTCAACGCAACCAAGATTAGAAGGAAAGCAGAAAACCGGGGGGGGGGGAAATTTATGGATAATTTCTCTGATAAAGGCCTCCTTTCTCAAGTATATAGAGAGCTGAGTCAAATCCATAAAAATACAGTTCATTTCCCAATTGACAAATGGTCAAAGGAAGTGAACACACAGTTTTCCAAAGAAGAAATCAAAATTATCCATAGTTATATGAAAAAATGCCCTAAATCACTATTGATTAGAGAAATGCAAACTAAAACAACTCAAAGATATCACCTCACACCTATCAGGTTGATTAAAATGACAGAAAAGGAAAATGACAAATGTTGGAGATGTGGAAAAATTGGGACACTAACGCACTATTGATGGAGTTGTGAACTGATCTAACAATTCTGGAGTGCAATTTGAAACTATGCCCAAAGGGCTATAAAACTGTGCCTACCTTTTGATGCAGCAATACCACTGCTAGGGCTATATCCCAAAGACATCAAAGAAAATTAAAAGGATCTATATCTACAAAAATATTTACAGCAGCTTTTTTTGCGATAGCAAAGAATTAGAAATTGAGGGGATGCCCATCAATTGGGAGTGCCTTAACAAGATGTGGTATATGATTGTGATAGAATATTATTGTTCTATAAGAACCTGGAAAGATTCATATGAACCAATACAAAGTGAAGTGAGAAGAACCAGGGGAGCATTCTACAGTGTAACAGCAATATTATACAACTATCAGTTGCGAATGACTTATCTATTCTCAGTAATACAATGATCCAAGACATTCCAAAGAACTTACGATGAAAAATGCCATCCACCTCCAGAGAAAGAACTGATGGAATCTGAATGGAGATGGAAGCATACATCTTCTTTCTTTTTATTTTTTTTGTCTGTGTTTTCTTTTGCAACATGGCTAATTTGGAAATGTCTTTTGCATGACTGCATACAAATAGTCTATATTAAATTGCTTGCCTTCTCGGGAAAGAAGGAAAGGCAGGAGGGAGGGAGAGAATTTGGAACTCAAAATTTAAAAAAATTCCAAAAATAATTTTTACATGTAATTGGAAAAAATAAAATATAAAAAACAGATGGAATGTAAGGAATAAAGAGTATCAGGAAAATTAGTCTGGCATTTCTTTGTAAGATGTCTTCAATCAGAAAAAAAAAAACAAACCAACAAAAACTGGAGGTGAGGAGATATTGGGAAGCTATTACAGTAGTCTAGATAAGAGATAACAAAAACAGGACCTGGCATGACAGAAATAGAAATGGTTAGAAGACATTCTCAGAACCACAGAATCTCAGAATTGTAAAGCACCTTAAAAGCTATCTTCTACAACTGTTACATGAACGAGAATCTCCAATCTTCCTGACTAGGAATAATTCAACCTTTGCTTTAACGACCTTCCCTGTGGGGAAGCTGTGACCTCTGGAGCCAGCCCATCCTACTTTGGGATGGCTATAATTGTTAGGAGCTTTTCCTACATCTTTTCGTAATTTCTAAACATTGATCTTTGCCAAGCAAGACAAGTCTAATCTCCTTCCCTTTGAAAGTCCTTAAAATGGTAGAAGAAAACTCACATGGCCCTCTAAGTCTAATATTCTTCAGGCAAAAGTCCTCCCTCCCTTTCATTAATCCTTATATATCACGATCTTGTGGTCTTTCATCGACCTGATTGTCCTTCTCTGCACACTTTCCAGCTTATTAATGTCCTTAAAATATTCTTTCTAGAATGGAACAAATTGCCATAATCCTGAGTACTGCCTAATCCAGATTAAGATGTAATTGGGGAACATTTGCCAACTAAATAAAAATACCATAAGACATAGATAATGTTAATTTGTGGTTTTTAAGTTAATATGTGGCTTACAGGGATACCGACGCACATTCTTAATGGCTCCTATTTCTATGAGTTTGATTCCGCTGGTTTAGAAGAATCTATTAGGATTGCATAGCCACAAAAGCAACAATTTCCTGCTTTCCGAGTTTTCTGGTCATTGGGTAAAGTTTTGGTCTGCCAGATACCTCACTATGTAGAGACATTCATCATGATTCTACTGTAGTAAAATTATTATGGAAAAAATTTTGAAACTGGAAGTGCCTTTTGAAATCATCTGATATTCTTTCGTTTTGTATAATGGAAACAGAGGCCCAAAGAAATTAAATACCTTAATCCAGGTTATACAGTTTGCAGAACTGAGACTAGAATATAAGCTTGCTAATTCCTAGAACATTTTTATTTCATTTAAATAAATGCTGATTTTTTAAAAATAGTAACTGATGTTGATATAAAACCTTAAGATTTATAAAGTACTTTACATGTAGAATTTCATTTGAGTCTCACAACTCTAACAGGTAGACAATACAGGTATTACTGTCTCTATTTTGGACTCTATTTGAACCTCTATTAGGTTCAGGGAGGTTAGGCGAGATTCCCTAAGTCACACATAGCAAGTAAGTGGCAGAATTGGCCTCTCTTGGTTCCAAACCCAGTGCTCTTGACGCCACTGACATTGACAACATGTAAGCATGTATTAAATGCCTACTTTGTTCAAGGCAATGTGCTAGATGATATGGAAGCACTGAGAGAGCTAAAAGATGGATAATGATGATGATGATGATGACGATATGATGGTATTATAAGAAGCAGCATTAGAGTCATGTAATGGAAACGCCGTATCTTAGAATCAGGAGACCAAGCTTCAAGTCATTATATTGACAGAATAATTGCCTACAATCACTTGCTCATAGAGTTATCAAAAAAAACTGAAGAACAATGTTTTTTTTAACAGATTCTGCCACATCAAATACTCATAATAACCAAGCTACATAGGAAGGAAAGCTTTAAAAAGATAGAGGCCTAATGGGACACAACTAAATTATATGGGAATAGGATGAGACATAATTTATCCTTGTTGTTCTGTGCTATTTGTGTTGTACCCTGAGTGCAAATCTACGGCAGATGGGCTTATAGCCTAATACTTGTATTCATCTGCAAAAAGCAGTTACTTTATCAGCAGTATGGACAATAGCCCATAAAACATTAAATATATAGTAATCCTAACAGGATAGGAGCTTTCCTAAGATTATTTAAAAAAAAAGACATTTATTCAAATAAAATAACAACTGAAATGACAAGAAAATATTACTCCCCACACCCAATACTCATGGGTTACATTCTTCCTTATGCTACCCAAATCTGAAGGGTCATTGCAAGTCTTTAGTTAACATAATCCCTTAATAATTAAATGAATGACAAAAATCAGTATCAAAGCTTCAAATAATATTGAAGATGAGAGGGACACACTTAGATTGGAATTTATGATGGCATGAATTTGAATAACAGACAAATTCTGACAAAATGTAATTTTAAAAAGCTGGTACAGGGGCATGTAGGTAGTGTAGTGATTGGAGAACTGGCCTTGATGTCAAAAGGGCACCAGTTAAAATCTGGACTCAGACACTTACCAGCTGTGTGACCCTGGGAAAGTCAACCACAATTACCTCCAAAAATAAATAAAATAATTTTTTAAAAGGCTGGTATAGTATTTGCTATATTATTATGAACACACGTTCTACCATAATATTTTAGATACTATGCACAAAATGATAGAAACAAAACAAATAGTAGAAACTGTGCAACTTGGCACTGAGAGATTAAAAAGTTGAGCAACAACCAAACAGCAAACAAGAGTTGGCACCTATAATTCATCAGTTACAAAAACAAACGAAAAAACAAAAACAAAAACAAACCCTTCATTATTTTGTTCACCTTTAAATAGACCTCAAAACATTCAATGTGAATCAGACAGGTGGGTGGCACAGTGGCTAGACTACTGGACCTTGAGTCAGGAAGATCTAAGCTCAAGGGTAGCCCTAGACTCTTGTGACCCCAGATACGTCATGTAACCTCTGTCTACTTCAGTTTCGTCAACTGTAAAATATGATGAATTATGGCACGTACATCCCTGATTTGTTGTGAGGAAAAAATGACGTAATATTTGCAAAGTGCATAGTTCTAGGCATATGGTAAGTGCTTAATAAATGTCTGTTTCCTTTCTACAAAAGAATAATAGCCAAAAAGTGACATGTTCAAGGGCCATTTCTATCTGAACTCCATTGAGAAATATTAGAATAGATGAATTAAAACAATAATATCATATGGCTAGAATTATACATCAGAAGCTTGCTGTCCTACATGAACTAGCAGATGGCAAATCCCTATATTATAATTACAGACTCCAAAATATCTTTGAGAATTCAACAAATGAGCAGTACTAGAAATGAAGCATTCTCATAGACAGAATGATTGCCCACAACTGCTTGGACATAACATTGATCCACAAAAATTCAAGAGTTATTTTAAATAGATATAGATCTAATTTGAATATATTTAAGTATCCCATGTTCATAATCTCTGAGCTACAAAGAATGAAAAACTTTGAAAATATAGCAACAGCACTTTGAAATCAGAACTCTGTGGAGGAACATGATCCTCTTGTCTTCTACTGGAGTTGTTCCAAAGTTGATTTTGGTGAACTATAGAAGATGATTTTATATTTTAATATTTGCATTCAATTAAAAAATTCATTATCTATCTGAACATTTCTCTGAAGAATACTAGAAGTAATGAAATAATAATAGGAAAGTAACTTGCTTCAGGGAATGTTTGTATGTGAATTCCATTAAAATATTTAATAAGATTAAATAATCAATCAATTCATGAATAAGGATTTACTAAATATGACAGACATGCAAATAGGTGGCACAAGGAATGAAATAGGAATTTAATTGAATATGTAAATACATACAACAAAGATAAAATTTAATACAAATATACACAAAGTAGTTAGTTTAGAAGAAAAAGTATTAGCAATTAAAGGAATTAGAAAGCAACATATTTCAGGGTGGTACTTGAGCTGTGACTTATAGGAAATAGGATATTCCAAGGATGGGGTATGGCTAGTGCAAAGGCATGGAGATGAGAGATAGAATATTTTGGGTAAAGAACACAGAGATGACTAGTTTTACTGAATCATATAAGGAGGGGGAATAATATTCAGTGAGATTTGGAAGATGGATTGGGGTTAGGTTATATAGAGTTTTAAAAGCTAGATGTAGAAATGTATGTTTTCTCATGGAGGCAATGAAAAGTCATTGGAGTTGATTGGCTAAAAGAGTCAAATGATCTGATCTGCACTTAGGGAAAAATTACTTCATTAGCAATGTGTAGTGAAAGCTTGTATGAGAAAAGGAAAAGGACTACAGGAGAGATTACTCTGAAAGTAAACACAAAATTTGTGTGTTCGTCCTTCATTGCTGAAGAAGACCATGCCATCAGAGAAATAATGGCATGACTTGCACTTGACTTTGTTTTGAGTGAGGGAGGACTGTGTGGGTCACCAGCCTCACTTCTCCTCCAGAGCCATCTGAATCCAATGATCAGATATTCATCAGGATGACTGGAGATGACCCAGGATGAGGCAATTTGGGTTAAGTGACTTGCCCAAGGTCACACAGCTAGTGAGTGTCAAGTGTCTGAGGTGAGATTTGAACTCAGGTCCTCTTGACTCCTGTACCGGTGCTCTATCTACTGCACCACGAATGTATAAAGTAAGAGACAAGAAAGACTTGAGAATGTCCATAAGGTTTTAGGCCTAGGGGATTGTGGTAGCCTTAATAGTAATGGATAAGTTCAAAAGGTTGGGAGGGTTTGCCAACAAAAACGGAGTTGTTTGGATAAACTGAATTTGAGATGCATATGAGAAATCCTGTTTGAGATGCCCAAGAGGGAGTTGAAAATGTATGACTATCTCAACAGACAGATTGGAGCAGAATCTGTAGACACAGGAATCAAGTACTTAGAGATGATAATTTAACTCACAAGACCTGATGAATTCACTAAGTGAGATAGTATAGGATGAAAAGAGAAGGGGGGCCCAGAGCAGTGTTTTGAGGAATATCCATGAGAGGTATCCATGACATGGAGGAAGAGTCACAGCAATATCATGAAACTCTAGGAGAGAGATTGAGTGACAGTATGCAATGCTGCAGAGGTTTCCCCATCCCCCTTGGATTTTCTTATGAGATTAGGGAGTAGGGAGACTAAAGCATTGGAGTTTCCAGATGTCTGTGCATCAGGAAAAGAGGAATCCCTCTCTCTCGGGACACAGAGCTGACATTCCCGACACTTGTTTTCTAAGATGAATCTTGGCAAGTAGGTGTGGCTTCTGGAAGTTTTAGGTTCTTGTCCAGAGTTTATAAGCTTAGAAACAACTTGATTCAGGTTGAGCAAGTCAAGCAGAATTCTCATGACATATTTAGGAAGTGGTTTTGGGGCCACATCTCCTAGAACCAAGGAGATAAGAAGTTGGTAAAATAAGTAGATTTATTCAATATATACTTGCTACCAGGAACAGTTTCAGCAGGGGATTGGAACTTCAGGAGTCAGGAATTGATGTTCTCAATCAATCAATAAACATTTATTAAGCACTTACTGTATGCCACACACTGTGTTAAGTGCTGGGAATGCAAATTAATAACAATGGATAGTCCCTGCCCTCAAGGGCATTACAATCTAATGGAGGATGTCAGAGAAGTCCCAAAATATTGTAGCCATGTGATAAAAGATATGACATTCTGAGTTGAGTTCCCCCCTTAAATGGAGGTTTTGGAATTCATGGCTCCACCCTCCAATCAGAGGGACACAGGGAGCTGAACAGGTCAAGGCCTCGAGACTAAATGTGGCCCTGTAGGTCCTCAAGTGAAGTGCTTTGATTGAATCCAAACTTCAGAGAACAAAAAGGATTTGTTCAGTAAAATGTGGACTCAATCAAAAGGCTGCACCGGAAGATCTAGAGGGCAACATATGGTCTCAAGGTCACAGGTTCCCCACCTCTGGCCAAGTCTGATGGGATCTTACAGGATGTGGTTTGCCCAATAGTGTGCTTACTTGAGGACATGATGGAAAAATCAGAGAAGTCTCAAAGCAGTGCAGCCTGCTGAGCAATGAGGAGATAGTCTCCTCAGTAAAGACATGTGCCAATGGGAGCCAAGGACTTACACGGGGTTCAAAGTGTAGTTAAGATAGGCCTCTCTTTTCCCAGCCCTTAGTCAGAAGTTTAATGATGACTGATTGGGGCTTCATACTAAATCAGTCCCACTCAGGCAGGAGCACTTCTCCAGACAAAGGGTATCCATTGCTTGATGATGGGTGCCTGTAATTCAGTTCCTGATATACTAATTAGACAACCTTATCTGGAGCAACCTAAAATAATTGGGCAGAGAATAAGAGTGACTCTAGATCCTTGCAGAGCTTCAGTTACCAGACCCAGAGAAACCTGATCTTTGGATATAGAAAGAATTTGCCGATAAAACTGCTGAGTCAACTGCAGGATCGTCAAAAATGAGAGTGGTGCTGTAGGTGGGGAGATACTAAGCTCAGTTCTGAAGAGTTTATTGACAGAAATAGAGGAGTGGTGAGTAAGGAAGAAAAGCTTGTTTGGGAAATATATAATAAATTCTTTTCACTATTTGTGTTTGTGCATGCATACCTGCCTCTCTGAGGAGACTGTCAAAGATCCAAATAGAATCCACTCACATATACCCAATGAAGAATTAAAGGAAAGTTAAAAACAACAGACCTTATTAAACTCTTGGAAAATGAAATGAAACCAATTCAGAAGGATACTACTGTGAGTACACTTTGTGCCAATGGATTCATGTTGTTAAAGAGGAGGCTGAACATTCCTATTCCAAGGGGTTTGCCCTCAACAACTAAAAGTCAGTGCCAACCTGCCATGATTTACAAAGACTAGTGGCAGAGTAGCAGCTATAGATTGGAGAGCAAGTATTTCAGGCAGATGGATGAGGGCCAGTCAGGTCTACCCAGATTACCAAGACCACTCTGAATTGTATTCCAAAGAGCAAATGGGAAAGCATTTCAAAGCTTAGAGAATCAATGGGGTTGGGAAGAGGCTTAAATGGTATGTTATTACCTCATAAATTACATTCCATAAATGCAGTGACTCAAATGCTGCCTTTAGTTATGGGGACAAAGCCAACCCAAGTTAAGCAGGGGAGTTAAAGGTAGAGATGATGGATTCATTATTTTTAATCTTCAAAAGGTGCTTTTATAGCTAGTCATTGTACTTACCAAGTATATTTAGGTTTACCTGGGCTTTTAGAAAGATCCCTGATATTAATAGGAAATTTTTACTGCAATGATTCTGTTTTGCAGTGTGTTTTTTGGTGGGCAAAGGGGAATGGGGGGAAGGAAGAGAAGAATTCAGATAATGCAGAAGCGACCAACATGGATAGACTTTTATAAGTCCCACTCCATTTTCCATGTGATGTTTTCAATTCGGCTGTTAAACGTAAAACAAATGCAGTTAAGTAGAAACTGAAGCAATTAAGCAGATACTGCTCCTACAGCTGGGAAAGAGACCATTTCTAGTTTGCTGGGCCCTTTTCTCCACTTACCTTGAATTTCTGATTCCTTTCGATCAGAAAGTCTGTGTGATTTATTAGGTGGCAGCTCTGGTTTTATGCAGTCAGCGTGGCAGGAGCCAGCTCACTAAGGTAAGGTAAATGAAGGCTAGAATTTCCTTCTAACACAGAGCTTAAATCACAGAACTTCCTCCAGAGTGAGCAATTTAATTTAAGTTTGTCCTTTCCCTTGGACTGATCTCATTACTGAGATCCATCCCTAAGACACACACACGCACACACACACATATGTACATACAAATATGTGTATATACATATATGTACAAAATATATGAATAAATATACAGCTATATTGATGTGCGCATATGTATGTATACATGCATGCATATACACATATTAATACACATACATAAGATAAATTTAAAACTGCACTAAGATTGTTGGAACATTCTCTATACATATGTACACAGATTCATATACATTTGCAAATTATTTTTTTCAGAAAAAAATATTTACTTTTCAGTATAAACAAAGGTGGAAAAAATTAGAAAGGGTCTTGGAGTGTGGCTACAAAATTTTTGTTTCAAAACTGCACCAGACAGAATATTAAGAGTTGGGGGAAAAGCCAGGTCCAAAAGAAGAGACATAAGAATGACTCTCCTTCCTCATTCCATGTCCCTTCTTTGCAGTGGTGAGGGACAATAGGTATAGAATGGTGAATATTACACCAGTACCTCTCCCCTCCTTCTCTTTTAAAAAATATTTTGGTTATTTTTGTTGAACATTCCTTTCCCCCTTTTTTAATTCCTTCTTGTAAGAGTTGGTTCTTTGTGAGACTGAGGGGGAAGGATACATTGGAAAATGTTGGCAATATGTAAAAAAAAAACTAATAAAATTTTATTCAAAAAAGAGTTGGTTAAGTCATCAGCATAAAGTATAAAAATATAAAGTATATTTTAGAATCTAGTAAATGCAAATTGTTTTTAAAACAGCAATGACAACACACAAATAAATCACCCTGAAATCCATGTATGTAATTAGTCTCCTGGTCCTCTGAATTCTGAGCACAGGAACACCAGAATAGAAAGCTTGGAAAATGGGTTTTTTAAAAAGAATTATCCTCCTGGGAGTCTAGGTTTATTCCTGTTTTGTTCTATACCTGTGAATCTGGGAGGAGCTGCTATACCCAGGTCATGTCTGTATATGTGAGGCAGACACAGACAAGCCTGAAAGATTCATTTGTTCTAATTCACCACAACCCATTTACATGGTCCCATGGGTCATGGGGACCTAGAAATACTGGTCCTGCATTCTCCTAGGATCAATTTAATGAGCTACAATGAATTGTAACGATTGAATCTTTCAGGCAAGTTATTCCAGTTTGGGCACAGTTTAAATTGGGAAATCTTTGATGCTGTATAGGACATTTGGAAATTGGTCAAATTTTGGACAATGTTACAGTGAGATGGACATGGTTAGTCAAATGCTTGAGTTCTTTGATTCTGTGTTTTAGAGATGTGAATTTGGACTCTAGGTAGGAAGAAAGAATTATGATTTTTTTTTTTGTTAGAAGGAAATTTAGCAGGTCTGACCCAACCCCTTTTCATTCTCCAGCTAGAGGATCACCAGGAATTATCCAAAAATCTGTGGTCTACCTGAGCAGGTAGGTCTACTCTAGGGAAGCTCAAGGAATCCTGGGTGGTCTGGGACCCTACTTTTTGTTGGGGACATCTTTAAACAACCAGACTAGTTCTGGAATCATCCTGGACTTTCCAGGATGAGAAAAGATTACATGGGGCCTGGTCAGATCATCTGGAATCAGTTCAGATCAGGGTGATGCCTTATATCCACTGGGAACTAAATATTGGGAGGTATGGACATTATTTATTAGCCGGGCAGTTGTCTGAGGGCATTTGCACTAGGTTAAAAGAATCTTCCAACCTCATAGGCATTTTACTTTTTGGAACACTTTCCCCATTTCTTTTCTTCCAATAAGTTCTCCCCAAACTGTGGTATCTCAAAGTAGAATGTAGATATCCAGTGATACCACTTCTAAGGATGTATCCCAAAGAGGTCGCAAAAATAGGAAAAGGACTCGTGTACAAAAACATTTCTAACAACTCTTTTTGTGATGACCAAGAACTGGAAAATGAGAGGAGGCCCATCAATTGGGGAATCGCTAAACAAGTTATGGTTATATGAATGAATGTAATGGAATATTGTTGTGCTATAAGAAATGATGAACAGAAGGACTTCAGAAAAACCTGGAAAGACATTCATGAACTAATGCTGAGTGAGGTGAGCAGAACCAGGAGAACATTGTACACAGTAACAGCTATAATGTGTGATGACTGACTTTGATAGACTAGTTCTTCTCAGCAATGCAGGGACTTAAAACAATTCCAAAGGACTCATGATGGATGGAAAACGCCATTCACATCCAGAGAAAGAATTATGGAGTCTAAATAAAAGTGAAGCACACTATTTTCTTTTTTCTTTATCTTTCTCATGATTCCTCCCATTAGATTTTTATTCTTCTATACAACATGATTAATGTGAAAATATGTTTAATAGGATTATATATGTAACTCCTATATCAGATTGCATGCCACCTTGGGGATGGAGAAGGGAAGGGAGGGGGAGAAAATTTAAAACTTATGGAAGTGAATGTTGAAAACTAAAAATAAATAAATTAACTTTGAAAAAAGTAAAGAGTGGATCTGGGCCATTGCCAGTAGTTTTTCAAGTTGATTAGGGCAGATTTGTCCTTTTAAGGAAAAAATTATTTTGCTTCTACTCCACAGAATCCCAAGAATCAACAATACCTTTTTTTAAAATTAAAATTAACTTTTTACCTGTAAAAGAGAAGAGGTCTCAGTATGAATAATTCAGAAAGAAGTTGACATTTCTTTGCAGGCCGTTTAACAACTACTTATGCCAGGTGAGTAGTAAATATTGTAAATCCCATTCTTAATCATGATGGGCACCCATTGAGGGGTAGAGAAGTAGAGGCCGGGGGGATGGGGAGCAGAGCAGGGTGATGGATTTTAACGTATTGGTAAAATTCTTGGTGCTGGATTATGAAATTCTAACAGTTTCAAAGATGTAAGAAACTTCACATGCGGTTGTGCGGAACTGAGAGACAAAGTAGAAGATGTCCTATTTTGAGAGATGGAGAAACACAGGTGATTTTGTTCCTTGTGAACCTGTGAGTGATATGGCAGTAATTCAGCCTGGATTGATATCCTAATTTTTTGTCAGTGAGGACAAGCCTACAAAAGTGATTACCAGTACAAAAGAGGATGTTCTGTGCAGGGTCTAAATAGAAAAAGCAATTCCCTGTTAATAGCAAGTTTCTTGAAATGTTCCCATTCTCAGATGACACTATGCTAATTGCATACTCCAGTGACATTCATGGCCATTCAAATGAGATTATCCTAGCTATTTTCACTGAAGAAAACATAGTGGATAAAAGTGTATGTTGGACAGATTAAGACATGTAGCTGGATAAGGAAGTCCAATGAATATATTGCTAATATATACATATGTATATGTGCACACACATAAGCTTGTAAGTTGCACATTTATATAAATACATGCATATATGTATGCATACATATACACACCTATACACTGTAACGAGCTATACATATATACATACATATGTGTATAAATACACACACACACACACACACACAAAGGACAATGGGGTGGCACAGTAGATAGCATGCTGGGCTTGGAGTCAGGAAGACCTGAGTTCAAATCTAACCTCAGATACTTATTAATCATATAACCCTGGACAAATTGCTTAACCCTGTTTGCTTCAATTTCTTCCTCTGTAAAATGAGTTGGAACAGAAAATGGAAAGTCACTCCAGTATCTTTGCCAAAAAAAGAAATTCCCAAATGGGGTCATGAAGAGTCTCTAATACTATTGAAAACCAGTGCACAATAACAAATATATAGATTAGGCAGCTAAGTTGTTAAATGAATAGTGCCAAGGACTTGGAGCGCCGAGTTCAAATCCTACCTCAGAATCTTACTAGCTGTGTGACCAAAGGCAAGCCATTTTACCTCTGTCTGCCTCAGTTTCCTCATTTGTTATATGGGGATTAAAATGGCAACTACATCATAGGACTACTGCAAGGATCAAATGAGAAAACATAAAGTACTTTGCAAATCTTAAAATGCTTTATAAATGCTAGCTTTTATTGTTTTAGACACTGCAGATGAAAATGAGATGAACCCAGAAGTAAGGAAATTTGTCCAGATTTCATTTGGGAAATTGTGCAGTGACTTCAATGGTTTCAAGCTGCTGTCTTCCACAAAAGCCTATCTATTCAACATTTATCTTATTTGGATGATGACATCTGGCTAACCTTGTCTCATCTCTTCCCCAACTTGCTATATTTCAGGTCTAGTCACATGACTTGGCATAATGAAGCCACCTTCTAACAGGAACAGCGAGGACATGCTTAACTGTATACAATATTTTACTCTTTGCACAAAATTTAAGAAGACAATAAATAGAATACTTAATGAAAAATTAACTATATGGCCATGTTCCTACATATTTTTCTTAGATCTAGGTACCCCCTCAGATAGTATGTTCCCCCAAATCCAAGATTTCTAAGCAGTACCTCATGCAACCAGGTAAAGGAATAAGGAAGGTAGATCACAATTGCCAACTCAAGTCATCCAGCAAGGCCAGTCTCGAGGGGAAGACTCAGGAACTGTATACTTGGGCCTGGCTCTTTCTCATAGCATGGGGAAAGGACTTGAAATCCAGTATCTTTCTGCTTGATGTCCTGTCATTGGCAGATGTGTGATCCTGGGCAAGTCACTTATTGTTTGCCTCAGTTTCTTGTCTGTAAAATGGGTTAGGGAAGAAAATGGCAAACTACTTTAGTATCTTTACCAAAAAAACTCCAGATGGGGTTATGAAGAATTGGACACAACTGAAGCAACAGAACAAATATGTGCATACAAATAAATAAACAAACAAACAAATAAATAAATACATAAATATACATGTCTATATACTCACAATATATACATATATACACATGCATATAAATACACACATATATATACATACATGCATATGTGTGTGTATATACACACACAAACACACATATCATGTATATGAAATACCTATTAAGGCTGAATGCACATCCTTTTCCTTTTCCCCCCTCTACTTTATACCCACACAATTCACTGACAAAGCCTCACAGATCTAAGATAAATAATGGAGACCTGGGTGTCGATTGCAGCTCAGTAAAGGTTTCATCAAATCCTAGGTACTAAACCTATTGTACATGATGTCTCCAATAAAACTAACTTTCACTCTGATCCTTTGTGGACATTTTCAACTTGTATTCCTGTGGTTTGCATTTGTGAGGATAAGTGCTATTTAGCAAACGCTTTGTATTTATCACATTTTGTTAAAAAAAATTCATCCTCTGAGAATGTAATGGTTTATGCCCTAGCATAAGTGATTTAAAAGTCTTATTTTGAAGTTTGTAGCAATTTATATCTGTTTTAGAATTTACAAAGGGTTCTTCCTACAGTGATACTGAGGAAGGATTATTATGCCCATTTTATAGATGAGGGGACCAAGTATTTTATATGACTTGGATCACATAGGTTCCAATTGTGTGGGATGTGACTAGAGCTCAGTTTTCCTGATTCCGTCTAGCAGTCTACTACTATAGCTTATATTCATTAATATATAGATTCGATCTTCTCATTCCCTTCTCTCATATCCCCTTATGGTAGAAAGGTAACCCTGAATTCTCCAAGGTTATGCCAGCAGAACACATGCTCTGTCAGGTCCTACCAAGCTAGGATAGACTTTGAGTAACAGGTCCAGTAACACACAAGAGATATCTGTGGTTCAAGAATCAATCCAACGCATTTCAAGAAGATTTATCACTTAATGAAGACACCAAGTGAGGAATAATTTTAGCTACAGCAACTCTTGAAGATCATATATGAAGACATTCAGGAGTTGTGAGCTGCATTGGTGATGGGATTTCCAGTGCCAATAAAATTACAGGACTTTTGAAATGTATTCATTATTTCTATGATGCTGATTCTTATATCTGTGTGCAGGATACAGTGTTATAATTAATCTTTAGGGCATATTTATCTTACTGTCATAAATGGGGTCATTGACTCAGGAGATTTCTTCCTTAGGACAAAGAAGAAATTCTTGCCAAAGCTAAGACATACATAAGTCACATTTTATAATATTTAAGGTTTACAAAGGTAGTACAGTTATTACTATTCCTATTTTACAGAAGGGGAAGTTAAGGGTCAAGTAGATGAAATAACTTTGTCTATGGTCAAATAGGCAGGAAGAATTGTAAGTCCAACCAGGCCTCCTATCTTCAGGTCCATGCATTTTACCGTATGACATGCATTTTTTTTTTCCAGTATTGTATAAGGGCTTCCCAAGTCCTTTTTTCCTCATTTGATTCACAAAAGTCTTAATCTATGAATGCCATTAAGCAGGAGAGGCAATGTATTATAATGGAAAGAGTATGGACCAGCTTCAAGTAACCTGGGATGAAAGCCCAGCTTCACTACTTGCTTTTTGTGTGTGTCTTGCACAAACTATATCCTGTTTCTGGACATGTCCATACTGGTGAAGTGATGCCCTGACCCCTCTTTGGCTTCAAAAGTAACAGATCATGGGGTTATATATAGTTCTAGAGTTTGAATGAACCTCAGAGGTATCTGGTCTAATCTCCTAATGACCTTTCATTTCTACATCTGTGAAAGGAGGTGGCTGGATTGTTTAAGGTCCCTTCTTAAGGTTACTTACCTTTAAGATCCCTTCAGCTTTTATTCCTAGGATCAAAAAAATCATAGGTCTAGAGGTAAAAGGGGCCTAAAAGACCTTCCAACCCAAATTCTTTATTTTTTAAAAATTTTATTTATTTTATTCTGAACTTAAGAAATAAAACAAGCATTTCTATAACAGAATAAAAAAAGTGATTGTATATGAAACTGTAAATCTATGAAGTACAACTTGCTATTATTTTTAAATATATAATGAAGACACAAAAAATGCAGTATCATATTTTCACTTTGCTATCTCAATGTAATCCTTTGCTATGTTCCCAAAGTATCTTAAAGTCCATTATTTTCTATGCCTTTATTTGTTAAATGACTTTTATTTCCCATCTGCGTTGTCTCTTCTATAGGGGCACATGTTTACCAAGAGGTCTTGGAGATTTGCAGCGCTCAATAGATCTTAGATTGTAACAAATGAGAGACATTCATTGTTAATGAGCATTTAATTTTCAAGCAGAGGAAACCATGTAAGGATGGATAGTTCTTGATCCTATACAATGGAACTAATCATTCAAAATGTTATTTTTAGTCATTTTTACTAAGTGGGATAATAACCACACTCTACCAGACTTGAAGCATACTTCCTCAGGCTCTGTGAAGGCCAGAGGGAATAATGACAGGAACAAAGGAAGGGAGAGGGGTATCATATGCCTTACACCAACATATATATAATTTGAAGTTAAATTGAACTTTCATTTAATTAAATTTAGAAATCTCATTTTTCAAAAAGACTTTAACAACTTTCCTTCAGGGATGTACGGTCAGAACTATACAATATACAAAACATGTAAATGGCATGTACTTTTTGGCATCAAGTTAAAATTTTTTTATCATATTTTATGTAGCTTCTTTATATAACAGAATGTTTCTATTTCAATAAAATGTACTTGCTCCCTATTACCTACACAGGAGTAAGTCAGTTTCAGTCCGTCAATATCCCCTAACAAATTTGGATTTACTATCTGCTGGTCACTGTGTTAAGTAATGGGGATACAAAGAAAGGCAAAAACATAGTCTCCATCTTCCTGAAGCTCACACGGAAACAATATGCAACCAACTACATGTGTTTATTCTAGTCAATGTGAGTGGGAAGCATTTGGCATTAGAGGTTCTTTAGAACCTGTACGCAATCTACCATTCCAGCTTTTTTATGTGTTAATCCCTTTCACACGCTATAATCCAGCTAAACTGGAATTCTTGCTTTCCTCACATACAACACTCCATCTTTCATCTATGTGTCTTTGTCCCAGCTGTTCCCCTCCTTGAATACACTCCTACTTTACTTTCACCTCCTGGAATTTCTAGTTTCCTTCAAGACACTGCTACCTTCTGCACAAAGATTTTCTTGGTTTCCCCTTTCTTGTCAAGCACACCTTTAATTTGGCCTGCAAAGTGTCTTGTTTATACCTGTATAATGCTATATTGTTCCTCCCCTCCACCCCCAGTTTCTCCAGGGCAGAGACTTTCACTTTCATCTTTATATCTCTAGCGCCTACTATGGTGCCTGGCATATGGTGCCACGGGTGCTTAATTAATGCTCGTTGACTGATTGATTGGAGTGAGAGAAGTCCCTCTTTATTTCTCTCTATCAATCTCTCTCTTCCCTGCTTTCATCTGGCTCTGGCTGCCTCCTCCCTAGTTCTCACTCCACTTCATTTTATCCTCTGAATTTCCTGTTTGCCTTCACCACCTCTATATTGCCCAGTTCTTCTGTCACCAGACAACATTCAGAATCTTGTCTTGCCTCTCTTCTTTCTATTCTACTTTTCAGTTCCCTCTGCTCATGGTTTCTGTTTCTTATTTCCTTTCCACCTTCTGTTTGTCATCTACTACTACAAGCCATGACATAGAGTTGCAAAGATCTTAACATGGAAATTGCATAATCACAAATAAGAACAGCTATCAGAACCAAGAAAAATCACAAAGACTATCAAGCTTTTGTAGCTCCTTAAAAGTTCCTCAATGAGGAATAAAGTTAGACCTGTCGGTCTTTGTGATTTTCCAGTTAGTTACAGAAATGTATCAAGCTCTCTTTGAACACAGCCTTCTCTCCTTATAGTACTGCTTATTAAACATTCCTATTAATTAGCTTTATCCAACATGGTCAATATCTCCTAGGTACAGCATGGTACCTTGTACACAGTAGGTGCTTCATTTTTAAATGTTGGATTGAATGAAAACGTCGCCACAGAGTTATTTAAACTGAAATTTTAATGAACAAAAATTAAATGCATATGTGGGACATTATATTTTTTATTAATAAATTTATTTATTTAACTTTATACATTCATTTTTACAAAATTTTGGGTTACAAATTTTCTCCCCATTTGTCCCCTCCCCCCACCCTAATACACTGAGCATTCTAATTTTCCCTATCACCAATCTGCCCTCTCTTCTATCCTCCCTCCCTTCTCTTGTCCCCATCTTCTCTTTTGTCCTGTAGGGCCAGATGACTTTCTATTCCCCATTAACTGTATTTCTTATTTCCTAGTAGCAACAACAATACTCAACAGTTGTTCCTAAAACTTTGAGTTCCAACTTCTCCCCATCCCTCCCTCCCCACCCATTCCCTTTGGAAAGGCAGGCAATTCAATATAGGCCCTATCTGTGTAGTTTTGCAAATGACTTCGATAATAGTCGTGTTGTGTAAGACTAACTGTTGTTCCCTCCATCCTATCCTGCCCCCCCATTGTTTTTATTCTGTCTTTTGATCCTGTCCCTCCTTGAGGGTTGACTTCGAATTGTTACCTCCTCCCGTTGCCCTCCCTTCCATCACCCCCTCCACCCTGCTTGTCTCCTTTTCCCCCACTTTCCTGCATTGTAAGATAGGTTTTCATACCAAAATGAGTGTGCATTTTATTCCTTCCCTTAGTCAAATGTGATGAGAGTAAACTTCATGTTTTTCTCTCAGCTCCCCTCTTTTTCCCTCCACTAAAAAGTCTCCTGCCTGCCTCTTCTATGACAGATAATTTGCCCCATTCCATTTCTCCTTCTTTCCTCCCAATACATTTCTCTCTCACCATTTACCTTCATTTTTTAAAGATATGATCCCATCCTATTCAATTCACTCTGTGCTCTCTGCCTCTGTGTGTGTGTGCATGTGTGTATGTGTGTGTTTGTGCATGTGTGTGTGTGTGTGTGTGTGTAATCCCACCAACTACCAAGATACTGAAAAGTTTCATGAGTTACACATATTGTCTTTCCATGTAGGAATGTAAACAGTTCAACTTTAGTAAATCCCTTATGACTTCTGTTTGCTGTTTACTTTTTCATGCTTCTTCTCATTCTTGTGTTTGAAAGTCAAATTTTCTTTTCAGCTCTGGTCTTTTCATCAAGAATGCTTGAAAGTCCTCTAATTCATTGAAAGACCATTTTTTCCCCTGAAGTATTATACTCAGTTTTGCTGGGTAAGTGATTCTTGGTTTGAGTCCTAGTTCCTTTGACTTCTGGAATATCTTATTCTCTGCCCTTTGATCCCTTAATGTAGAAGCTGCTAGGTCTTGTGTTATCCTGATTGTATTTCCACAATACTGGAATTGTTTCTTTCTAGCTGCTTGCAATATTTTCTCCTTGATCTGGGAGTTCTGAAATTTGGCCACAATGTTCCTAGGAGTTTCTCTTTTTGGATCTCTTTCAGGTGGTGATCAATGAATTCCTTCAATACTTATTTTGCCCTCTGGTTCTAGAATCTCAGGGCAGTTTTCCTTGATAATTTCATGAAAGATGATGTCTAGACTCTTTTTTTGATCATGGCTTTCAGGTAGTCCCATAATTTTTAAATTGTCTCTCCTGGATCTATTTTCCAGGTCAGTTGTTTTTCCCATGAGATATTTCACATTCTCTTCCATTTTTTCATTCTTTTGGTTTTGTTTTGTGGTTTCTTGGTTTCTCATAAAGTCATTAGCCTCCATCTGTTCCATTCTAATTTTGAAAGAACTATGTTCTTTAGTGAGCTTTTGAACCTCCTTTTCCATTTGGCTAATTCTGCTTTTGAAAGCATTCTTCTCCTCATTGGCTTTTTGAAGCTCTTTTGCCAATTGAGTGTGCCTATTTTTCAAGGTGTTATTTTCTTCAGCATTTTTTTGGGTCTCCTTTAGCAAGGTGTTGACCTACTTTTCATGCTTTTCTTGCATCTCTCTCATTTCTCTTCCTAGTTTTTCCTCCACCTGTCTAACTTGCTTTTCAAAATCCTTTTTGAGCTCTTCCATGGCCTGAGCCCATTGAATATCTATTTTGGATGTTTGGGATACAGAAGCCTTGACTTCTATGTCTTTCCCTGATGGTAAGCATTGCTCTTCCTCATCAGAAAGGAAGGGAGGTGATATCTGTTCACCAAGAAAGTAACCGTCTGTGGTCTTATTTCTTTCCCTTTTCTGGGCATTTTCCCAGCCAGTTACTTGACTTCTGAGATTCCTCTCCACACCCACCTTGCCTCCAGATCCTCCCAGCTAGTGCTTGGGGTCTGAGATTCAAATGCTGCTTCCCAGCCTCAGGGCTTTCAGTGGGGGCAGGGCTGCTATTCAGTGTAAGATTAAGTTCAGGTGCTCAGGTGGGGGCAGGGCTACTATTCAATGTGAGATTAAGTTCAGCTTCTCAGGTTGGGCCAGGGCCACCACACAGGGCTCAGTTCCCTCAGGGGGTTTATGTGGAGATCTTCAACAATGGATCTGAGCCCCTGTCTGCTTTGGGAGCCCCTGTCAGCTGCTGCCTCTGCTGCTGCCTCCCGAGGGGGCCTGAATTACAGAGACACCCGTTCCCCTCTCAGTCAGTCAAACAGGCTCTCTCACTGATCTCTTGCGCCTGTGGGTGGAGGGAACTGCATGATTGCTGGAGATTCCATTCCTGAAGCCTGCTTGGATCTGCTCCTCTCAGTGCCACGTAGCCAAGGCAGGGATGGGCTCTGCTCCCGGTTCTGTGTGACGGACTTTTGGTGTTGCTTTGTCTGGTCTCTCTGGAACAGAAATCTTCTCCACTCTGTTGTTGTGTGGCTTCTGCTGCTCCAGAATTTGTTGGGAGTTCTTCTTGACAGGTATTTTATAGGCTGTGGGTTCAGAGCTAGCGTATGTGTGTCTTTCTACTCCGCCATCTTGTGTCCTCCCCCCGACATTATCTTTAGACTGTTGTTCTTTAGTCGTGTCTGATTCTTCATGATCCAATTTCGGGTTTTCTTGGCAAAAATACTGGAGTAGTTTGCCATTTCTTTCTCCAGGTTCATTTTACAGATGAGAAAGTAAAGGCAAAGTGATTTGTCTAAGGTCACACATCTAGTGAGTGCCTGAGGCCTGATCTGAACTCAGGTCTTTCTGATGCCAGGTCAAGCACTCTATCCACTGATAGGCACCTAGGTGTTTCCCTTTTTAGAATAAACCCCAGAAAATAATTCCATTTTGAGATTATAAATTAGCCCCTTAACCAACCTTTACCAAGTCACTGATTCAAGTTCAAACCTCACCACTCATGTAAACCCTTTGGATTTTCTCATCATGCCCCCGGAACCTCATTAACCTGCAAAATCATCAACCTTTGCACTCATACCTCTGATTGGATGGCAAAGAACTCCTCAAACCTCCATTTAAAGAGAATTTAAATGATCACATTGAAATTTTACAATCAGGTCTCCATTTGAATTGTCTCCAGCACACTCCTATCTCTTCCCCTCTGGAGCAATAGTTCTTATATATAATTGTTATAATTCTTAATTTTTTGTTAGGGCAGAAGGTGGGATTAAAATGATCTTATGCCTCACCATTTCCTTGTTATTTATTTTCCTATTACGCTTCTGAAATGTTTTACTATTTTGATTTGTGGTTCCTACATGATTTGTGAGCAGGTCTGCAATGGATGGAAGCTAGAGCCACATTTTTCTTCGGCACTGAAACCAAGTTATACAAGTATGCAGAATTCAGCAGAAAATCCATCACAAGTAAAAATGTGCATAGCAATTTTTTCTTGGGTGATGCAGAATCTTTTTATTTTTTTGTTAAATTTTTATGCCAATGAGAATTCATCATCTCTATAAAGTCACCATTTAAATGGAAATAAGAATCACCTCCTTCAGTAAGCTTCTTGAACGTGAGTTTGTCAATCAGTAAACATACATTAAGTATATCATAATATCTAGAGTTCTGTGCTGTGTCTTGTGGCAGATACAGACAAAGTATAAGATGTATTTTTTTTGCTCTCAGGGAACCTACAATCTAATTGTGTAACACAGAATTAACATACATGAAGCAAACAAATTATAAATAATCCCAATTAGGAGTAAAAATTCCCACCTTCTGTAGGAAGCCTTTTCCAATCTCCCATTGACGCTTCTTTTTGTTGAATATCTCCATTTTATGCTTTATATAACTTCTTTGTATATGGTTGTTTGCATATTGTGTCCTCCATTAGAAAGTGAACTCCTTGAGATCAAGGATTGCCTTTTACCTTTCTTTGAATCTCCTTTGCTAGAACTGTGCCTGGCACAGGGGGATGCTTATTAAATGCTTACTGACTGGTTGACAAACCTCTAAGGTTAGGAATGCAGATGTTAATTATCTCTACTTTAAAGATGGGAGAAACAGGTTCAGATATGCCCAAGATCACAGAGCTAGTAAGTGGCAGAAGTTGTCCAGGAACACAGGTTTCCTGGCTACAAGCCTAGTGATCCTTATCCTACACCAAACTGCCTCCAGTAGGACAGGAACATGGAACATGGACATCAATAGCGCTGACAAGGAATCTCTCTGTTGGACTGAGACGTTAAAAAAGAAAGGACCCGTAAAATATCATCAAACGAGCACGGATGAGTGGTACAAAATCATAAGTTCAATGGCAGGACTACAAAAAAGAAAAAATATATAAACAAATAAGGGGGTCAATCCACCAAGAAAGATAAGGGAGAGGGACACAGAAATGCCTCCCTGTTGCCTCTAGGATGACACAGATTGCTCAACTTAGTGTTTAAAGTCCTTCACATTTGGCTTGTAACTTCCCTTTTTTTAGACATAATTCACATCATTCTCCTTCATGCATTCTGTAAGCAGTTAATTTCAAATGAGCCTTTCTATTAATATTAAATGACTTGCAGCACAATGTACATAATACATAAACAAAGAAATGCACAGCATGTATAAATGTCCATCAGATTTAAAAAAATATAAACTCCCTTGGGTATTCCAACTCTAGCTTCTCCTATTTTTTCTGTCTCTTTTCACTCTATCAATGTATTCCTCTTTGTCACTGTTCATTAAGTCCCTTTTTGTTTCTTTGTTTTGCAAATTAAACCTCTCTCCTTCCTAATTTACTGAATCATATTACTGTCTAATGGTATGGGAGAGAAACCAAAGAGTTCAAGATATGAAATACTAGAAGGCCATATGGTACAATAGGAGGAAGATGACTGACTGCTTTGGGCTCAAATCTCAGCTCTATTACTTTGTGACTGTGTAACTTGAGCAATTTCTTCAGGACTCAGTTTCTTCATCTATACAATGAAAGGATTGGACTAAATGATCTCTAAGGTCTTTTTCAGCTCTGATCACAAGTTTGTCAATCTCTGATGCTTGCCACTTGCTGAATTATCTATGGTTTCTCATCCTAGGTTCTCTGGTATTTTCAAATGCATCTGGTTTCCATATGCCCTAGAACAAACAACAACAGTTATATAGTAGTTAATAGCTGCCTTTTCTTCTTCTTCTTCATTTTTTTTAAATTTTTTTTTTTTGCTGCGGAGTGACTCATGTCAAAAAAAAAACTATCTGAGAGGATGTGAGTCACTCACTCTATGCTCTGATGGAGTTTACACTAAGAATTGGTACAATTATCTCTCTCCCTGACATGACAAGAGCCTCAAGGATTGTGGGCTCTATTAAATGATCTTGTGGAATCAAAGGGAAAAGTGATATAGAGGGTGTGTGTGTGTATGTGTGTGTGTTTGTGTGTGTGTGTGTGTGCGTGAGAGAGAGAGAGAGAGAGAGAGAGAGAGAGAGAGAGAGAGAGAGAGAGAGAGAGAGAGAGAGAGAGAAAGAGAGAGTGAGAGAGAGAGCAAGCCTGTAAATTGTAGTGGGCACAGCTGTTCCAACCAAATTATAGGCATCGCACATTTACATTGTAAGTTGAAATGAGAGAAATCACATGATACTTTTAGTGGGTTATGGGCCAGGCATGTCAATGATGGAATTCTGGCACAAAATACCTCCAAATAAAGATTTTTTTGGGGGGAAAAGTAAGAACAACTTGTTTCAGAATATTTTTCTGTTTGATAGAAGTTTTATCAAAGATCTAGAGCTGGAACAACTTTAGATGCCATCTAGTTCAACCTCTTTATTTTGCAGAGGAGGAAACTGAGGCAAACAGGGTTAAGTGAATTGCCCAGAATCACACAGTTAGTAAGTGTTTAAGGCCAGATTTGAACTTAGGCAGATGAGTGCTCCTGACTCCAGTCCCAACTCTCTAATCACTGAACCACCTAGCCGCCAGAGGATTCTGAAGCCCAGAAATTGAAATGATTTGACTCAGGCCATGTAGGTAGTGAGTACAGAGCTGGAAACTGAATCCAGGGGTAAAGCTGAGGCTTACAGAGCAACTGTGTGAATGGTTGTGAAAACCAACTGTTGATGGGAATTTTCAGTCACTGATTCGGTCTAGGGTCTCTGCCAATTATTTTATGGTTAAGGTGGCCTATAACATCATTCTGATCAAAGTAAAGCATGGGATTATAGCTATGGTAGGGATGGCATATAGAAACTCTATGTCCCCAAGATCCAAAAATAGCAAAATCTATCCTCTCTATATTAGCTTATCTATAACTAATTTCCAAAAAGTTCATATTGTCTTTGCAATAGGACAGAAGAAAAGTAAGAAAGGAAGAAAGGAAGGAAGGAAGAAAAAAGAAAGGAAGAAAAGAGTGAGAGAAAGAAAAAGAAAGAATCCTTTCTGAGTATTATGCCTGTCAAATAGTGCCAGAAAGAGATGGTTGCATTTAAAATTTTTCAGAAGTCAAACCAAGAAGAAAATCTTAGAAAAGATAAACATTATGTCATGTTTCTGAAACCTCCTGATTATTCTAAAAGCAAACCATCTGCCTCTGATGATGGAACTCAGTGGATTAGGCCTTGAGGAATGTTGCTCTTTGTATAAATTTTGAAACACTAGACTTGTCCACAGTATTCCAACTCTATAGCAAATCTGTTACCAAGAGGTAATTTTAGAAGTGCTAGAGCTCTTGGCTCCCTCAAACAAGAATTCTAATTTAGAAAAGGGGTATTTTAAACACAAAATAGGAAGGTTGACACAAAACCTTGTATATTGCAAGTAAAATGCAATGAAAAAGAAGAAAGAGCATAAAGATGCAAAGGGAGGAAGATGAATTTGATATCGATTTCTTTATGGAAAGGAAAGTTCCAAGTTCAATTCATCTTACTAGAAGAGGAATATTATGACAACAAAGAAAATAGAACTTCAGATTATTATCCAAATTAATTCTCATAAAGTGATCCTAATTTGAATAATGCTTCTCACTTTTCCCAAGTCTTTTTTCAAATGTTAACAGGCACTACTGCTAGCCCAGGCTTAGAATCTCCCAAAGGTGTTTGTGAAAATCAGTTCAGATATTAACAGTCTCTGCAAGCAAGAAATTCCTCGAGAAGGAAAAAAAAAACCAAACAGAAAAGAAACAAAACAAATAAAATTGAGAGAATAAATAAGAGATTGGAGAAATCAACAGTATTTCTACCCTGTTGTTTCATGCTTAGGACTTAGGATAAGCTTTCCATTGACCCTGAAGAAGATCCTTATGTGCATTGACTCTTCTGATTAGGATGTGAAGTTCTTGAGAGAAAGAACTGTCTCTCTTGTCCTGTCCGAGCCCTCAGTGCTTGACGTTTTATTAAAACTTTTCATTCATTCGTTCATACAAGGAATGAGCATGGATAAAATTAAGAAAGGTGCCAAGTGAGGAATATTTGCAGATTTAATACAAATATAAGAGTTAGTATGGTATGATGGATAGCAAGCCTGAAGAAGACTGAAGAAAACATGCAGGCTGTGGGATCCTGGGCAAGTCATTTAACCCCTAAGAGGTCCAGTAATACTCTAAGATTATAAGTTGAGGAACAGCTGATAGCTTTCATTGGTAGAGGAACTGTTCTTACATGGATAAAAATCACAGGTCCAGATCCCTCAAAAATATAAAGTAAGAGAATTTCCTTAGAACATTAAGAAAAACAATAATGAGTGGACTCTGTTGAAAGTATAAAAAGAGAAAAAACTGTATGGTTGATGGCCACTCCCCTTGAGGAAATAATTAAACCAGAAGAGAAAAATAAGGCATACTGAACCCCAAAATCTGTACCCCATGAGTGATTTCCTTTGTCCCAAGCTACAGTAAGTACCTTACTGCTCTGATGATCCTCACTGAGAGACCAGGCAATTCCCTCAACTGGAAGGCCATGTGGGTCTCCCAAGCAACTTTTATCAGTAGAGTGTAGGAACCTGTTCAGTATCAGCTGGCATAGAACAACATTCCACCCTGTTTTTAAAAGTTGTGAGCCGATAGATATCTATGGCCCATGAGAAACAGAAGACCGTGCAAGTGAAGAGAACTGTGTGTTGCAATCAAACAAAACTTGTGATAAAATCAACCTGACATATCAATGGCATGCCTAATAATAAATTGTAGTAATGTTGACAGTCTTTCTTGGTACTCTGTTTAATTTCAACACCCACACTCAATGAAAATAGAGCTCTTCTTCCCTGACTCTATCTCCTTGGAAAGAAGAGTTAAAAGGTCCCATAATGCACATCACATAGCAAAAAGGGTCTGGAGAACAAAGCTGCACTCCCCTCACGGTTTTTCAGTGGTCATCCATTTAACTTTAACCGTGAAAGAAGAAATAAATCTGTGAGCAAGGTGTTTTTTAAGAACACCCCCTTTCACAACCACATTTCCAAAGATTAGCAGCAGTCTGCCATGAAACAACCTTTGTAAACATAGTCCCATGATAGCCATTATTACGTCCTATTTGGTTCATAAGATCATTTGTCTCTGATTCATCCATTTTATAGATGAGGAAACAGAAACCTAGAAAACCTCATCCAGGATCACATAGTTGGTAGGGTCAAAACTGGAGTACAACTTGGGTTTCCTAACTCTGGGACAAATGTGCTTTCTTCCACACCTTTGTTCCTTTCCCTTTATTTTTTGCTTCGTCTGTATGAAACAATAGATTACAAGATCATAGATTTAAAAATATTACATGTCATGTAGTCCAACCCCCTCATTACGAGGATGAAGAAACTGATAATGGTAACTGTTTAACAATCAGCACTCTGGTGAATCTGCATTATTAATATTGTCTCCATTACTTTTAAAAGTCTAGACAATCAGTGAAATGATGATGTTATAGCATTTGGTGGTTTCTGAGGTGTAAATGCTCTCATTAAAAATTTACCAATCTAGTAATATGGAAATATACATGATTTCACATGTGTGATCAATATCACATTGATTTCCTTCTCAAGGGGAAGGGTGGAGAGAGATAATTCGAAACTCAAAATTTTTAAAAATGAGTGTTAAATTGTTTTACATTTTAATTGGAAAATATTTAATGAAATAAATAACAACACATCTAAAAAAAAGAGAAAGAAAAAATTTACCAGTCTGCTCTCATGACTCAGCAGGTACAATCTGGCTAAAGCAAACCCCTGAAACAGAGGTTCAGAGGAATGAATTTGCCAAAGATCACAGAGGTAGTAAATGGCAATCAGGAGAAATCTTTTGATGCTAACTCACAATTATTTTCATGGCAACATGCTGCCACAGTCAGGTTCATTGTCTTCTCAATAATAATAATAATAATAAATATATACATATGTATATATATATATACATATATAAAGCACATGGTAATTGTAAAGCCTCATAAAAATATAAGTTATGATGTGGTTGATGATAATTTTTCTTTTTCACATTCTCTTCCAGGTGGAAGATCAGAAAAAGAAATAAATCATTTAAATGGAGATTACTGGGGGACAAACTCAGGTTTCCTACACTGCCTGTCATCTATTCTTTCTCATATGTATTGTTTCACCAACACCTGAAAGCAACTGGAAACTAGTAGGCACTTAATAAATGCTGCAGGATTGGTTGATTGACACATTGGTCCTGAATCACCAATCAGGACATGCAGAAACAATTGTAAAAGCAAACCATATTAAAAATAATTTCAGAACGGTACTAGGTATTTTGTGACCCAAACTAACAAAGGGATTTTGTGAACCAAACCACCATAGGTTTGGTTAATATTATATTATAAATATACAGGATTGATTGATACATTGATCCTGAATCACAAATCAGGATATGCAGAAGCAATTGCAAAAGCATAACATATTAAAATAATTTCAGAAGGGTTTTAGGTACTTTATGACCCAAACCAGCAACACTGTGCAAAACACCAGAGACTAGAACAAAAAACAGCCATCATAAACGTCAGGGAAAAGTGTCTGTCTCTGTAATATGGAACTGAGCAGAATTGCTCAGGTGTGTTATGGAATATTTTCCCTTTTTTCTGAAGTATTTGGTCTCTGCCTCTTCCAGGACCAGAACACTAGACTTACTGGCTCAGGGAGCTCTTCTAGGATAAGAGATTTCATGTTCCTCAGGGATAATCACAAGTGTGGCATTTCATTTCAATAATCAAGGCACACTATATTCTATAAAAAGAAAAGACGCTAATTTCTGTTGCTTATAATTTACTTCTTAAAGACACCACACTTAATAGCTTTACTTTTATTGAACCACTCCTCCCCTAAGACAAGAAAACCATCGTCTCAAGTTTCCAACCACTCACTTTCTTTCCAATGGGTGCCAGACAGATGTGTAATGTCAATATGTGCAGGATCTCTGCTTTTATCAATTTTATCAAAATTTATCAATGTATAATCTGTGATATTCCTAACTTAGTAGATAAATATTAGAATTTATATATTACTCCTCCCCCTCCCCCGGGTGTAAAAGGTCTGAGTAACTCAAGCCAGATTACATACCTAGTTACAGAAGCGGATTTGAATCCAGGTCTTTCGGACTCCAAATCCATCACCCTTTCCGCCCTGGCATGCTGCCTTTATGAACATAAACGTCATCAATGGATTTTTTTCTCTTACTTTTAGTTTACATTTTAATAAAAGCTGAAGAAGGAGCCTAAACTTACTAGTGGTGCGTTGATGGATGAAAGTCACTGATGCCAGATATTCTGAAGAAGTCTATTTAGAAATCAATGAAGAGCTAGCTCGGTACGCACCCGACCCGTCTGGTCGGGTCGCCCTAGGGGAGTTTGGGGGCGGCTGCTGACAGTCAGGCCATTGGGGTGAGCGGGTGAGCAGTTAAGGCAGCAGGGAGAGCCCAGTGCCCTGAAGCCTCGAGGACCTGCCCGTCCTCAAAAATATGCAAATGACGAATATAGCTCGTTATTTCCTGACGGGTCGATATACATAGACAAGAATGTGTTGTTCCACGTGGTCGTGGAAGGAGATCGCAGCGAAGGATCCTTAAGAGAGATGTCAAAAAGGGAAAGCTCCACTATATTGCCAAAGTCCTTCTCCCCCATCTCCCGAACCCCCAGCCCCCCCCCCCCCCCCCCCCCCCCCCCCGGCCCCTACCCGCCAAAGGGCTGATCTGGAGCTGCAGGGCTATCCCTGACACTGGGGAAGATCCAGGGCATAAGACCTGCCTACCTGATCTGATGTGGACGAGATTGGGAGCTAGATATGGCAGAGAAGAGAAGCCATCCAAGTGAAGGTTCTGGGCATCTTAGCTATGATAGATGGAGAAACCGACTGAAAGGTCATTGCAATCAACACGGATGATCCCGATGCTGCTAGCTATCACGGTGTTCCTGATGTCAGAAAGCTGAAACCTGGTTATCTAAGAACCACTGTTGGAATGGTTTAGATACTACAAGGTCCCAGAAAATGACTTTGCTTTCAATGCAGAATTTGAAGATAAGGATTTTGCCACTGACATCATTGACAGCGCTCATGATCACAGGATGGTGTTTGTGGAGAAGAAAACAGACGGAGGAGACACTGACTGTATGAATACAGCCTGTAGCAGACAATTCCATCAAGTGAAGCATGAAATCAGCCAAAGTGATTGTAGATACCCTGCCGCCACCTTGTGAATCTACCTGTGTCATTCGCACATACATGGATAAGTGGTTTTATTACTAGAGCCACTAATTCCGCTTCAGAAAGACCAGCCAGCATGGCTGCATTTCCTTGATCGGGAAATTCTAGATTCCAAAGTCACAGCTTTGTGATGGACAGCTTTTAAGAGGAAGCTTTATTGAAGTCAAACTCCACGTTAACATATTGTGTCAATCCACAATGTTCTGTCCTCCCAAGAGCTGTTTCTCCCTATCCCTGGCCTGCATAACAACCTAGTGCATCCCTGTCCCTGGGACCAGGCTGGTGATAATTGGAAAGCCATTTGTGGAGAGTTAGATGCAGAAACAAGCATGTTTTGGGTATTTACCATAGGTTAAGAAATAAAATTATCCCCCCCCCAAAAAAATCAATGAAGAGTCTGCCTTATCAAAGAAAATTTCTTGATTCACTGTATCTAGTCCAAGAAATATGGTTCTTCTAATAAGCACAGTCCAAAATGGACTTTTAATAAGCACCAACTAGACTGACTCAGCCTCGTTTGGTCTCATCCAAGGTTCTTCGAAGAGCTGGTCTGTACAAAGATCCTGGAAAATCTTCGGAAATGATAGTTTCCCAGTCAAATAAAAGGGTCACAAATCATAGATTTAGACATGGAAGGGACTTTGGAGATCATCTTGCCCAACCCCTTCTTTTTTACAGATGAGGAATTGAGTCTCAGATAAGTAAAGTGACTTGCCTTTGGTCACAAATGGTGAATAGCAGTTAGGATTGGTACATAGTCCTCAAACTCCAAACCTATCATTTCCCCACTGTATCATGCTATCAGTAAGGAAGCTTTTTTGGTGGAGAGGAGGTGACCGAGAAAAGAATCAGTGCCAAGACTATCCTTTTAACAAACAGCACTATCTCATAACCATCAATAACAATTCAAAACTTTGTGTTGTAGGGAGCACTAGATTTAGAGATAGAGAAGTTGGTCTGAATTCTGACTGCTATATATTAGTTGTGCAGCCCTGTTGACCTTTTTTTCAACTTCTTGTGCAACTCTTTCCTAATTTGTAAAATAAGATCAGGCAAATAAAACCACCAACACCTCCTGACCACCATCTTTCCCTTAGACAGGATGGAGGATGGAGACAGCCCAGGACCCTGAGGCCAAGAGCTTTTAGAATAGCAATGCTTCCAGCTCAATGCTCCTACCTATCATCCTAGAAAGCAACTCCTATGGAGATGCAAGCTTGCAACTACCTCTTCAAATTCTCCAACCATATCTGCTGAAGACTCAGAGAAGAAAGTTCTTGCCACCAAAATCCTTGTCATTGTAAAACTGTTCAACAACAGAAATCAATATGATTTTTGTCAGTGGAAATGTCACTAAAGAGGAAACATTACCATTTGCTTTGCTACTGCTTCCTAAGAAACACAGAGCCTTTCCATGGGACTTGTAGCTGAAGTCTTCATTATGTGTTTTCTCTCTGTCTGGTCTTTGAGAGCAAAGACTGTCTTATTTTTTTCTATTTATATCCCTAGTGCTTAGCAGAGTTTGCAGATAGTAAGCGATTACTAAATGCTTTCTTCCTTCTTTCCTTCCTTCTCTTCTGACTTTAGATATTATGAATTATTAAGATGGATCTATAATAGCTCCCTTTGTCAGTGGGGAAATTGAGTCAGGAAAATCCCACCTCAGCCCATGCTGAACAGCCACTCTCCCACCCTTCCCATGACATCACCTATGCAGTTCATACCAGCATCTCACAGGCTTACTGGCATCATGGATTGGAGGCTCAGACTGCCGTTCTTGCTATCCATATCTGGAGTTAGGACTCAGAAGAACAGTCACTTAACAGTCCCATAGCATCTAAAAACAGCAAATTCCAATAACCAGGTTTCAAATATGTTTATAATTTCACTTTGACTAAAGAACATCTTTTGAGGCAAGTCTTAAATGGCTTAACATGCTTTTCTATACATGTTCTAGTTCCTGATTAAATAGCAATCATAAAATCAAATTTACCATTAAACTTTAACTTTTCCATCAATGCCAAATTTTACCCGAGGTTACCTTCCTCTAGGAATTTAGACTAAAATTCTTTTCCCCAAACTAAAGATGTCATTGGTTTATTCTCAGTAATTAATTCAGTCAATTGTTTTAATACTAACTGCTTTTATCTCACTTTGTAATATTTCCAATTTTTCTCCCCATCACTCCCCTCCCTGCACCTCCTAATACTTTGCATTCTGATTACTCCTTCCCTCAATGTACCCTCCCTTCTATCACACCTCCCCCTTCCCTCATCCCCATCTTCTCTCTTTTCTTGTAGGGTAAGATAAATTTATACATTTTATGTATAAATTTTATACAATTTTATGATTTTATGCAATAAACATTCTCAATATTCATTGCTAATTCTTTGAATTCTGACTTCTCTCCCTCTGCTGCTTCCTCCCCAACCCCACTGAGAAGGCAAGCAATTAAAATCAGACTAAATATGTGTCATTTTACAAAAGACTTCCATAATAATCATGTTGTGTAATACTAACTCTATTGCCCTCTATCCTACTCTATCCCCCCTTACTTTTTACCCCTCAATTGACCTTGTCCTTTCTCAAAAGTGTTTATTTCCAGTAATTCCCTTTTCCCATTTGCCCTCCCTTCTATCATTCCCCTCACCCCACTTGTCAGCTCCTCCCCTACTTTCCTATGGTGTAAAATAAATTTTCATATAAAATTTAGTGAGCATGTTATTCTCTCCTTCAGTCATATATGGAGAGAGTAGATTCACTTTTCCCCTCTCCCCTCCTCCCTTTTCTCCTCCATTGAACAAGATTTTTCTTATCTCTTTTATGAGTTATAGCCTGCCCAATTCCATTTCTCCCATTCTCTTCCCGGTGTTTTCCTCTCTCACCCCTTAATTTTTATTTTATTTTATATTTTGTGTGGATATCATCTCTTCTGATTCAACACACCCTGTACTTTGTCTATATATATGTGTGTGCGTATGTACAATCTCTCCATCTACCCAAATACTGAGAAAAGTTTCAAGAATTATAAATATTTTCTTTCCATGTAGTAATGTAAACATTTCAGCTTTAGAAAGCCTTTTTTGATTTTTCTTTCCTGTTTACCTTTTCATGCTTCTCTTGATTCTTGCATTGGAAAGTTAAATTTTCTATAGAGTTCTGGTCTTTTCTTCAGTATGAATGATTGAAAGTCCTCTATATCATTGAATGACCATTTATTCCCTTGAATTATTATACTCAGATTTGCTGGGTAGGTGATTCTTTGTTTCAATCTCAATTCCTTTGACCTCTGGAATATCTCATTCCAAGCCCTTCAATCCCTTAATGTTAAAGCTGCCAGATCCTGTATTATCCTGATTGTATTTCTACAATACTCAAATTGTTTCTTTCTAGCTGCTTTCAGTATTTTCTCCTTGATCTGGGAACTCTGAAATTTGACCATAATATTCCTAGGAGTTTCTCTGTTTTGGTCTCTTTCAGGAGGTGATCAGTGGATTCTTTCAATACTTATTTTGCCCTCTTGTTCTAGAATATCAGGCCAGTTTTCCTTGATAATTTCATGAAAGATAATGTCTAGACTCTTTTTTTGATCATGGCTTTCAGGTAGTCCTATAATTTTAAAATTATTTCTCCTGGATCTATTTTCCAGGTCGGTTGTTTTCCCAATGAAATATTTCACAGTATCTTCTATTTTTTCAAACTTTTGGTTTTGTTTGCTAACTTCTTGGTTTATTTCATAGTCATTCATTTCCCTGAACTCAATTCTCTCTTTCAGTGAATTATTTCAGTGAGCTTTTGTTCAGTGAACTTTTGAACCTTCTCCTCCATTTGGCTAATTCTGCTTTTTAAAGCCTCCTTCTCCTCATTGACTTTTTGGACCTCTTTTTCCAATTGAGTTAACCCTCTTTTTAAAGCTCTTATTTTCCTCAGCATTTTTTGGTTCTCCTTTAGTAAGCTGCTAACTCATTTTTCAAGCTATTCTATTGCCTGAGCTCAATTTAAGTTCCCTTTGGAGGCCCTGGAGGCAGGGGCCTTGACTTCCTCTGATGGTATACCTTGTTCTTCCTCATCTGAAAGGATGGGGGGGAGATACCTGTTCCCCAAGAAAGTAACCTTTTATGGTCTTATTTGTTTCCCCCCTTTTTTGGGCTTTTTCCCAGCCAGTTACTTGATTTCTGAATTTCCTCTCCACAACCACCTCTCCTCCAGTTCTGACAAGCCAGTATCAGGGGCTGAGATTCAGGTGAGCTACTCCAATTCCTCAGGGGCTTTAGGCAGGGGCAGGGCCACTATTCAGTGTGAGATTAAGATCAGCTGCTCAGGTGGGGACAGGGCCCCCACACAGGGCTCAGTTCCCTCAGGGGCTTTATGCTGAGTCCTTTAGCAATGGATGGTGGCTACTGCCTGCTTTGGGAGCCCCCATCTGCTGCTGCCTTCACTGCTGCCACCTGAACAGGCCTGAGTTATGGGAACACCTTGCTCCCTTCTCAACCAACCGAAAAAACCCTCCCACTGACCTTTAGTACCTGTGGGTTGAGGGATCTGTGCTGCTGCTGGAGATTCTGTTCCTGAAGCCTGCTCAGTTCTGCTCCTCCTGGTGCCATGTGACAAAGGCTGGGCTGGTGTCTGCTCCATGTCAGGTGTGACAGACCTTTCCCATTGGTCTTTCAGGTCACTCTGGGCTACAAATCTCCTCCATTCTGTTGTTTTGTGGCTTCTGCTGCTCTAGAATTTGTTGAGAGTTCTTCTTTACAGGTATTTTATGAGCTACGTGGTAAGAGCTAGTGTATGTTCATCTTTCTACTCTGCCATCTTGGCTCAGCCCCTCTTCTTCTTGCATTTAAAGCTTAAGATAGCCAATGCCTTCTTTTTGTCCCTCAACCATGGATGGTACTCCATATTTCAAGTCTGTATCCCTCATGCCTGAAATGCTCTGCCTACACATCTCTAACTTCTGGTTTTCCTTGTTCCCTTCAAGACTCAGCTTAAATTCCACCTTCTGCAAGAAGCCTTTCCCTGGATCTGAAATCAGGATCTGAGGGCTGGCCCTGGAGTCAAGAAGACCAGAATTCACATCTAGCCTTATACCTTTACTAGTTGTGTGATTCTGGACTAATCACTTAACATCTGTCTGACTCAGTTTCCTCCCATATAAAATGGGGATTATAATAGTACCTATATCCCAGGGTCATCATGAGGAGATATGAGAAAATATTTATAATGAGCTTTTGAACACTTAAAGCACTACATAAAATGCTAGTTTACTATGACTACAGTATTTTTGCTATTACTATATTTTACTGAATTACTATGTTACTACTATTACTACTGCACATACACACAACATGTATATACATAATTATTTGTGTGGTGTCTATTCCATTACAATGTGAGTTTTGTGAGGGCTATAATGTTAAAGGTGTAATGTTAAGGAAATTTGAAGATCTTCCCTGCCCCTTAATAGGCCCATGTGATCTGCATTGAGCTTTGAGCACAACTTCAGTCACATGAAGCCCATGGTGGGAGGAGTTTGCTGAGTGGTTAGAGCAGGAATGTGGTGCAGAAAGAGTGAGGTGGAGCTGAGAGAGCAGGCAGAACAGAGCGCAGCAACTAGCATGAGTGAGAGAGGGAGTGATTTTTCCTAAAGGAGCTTGTTTGTGACGGGGTCTGACAGAGGAAAGGCTTGGGGATGGTGGTCTTCTCTCTACTGGTAATGTGTACAAACTTCCTTGTTACCATGGTGGAACTGACTTTCTGGTATGTGAATAAATATTTTGGTTTCATCATAGCCACAGAGGCTGTATGAGTATCACGTTGGTGCTACACAGGGGCTTTGTTTTTGCCATTCTTAGTACCTCCAGTGTGTGGCTTAGTGTTTGGTATTTAGTAAACATTCTTATTGATGAAGCTTCATTGATGAGCATTTCAGGTTTAAAGGTAAAATGTCATCATTGAGCTTTTGTGTGATATACTGAAGAGGTATACCAGATATTTTTCACATCCCCTGAGAAAGTAAGGATGCACTATATCACATGAAGCAATTAGAGAAAAAAATGAGAGTATATGATCAAACCCCAAATTTTGCACTTAAGGTACAGCACATTACAATAATAATTATAAGATATCATAAGGAGAAGTTGATGTGGGCAGATATAGTCAAGAAAGACTTCATGGAGAGGGAATTATGGATATGTAACATGCATATTTGAGAAGAATGGGGGAATACATTTTAATTATAGGGAACATGTTATTGTACTTTATGAACAAAGATCTGGAAATAGGAATGAAAATATACTCAGGTGGCAATGAGATTGGTCTTAGTAAAGCAGATAATCCATGGCATAAAGCAACAGGAGGTTTTAGTAGGACCAGATTGTAGAGGGCTTTTATTGATACTCAATTAGATCTGTGATCTAATTGATTCAGGAGATCCCTCCAATGATGCAGGTCACAATCCATCCATGACTTCTCATTTCCTTGCAGTTCTTATCCATGGTCTCCCCAAAATTCAACAGAGAGTCCATCCAACATGCTAGAGTCCTTCTTATCTTTCCCCCAATATAACAAGGGTACCAATGGAGCTCTCTAGCCTTCCTCTTGGCTTCTCATTCTTGCCAGATGGCCAACCATCCTTTCAATCTGTCTTACACTTTTTAATGACATCCCTTATCACTGTTCTTTGGATTGAGCTTACTCACTTTGCTATGTCCCTTTCCATTGCCCTCTGTGTCTTCCCTTCTCATTTTTAACTCTTCAGAGGCAGTAGAGTTCTAGATTTCCCTGACATATAGCAACATGAGTAAAATACATATATTGAACAGATGGGTCTTTACTGTTATGGAAAGCTTAGATTTAGTAAAAATGATTTGTAATTTCATGAAAGCTAACTAGCATGCTCTTCTCCTTTTCAATTATGGGCTTGATTCATTGTTCACATGTACTTTTGGTCATGTACGTGTAAATATACACATGCATATATGTAAATATAGGTACACACTGTTGGATAAACTCTATGAGGTATCCGTTCTGATGAATGTTGAAATTTGGGCAATAGAGCTTCATCTTGTTGTTCTTCCCTTTGTGGATGGACAAGTGAGGTTCGTTTGAATGATTCATTGGTAGGATGAAGAATTTTGTCTTTATTTCATTGTTTATTGTCTTTATTTCATTGGGGAGCCATTAAAAATTGTTTGAGGAGGGGAATAATGTGATAGTGATGAATTTTTTCCTCTTTGAACATCAGTCTGCCAATTTTCCATTAAAGTTTTATTCCAAGGTCACATTCTTATCCAGCGGTAACCTTGGGCCCCAAAAACTGAGCATAAACCCTAACTAATTCCACTAAATAGGAAAAGTTTTGAGTATGAGTCTAACAGCCAACTACACATCTAGCATCCCAGAAGCAAGCTTGCTGAGTTCAGAGAGTGGGATCACAGTAATAATAACTGTCATTTTCATAATGTCTTAAAATTTACCAAGTGTTTCACAGACATTATCTCATCTAATCCTTTTAAGAGATGTACTACAGAAACTATTTTACCCATTTAGATATTAGGAAAGTATGGTTCAGAATTTAAGTGACTTGTTCATAGTCACTTAGTGAGTAAGTATCAGAGGTAGTTTCAAACCTAGGTCTCTCTTGGTTAGAAATCTTTCATTCTTTGCGTTATAACATTGACATGATAGCCAAAAAAATACATTGTAATCTCATTTTGTATAAATAAGGCAGGGTGTTCAGAACAAATATGGTAATAGTTCTACTGTATTCTGCCCCAATCAGATCACATCTAGAACATTGTGTTCACCTCTGTGATCTACACTTTAGAAAATATGTGAATAAACCTGGGGAAATTTCAGAGAAGGGAGAGGAGGTAAAAAAGCTTTGAGATTAGACATTTGAGGACTGACTGTGACCGTATCTTCAATGCCTTCCTTCCCATTTTGATCCTATTGTTTTACCTTCTGCAGTGGAGTCTTAAGCCCATAAGAGATCTGTGACTCTTTTGTATGGGGCATTACTCTTATGTCTCTTTCTCCAATGGACTTTATGTTGCAAGGTCCAAGTTCTCTCCTAGAGGTTTTGCCACCCTCATTCAATCATTTGTCCGAGGTATATTTTGTGGTACTTGCAATAAGTGGTAGAATTCTTAATTATGGCTCTGAAAATACCTGATCTAACCATTTTCTCAATAGGAGTCTCTCACTAGTAGTCACCTGGATTTATGGAAATAGGGAGATGACCATATATGAAAATAAATTGTACATTTAGCCATTTCTAATTATTAAGAACTTTTTTCCTATAATGCTAAAAATCTGTAGTTTGATTTTGTCAGATGTCTTACTAAAATTTTACTAAACAATATCAATGTGAAGGTTCTTGACTTTTTTTTGTCATGAATCCCTTTGGTAATCTAGTAAAATTTATGAATCCTTTCTCTCTGAATAATGCTTTAAATGTGTAAAATAAAAAAAAAACAGAATTATGAAGACCAATTAAATTTAAATTGAGTTAGAAGAATATTTTTAAAAATTAGTTTCTATCATCCAGGTTAAGAACTGCTGATCTATATTCCCCTCCCCTCATTGTTCTTATTATTACTGATGATCACGATAGCTAGAATTAACATAGAACTTTAGGATTTGCAAAGCACTTTACATATGCTATCATTTGATTTAGGTGCTATTATTTTCCTCATTTTATAGATGAGAAAACTAAGGCAGACTGAGTCAAGGTGACTGTCTCAGAAACACACAACTAATAAATGTTTGAGGCCACATTTGAAGAAAGGTCTTCCTGCCTCCAGGTCTTGAACTATATCCACTATCCTCTCCAGAAGCCATTCACTCATTCAGTATCTTTTCTTATCTAGTGCTATTGTACCTTGAGCATTCTTTGCCGTCTTTAAAAAAATCATTAACAGTTTTTGGGCAATCATATGCTCTAGTTCTTTTTGTACCAAAGGACACAATTTATCTTAGCTTGATTAAATTGATTAAATTTGAGGGTAGCTAGATGTTCCCTTAGTATCTATCTTGAGTGTCAACTCCCTTATTAGTCATTTTTTTGTTCTTTTCTTTCTATCCTCAAACTATGCTCATTGGCTGAAAAAACAAAAGGGTTGAGTACTTCTGCCATCTTTCTGTTACGTATTAACAACATTTTGTACAATGTGTACCTGAACAACATCTCCACCAAATAACTACCCAATCTCTCCTTGAACAATTATAGATATGAGCAACTCATAATCTTCTGAGGTAACCTATTCCATTTTTGATTAGTTCTATTTTTTATGTAATTTCTTGTCACATAGCGTCTATCTAGTTCTGTCTTCTGGCACTGACCAGAAGAATTCTAATCCTTATTCTCTATGATAGCTATGATTTCTCACCTTATTTCTCTCTTCTTCAGGCTTAAACATCATCAGTCCCTTCAATTAGTCCTTAAATGACATAGTTTCCATTCCATTATCAACCTTGTATTTTTAAAAGTTATTCTAAAAAATTATTTTTAACTTATGGAATAAAACAAACATTTTTAAAGCACATTAAACTGCAAATCTATTATGTACAACTTGCTACTTCTTTTAAATATATAATAAAGTTATCATGCAAATTTCCCCTTCCCTTTTTTCTCCCTTACAAAAATATGTGTGTATATATGTATGTATATGTAAACATATATGCATTTTACATGTTACATATTTTACATGTATATTACTTATATATTTTACACACACATATATAATAATCATTCTATATATGCTTTTATCAGTTCTGTGTCTGAATTCAGATAGCAAACTGATAAATGGAAGTATGTATAGAAGCGATCCATTGGACCTTCGATAGCTTCTCAATGCCATTCCTAAAATGTGAAGCACATGAGTACATGCTTTATATGATCTCCCTAAGGTAAAATAAAATGAAATTATTACCTTACTCATAATGCAATAATTCAACTTCTATTAAGATAATTTAAGTATACATTAGAATTTCTTGGCTGCAGTGTCACTCAACTCATTTTGAGCTTGAAATCCACTAAAATTCTGACTTTTTTTCTCATGCCTTATATGCTTGCTATGCCTCCCCCACTTTTTGCTTAAGCAATTAATTTTTAAAATTTGCATAGAATTCTACATTTGTCTTTTTAAAAACTTCTCATTAAATTAATACTCTGTTGCAAGGTAGTTGATGTTTCTCCAGATTCTAATTCCATGACTCCACCCACGTATAAGATCTCCTCATTTTTGTATCATTCAAAAATGCCATCTTCCAAGTCACTGAAATTATTTTTTGAGGAGACTAGAAATAAGAAAAGATTACTGAGTTGCTTTACTCGAGACCACGCTTCATATAACATTGATTAGGGATAGATCAATCATTGTTTTATTTTTATTCTTATCTTTTATTCTTAATCTATTCTTATTTGTTGGTCTTTGGTTCTGGCCATTCAGCTATTCTGAATGGAGTATATTCATCTCATGTTTGAGTGGACTTCTTTTCCACTATGGACTATAATTCCATCTCATGTCACATTTTCTCCTCCAAACTCATGTTGTAAGAAACTTTGTCAAATATCTTTCTAAAACCCAGGTATACTATGTTGTAACACAAAGCACCCCAACATACACAGGAGGGCCTGTTATTACAAGTTCTTAGATCTGTATTTCTAAAAGGAAATGCATTTTTCAAGGGGCCAATAATCACTTTAATCAAGCACATGTGTTACTCACTTAGTTCGGGGGAAAAGTCAGCACTCTGAACTTCAGAGAAAATATAGAGAAATCAAGATCCACAGACTGGGCTTCCAACTGTCTGACATAAGCAATACAATCATATTATGTGTATGCATTATTACTATGATACTCCCTGATCTCTTAATCTTGTAAATCTGTCAATAAATAAAATGAGTTTCTGCTTATACAAACTCTTCTTGAAAAATCCATGCAAGCTGTTACTCATCATCACTTTCTTTTCCAAAGAAGTCCTTTTTATTGTCCTTATCTTTCAGTGCCAGCTTGAACTTGTTCTGGGCTTCAGGATTCTTTTTATTTTTTATTTTTTTTAATATAAATTTATTTATTTAACTTTGTACATTCCTTTTCACAAAATTTTGGGTTCCAAATTTTCTCCCCATTTATCCCCTCCCCCCACCCCAATACACCGAGCATTCTAATTTTCCCTATCTCCAATCTGCCCTCTCTTCTATCCTCCCTCCCTTCTCTTGTCCCCATCTTCTCTTTTGTCCTGTAGGGCCAGATGACTTTCTATTCCCCATTAACTGTATTTCTTATTTCCTAGTAGCAACAATAATACTAAACAGTTGTTCCTAAAACTTTGAGTTCCAAACTCTCCCCATCCCTCCCTCCCCACCCATTCCCTTTGGGAAGGCAGGCAATTCAATATAGACCATATCTGTGTAGTTTTGCAAATGACTTCCATAATAGTCGTGTTGTGTAAGACTAACTATATTTCCCTCCATCCTATCCTGCCCCCCATTGTTTCTATTCTCTCTTTTGATCCTGTTCCTCCCCGAGTGTTGACTTCAAATTGCTCCCTCCTCCCATTGCCCTCCCTTGCATCGTCCCCCCACCCTGCTTATCTCCTTCTCCCCCACTTTCCTGTATTGTAAGATAGGCTTTCATACCAAAATGAGGATGCATTTTATTCTTTCCTTTAGTTGAATGTGATGAGAGTAAACTTCATGTTTTTTTCCTCAGCTCTCCTCTTTTTCCCTCCACTAAAAAGTCTCCTGCTTGCCTTTTGAATGAGAGATAATTTACCCCATTCCATTTCATCCTCTCTCCTCATAGTTCACTCTCACTGTTTACCTTAATTTCTTTTAAGATATGATCCCATCCTTTTCAATTCACTCTATGCTCTCTGTCTCTGTGTGTGCGTGCATGTGTGTATGTGTGTGCATGCACGCATGTACATGTGTATGTGTGTGTGTGGTCCCACCAACTACCCAGATACTGAAAAGTTTTAAGAGTTACAAATATTGTCTTTCCATGTAGGAATGTAAACAGTTCACCTTTGGTAAGTCCCTTATGACTTCTCTTTGCTGTTTACTTTTTCATGTTTCTTCTCATTCTTGTGTTTGAAAGTCAAATTTTCTTTTCAGCTCTGGTCTTTTCATCAAGAATGCTTGAAAGTCCTCTGTTTCATTGAAAGACCATATTTTCCCCTGAAGTATTATACTCAGTTTTGCTGGGTAGGTGATTCTTGGTTTGAGTCCTAGTTCCTTTGACTTCTGGAATATCATATTCCATGGCCTTTGATCCCTTATTGTAGAAGCTGCTAGATCTTGTGCTACCCTGATTGTATTTCCAAAATATTTGAATTGTTTCTTTCTAGCTGCTTGCCATATTTTCTCCTTGACCTGGGAATTCTGGAATTTGGCCACAATGTTCCTAGGAGTTTCTCTTTTTGGATCTCTTTCAGGCGGTGATTGATGGATTCCTTCAATACTTATTTTGCCCTCTGGTTCTAGAATCTCAGGTCAGTTTTCCTTGATAATTTCATGAAAGATGATGTCTAGGCTCTCTTTTTGATCATGGCTTTCAGGTAGTCCCATAATTTTTAAATTGTTTCTCCTGGATCTATTTTCCAGGTCAGTTGTTTTTCCAATGAGATATTTCACATTTTCTTCCATTTTTTCATTCTTTTGGTTTTGTTTGATGATTTCTTCATTTCTCATAAAGTCATTAGCCTCCATCTGTTCCATTTTAATTTTGAGAGAACTATTTTCTTCAGTGAGCTTTTGAACTTCTTTTTCCATTTGGCTAATTCTGCTTTTGAAAGCATTTTTCTCCTCATTGGCTTTTTGAAGCTCTTTTGCCAATTGAGTGTGCCTATTTTTCAAGGTGTTATTTTCTTCAGCATTTTTTTGGGTCTCCTTTAACAAGGTATTGACCCATTTTTCATGCTTTTCTTGCATCTCTCTCATTTCTCTTCCCAGTTTTTCCTCCACCTGTCTAACTTGATTTTCAAAATCCTTTTTGAGCTCTTCCATGGCCTGAGCCCACCGGACATCCACCTCGGATGTCTGGGATACAGAGGCCCTGACCTCCACATCTTTCCCTGATGGCAAACATTATTCCTCCCCATCAGAAATGAAAGGAGGAAACATCTGTTCCCCAAGAAAGTAGTCTTCTATGGTCTTACTTTTCTTCCTTTTTCTGGGCATTTTCCCAGCCAGTTACTTGACTTCTGAGATTCCTGTCCACCCCCACCTAGATCTGCCCAGCTAGTGCTTGAGGTCTGAGATTCAAATGCTGCTCCCCAGCCTCGAGACTTACAGGGGTGGACGGGGCTGCTATTCAATGTGAGCTTAAGTTCTGGTGCTCAGGTGGGGGCAGGGCCCCCTCCCAGGCTCAGTCCCCTCAGGGGCTTTATGCAGAGACCTTCAGTAATGGCCCTGAGCTCCTGTCTGCTCTGGGAGCTCCTGGCCACAGCTGCCTCTGCCGCTGACTCCCGAGGGGGCCCGAGTCATGGAGACACCCTGCTCCCCTCTCAGCCAGCCCAGAAGTCTCCCTTACTGACCTGTAGTGCCTGTGGGTGGAGGAACCTTTGCGGCCACCGGAGATTCCATCCCTGAAGCCTGCTCAGATCTGCTCCTCTTGGGGCTGCACTGTCTGCTGCGCAAAGGACCTTTGGGTTTTTCAGGGTCTCTGGAATGGAAATCTCCTCCACTGCATTGCTGCATGGCTTGCACTGCTCCAGAACATGTTGGGAGATCTTTTTTTTTACAGGTAATCTATGGGCTGTGAATTTGGAGCTAGCATATGTGAGTCTTTCTACTCCGCCATCTTGGCTCCACCCCCCCCTGGGCTTCAGGTTCTTGAAAAGGAGTTGTGTATGACAAATTTTACAGTGTGTCACTAACATACTTCACCCTTCAAAACAAAAACAATAAAAAAAATTCATTCAAGGAATTAAAGAATTATAGAAATTATATAGGCAGCTATGTAACTAAATAATTTAATGAAAAAGCACTTAATAAGCACTTACTATACACTGAACATTGATACACACACAAAATAGCTCCTGCCCCCAAGGAGCTTACATTTTAAAAGGGGAAACTATATACAGAGGAGAGTAGTGGCTAAGGAGGTACAGGTGTACTGGGAAGGTGAGCAGGGATACAAGTGTAAACTGGTATACCCCATCCAGAATCAGTAGCATACTTGATTTGCTCAAGACACATGGCATTGTGGTGGTTGGTTAGGAGACTATGAAGGAAGTTGTTGGAGAAAAGGAAATGGAGTGAAGCATGGCTGAGACATTCTTAATATAGTCAGTATTCCAAGAGAGGCAGGCAACAACAAGGAGGGAAGGTTCTCATGATGGAAATTCCTGCAGGATATGGTCTCTAGTTTGGGCCAGAGGCAGTTGGGAGGAGACCATAGACAACGTGGCAGGAGATATCTAGCCAGTAAGAATCCTTATTAATAAATACCACCACTTGTGACCATCCAAGTAAAATCACATCTCTAAGTATAATCTCTGAACTGACATGACTGCTGTCAGGATCCAAGACTACTCTCTCTTTTTACTATTAGGAGATACCCTGTTTTCCAGAACTAAGGAGCCCTGACTTTGGCATAACAACAATCCTTTGCACTGTCCCTCTGGATGAACTCTGCCTTAACTAAATCACAGAAGTGATGGTCCCTGAGCTTGAGCAAGCACAAACAGACCTGGACCTGAAACCCTACTATGAATGAACATTTTGTCACTAGACAACTTTTCTTCACTGTTGCCTTTGTGCCTCACCACTGTTGCTACCCTTGGTTCTTTATCTAGCCACAATATATGTTAAGGTTTAACTCCATTTGCCTCCTACTGGAGGTGGCCCCAATGCATGTGTCTAATTTCCTTCCCCCAATAGAATAAAGAAAGTTTTTTTGCTTATAACCTGTGTGAGCTGTTTGGTATTTTTGGAGTTAATGGTGGATGTAAAACCTCTATGATTCTTTGGTCTTTTATAGTCAGAGTTGATACTTTCTATGAGTAAATATGGTTTGGTTCTAGACATAACCAGTAACATAGGTGACACAGTCAACTACGCCATCCAAACTGAATAAATATTTTGGGGAGGAAGATGAAGAGGTGAAGGTGAATTAAATAGTCTAACCATCACCAGAATGGCAAGCATAGTTTGTATGGCCTTCTTCTCATGTAACCAACCTTCCTTTAAAGAATGACATGTACTTGGAGATTACTTGTTCAATTAATATTCATTCATTCATTCAATATTCCAGTATATCTTCCTACCACCACCATCACCACCCTGTAAGGGATCCCAAAATGTTTGTTACTCAAGCATGTTAGGATAAGCAAGTTAGGTAACATCTGACAATTGAGAGGCTGTTTGGAAATGATGTGAAAATAGAAAGAACTCCACTTAACTAAAAGCATGCAAGTAGATCAGTTGAGAAAAGGGAATCTGGCCTGTGGTAGTTAAGTAAAGGGCCATGGAAGAAATTAAATTCACCAACTGAGGCTTACTGGGATTAAGTCAATGGTTTGGCATTATGCTTACAAGGTCAAAGTCTAAGAACACCTATTTGTAGCACTTTGGACTTCCTTAATGGCAGAAATGTTGGACCTGAGGAAAAAGGTAAAAAGGAAACCTCAAGAGTAAAGATGGGAAATTAAAAAGACCTGTTATAACTACAGATTAAAATTTTGTGTTGCTTTTAAAATTCAAAGAAAGGAATGTGGAGGTAGAATGCATCTTGTACATCTGAACTGTGTTTATGCAAGGGAATTATTTTTATAAATGAACACAGAGAATAAAAGCCACTAGAAAGTTTACAGAATTGCTGATATACAAAGATATATCCAACCTTTCCCAAAATCCCCTGATGAACAAAGCAAGGCTGTTTGTGCTGTTTAGCTAAAAAATCTCACTAGGCATGATTCCAGTCATGTGAAATGGATTTTTGGAGTTTTTTAATTTTTTTGTCACCCTGTGAGAGGTTTGACCATTTCAGCAGAATTTGTAACATATCTGTAGAGAAAAACATAGGAATCTTAGTAGTTTCCTGGTGAATCAGATAAATACATAAATGCAGATATAGTAATTTAGGCCAAGAATATAAGGGAAAAAATTCACTTTGCTTCTATTCTGAGAACTATTTTCTCACCCTGTTAAAATTGGCTAAATTGCTTACTACTTGGGTTCTGGTTTTACTTGCCCCAGACATAAAACCAAGAGCACAGGTATCTATTTAGGAAATTGAATACTTGACATTCTGGCCTTTCCCAGGTGTTTGTAGGCTACTTAGGATTCATACATGTGTAAGATATCTATAAATACATATCTATATATATCCATATATATCTATCTATATATAGATAGATATGTGTGTGTGTGTGTGTGTGTGTGTGTGTGTATCTGTGTACAAACTTTGTATCTCTTCAGACATTTTGCCTTGTGTTCTTGGAACACAGTCAAGGTCGAGGTCCCCAGGGTTGCTGTGTTATTGAACATGTTCTGATTCTGGGTTGGCTGACTGCCCTGGAAAATACCAGGCAATTTCAATTTGGCAGTTTCCTCTATAGCCTTCTTAGGGGTTCAGAACTCCAGGACCCAAGGTCCCTGGGTTATCTGAATCTTGACCATCTACAAACCATCTTAAGTTCTCTGAGCCTCTGTTTCTTCATTAATCATTCAATGTACATGCAGGAAGTGAAATTAATACATAAGCAGTTGGGCAATCAAGAAAGACCTCTCGAAAAGAAGAGGCACTTCAACTTTCCATAAAAAAAGGCCAGAGATTTTATTATGCAGAGGTAAAGGGTGAATGTATTCTGGGTATAGGGGGACTACCTGTGCTAAAGCAAAGACAGAAAATGGAATGCCCTGCGTAAAGAAGTAGGACACTTCAGTTGTACAGCAAGGAGTACTATGTAATTATTCTAGAAACTGGTTAACTTTGCAACTGATTGGATATGGAGAGCAGAGAGGGAGGTAAACTGTGAGGTTACAAACCAGTTACTTGACTAGAAGGATGATGATGCCCTAGACGGAAATAAGGAAGTTAAGAAAAAGGATAATTTTAAGGGTAAAAATAAGGTCTGTTATAGACATATATTTGAGATAACTATGAGATATCCCATTCAAAATGCTCAATAGGTGATTTTTGATGCAGGACTAACTCTTAGGAGAGAAATAAGGTTGGAGGATATATGTATATATGTATACACATATACATACATGTGGGTATATACACACACACCCATATGTGTGTATGTGTATATATATATATATATATATATATATATATATATATATATATATATATATATATATATATATATATATATATATACATATTCTAGATGATACCTGCATAGAGATAATATGGTTGAACCTATCAGGTTTGATGAAATCACCAAGAGTGCTGAAAGAGAAGGAAAGTGCTGAAAGTAGGGACCGGATAGGGCCACATGGAACATGATAGTGAAAGAGACAGAGAAAGAGTGGCCAGATAAGAGGAGACCCAAGAGAAAACTGTTGTTTGTTTTATGAATTTTTCATTCATTTTAAACATAAATACAAAATGAGTAAAGAAAAAAGAACATCCATTTACAGAAGAATATAAGAGAAGATTCAATGTAAAACAATAAATTTCCATTTCAAGAAACCTATAAAATAAATACTACACGTAATTTTCAAAGTTACCTAACTTTTATTTGTTTCCTTCTAGGTTTTATTTTGTTCTCTGCTGTGTACTTTTTTATTTTACTTTTTTTCCTCTCTTCCCCTGCCCCTTTCCCTAAGAAAGAATGCAATTACATTCAGATAGATAAGAATACATAGATATCTATAAACAGACACATATACACTCACATACATATATGTAAAATTGTATTGTGTATATTTCTACTTGTCATTTATTCCTCTGGAGGTAGATAAAATCTTCCTTCATTGGTCCAAGTCTTTCCATGTTTTTCTAAAACAAACAGCTCATTGCTACACCACAGCACATCCTATCTGAGGGATTGTCTATGAAAACCTCTTCTCAATTTCCTGCATTCCTTCTATTCTTGGCTACATTAGTTTTATTTATGCAAGAAATGTTTAATTAAAAATTATGAAAATTATCCATTTTTAAATGTCTATTTATTTTGAATTTTCAATATTCATTTCCACAAAATTTTGAGTTCCAAATTTTCTCCCCATCTCTCCCTTCCTCCCACCCCAGAAAACCATGTATTTTGATTACTTCTTTCCCAAATGTGCTCTCCCTTCTTTCACACCTCTCCCTTCCCTTATCCCCATCTTCTCTCTTTTCTTATAGGACAAGATAGATTTCTACATCCCATTACCTGTATTTCTTATTTCCCAGTTGCATGCAAAAACAATTCTCAATATTTGTTCCTAAAACTTTGAATTCCAACTTCTCTCTCTTCCTCTCCCCAGCCATCCCCGCTGAGAAGGCAAGCAATTCAATATAGGCTATATCTGTGTAGTTCTGCAAAAGACTTCCATAATAGTCATGTTGTGTAAGACTAACTATATTTACTTCCTATCCTGCTCCCCACTATTTCTCTCTTGACCCTGTCCCTCCTCAAAGTGTTCGCTTCTAATTACTCCCTCCTCCCATTTTCCCTCCCTTCCATTATCTCCCCTGCCACTTGTCCCCTTCTCTTCTCGTTTCCTGTAGTGTAAGATAGCTTTTCATACCAAATTGAGTGTGCATGTTACTCCCTTCTTAAGTCAAATGTGATGAGAGTAAGCTTCACTTTTTCTCTCTCACCTCTCTGCTTCTCCCCTCTATTGAAAAAGCTTTTTCTTGCCTCTTTTATGAGAGATAACCTGTCCCATTCCATTTCTCACTTTTTCCTCCCAATATATTCCTCTTTCATCACTTAATTATTTTTTTCAGATATCATCCTTTCCTGTTCAACTTACCCTGTGCTCTCTGTCTATATATGCATGTGTATGTGTGTGTGTGTATACAATCCGTCCAACTACCCAAATACTGAGAAAAGTTTCAAGAGTTACAAATATTATCTTTTCATGTAGGAATGTGAACAGTTCAACTTTAGCAAGTCCTTATGACTTCTCTTTGCTGTTTTCCTTTTCATACTTCTCTTGATTCTTGTGTTTGAAAGTCAAATTTTCTTTTCAGCTCTGGTCTTTTCATCAAGAATGCTGGAAAGTCCTCTATTTCATTAAAAGACAATTTTTCCCCTGAAGTATTATACTCAGTTTGCTGGGTAGGTGATTCTTGGTTTTAGTCCTAGTTCCTTTGACTTCTGGAATATAATATTCCATACCATTCGATCCCTTAATGGAGAAGCTGCTAGATCTTGTGTTATCCTGATTATATGTCCACTATACTTGAATTGTTTCTTTCTAGCTGCTTGCAATATTTTTTCCTTGACTTGGGAACTCTGGAATTTGGCCACAATGTTCCTAGGAGTTCCTCTTTTTGGATCTCTTTCAGGCAGTGATCGATGGATTCTTTCAATATTTATTTTGTCCCCTGGTTCTAGAATATCAGGGCAATTTTCCTTGATAATTTCATGAAAGATGATGGCTAAGCTCTTTTTTTGATTATGGCTTTCAGGTAGTTCCATAATCTGGCAGCAACCACAAGTACACTTCTGCCAAGGATCTGTGAGTAGAATTTCTTCTCCAGAGCCTCTACCAGCTCCATCATGTCAGCCAGTGCTCCTCCTCACCCCAGGGCTGCCACTTAGGGCTGAGACCCAGATCAGTGGTTCAATTCCCCCAAGTTCTTTAAGCCAAGGGCTCCAAAAATGGATTCTGCTACTGCAGTGACTGCTGCTGGCAGGACCAGTCCATGTTCCCTTCACACAAGGTGAAAGAACTTTCTCACTGACCTTTGAAGCTGTCTTTGGTGTTTGTGGGTTGAGTAATCTAATCTGACAAATGCAAATACTATGGGAGATTTCATGCCCTGAGACCTGCTCTGGTCCTGTCCTTGCTCCTCTGTGGACAAGACTAGGCTGCACTCTGCTCCATGTCCAGTGCCATAGACCTTTCCTGTCAGCCTTCCAGGCTATCTTGGGGCTAGAAATTTCTTTCACTCTGTTGTTTTTTAGCTCCTGCTGCTCTAGAATTTATTTAGAGTCATTTTTTACAGTTATTTTATGGGCTACAGTGGGGAGCTTCTACAGACTCGTCCTTCAAGAAAAATTATCCATTTTACACTTGAACAATACTCTCACCTTATAATACATTTTAAGGTCTAGAGCTGCTAAAACCCATTCCTTTACATCTTTTTCCTCCCGATTTCTTTGTTATTCCTGACCTTTTGTCTTTCCAAATGAACTTTGTTATTAGTTTTTCAAACTCAGATTGGGATGTCATTATATAAATTTATTAGGTAAAATTGTCATTTTTAATTTTATTGGCTTTACCTACCCATGAATAATAAATGTTATTTTAATTCATTAAATTATTTGTATAAAAAGTGTTTTGTGTTTATGTTCATGTTGTTCCTGAATTTATTTGGGCAGGTATACTCTCAGGCATTTGGTAATGTCTAGTTATTTTAAATAGTCTAAAACAATATTGAATAATATTGGTGACAAATTGTGTAGTTTCCCTAATTTTCTCTTTTAATTAAATCTATTTAAGCTTTAACTTTGTCTGAGATCATGGCTACTATCCCTGATTTTTTTTAAATAATAAATTCTGCCCCTGCCATATGTTTTATACTTGTGTATATCTCTCATTTTTACTCTGTTTCTTAAAAGTAACATATTGTTGAATTCAAATTTTTAATCTGCTATCCATTTCCATTTTATGGGTAGAGTCACCCCATTCAAATTCTAAGCTTTAATTACTTATTATGTCTTTCTCTCCTTATTTTTCCTCACCCTCCTTCTCACCCTATGGACCTTATTCCTCATCTGCTTTGCCTGCCACCTTGCTCTCCTATTCCTTAATTTACCCACTCTTCTAAAAGTAACCCCCCCATTCTTTCACCACCCTATCCCATCACCATCCCATTCCACCTTATTTCTTTCTGAATTTAGAAGACTTTTATATACAAATACATATATACATAGATACATACATGCATGCATGCATGCTGTTCTCTCTTTAATCCATTCCTGACGAGAGTAAGGTTCTAGTACTACCCACCCTCTTTCGCTTCTTCTGTATCAGTTTTTCCTTTCATGAATCATTTGTTTGAGATAATTACTCCTTTTCATCTCTCCCTACACAGTTTTATTTTTTTTTTTTAGAATCATCTTGTCATATACAGCTCAGCCCAAGCCTTTCTTTCAAACTACCCAGATAATGACTGTCATAAGAGTACTGATAACATTTTCACATATTAGAAGTAAATAATTTGAACTTATTGGGTACCTTGTAATTGGTTTTTAATGTTTATCTTATATTTCTCCTGGATCTCATGATGTTGAATTTTCTACTTACTTCTGCTATTTGTGTCACAAATACTTGAAAGACTTTCAGTTCATTAAATGTACATTTTTTTTTCCCATTCAGAATTCTACTTAACTTTGCGGGGTAAGTTACCCTTGTTCATAACCCCAGCTCTTTTGCTCTATGAAATATATTATTCAAAGACTTAAGGGCCTTCAACATAGTAACTGCCAGATTTTGTATAATCCTTATTGCAACTCCATTATATTTATATTGTTTCTTTTTCTTGTTGTTTGCAATATTTTCTCCTTAAGCTGGGAGATTTTTCCCTTGGCTATGATATTCTTTATGTTTTCCTCTTAGGATCTCCTTTAGGTGGTGATTGATGAATTTTTTTCTATTTCTACTTTGTCTTCTTGTTCTAGACTTTCAGGCCATTTTTCTTTGATAATTTCTTGTAATATTGTATCAAAATTCCTTTTATTTTTAATTGTACCTTTCAGTTACTCCAATTATTCTTATATTGTCTTCCAGATCAGACAGATGTGTCATATTCTCTTTTATTTTTTCATTCTTGTGATTTTGTTTTATTATTTCTTGGTATCCTATAGCATCATTAGCTATCCCTTGCCCAATTCTAGTTTTCAAGGAAATATTTTCTTCCTTAAGTTTTTGATTCTCTGCTTCTAGTTGATTGACTTTCTTTTCAGAATTTTCTTGATTTTCTTGGATTGCTTTATTTTTTCTACTTTTTCCTTAGTGTCTCTTAGTTGATTTTTAAAAATCCTTTTCAAGTTCTTCCAAAAACTCTTTTGGGGATTGGGGCCATTTTAATGTTTCTTATCGGAAGAAGTGAAGCTTTTTATTTTAGCTCCACAATCTTCCTTGGAATATGAATCCAGATCTTCTCTATCCCCATAGTAGTTATCTATGTTTTGGTTCTTTCTCCTTTGCTTAGTTATTTTATTTTATTTTAGCTGCTTATTATTATAACTAACTTCTAGTACCAAGGTGTGGGGAATGATGTCCAGGCCTCAGGTCCTTCTTAATGTGGTTTTCTGAGTTCTGCCCTGGGGCTCAGCCTTGGGCATACCTCTCTACTCCTAAGCCACCACTGGGGCACCTAGCCTTGCTGGTCTGCAAATGTTGTTGCTCCCTGTGGTCCCTCTGGAGGTCTCCTCTGTGCCCTGGAACTGAAACCAGGCACTCTGCTGTCCTGCAAATGCCCACAGACAGCAAGCAGAGATCCAGTCCCTCTGCTATCACACTCATCAGGCATATGCTAGTTCCTTTTGCTCCATCCAGATGCAGCCTGGGACAATGTCAGGTCAGTACAGCTGTGCTTGTACTTGATGCCCCTTGAGAGGGGAAGATCCATCAATCTTCTCCTATTCAGTCATCTGACCAGGACATTGTCCATGAAGTAAAAGTTTCTGGGGATGAGACTGCTGTCCAACCCAGCTGCCCCCAGGGCTTGTTGTTGGTTGATTCTGCAGAGTTAGCCTGGAGGTATTTGCACTTCACTCAGAGGTCAAGTCTTTCCTGGAGCCTTGACTAGTTATTTCAGGATGACAACTCCTTTACTCCAACTCCTCTTTATTTTTACTGCTCTATGTTCACTGTAAGACAATGTTTTGTCTTTTTTGTGGAAGAAATTTGGATAATTGAGTTTTCTGAACTACTCAGTCATCTTTCCAGAATCCTCTCCTGGAAGGAGAGCTGTGTTACAAAACAAAATAAAACAAAAAAACCAGAAAATTAATTATCCCTGACTAGAGGGTAGTTAATAGTGTTAAATGTTAAAGAGTTTAAAGAAAAAAAACCAAACAACAAAAGATGACAACTGAGAAAAGGGCATTGGCTTTGATAATTAAAAGATCATTGGCAACTTTGAAGAGAAATGTTTTAGTTTAGTAATGAGGTGAGGAAGAAACCAGTGAGCAAGAGGTTGAGAAATGAGACAGTATAAGGCTGCTATCTTTCTGTCTGACCTTAAATTCGTTATTGCCATTCCTGAATAGAACTGAATATTCCTTTTAAGTCAAAGGGCAGAGGGAAATGTTCTTTTTTTACGTTTAGTATAATTTACTCAAATAAAAGGAATATAAATGATACAGGACTGAAAATAATAGAAATCAAGATATAATTTTCAAAAAGTGAACATAAATTAGCTAATTCCAAGAACATTTTCAGGTAAGCATTCATGCAACTCATATTCAGCTTTTTATACATATACACACACATAGAGGCATGTATACATGAACACAGACATACACATAGACACAGACACACAGACACAGACACACACACATACACAAATTCTGGCAAAAATCAAGGGAAAATATCTTCAGGTTTTTCAAACGGGTTCCTAATATCAAATAGGTTCCAAAATCAATATTCTACATGGATGTAATACCTTGACTTCATTCATGTATATACATTTATTTTTAAAAGATATAAGTAGCATATTATAATACATTGGCATTTTCAAATGTAATGATGATTAAGGCATTTTCTTCACACAGTGTAATGCTAATGAGAGTTTAAGATCTACCCCACCCATTAATGGACCTGCCCCTTAAAAGAAGTTTGATTAGGGGAGACATTTTTGTTGAAAAGCCCACACATTTTGATAATTTCTAATGAGGCACTGGTTCTCAAGGGTTGTGATGACCTCTGCCTCTGAAAATTATATATATATATATATATATATATATATATATATATATATATATATATTATCTATCTATCTATTTATCTATCTATCTATCTATGTGTGTGTGTGTGTGTGTGTGTGTGTGTGTGTGTGTGTGTGTGTGTGTGTATGCTCTGAGGTGAGGTTTTGTTTTGGGGCTTACTCATTGGAAGTATATATTTGGCCAGATGAGACTCTGAGTAGCTGATAAGGAGCCTCTCAACCCAATTTTGAAAACCCAGATGTTGATGCCTCTCTCTCTGCTAATTATGTATGTATGCGATGATTAGACAGTTGGATCTGTTTGTTGATCTGTGATATATGTTTTCTTATGGTCAGACAGTTGGAAGCCCTGTCTATTGGTTGATCATTTTCTCTCTGTATTTTCTCTGAAGTTCAGGGTGCTGATTTTTTTCCCCTGAACTAAGTGAATGATATATGTGCTTGATTAAAGTGATTGTTAACCCCTCAAAAGTTGCTTTCCTTTTAGAAAAACAGATCTAAGAACCTGTACAGCAGGTTCTGTGTATGTTGGGGTCCTTGCTGTTACACACAGTGCCTTAGTATGAAAGAAATTATTCATTATTGAGTATGTGGTTTAAACATTATTCAATATGATCACGAAATAGCTACATGCACTTTTTAAAAATAAAACAATCTTTAGTGATATCAATGGTGATTGGTCTTTGTGGCTCCTAGTGAAGTGTTTTTCCCATTTAATCTTTTTCATGCCAGTATAAAATTATGCTTTTATGCAAGTTGAAGGAATGCAACAAGACGCAGAAACACTTAAAAACTTTCCCCCAAATAACCATATAAATACAAATTGCAGCAATGACTTTCAATTGGCATCGTGCACTTTCATTTCACTGAGGTAAAAAATGCTCCTTGTGAACATTTTCCCCCTTCTATGCGAACAAGACTGTTAAGGTTTCATTAGGAAAGATTTTTTTGGAAGATTCTACTTCCATCCTTGGTTCATAGTTCTTAGAAGAGATCTCTTTCTGGAAGAGGCATAGTCCAGGAATATTCTGAATGAAGAGGTCTTCTCAATGATAATTCTCAATGTAATTGTGATGAACAGTGTATCAGTAAGCACGCTGACATCCACAGGGAGGCCTGCTATCACAGATTCTTTGATCTGCTTTTCTAAAAAGAAAGGCAACTTTTGAGGGGTTAACAATCACTTCAATCAAGCACATGTATCATTCAGTTAGTTCAGGGGAAAAAGTCAGCACTCTGAACTTCAGAGAAAATATAGAGAAATCAAAAGTCAACAGACATGCTTCCAAATATCTGACCATTAACATACATACATCTTTACCAGAGAGGGAAACACCAAAATCTGGGTTTTCAAACCTGGGGACTGCTTAGAGGCTTCCCAGAGTTTCATCTGGCACACAAAGATTCTTCTAAAAACTAAGCCCCAAAGTAAAACTGCAACTCAAAGTCTTTATATGCTTTCTAGAGCCAGAGAGCATCACATTCCCTGGGAACCAGTGCCTCATTAACAAAAGGTATGAGACTTCCTACAAATCTTTCCAGGACCAATAAAGAGTGGGAAAGATCCTCCTTAATCATATTATTCAGAGGCATTATACTTTTTTAAAAACAGCAAAATATTCTCTTTGCTTGCCCTCACAAACAGCCATCTACCTCCTTAGCTACATCACCAGTGTATCCTCCATCCAAAGTAAGATAGTTTTTCTTGTTTCCACAATTCATGTAATTGTTGTTTTTTAAAATATGCATGTTTCCATCCTTTGTAGTTTCTGTATCAGCAGATAGTACTGACAAACATTTTTTTATGACTACTTGAATCCAGTTCAAACCAATTATCACATATTCTTCAAATTTGCTTTTAAGTAGTGTTTTCTTGGAGACAACAGATCTACACATCAGCCAAGTGAAATGTATTGCTTTTCTTCTTGTAAACTGCTAGTGAACATAGAAAGGTAATCTGCCTCCATTCCAATATTTTCTGCCCTCACCAATCTATCAGTTCACTTATGCTTTGCTTCCTCCAAAAAGTTCGCTACATTCAACTTTAAATGTCTATGTAAAGGGACTTTGTGGCATTGTTTTATGATTCTGAGAAATTTCAGATTTCATTTTCTATCTTTATGGGTTTCAGATGTCATAATCTTTAAATCCTGTAGGTTTATGTTATGGCAGCACCTTCTTAGTGGCAGCCTGAACTGTCCAGACCTTCTCCAAGAGTTAGAATGTGGCCCCGAAACAGCAGTCTAGTAGCCAGGTGTCCAGCGTGGGGGATACCAGCAATAATAATAGCAATAAAAATAATAAGCATTTATGTATCACTTTAAGGTTTGTAAAGATCTTTCTAAGTACATCATGTTGTTTTCCCAACTAGGTAAATGTAGCTGGAAATATTATCCCCATTTTATAGATGAGAAAATTGCAGCAGATAAAGGGTGACTTGACCAAAGTCACATAGCTAGTAAAGATCTGAGGCAGGATTTGAACTCATGTCTAGCTAACCGTAGGTCCATGTGCCATTGAACTAACTAGATGATGCCTATGGTATACCAAAAGCATGATACTAATCACTTGATATATATGAATGAAATCAAATCTTAATATCTCCACTATAAAGCACAAGAAATAGTTATTTCATCTTGTGGAAAATGATTCCAAATATATTAGGATGTCATTTGGATTAAATAAGTTTAAAAAGTTTCTAATATGCTCTGATAGAGCATATTATCTGTATATCTTGTATCTGAGGTCAAATTGAACACAGTGGATGAAGGCAATACTTACAAATCTGTTCATCTTCTCTATGCAAGATACACTGACCGTAAGGCTTTTAAGGAGAAACCTAAAGTTATGAATATTAAGAGACCAATTAACATCCTGAAGACAAAGATGAAATTTTTTTAAAGCAATTAATACTTCTACATTACGAGGTTTGACACATATTTTTGGCATGACAATGCATCTAAGAAGTGACCAAAGGAATGTACAATTTTCACCAAACTTTGGGTTTATCACTCTAACACAGCCTTAGAAAGATTAATCATTCATCACAAAGGAAGATGAGATAAATGATTGTTTCTCTCTTATATTAATAACCAATTAATATGGGGGATGGGAGCTGCAGATTTTTTTCCCTTTCTATTTCCTCATTCAAAGTCTGGCCTCTCAAGAGGCATTTCTGACCCTGCCCAAAGAATTATCCCACCCAAACCATCTTATCTAGGTCAAATTCTTCCCCTACCATGGTTCACTTTTTGGGTGGAGGATAGATGCTTCTGTATAGATTGCCCAAGACAAGACTGGTCTGCTTTAGGGGCAGAGAACCTGAGGTTAGAGGACACATGAGATCCTCTAGGTCATTGGGTGTAGCCCATTGACACAATCCTTATTAAAAGGATTACTGCTCTAAAACTTGGACTCAGTCAAAAGGTGACGCTCAAGGACCTAGAGGGTCACACGTGGCCTTGAGGGTCTTGTTTGAGATGAGGCTTTCTTTATTCATGAATGACACAACCAAAGTCATGGCTTTAACCCCTCATTAGGATAAGTCTACCTCTCATTATAATATTCATTCCCTCATTAATTATTAACCAGTCAGAGTTGATTTCCATCTGTCACTAAAACCCACTCTTCCAAGGGTGTATAGGTGTGAGTGGCCCCCATAAATCATTGTTGATTTATGTGAGAAAGTCAAATGACCATCATTTTATTCATTATCTGCTCATCATAATTAATAAAATTAATTATTAATTAACTGGAAGTTACGTTTCTCAAATTTTTCATTCACCACAAGGATAAGATTTGACAGATCATTTCAGAGGACACAATGAACTGGTTAAAATTTACAGAAATTTTTTTTTGAAATAAACAAACTTGACTTCACAAAAGGAATTTGCTGTACGTATTCAAAGGCTTTATTTTTAATAAAGCAGTTAAAACACAATAGGGAATTTTACAAAATGTATCGTAAATAATGATTTTAATAGTGGGAGTAAAAGTTGTTCAGTAGACAACATCCACATGAACTTAATCGACAATACATTGACAACATAGCACTGAATAAGTAATGAAGTCACACAGATTCATTGATGGAAATAGAGGGGGTGATGATAATGATTTAGGATCAAGTCATTGCCACCAGAAAATAATAGGAAAAGTTGTTCTTAAGGAGTCTGAATTTACTGGCAAATGAAGATAATGCAATAAAGTGGTAAAAATAGCCCCATAACACTACAAATTACAAAAGTTTAAATATCTAGAATACATATCAGATACCTCAAAAAACATAATTAGATGTTTCAAGTTATATATCAACAGTTCAATATTGTTTAAAAACTAGCAGAAAATAAATTTCCAGAGAAATAAATACTAGCCTCCAAATATCTTCTAGCATTTAGTAAATAAACTGTCTTGGAACCAGAGAATCATTAAAGACAATCATTTTGAACAGCCATTTGGATATAACATTGATCTATAAACATTTAAGAAAAATATTTTTAATAGATGATACTATATCAAATCCTCATAATATCTAAAATACAGGAAATTAAGAAATACTCAAAATATAATGATCTAGCAGAAGAAATCAAAGTTATGTGAGAAAAAGATGACATATATCAACCCCATCATCTTATTGGCCACTGGAGTTATTCTTAATATGTTTTCAGTGAACCTACAGGAGAGAAGCTTACGTTCCAATATTTTTATTTAATTTTTTCACCAGTGAACAGCACATGAAACAATAAATTTTAAGGAATCATAGCAGTATAGAAACTTGTTCCAGGACTGTTTCTCTCTGAACTTCATAAAAAATAAGGAAAAAACTGACAAACAATAACAGCAAGAATAACTACTCAAACCAAAGCACCAATAATGATGAGCCATCACTCAGCCTTGCTTCTGCAGCTATATATTCATACATCACTATGACCTTAAACCATTAATGTGTTAGGCACTGTCCTAATGGCAACATGCTCTTAGTTCAAATTCAATTTAGTGACAAATTAAGACTCTTTCAAGTCATTGAATAGGTAATACAGCAAGGATATGCAATATGTATGCTGGGGAACTTAGCTTCACTTGATGTAGCCCCCTCATTTGCATTTGGAAAATCATCTAGTGAGCAGGGCAGAGCACAGTGATTCATGTGGTCTTCAGAAATCCATTGTGGGAGGGTTTCATGTGGGTCAGACTTTGTATATCCTCTGGTGATCAGGAAGCTTCATCCAGGGAAGCTAAGCAAATCAAGTGCAGGGATAGCTTTGTTACTTTTTAGGGAAAACTAATTCCTAATACATTTTCCCTAATTGACCACTTAACCCTGTTTGCCTCAGTTTCCTCACTTGTAAAATGAGCTGGAAAAGAAAATGGCAAATCACTCCAGTATTTCTGACAAGAAAACCCCAAATGATGTCACAGAATGTTGGGCATGACTGAAAAAAACTACTTAACCACAAATTTCTATTACCAGGAAATGGGGCAACCCTGGTCTCCCCACAAGGTGGTTCAAAGCAATTAAAATAAAGCACTGGTAAATGAAAAATAGCTATCAAGTTAATTAGTGCAGATAGCTTTGATGATTGCTGCTTTATAAAATGATTTTAGATCTGGAAAGACTATTATCATTCCATTATTTCTTTTTACTTATTTCCTTTGATATTCTCTACATCTTGTTACCCAGTTGCTTTCATGTTGTGTTCCACTTAGACCATGAGCTCCTTGACAACAAGGATTGTCTTTGCCTTTTTTTGTATTCTCAGCACTTAGCACAATGCCTGGTATATAGTAGGCACTCAATAAATGTTTATGGCCTGATTTATTATTTTGCCTAACTCCACAACATATCTCTGAATAATTTGATTAGTATAGCAATGAGCAGTGTGAATATGTGTAAATTAATTTCTGTAGAATCATTATTTTTCTTCTATGGACAAAGTTCAATCATGAACAAATGATATCCCCCAAATAATTTGAGTCATTCTTAATTTCTTTAAAGCATGTTTTTAATTCTATTTATATCTTGCCAGATCAACTTTTGAGTATTGTATTCATTGTGTAATCTTAAATAGAATTTCACTTTTTATTATTTCCTCCTGGATTTTGCTATTGCAATATAGAAACATTAATTCTTTTGTGGGATATTTATTTTGCATCCTGATCATTTATTGAAGCTGTTATGTTTTGCTAATTCTGTTTCATTTTTTTGTTTTAATGAATCATCACGTGGTTTGCAAAAAAAGGGTGATTTTGTCTCATTTTTGCTAAAGTTTATGCCTTTAATTTCTTTATTCCATTTCATTATTATCACTAATATTTCTAGAGCTATGTTAAATAATAGTGGGACAAGGGGGCATTCTTTGTCACACCCCTATATTTACTGGGAAAAAAGCTTGTATCGTTTTCCCATGGTGAATAATGCTAACTTCTGATTTTTAGATGGATTTTTTTATCATTGCAAAATGCTCTCTAGATTGTGTTCTTCCTTGCCTCCTACCTCCACCCTCATTGTCTTGAAAGAGTGATCTGAAGTTCAGCTAATCCTTCTGAGACTTGGATTTTTTTGGTAACCTTCCTAGCACAGGAATGCTTGTGAGGCTGGGGCAGGAATGGAATGCAGAGTTCAACAGGGGAGGTCCAAAACAGAAATTCTCTAACAGAGAAGAAGATGAAGGTAAAGACTGGAGTGGCAATGGGAGAGAAATGCTATGATTATGATATTAGGGATTTTGAACTAAAGATAGAAAGAGAAGTCTTTTTTCTCTTGATTTTCTCTCTAATTCCCCCACCAAATTTTATGCTCTATTTCCTGGTTATGAATTATCTTTTTATCTTGATTCTGTTTTCTCTCTCCATCTTTGTGGTGATTTAAATGTCTCTAGGGAAAATGAGACTGAGACAATATTGATTCTACTTACTTTCTATAAACAACCTGTAAATCTCATAACTGACAGAGAATCTAAGGTTTTTTTGTTCTTTTCCTCTATATGGAACCTCAGTTGTAATGACATATGTTCCACAAATTCTCGAAGCTGAGCATATCTGCTATCTCCAGTCTCGAGAGAAGGAGAAAATAGTGGGAAGCAAGAATGGAATAGAAGAAAAAAATCTTTTCTAGAGTTTCTCATGACAGGCAGAGATGTGGTGGTGTATGAGGATTTTTACTATGCCCCTTTCTAGAAAGGTGGGGAGAATCAGGAGAACACAGACAATACCTAGTGGTTACATCACTAAAAATTTTTGTAGGGTTTTTAGCATAAAATGGTGTTGTGCTTTGTTAAAACATTTTCTATACGTAGAACATCCTCATGTGATTTTGGCTATAATTGTTTTTTTTAGCATAATTAATTATATGATAGTAATTGTTTTCCTATTTCTGAACCATCCTTGCATTCACTGCTTTTATTAACACTCCAGTTTGGAACAAAGTAGTTCTTGCTGGGAAGCTGCCATCTACAATGCTTGGTTCTCTTTCTCTCAACTTATTCTAGCACAGATATTCTTAATCTATTTTTTGCATCATAGATTCCTTTGCTAGTTTGGTTAATCATAATTTAATGAAACACAATATTTTAAAGCATAACTAAAACAAAGATGTGACTGAATTTCCATCCAGGTTTAAGGAGTCCCTAAATATATCCATGGACCTCAGATTAAGAACCTTTACCCTAGCACCACCCTATAAAGATCCACTTATGACCTGTCTTCCTTTAGTGATAGGGACAACACCAGTCTTATTACAGGCAGTCCCAGCCACAGAAATTGAATAAAGAATTGTTTTTATGCTCTTACTATATTCTATATCTATATTCTATATGATAAGCCACACTTATCAAATTGAAAGACTTTTTTCTATTTACATTCCATTATAAACTAAGAAAATGGCAGAAAAACCTTCATAACTGTTTTGAGATACGGAGACAATAAATGTCCTATGTGCTAGCATCTTGTATGTAAAGGACAGATTAAGACACTTTCATTCTGATATTTTATGCAATGGAAACTTATCAAGGTCAGGGCTGTCCATTACTGAAGGGGCCAGAGAAATCCCCTTTCTAGAGCAACTTGGATGATTTGTCTATGGATTTATAGTAATTTTATGTATGGTGGGGTCAAGATTATACCTCTGTCCTGGGCTCTCTATGTGGAGATCTGAGCTTTATTTCACCTCTGTATAAATGCAAATCAGTCAATCAAATAATCCAGCAGTGAGAGGAGCCCTTTTAAGTACAATTTAATCTTAGCTAAAAATGGGTGACTTGGTCAATTATTACAAGGGATGTAATTTGGCTTCTAGATGTGAGCCCCCAGGACATAATATAATAACAAGAATAATAATATTATATCTCTTTAAATAGAAGATAAAATCAATTTGCAGGGAATGAGAGTTGCTTGAAGTACATGGTGGAGAGCTATGTATCACAGAAGTAAAGCACTTTGGAAGCTGCTTGGAGAACATCAAATTTCCTCTGTCACATTAGACCATTGAGGTGACAAATTAGGCCTGACAGGGCTGGACAGTCTGATGCAGAGCAGCTGGTTTTTGTCATTTGAATTGGAGTGCTGTTGAACACAGCCAGCAGCTAAGTTATATTCAGAGATAATCCTCTAAGAAGATTTTGGTGATTTCCCAGGAAAGCAATGGTCCTTTTACCTACTACTTTGGAAAAGCAAAGACTGACTAGATTTTCTAAAAACATCACCCCACTGGGGAATACTTGTGTCATTAGAGACCTTTGCTGAAGCATGCATAACAAAAACTTGAGTTTCTGAAAGTGCTGCAAGGTGCTCCCTAGTCATCACCTGAGGCAGGAAAGAACTTTGCACTGACAATTGGGTTTAAGTCTTTGTGGTCACTAAATAGCTGTATGATCTTAGGTAAGGCATTAAATCCCTCTAAGCTTCTATTTTCTCATCTGTACAAGGAGAGGGCTGAATTGAATAATCTCAAGTATCATTCATATCTGAAATTCTGTAAGCATTATAAAAATTAAAGTTATGTATATAAAAAATTCATTTTAGATCTATTGCTCAATCATTTCAGTTGTATCTGACTCTTTGTAATCACATTTAGGATTTTCTTGGCAAAGATACTGGAGTGGTTTGCCATTTCCTTTCCTAACTCATTTTACAGTTGAGGAAACTGAGGCAAGCAGGATTTACCCAAGGTCACAAAACTAGCAAGTGCTCTATCCACCACATGACCTAGCTGCCCATTTTAGATCTAGTACTGTCTAAAACTAGCATAAAAAATAAAGCCATGACTTCTTGGTATAAAGGAAAGTACATTAGACATGATGTCAGAGAAGCTGAGTTTGAATCCTGGCTTTAAAACTTACTCTCTTGCAAAACCTTGACTATAATGAATTATCTCTCTGGCTTCAAGTTTACTAATTTATAAAATAGAAGCTGTAATCTCTGGAGGGTAGCAATTTTATTAAAACAATGTATAAATGGAACCATGTGCCTTTCCTTTTATATGTGAGGAAAGTGAGGCCCAGATAACGTAAGTAAGGTCACCAAGGTAGTAAATGGCATACGCAGATGCACACACACACGCAAACACACACACACGCACACACACCCACCCACACGTACATGCACACACATAACCTATCTAAATCTATCCATATAGTATGTGTCTATATCTATTGCTATGGCATATTGATACCATATATCTATGTCTATTAATATAATATGTTATACATATGTAATATATCTGAATAATAGCTAACTACCCCATCCCTATCTCTCTACCCCACATTTCCCTTCCAGTCCAGAGAATTTTTGTAGAACAATTTTATTCACACACATAAAATCTATCTATCCATTTATATCTATCTATCTATATCTATTTCTGTCTAATGATAACTATCTCTGGGGGAGAGAAGAAAAAAAAACAAATTTACGTGATAATTTTAGTGTATATTTGAAAGGAACAGAAAGTTGTACATAGTAGATTTACAGTTTGGTATTCAGTTATCTTTTTTTTATGATACTGTGCTATAGAAATGCTTTATTTATTCTATAAATTAAAAATAAAATTTTAAAAATGTGGCAGAGGACGAACATTTCCCATTTTATGCATGGAAGCTGTGACCCTGTTCCTGTTAACTACCAACTGAGTCCCCCATATAATATTGCCTTGATTTTCCTGGAAGTATAGAAAGACAATGATGTGCCACAGGACCTGAGTTCCAGCTTCCAGATGTTAGAACTAAACAGCTAGGTTAGTCTTTGTCTCTGGCAGATTTAGTTTGGTAGCACCAGAAAATAAAAGGTACGGTGGATGGAGACCAAAGAAACACTCTTATCTCCCACATGCCTATGAGAGAACATAGCATCCTCTCAGTTTTGAAGCAAGGTGGCAAAGCCCATTCTTTTGAACACTGAGTTATATAATTAAATGAAGATGAAGATGATTCAGCTCTGCCACAAGTGGAAAAACACACCTAAATATAATTTTACAAGTGGCTCTACTCAGTGGTGTTGCACAACTGAATTAGCTCTTTTCAAAACACCCACTTGAAAGTACAACAGATGGTCAGTACTTATGCTCCAGAACATAAAAGTTCTACTTTGGGGGTAGATGAGGCTGAGATAAACAGGATGGAATGAAGATTGACTTCTAAGGGAATCATTTTTTTTTTTTTTACTCTACCCTACCTCATGACCCAGCCTTTTTCTGACAACTTCAGAGATTAAAGTTCTGATATAATTTTAAATGTTAAAATTTCAGCTTTCATATTACTATTCATTCTCACAGCATGGAAAATACACATAATTTCCCACAAAGAAAAAGGGAGGATGGATAATGACTAATAGGAGACAGTGTGTACAGTTGGTAAAAAGCCTGCCTGTGGAACTGCAGAAATCTCCATTGTATTTCAGAAAGATTGATTTCTCCCCAGAGTAGCTGTCTTGTGGAGGCAGATTCTAACAGTGGAGAGTATTGAAGTTAGAAATTCTCAGAAGAATTGGTCAAGTGGGGGAGGGGAGTGGAGAGAAAGAGAGGGTAGGGAAGGGAAAGGGAGGTAGGACGAGAGAGAAACAGAGATACAGAGACAGAAACAAAGACAGAGACAAAGAGACAGAGACATAGAGAAATGGACAGAAATAGAAATGGACATAAACAGAGAAAGAGAGAGAGATAGACACAGGGGCCAAGGGGCTTTTGGGAACCTGTGCTTTTATATTTAACATTTTTTTTTTTAGCTTTGGCAGTTCATCACAATCTTTAGCTAAGGTGTGGTGAAATTGAGAAATGTGTAGGTGAATGGAGCGCTTGTCCTAAGTGATCTCTCATGGATCTTTCAAGTACTTTTGAGTCTAGAGTACTAAAAGGCAATAATGTAGGAAAAAAATGATGTAAAAAACAGAGAAAAAAATGAGAGATTCAGACAACTGGCGCTATAACCTCACCAAGAGGAAGAGCTGCCCCTCAGAGCTCACTTTGGATGCTGGTGCATTCATTTTACAGCATTGCATCTTTGGGAGTGTATTTTAAGATGCTTTGCCAACCAGCAAGTGTTCTGAGAAGCTTTTGTTTCCTTATTTTCACAGACAAGGAGCTAAGCTAATTGAGAGAGTGACCCAAATTTGTGACTATCACACGGCAACACAATTGGTTGCTACTTCTGCAACCTCCACACGACTGTCTGCATGTTCCATTTCTCAGCTTCTCATTAGATTCATGCAGAGACTTCCTCAACTTCCACGTAATCAGTAAGAAATAATATCCCTTGTTTTAAGTGACCTAGGGCAATGAAGCTTTATGAAGAGAAATTTCAAGGGGTTAAACTGTTATCGGAGGTTGTCTATTAATAAAAACATGGCGTAGCCAAACAATTATGGTCCCCTCCGGTCAACACAGGAGATTCTCCTTGGCAGCATTTTTATAATTGGAATGTTGCAGGGTCCCACAAGTAGTCTACCGTAGATATATACTTAGTAAGGATTGAAAGTTCACATAGGGTCCAGAAAATCCTAAAATGCTTCTCCACCCCCTTTCTAAGGTTAAGTTTTTAGCAGAGAGCATTTCAAATAAATCATCAGAAAGATTCAATGTGTGGGGGATCCCAATCTTGGCACACAGACACAGATACACAAAAGAGGGAGGGGGCAATTAAGGTTAATGATAATGGTATTGAATTTGTTAATGGGAGAGGGCTGTCAGGGAAATGTCATCTCAAAAGGGCATTTATTTTCCTCCTTTAAGTGCATGGCTCTTTCTCTTTTCTTTATCAGAGCTTTCGCTCTCCTTCATGATGAATAGATAACCAGAAAACTTCCTATCCTCATAGTGGGAATTATGTTTATAGGAAAAAAGTAATTTGTGCAAGAAAGCAAGTTGTTATGAGGGAGGGTAACAAAGAACATAGGCACATGGAAAAGAACAGGGGGTGCTACAGTGCATACTGTGAGTAGGTGACCTGTCAAACACAGCTGTTGCTATGGACAGAAGGCTTCAGATAGGCAAACTGATAGTAGGGGGAATCCGCTGTGGATTTGCAGCCAGGTGTCCCCTGATTCCTCCTGTTATCAGCTTGTTTATCCGTCACCTGGGTTGGGGTTGACTTTTCCCCCATCTTGGGGTTGACTTTTCCCAGACAGCTCTGGATGTACTCCTTTCTATAACTCTATCTTTAGGGTGAAAAGTGGCTACTAGTGAATATATCCTTCCATCATAGAGATATGGGTGGGTCTTTTCATTATGCACAGTTCACTGTGAGTGTCTCTGGTTGGTGTATCATGACACTATCATGGAACAGTGAGGGAGACTCATAGAGCATCACCAAAGGGAGTAAAAAGACAAAGAGAAGGGGATGAGATGAAATAATACATGAACCTTTTAGAAAATTCACAGAAGGAATGGGGCTAGAATTCTCTTGGAAGGTCTCAAGGATAGAAATGGGGCTATAAGATGTATCATTGCTGGTTAATTTTTATTTTTTTCAGATGGGACCAGCTGCTCATTTATATTGATCAGTGACTGAAGAATGAGGCATTTCAACATGGAAAGATTCTCTAAGAAAAAAATAAAATTACATGTTGAGTCAGAAGCTAAGAATAGACACTTTTTCCTATTGTTGAGTTATGCCTGACTCTTCATGACCCCCATATGGGATTTTCTTGGCAAAGATACCGGACTGGCTTGCCATTTCCTTTTCGAGTGGATTAAGGCAAATGGAGGTTAAATGACTTGCTCAGGGTCACACAGCTAGTAAGTGTCTGAGGCCAAATTTGAACTCAGGTCTTCTTGACTCCAGGCTCAGCGCTCTATCCACTGAGTCACCTAGACACTACTCTGATTTTAATAAGCTAGGGGCACTCTTCAAGTTTTTATATATAACTTTGAAGGGTCACAACACTGTCACGGAACAGTGAGGGAGTGTCTTAAAGTAACATTAAGTGTAGTTGAAAAAAAAGACAAAAAAAGGGAAGTATAAAAGAAAAAAAATATCTGACCTATTTTGGAAATTCAGGGCATGAACACGTGCCAATGGAAACTCACAAGACTGAATTTGGTGCTACCCGATGAACTGTTGTTCTTCTGTTTTTGAAATTTTACATTTTCCAATGTAACAAAAGGTTCATTTGTATTGGAATGGGGGAGAAAATTCCTGCAAAATTGTAGAAAAAAAGTCTAACTTTCTTCAACCAATATATGCGAATCCTTACTTTAGTTGCCTCTTTGACACGTGTAGTTGCCTATCTTGTTTGCTGTGTCTTAAAGTTCGGTTCCATGCCAGTCTCTGTTGCCAGCACTGGTGATGGAGAAAGATAAAAATAAAATAGTAACTGCCAACAATGCAATAACGTTCTAGGACTTGGGGGTGGGCAAAGGGAAAGGGAACATTATGTATCTAGATAAATACATGCAAAACGTGTACAGAAATTAATGCAAGGTAATTTTTGGTGGGTAGGCCACTTACAGATGGGAATTTATCATGGAGAAGGTGGCATTTCAATAAAGTTTTACATTCCAATGAGGAGACAATATGTTCCTATCTAAGTATAAATAAAATATGAACAAAAACAATACGAGGCAATTTTTTCCTCAAGAATTAATTAATTAATTGAAATATATATATGCAAAGTAAGGACAAGGTGATTTCAGGGAAAGGTAGCGTGAAATGTTAAACAACTTGTGATAGTTGGGGAGACTTCCTGAGAGAGGTGTTGTTCATTTACTCCAAGTTTTTGTTGGAGCATTACTGTAATCAAGTACTTAGTGTTTTTCATTATGATGGTGGCAATTAAATTATTTTAGTATTCTCCTCTATAAGTCATTGAGGAGTAACTAGGTCATACAGTGAATAGTGCTCTGGGCCTAGAGTCAGGAAGACTTATCTTTTGGGGTTTAAAACCAGCCTCAGACACTTACTACCTGTGTGACCCTAGGCAAGTTACTTAACCCTGTGTACCTCAGTTTCGTCATCTACAAAATGAGCTGGAGAGGAAACGGCAAACCACCCCAGTATCTTTGCCAAGAAAACCTCGAATGGCATCACAGAAATTTGGAGAGGCCTAAAAAAACGACTGGACACAATGCTTTTGCACTATATCTCCCTTTCCCAGAACCTCCCATCCTCATCTTGTCTCTTTCAAAGCTCAAAATCCCACACTGCCAGATACTTCCCCAATACCCCAAGTGCTAGCACCTGCCTTTAAGAAAATGACTTTATTTGTATTTTGTATACTCTTCTACATTTCTGTATTGTCTCTCTCCCAATGGAATGTAAAATCCTTAGAGACAAACACTTTCATTTTTGTTTTATCCATTGTAGGTGCTTAATAAATATTGGGTGAATAATTCATTGTGTTTGTGATTTTTTTATAGATACAATTTCTGAGAGAAATCAAGGTGATGCATTTTAACTTCACTTTTGACCAATGATCAACATAGACCAATGGAGTTTGCCCTCCAATCTTCTGGGTACCCATGGGGATTTTATGATTCCAATCCACTCTCATATCCTGCTTAGGCCTGTTAGCCCCTCCCCACTGAGTCCCATTCCCACCAACTCCTTTTGAAAAGCCATCTCCTCTTAATAATCTATAATTAAAGATCCAGACAACTATTAAGAATGGCAGAAGTACCTGAGGCTACAGAAAATAGGTAGTCTTGTCTAAAGTTATCATTCATCACTAGAAGTCTTACTTACCTGCTAACCAATTCAGGCCAAATCCCTTACTCTCTTTTTACTTCCTTCCACTTGTGGATAGACACAGACTGGTTGCCCCCTTCTCTTGATCAAGTTCTTGCTCTCCTGGAAAGAGAAGGATATGGTATGTCCTTTGGGCCATTTTTGGAGGATATGAATAGAAACATATATCTATATCTACATCTACATCTTTGTGTGTCTCTCTCTCTGTCTGTCTCTTTATTTTTCTCTCTCAGTATATAATTGCTTGTCAGGCACTTACACCTCATTGTGAATTACATAAATCAAATAATCAGGTTACTTTCCTCAAAATAACTGGATGAGAGAACCCAACTGGAGGACAAAGGCAGGGGAAAGAGAGATAATTTCAAAATTATCAACAGCTCTAGTTTGTGCCAGTAGAAGAGGAAATATCATAATATCATTGATTTATGATTAAGAGAAAACTTAAAGTTCATCAAGTCCTATGCTATCATTTTATATAGGAGGAAACTGAGGCCCAGATATATAGGTAAATCACCCAAGATCATCGAGGTAGTAAATGGCATAGACACACGCATATATACATATAACCTATTCATATAGTATATATCTATTAATATAGTGTATTGATATTACATATCTACATGTATATACATATATGTATGTATGTATGTGTTGTGTACACATATATGTTTATGTGTTCATGTATATGTGCAGTCTACACCTCTATATATGTGTACATGTGGGTATATTTATACATATATGTATATATAATCATGTTGCTCTACATTTTGCAATTGAGTCCAACTCTTCCTGACCCCATTTGAGGTCCTTTTTGGCAAAGATATTAGAGTGATTTGCCATTTCCTTCCCCAACTCATTTTTCAGATGGGGAAACTAAGACAGAATTAAATGACTCGTCTAGGGTCATATAGCTAGTAAGTGTCTGAGATCAGATTTGAGCTCATGAAGAGGAGTCAGAGAGTCAGCTAAGGAAGGATCATACTATTATTGATTTAGAGCGGACAAGCTAGAAGGGATCTCATGTTCTTTAGTCCAACCCAATCATTTTACAGGTGAAGAAATGGAAGCCTAGAAAAGTCAGGCAATTGAACAAAGATAATAAGTGGTAGAATCGAGACATTGCAGGAACTGAAGTGATCCATGACATCATAAGGCATGACCTCTTAATATAAGGTATGTATGAGAATTTTGGCAGTGGTATTATACTCAGTTCCTATACTATGATAACTTTTTCCAGGTAAACGGAGAGCAGTAATCAGATCACCAGCCTTAGAAGAATACTAAATCTTGGTTAAAAAATGCATATATACACATACATACATATACACACGTATATATATATGTTCGTGCACATGTGTTTGTATGCATGTATATATGTGTACACATATATACATACATATACACATATAATACATACATATATATACACACATCTTACCAGTCCTGTTAATTTCAACAGGGTTGTAAGCTCATAGAATAACAAAGCCCTCCACACAAAAGTGCTCCCCACATGCTTTGTACATTTTATCTTTGCTCCCCCTCCACTGGCAGGGATAGCTCCATTGACCATAACATCTGTAGTTTAGTGCCTTCAGGTATTACTGCCTGTCTTGTGCTTGTGTTTTAGAGTTTTCAATTGGACCTCAGAAGATGTAGTCTAAGAGAAAAAGGAACACAGGCCAGGAATCTTCTATTTACTATTTATATGACTGTAGGTGAGTTATTTATATTCTCTGGGTCTCAGTTTTCTCATATATATAGAATGACAGTGTGGGACTACATCACTTTACCTGTCCAACTCTCCTTGACTCTATTTGTGGTTTTCTTGGCAAAGATACTGGGATGGTTTGCCATTTCCTTCTTCAGTTCATTTTACAGGTGAGGAAACTGAGGCAAACAGGGTTAAGTGACTGTCCAGGGTCACAGAACTAGTAAGCATCTGAGACCAGATTTGAACTCATGAAGAAGAGTCTTGGATTTTAAGCTTTCTTTTAGTCTCAAACCAATAATCTTATGATATTTCCTTGTTGTCTGCTGGTACAAATTAGAGCTGTAACTTTGAAATTACCTCTCCTTCCCTTCCCTTTCTCTTCCAACATTTCCTCACTTGGCTTTTCTCAGTCAGCTATTTTGAGGAAAGTAACCTGATTATCTGATTTATGTAATTCACAGTCCTAGCTCTCTCAGGGAATATTTTTATTTTAAACTTAAAGCTTATTCACCCAAATGAATATCTAATTGGTATAATGTCCAGAAAATATATTTTTGATGACAGGACTTTTTTATGCCCCTTGCCTACTGGTCCCTCAGACCTGAACCATATGGGCCAGCGGCTTGGTGGCATCCACTTATGAAAAGCTGAAGAACTCTGGTTTAATGTGATGCTTTGTAATATAGTGAACTTGTGAATATTTTTGTTCAATTCTCTTTGCTTTATTTCAGGGGGGGGGTCAGAGAAAAATAAATGTATAGATTTAAATATGGAGAGACTGGAATCAGAGACAGAGGCAGTAGAGGAGGAAGGAAACTGGGACAGGGACCAGGATCAGTTACGTGTAACATATAAAGAAGGCCCCAGGATGACAAAGAAAAAAGAAAAGAAACAGAGCTAGAGAAAAAGTCAACAAAAACACAAATGGAAGTTGTCATGGTAACATCCATTGGAAGCCGCAATTGGATTTTGGAAACCAAAACTAGGGCCAGACTTGATGGTAAGAAAGAGAATAAGGGGATGAAGCCACAGAATGAAACCAGAGACCTAGGAATGAAGAAAAGTAGCCTGCTTTAGCTGTGCAGCGTTGGCCTTGAAAAGTATTTATAGTATCTGCATGTGTGTGTGTGTGTGTGTGTGTGTGTATGGAAAGTATATCACATTTTTGTTAAAGATCCAAGCTTGAAAGACCTGAAATGCAGATCTGTGCAGCCAGGAGATCTATGAGTAAATGTGTTCGTATCTTTCTTTTGTGGCATTACAGTGTTCATGACTCATGCTGCATAACAATGTGTTAGGTGGGTGTAATCTTTTTTAAAATATTTCAAAGAAGAAAAGCCAGAGATTGTGCATGTATAAAGAGATATGTTTCCATGCAAAAGAATATTCATGCATATTTGTGCAAAAAGGTAGACACACGTATATGCATGGGTGAATTATTGCTGTGCCTAACTAGTAAGAGCAGGAGAATAGTTTGTCGTGATTTTTCTTTTCATGATATCCTATTATACACTGTGTGTAGCAGAATACATGGAGGCAATCTAGTCTCAAATTCCCCTGCTTTCTGACTGAGAGAAAAATCTTAAAATTAAATGATTACATAGCTATATTATACTTCACATACCAGAGTTGTTATGACGGTTTCACAGATGGAAAAAGCTGAGATCCAGAGAAGTAATTACTCACAATCACACAAATCTAAATGACTTGACTCAGAACCGCAAGTGAGCTCTCTGTTCTGACTAAAATCTCATTGCTGGTAGGATCCCATCAGCCTTGGTTACTGTTGTTCGGTCCTGCCTGACTCGCTGTTGACTCGATTGGGATTTTCTTGGCCAAGAATTGACGGTGGTTTGCCATTTCCTTCTCTAACTCATTTTATAAATGAGGAAACTGAGGCAAACAGGATTTAGTGACTTCCCTGAGTCACACAACTCGTAGGCGTCTAGGCTAGATTTGAACTCAGGTCTTCCTGACTCCAGATCCAGTACTCTATCCACTGAGTCACCTTAATGCTTTGTACTCTACATCCTTGGGTACTCTACTTCATCACCACCTTCTGTCCCTCTGTTTGGAGCCATGAACTCCAATAAGGAGGGAGCTCAGCTCAGCTCAGCACATCTGATTTCTCACCAGTTCTCATTGTTTTGGGTCTTCTCTGACCCTTCTCCCCCCAGCTCACTCCCTTGCTTTCCCTTCCCATTTCTCCCCTTCTTTTCCCTCTTTCTTTTCTTTATTAGTTCCATTAGAACTGTAAGCTCCTTCAGGGATTGTCTTTTTTTATATTTGTATCTCTAGTATTAGTAGAGTGCCTAGAATATAATAGGTTCTTAATAAATGCCTATTTACTGACCAACTAGGAAAGGACAAGGTAATTTAACCCAACTGAGGAAACTGAGGCCCATGAAACTATTCCCTACATTTTTAAAAATTAAGGTTACAATAAAAATCCTAACAAAAAAAGATTTTGAGAAAATTATGGAAAAAGTTAAAAGAACTGAAATGATTTCAATAGAAAAACAATGTCTTGTTATGGATTTTTATTTGCAGAATCAGTGTGATACTGTGGTAAGACTTCAGAATTAGACAACCTGGATTTGAATCTTGGCCCTGTGACTGACTTCTTGACCTTGGGGCAAGTCATTTCATCTCTCTAGGCCCTAATATTTTATCTGTAAAATGAGGGAGGTGATCCCAAAGGTCCCTTCAAGCTATAATATTGCATGAAGAATAATATAAAGGCTTGTTTTCCATATCTAGGTTAAAAACTATTATAGCAAATTAAATTAGCACAGACTTTAAATGGCATATGGTACTCCTCCCCTCCCAATCAAAACCTTTTGCAAACTTTTTTTGCATCTTAAGAAGAATGATTTTCAAACTAGAAACTGTAGGAGAAATGGTAGCAAAAGAGAATTACTGTCTAAGCTAGGTGAGAAGAGCTCAAGATCAGAATGACTTGAAATGAGTTCAAATTTCTGGTCCCAGGCAAATTTGATCCCAGGATATTGAAGGAACTTATAGATATGATGACTAAGTCAATAACTGTAATCTTTAAGAAAGAGCAAACAAAGAAAAGGCTCAGAAGAATGGAAACGACTATAGGTCTTCTTGATTTTCAAAATGGAGAAACTGCTAGGATATGGAAATAGTAGATAAATAAATTTGGTGTCAATCCTTGCCAAAGTTCCAGAATAGATTGTTGAATTGGCTCGAATATAGGCTGCGTCTGGAAATAATATATCACTTTAAAATATGATTTCTTTGAGAGAAAAAAAGTATGTCTATGCATGTAAATACTTATTCTCCCTTTCATATATATATATATATATATATATGCACAATATTAGGGTATGTGGGTGAATGTGTGTATCTGTATAGATATATATTTATTTCTACATGTGTTAGTATATTAATACATAATATATGTGTATGCACATGCATGTGTGTATATATTATGTGCATGCAAATGCATATTCAAATTTCTGCTCCTAGAAAAACCATAGAAGGAATTTACATGTGTGATCACTTATATAAAGGCCAAAATCTTTAAGAAATCATGGAAAACATGGAGCAAGTCTCAATAGAAACATGTACATAATATATATGTACATTTTCCTTTCTATAAACTGAAATTTTAAGGCAACAGAGCACATCCAGAGAGAGGTTATATATTTTGACAAATAGATTAATCTTTTCTGGAGTTTTGGCAGGAATTAATATTATCTCCATGCATTCAATCAAAAACATGCATACAATATGAAAGATAACTCATATTAAATTATTATGCAAGTCAAATTTTGGGAAAAAGTACCATCTATATTCTTGCCAATGCAATATTTCATGGATTTTTTTTTTTTGGTGAACAAATTTTAAAAAAAATTGGTGGTAACCAGATGTCAACATAGGTTCAATAAAATTGAGTCATATGAAACTAACTCCACTTGTCTTTTTGAAAACAGGATTATTAAATTGGTAGATCAGAGGAATCCTGCAAACTTTAGGCTATGAGTTCCTTGAGAGCAGGGCTGTCTTTTGTCTTTTTTTTATCTTTAGCACTCAGCACAGCGCTTGGCAAATAGTAGATGCTTAATAATATTTTTGTGGACTTGACAGTGAATCATTTTTAATAAGGTACTTTACAGTCTACTTTTCATGATATCTGATCATAAGAGAGTGAAATGTACACTGGATGGTAGGACTGATTGTTTAATTTGCAGCTGACTGGAAAACTGCACCCATGAAATGATGATTAAAGATTAAAGTCAGCTTGAAGTGGCTTATAGTAAAGAGTCAGAGGATTCCGTCCTTGGCATCATCTTTTTTATAATAATGTTTTATCACTGGGAGGAATTTTAGCAAGATGGTAAAATAAAAGGTTTTGCTTAAGTCCACATTCCCCTCCTTACTTTTTACATAAGCCCCAAATAAACATAAGCACAGTAACTAAATGAGTGGATAGGAATAAAATCCTCACAAGTAAATCCCCACAGGAAAATCAGCAGACTAAAGAAATGACTAGTAGCTGAGAAAAGTTCTAGATACAGGGAAAAAATTCCATGGAGTAAATGAAGATGAAATAGAAATCTCCAGAAGAGAATGATTTTCCAGTGAGGATAGTTAGAACCCCAGAAAAGAAAACAGAATTACACGAGTCCTAAGGGTCACCAGAAAGTCTAATAAAAAATGAAAGAAATAGATAAGGAATGAAATTAGAGCTTTTACTGAGAATTAATGGCTTACAGAATGTTCTGGAAAGGGTCATTAAGTTGTGAACACTTGTTACAAAAGAATAGAGGGAACTGAGTTAAAATACAGTGATATCACAAGAATTTTTAGACTAAAGGCAAAAGATAACATACTTGGAAGGACATAAGACTTTTCTTTTAAAATAAGTTAACTTGGGAAAACTAGGTGATAAAGTGGATACAGCACCAGCTCTGAAGTTAGAAGAACTGAGTCCAATTCCTTCCTTAGACACTTGACACTTACTAGGTGTTTGATTCTGGGCAAAGCACTTAACCCCAACTACTTCAAAAAAGAGTAAAACGAGAGAATTGGTGGTGGTGGTGGTGGTGGGGTGTCACTGGTTTAACAGAGAAACAAAATGAACTAAAGGGGGAAATCATTAAAAAAAAAATCTGGATTTTTGGAACCAGAGGGTAAAATGCAGATTTTTTAAAAGATACTTAGCATACCATCAAAGAGAAAACCCATATTTAACTCACAAATAATGTGGTTGAAATGTTCAACAACTCTGAGGTCAAACAGAAAACATTTCAAGTAACCAGAAGGAGAAAAATTGCATGTCAAAGAACTTCAATCAGACTGATCAGAAACTACTTGTTATTATTAAGAAAGGAAAAGAAAAATTAGAAGATGACTTTTTTTAATCACGGAAGAAATAAATAAAGTTAAAAACAAAAATACCACTCAACTTATATACAAGAAAGCTGATTATTTTAAAAGACAAATGCAGTTGAAAAAAAACCATTTAGTGATCTGATTATACTTTACGATTGGTATTCATTTGATCCTCATAACAACCCTGGGAGGTAGGTGTTATTATTTTTCCTATTTTACAGCTGAGGAAACTAAGGCAGATGTTCAGTGACTTACCCTAAATCACATAGCTAGTAAATGTCTAAAGCTGGATTTGAACTTAGTTCTTTCTGACTACAGGCCCTGCTGTTCTATCCACCTAACTGCTTGTTCTCTCTCTATGGTGTATTTTGTTTGATTCTGGGCACCATGCATTGATATGATATATGAATTTATATGATATGTAAGTGTATAATGAACATATATTATTGTGTGCATGCATATGTATTTATATGTATATATGCATAAATAGAGAGAGAAAGAGAGGCAGAGACAGAGAGAGAGGAAAAGAGAATGAGAGAATTTTGAAAATCAGAACAAACTTCACCCATTTCCATTCTTCTGTGTCTTCTCCTTGTTTTTCTTAAAGATTATGGCTTAGTTGTCATATCTTGGGATAAAACATGTCTGGGACTAGAATATACACACAGACAGTATATATTGATACCAAACCATCAGACCATAAAAGTACAACTTAAATAATATCCCTTATGAATATGAAATTGTGGTGAGGAATAGATTTAAAAGATTAAATCTGGTAGATAGATTGCCTGAAAAACTATGGGAAGAAGTTTACAATATTGTACAGGAGGCACCAACAAAATCCATTCCAAAGAAAAAGAATAGAAAAAATGAAAAATGGCTGTCTGATGAGGCTTTACTGAGGAAAGTTGAGGAAAGAAGGAAAGAGAAAGGTAAAGGAAAAAGGAAGATATTTTCCTAGAAAGGTCATATAATTAATTTATTTTCCAGTAGCATTGTATGGCTGTTGGAGTTGGGCTACTCTATCCTTTCATCCCAGCTGTAAGTTGTACATAGCTGCTTATACTATTTGAATAACTAGGGGATCACCAACTATAATCATTCCTGTAACATGGAGAACCACGGAGCCTTTTCACCTTCTTAGTGTTTTTATGTCCACCAGCTTTTAGCATCTATCCTTCCACTATGACATTTTAGTCTCAGTTTCTCTAATTGTAACAAGAGAGGTTTGGATTAAATTATCTGTTTCCCTGAAGTTCCAATTATCTATGGATATCTCAACTTCTAAGGATCTCTCCTAACTTTGAGAATACCACAGTATTTTGGAGATGTGACTGGCCTTATGTTTTCCTTGGTATAGGGAAGTATTCTAAAAAGATTGTGCCAGGGCCCTTTGGAGAACAGTGACTTGACCCAGTGTGGTCATGGCCTGACTGGCAGGTATGTGTAATCAACTAATGGGAGGGTGGGAAGAATCATATTACCTCATTCTCCCTGAAAAGTCATTCTTGGGGTTTGTTAATACAACCACACCTACCTTTATCACTAAGTGCTCCTCTCTATAGTACACATTATCAACACTCTCACTTCGAGCCAAGAATTATAACTTACCTATTCCTAGAAGTTCAGGTGCCACTGGGTTGATTTCACCACTACCACCATATGCATCCATACAAAATCAATGAGCATGCCTTTCCCTTACCATTCATATTACCTCATAGCTATGGCAGATACCTCTTAGAGCAAGGGCCCCTTGTCTTGTAGGAACAGCCAGTGAGTAAGAGCTTCACTTCTTTCCTTTTTGCTTTGGGGAGGAACGAACTGAACCATACAGGAAAAACAGGTGGAGGTGGGTTATGACAGATTTCAAATCTCATTACGTTATCTTTCCCTAAAGCCACACCACTTGCAGACTCCCTGATTTTTATCTAGGGCCTTTGTCAGAATCTTGGAGTTATTTTCACTTCTTCACAGTCACCCACAAATTGAACAAGTTGCCAAAGCTTGCCAAAACTACCACCACATCTCCTCCATCTGTCCTTTTCTGTCTACTCACACAACCATTATCCTAGAGCAAAACCTTGTTCTTTTCATCTGAACTAATGCAGTAGCCACCTAATTGGTCTCTGCCTCAAGTTCCCCACTCATCAGCATTAATGGATGAAGAAAAAGATTTGAACTCAGGTCTTCCTAGTCCAACTCTCCAATAAACCACTCAGTCTCTTGAGCAAGTATTGTTCCCTCCATTTTATTAATGAGGAAACAAAAGTTCAAAGAAGTTTGAGATTTGTCTTAACCCAGGCACACAGCTATTGTCAGAATCAGAATTTTAACCTGGGTATCTTCTCTCTGAGTACAGAGCTCTTTCAATTATACTCTCCTGCCTCTCTGTGTGGTAACATTTGAACTTTTCCATAAATAGCATGTTCAATGTTTCTGTATCCATCTGCCTTGAGATCCCTTATGGGATGAATTCCATCTTTTCATGGACATTTTCTTCTATGTCATTTAACATCTGTACTCCTTTTATTCCATATCACCCAGTCAAATCTAATAAATATAAATGAACTGATTTATAACAACAGAATAATAAAAATCAACATATTGATTAATAAACACTAAGAGTGAATTTCTGTGCTAGACTTGCAAAAATAAAACAAACAAAACAGTTTCTGCCTTTGAAAAACGTGTATTCTAATGTGGGGAAGAGATTATAACACATAAACATGAATTTATACATGTTTATTTGAGATTGGAGAAAATATCGTCAATCTGGGGACCAGGAAAAAAAAAGTTGGTCAATGAGCAATGAAAGAAGCTAGGAATTTTAAGAGGTAAACATAAGAATGGCATGCCTTCCAGTCAAGTGTGATAAACTGGGCAAAGACCGGAAAGCAGGATGCTGAGGTGGAGAAACAAGTGTGTCCTTACAGTTTAAATTTCCAGAATACTTCTGTGATCAAAACATTCAACATAGGAAGCCAGTGCCAATGGGTTGTCTCATTGTGCATAAAAGTCTGCTTGTATGAAATGATACTGCAGCTGATTGTGTAAAAGTCTAATACACAATTTAACTTACATGAGCAACTATAGGGGTCATGAAGAATTAGAAACGACTGAAAAATGAACAAAATTCTGTGCTAAAAAGTCACTGACAGCTACATTTTTACAACATCTGAGACTTTCCCAATTCTCTTGGGTATGCCCATGCTAGAAGTCCTGATAATCTTGCAGGTGATTAGTCATCTCTTATGTACAGAAGTGACCAAAGGGTCACTAGAAGTTAAGAAAGTCTTAGAAAGTAAAGAGACTGTGGTTTCTGAAAGGCTATGTGTAGAGTCTGGCTACAACCATTCTTTAATTGGCCATAGGGAATAACTTCCTTCCAGAAAGGGTTGTAAAGACCTGGAATGTGTTACTGAGTGACAGACTCACTTTCTATGAAAATACTAGATTGATACCATCTGTATGTGATGACTCAAGTTCAGTCTGGAGGCACAAACTAGGAAAACCAGTCTAGGTCCTTTCCAAGTGAGTGATCTCTCTCTCTCTCTCTCTCTCTCTCTCTCTCTCTCTCTCTCTCTCTGTCTCTCTCTCTGTCTCTCTCTCTCTGTCTCTCTCTCTCTGTCTCTCTCTCTCTTTCTCTCTCTCTCTCTCTCTCTCTGTGTGTCTCTCTCTGTCTCTCTCTCTTTCTCTGTCTCTGTCTCTTTGTCTCTGTCTCTGTCTCTGTCTCTGTCTCTGTCTCTCTCTCTCTCTTTCTCTCTCTCTGTCTCTCTCCTCTTGGTAAACATTGGGAGAATTTTACTGGGATGTTTTAGAATTATCTTTTCTGGGAAGTGTTGGGAGAAAAAAAAATTCTCAAAATACGATAGATCTGTGGGAAGAAACTGATGTCAAAAATGCCACATGGATTTTTTTTTTCTAAATTTTATTTGGGCTAGTTACTGCCGTTTTGCCTTCTTAATGCTTTTAAGAGAGTTGGTGACCATCACAGTCACATCATCCATGAAAGATTCAAGAATAAATAGCTAGTCCAATTTAATCTTTCCCCTATTCGTGAGACGTAAGAGTCAATCAGAATAGCCTAGCTTCCTCTCTCCCTTAACCTTCCATAGGTCCTACCTAACTTCTCCCCAGCCTACCAGAAGGAATAATAGGAAGGAAGAGGCCAACATCTGGAAGAGAATATTAGAATTGATAGAAGGGACTTTAGAGGTCATAATTAACCTATTTTGTGGGACCATGTGTCAAATCAGAAATAAACGAACCCAAATTATGGCAATGCTCCTAAATATTTGACATCAGAGGAAGGAGTAATTAGGATAGATAAGTGGGTGACTCAGATTTTAACAGATTAACACACAAAAAAGCTTCTATTAATTATGAAATTTTATCCATTCTAATAAACACATGCATCCATACACAGAGATTCATACACTCAGAACCTCTTGCATAGACACATACTCATTTATTTGTACCTATGGCAGATTACAAATCACAACCAAATGACATGGTCAATTCTTATGAGACTGGCATATGAACTATGAGTAAGCCAAGTCTCCATTATACAGTCCTTGGGCAGCTGTTTTTTGTTTTTGTTTTATTCTGTTTTTAACCTGAGTAATGGGCTTTTACATTCATTTCTATTAAATCTCTTCTTGTTATTTTGACTATATTATCCCAGGTTGTTGGTATTTTAGATATGCATGCATGCATTCATTCTACTATGTTCCAAGTACTGTGGTAGGCACTGAGAATATGACTCCCAAACCAAGACAATATTGGGGGAAGACAATATATAGACAGAAAATTAAATACAAAATTTATATAAAATATTGATGATGGTGATGATAGCTAACATTTGTATAGCACTTCCTATGTGCCAGGCACTGTGATAAATGCTTTATAAATATCTCACTTGGTCTTCACAACAACCCTGTGACGTAGGTGCTAAGTAGATACAGATTAGTTTCTGTGGGGAGGGGATAGCACCTGGGGACATTGGGATTGCCTTCCTCTAAGAAATGACTCCTGATGAGTTTTGAAGAAATCCAGGGATCCCACAAGGTGGAGATGAGGAAGAACTTTATTTTAAGTATGACTTACAGGTTTCTCACCTTATACAAATCCCTGGAGATGGGGGATGGATTGTCATTTACATGGAACAACCAGAAAGGTGGCACAATGAATTGAGTGCTGTGGCGTGGATTAGGAAGACTCATTTTCATGAGTTCAAACCCAGACTCAGACACTTACTAGCTTGGTGTCTCTGAGTAAGTCACTTCACTCTGTTGATCATAGTTTCCTCATCTGTAAAATGAGCTGGAGAAGGAAATGACAAACGACTCCAGTATCTTTGCCAAGAAACCTCAAGGTCCTGAAGAGATGGGCATGATTGAAAAAACTTAGCAACAACAGTAAGAAAGCCAGTTTGGCCAGAACACAGTGCTCATGTTGGAGAATGAGAGATAATGAGCCTTGAAAGATAGGTTGGAATTATCTGTGAAGGACTTTAAAAACCAAAAAAAGAAGTTTATGTTTTATCTTAGAGAGGAGTTCATGTATTATCTTCGAGGCAAGAGGGAGGGACCAGAGCTTCTGGAACAGATGATTGATATGGTCAGACCTGTGCTTTAGGAATACCAATTTGATAGCTATGTAGAGGATAGATTGGAGAGGAGACAGATAATGCGGGGAAAGCAATTAGGAGGAAATAGGTGAGAGATAATAAAGGTTTCAAGCGGGGTGGCGGTAAATCATACTGTTCTTCTGGGCTTTGTAACAGCTGAAAATGTGATCATCAAACCCTCTGAATCACTGACAAAATGATGAACAGAAGAGGATTTAGATAGAACCCTGTGGCATGCAGGACTTTTCTCTAGATTGATGTCAATCTATTAATCAACATTTCTGTGTGTCTAGCTCTTCAATCGGGTATGATTCCATCTGACCATACCTTTATTTATCTATCTTATCTATAAAGTTATATGAGAGATTTTGGTATATACAGTGCTGAAATTAAGATACATTGTGTAACAAAATGACCACAACAAAAACTAGCATTTATATCATACCTACTATGAGCCAGACACTAAGTGCTTTCCAAATATTATCTTATTTTGAGTACAAAATTTTCCTAATCTAGCAGTCTACCAATATTTTGCCATATTTGACCAAGTGCTTATTAACCGTCTGACAATTTGTATATAGTTTTACCTGAGATCGACAACAAACTCACTAGCCTCTTGATGAATATTTGTCTATAAGATCATGCTAATCATTCGATTGAACTTTCTGGAGTCCATATTTTTTAAAATGTAGGGATTATGCCAAGTATGTCTAAGACTCTTATTAGTAAACCTAAGGTAATATGGTCACTTTATTCCAAGTTCAACATTTCTCATCACACACTAATCACTTTCTTTTTGTTGAACAGAATTAAGCCCAGAGTCATAGTTCCCATGGTTTTGTTCTTTATCTTCAGGGAAATGAAATTGTCAACAAAGCCCATAAAGAATTTATTTCAGCAGAATGAGATTTCTAGCAGATGATAACTAATTTAACTTCTTCATAATTGTTACATTTGTTTGTGACAAAGTTGTGATGTACATTAAGAAAGTATCATATATATCCTTCATCAAGTCAAATGCTCTGGGTTTTAAATCTACAATGGTAAATAGGACCATGGGATTTTAAAGCTCAAAAAGATTTTAAAGGCTAACTAGTTTACAGCTCTTTTTATCCACATCGGAAAACTATGGTTCAACAAGATAAAATAACTTACACAACATCAGATAATTAGTGGGAAGAACTAAGATTAGAAGCCATGTTCTTTGACCTGGTGTCCAGTAGGCTATCACTTTTGGAACACTGGCATTCTGTTTCCCTTGTTGACTTTCTAGCACAGACAGTTCTCACTTTATGTAAGTGGACAGTTCCACAGACTTCTACAGAAAGTGATATTTATGTAATGAAAATGTCTTCTCTTCTCTTCACTCACTTCACTTTGCTTTTATATAAATATCTATGCAAATTATAAAATGTACTAAAATGAAGACATTAAATACTGTATCATGATAATAAACAGAATTATGAAATGAAATGTAACAATAATGATAAGGTATGCACAGTACTATAGAATATAACTACTGTATTTAGTCTTTATCACTGACAGTTGGGTACACTTTCTTTTAATGAAGCTATGGAGAGATATTTGGACAGTGGCTCTTTTTTCCCTCATATATCTGATGATAGCAATGGGATGAACTTTTATAAATCTTGAAGTATTTGGATCATCTTTTCAATTTAAGAAAAAATTCACTCAAATGATGAAATGCTTCTGCCAACTGTTTTGTTGGGAACCTTTTTGGTTTGAACTTGGGTGCCAAAGCTTCCCTTTCTTCTTGACAGTGTTTGTAGCTAGCAGATCTTCCTGGGACAGTTCTCCATGAGACTTAATCAACTCCTCTACATCATTCTCATCTACTTCTAGCACTAGTTCTTGTGTTAATTTTACAGTTATTCTAACATTTCATCTTTTGTCAAGTGCACAAAAATCAGGAACAAACTGCAGGCAAACTTTTTTCCAAACTCTCTTCATATATGTTTCTATTACTTCTCCCCATGCTTTTCAGAATTATTTATGTAAAGTCAAATTTGCATAATTGTCAGTACTCCACTTTATCTCTTTGAGTCTCTTGCTGTTCCACACCCAAAAGCTGGCAATGTTTTCAACCCTTGGTAAATAAATTTCCAAGCAAGTGAATATCTTCTTGATATAACAGGGCAAGTTCTATCATACCTGCTCCTTTGGAAGAATATAACTGGCATTCAAGGCAGCATTGAATAGAGTACTAGACTTGAAGTCAGAAAGATCTGAGTTCAAATCTAGCCTCTGACACTTACTAGCTGGGTGATGCTGGGCAAGTCACTTATACTTTCCTTAATTCTGTTTCCTCAGTTGAAAAATGTAGGTGATAATAACACCTGAGTTGTGAAGATCAACTGAGATAATATTTGTAAAAGGTTCTGAAAACCTTCAAGCACTTTATAACAACAAAAACATTTATATAGTGCTTACTATGTGTAGAACACTGTACTTAGTGCATTATAATTATCTCATTTACTATCATTAGTGATACAAATTGGTCAAACTGATACATCATTGAAAGAATCCTAGAGCTACTTTTTAATTGGGAAACTGAAAAGTCGTAGATGTATCCAGGAAATGGGTTGAAGGACTGGAAAATAAATAAGGTAAAGCCAAAGCTAGCCTATTTGAGCCCAAGGTGTTTTCAAGGAGTGAAGTTCCATTTTCAGGAGAGGAGGGATTAGAGGTGATGATCCTAGCACAAACACCATGGTTGGAAAGGTCTGGAAAGATATTTTAGTTTATGGAGGTAATTCCTTATGGTAAAGATTTAAATTTGAGAAGTGATGATTGTGTTTCCTCTATCTAATCTGTAAGTTAATATTAAGGGAAAGTCTGTAAGCATATATAACTCTGGCCCTACTGGATTTTGTAGAGTCAGAATGGTAGAGGGCAAAAACAACTTGATGAAGTCAGGAGATGTAGGTATGAATTTTCTGACTGATTTTTTAAAAATGTGTTTGATGTTTCATACCAGTTTTACGTCCTTGCTATTGTTTAGTCATTTCTAGTCTTGTCTGACTCTTTTGTAAACTCATTTGAGTTTTTTTTTTTTTGCAAAGATTATGGAGTAGGTTAGCATTTCCTTCTCCAGCTCATTTTACAGATGAGGAAACTAAGGCAAACAGAGTTAAATGGGTTACCTAGGGTCACACAGCCAGTCAGTATGTGAGATTGAATTTGAACTCAGGAAGATGAGTCTTCTTGAGTCGAGACCTGGTACTTGATCCATTGTGCCCTTGTGTCTTTAGGTAAATTATTTAACCTCTTTGAGCCTCAGTTTCCTTTTCTATAAAACTGATGTAATACTTTTAAAAATAGTAACTTTTATTAATATTTTATTTCCCTCCAATTACACGTAAATGCAATTTTTAACATTTATTTTTTAAGACTTTTTGAGTTCTAAATTCTCTCCCTTCTCCCCTCTTATTGAGAAAACAAGCAATTTGTTATAGGTTATACAAATGCAGTGATGTAAAACATTTTTCCATATTAGTCATGTTGTGAAAGGAAACAGAGAAAAGAAAAAAACAGAAAAAGGTAAAAAATAGTAAGCTTCAATCCACATTCACACTCTATCAGTTCTTTCTCTATAAACAGATCACATTTTTCATCACAAATCTTTCAGAATTGTCTTAGATCATTATATTACTGAGAATAGCAAAGTCATTCACAGTTGATCATTACACAATATTGCTGTTACTGTATATAATGTTCTCCTGTTTCTTCTCATTTCACTTTGCATCAGTTCATGTAAGTCTTTTCGGGTTTGTCTGAGAGCATGCTGTGAGTCATTTCTTTTAGCACAATAGTATTCCATCACAATTATATACCACAGTTTGTTCAGTCATTCCCTAATTGATGGGCATCAAAACCTGAGGTAATACTTACGCTGCTTAATTCACTGAGTTGTAGGAGGGAAAATGATTAGAGCTCCTCTAATCTTACTTCTTCATTTTATAGATAAAGAAACTGAGATCCAAAGAGGTTATGAGATTATCCCCAAGTCACATAGGGATTAAGTGACAGAGCAAAAATTTGAACTGAGATGCTCTGACCCCAAAACCAATGCTTGCTCTATCATGATAGAAATGTGAATTATTATAGGTCCATGTGAGAAAGAAATAATATTACAATATTTCATTTCAGACACAAAGCACTTTCATAGAGCATTCGGAGGGAAAGGAGGAATGAGAGTTTCATGTTCTTTAATCTCTTGTAGTTCTTGCATTTCTCCATCCATCTTGGTCCTTTCTACTTTGTCTACAGCATACTTTAGCTATGTTTGTTTACTATTTTCCAAAAACCTTTTGTGACACACATCATTACCTTTGATTATAGTATCCAGATGCCTAATACTGATCCACCCCTTGTACACTATGTTAAGCAACTATTTAAAGGGATCCGAGTTATTCTTGGGCCCTAAATAGCTACAAATAAGTGAATTTAAAGTGATAGCAGCAGGCTTTTAAATAACCTTTATTAGCAATCACTTTTTAGGGTTAGATTTGGTTCCCTGGAAGCAACAGACATGCCAGGATGAAGGACAGAGAGCATCTAAGCCACACATACTTAGTGAAGAGTAACCCATGGTCTATGGGAGACCTAAGTCACTTAACATGTGTCAGCTGATCCCATTAGCCATGTGGACAGGGGCAGAGGTTGTAAGGAAGCAGTGGAGGGTGTTTGTTTGCCTGTATAACCCTATAGCAAATAATGATTACTCTTAGGTCCTATTACCACGCTCAGCTGATACTATGGCAACCAGGCTGCATAAAATGGGATGGGAGGGGGAAATGCTGCTTAGCAACACAAAGATTTAGTAAGAAAAGAACGGGTTTTAATGGCTATGTTTTTTTTTTAAATGTCAATTTTGAAAAGGGAAAAACAGAGAATCATGAGAGAGAAGATAAACCAAATTAGAAAGATATAGGATAGGGAGATGGTGGATAATGAAAGTAGCCAGAGAGGAAATGCAATTTCTAAATGACTTAAGAGAAAAGATAAATACAAGTCAACTGTTTCAGAACTGAATTTCTTAGATTATTCATGTCTTAATTGGAAAGAACGATAAGTCAGGAGTTGTGTCTTACTTACACTTTGTGAAGTCAATGATAGAATTACAGAACATGGGGGCTAGAAGGGACTGGAGAAATCATCTCGTTCAATCTTTCTATTTTATATGAAAATGATATTTAATTTTCCCTGGTATCTAGAAAAGTGCTTTTTCATATCATATTTTAAGTGACTGTGTGGTATATTTCACCATGTTTTGGAGGATATCAAATGAACTGTTATACAGAAAGTGCTTTGTAAATATTAGAACAACGTAAAAATGTTGATTATGGTTATTGTCATTGTTAGTGGCATGTTTGGGATACTAACTCAAGACTTCTGACTGTATGTCTTGCACCTTTTCTGTTAGGTGGCGCTGAGGTCAATAAACTTTTCTAGGCCCTGTAATTGACTCCAAAAGTAAAGCCTCATTTTTAAAAATGAGAAATTAATAATAACAAAAGTGCTTAAATGGAATTCCTTGGAGTAATAGCCATTCTTTAAAACCACAGAATCACACAACCAAATACAGCAATAAGGTGTGTGTGTGTGTGTGTGTTTGCGTGTGTGCGTGCGTGCGTGTGTGTGTGTCTAATACCTTAATCTACACCAGGTGATCCTCAGAATCTTCCTAAGACAGTACAAATGAAAGAGATTCAATTTCCTGGCATGGCACTGGTAGACTGTCCATGTTTCACAAGCATATGATAATGAGGTCAGCACAATGGCTCTGTAGACCTTCAGTTTGGTAGTCAGTCTAATACCTCTTCTCTCCCAAACTTTTCTTTGGAGCCTCCCAAACACTGAGCTAGCTCTGGCTACGCATGCATCAACCTCATTGTCAATGTGTACATCCCTGGAAAATACACTACCAAGGTAAATGAACTTATCCACAGCATTCAAAACTTCTCCATTTGTTGTAACTGATGGTTCCACATATGGATGGTATGGATGGTATGGTGTAAGGGTGTAGGGTGTATTCAGGGAGGGCCAGTACCTTTGGTGTGATAGCTGCTGAGCCTTTTTTGGGGATCTGTCCCTTTGGCGTCCACCTGTTCCACCTAACTCTCACCTGTGGCTCCAAGAAGCTGCAGCATGTGCAGCGGCCACCCCCCAGGACACTGTTTCAGCAGATGGGCCAAACCAGGTTGAGGGTAACCAAGGGTTCTCAGACCCATTGGTTACCTTGGGGGATGTCTACCCTAAGCATGTGAAGACTTCATCTGGTGGAATGGGTGGATAAGAACAATTTGTTCCAACGGCCATGAAGGCAGCTGAAGCAGGGGATGTGGAGCGCTTAGAGTTTGTTAGACACTGAAGACACCAAGGTCATCCACTGCAGCCTGAGCCATCGCCAGCTGTCTTGACTCTGTCCTGCCACTGGACTATGATAGGTTCTGGATGAGAGAGTGAGGCTGACGACTTAGTGCAACTCTGCCTCACTTAAATCCAATTAAACTCCTTAGACAACTTATTCCAAAACAATGAATCTTGTAACTTGGTGATCTGGGTAACCATAACCTGTTAACTATGATTGGAAATTCTGACTTTAAAGAGTAAAAATGGATTCTAGGCTTATTTTCAGAAAACCCTGCTTTCAGTGAATTGTCCCTAAGATACATTCTTTACTTGTTGTTACCTTTAGGAATGACAGAAGAGGTTCTCAATCTATGTTCTCTATTTTAATAAGCAAAGAACATGGCAGAATGGAGGAAACTTGCATCACGTGATCTTGGGTAAAGAATAAACACCAGGACAGGTGTTCTTGATCTTCTGGCTCTCACACTCTAGAGTCATAATGATCATAAGCTTCCATTTATGTAGCTTCCCACATCTACAAATCATTTTCTCACAATTATCATGTGAGGTAGGAAGTTCAAGGGTCATTATTATCTTCATTTTATGTAGAATACTGAGGTTGAGAAAAGTGACCAGACTAGTCCAGGATTAGATGGCTGGGAAGACTCAGAGCTGGGACTCCAATAAAGTCTTCTGATTCCCAAACTAATTCTGTTTATATTCTCCCATGGGCACGTCATGCAACACTGAAGCCAACAACGTCTTCTAGACCCTATGAAATCCACAAGGCATTTCAAATGGAATTAACAAGAATCATAGCAATAGCTAAAATCTACATAGTACCTTAGGTATGCAAATCAGTTATATATGTATATCTTTTTTAAAAAAATCTTTTAAAAAATTACTTTTTAGTTGACAACATTCAATTCTATAAGTTTTTGAGTTTTAAATTTTCTCCCCCTCCCTATTCTCCCCTCTCCATAAGATAACTTGCAATCTGGTATAGGCTTTATATATATATATATATATATATATATATATATATATATATATACACCCTCATGTTAAACATATTTTCACATTAGTCATGCTGTAAAGAAGATACACACACATTTTATTTGATACTCACAACTCACCTGTGAGACAAAAACTATTTTATCCATTTTTATGGATAAGGTAACTGGTCTGGAGGTTTGGGTGGCTTTTCCAGCATCAGAGAATTTTATGTGATGTAGGGTCAAAATGTACCTGAGGAAGGATTCACACTTAGGTCTTCTTGACTCCAAGTTAGGTGCTCAGTCCACCATGCCACCTGCCTGGACGACTCCTTACAGAGGGAGAAAGTATCAAATCTGACATATCAAGTATTTTTAAAAAGTATTCAGGTTTAATAATACAGTGCATATATAAAACATGAGTTGCTTTTGTTTCCTTTTATTCCAGGGGGAATGTAATTTTCCTTCTATTGTTTTCACTCACATTGATATGTAAACAGTCAACTGATAATTCAAATACCAAGTTTGCTTTAAATTGTATATGGAAATTCCAATAAGACTTGGAGGAAGTTCTGAAAAGCTAAGATTTTGAACAGATGAAAAGCTATTTTCACTGCATTGCTTTCTATACCCTATTTGTAAGCACTTCAGAGTACAACTCAGTACCTTTTTTATATATCATTTTTTAATTTCTCCTTTCCTTTATAAATCCTCTGGTAGAGTACCATGATCTAAGAACAACTGTTTAATTAGCATATACTAATGATAGGATCCCATTAAGCTATTTTCTTTCAAACCATCATATCATATACTGATTTGCTTTTGAAATTTTAAGGTTGAAAATCATAGATTCTTAAACATTTGAAGGGACTTAGGAGGTCATCTAGTTCAATTTCCTACTTGGTGTAGGAGTCCTCTCTATAATCAACTCTGACAGGTGCTCTAGCCTCTTACTGAACACCACCCCATTCTATTATTGAATAGCCTTAGTTGTTAGGAAATTTATTTCTACATTAATATGCATTGAAATGTTTGCCTGTAACTCTTTACCACTTGGTCCTAATTCTGTTCTCTGGAGCAACAGAGGATATATATTTTTTTAAAAAAAATATATGACAATCCTTCAAGTATTCAAAGCTATCGTTTATCTCTCCTAGTTAGTCTTCTCCTTTCCAGAGTATTACATTCCCATATTCTTAAAGAAGAAAAAAAAATTACTTTAAAAATCTAACCCAGAATAGTCACCATTTAATTTTGCATTTAGTTGATACTAATGTAAATGAAAATAGAATTATAAAGCAAGAGGTAATGTGGTTGCATCATAAAAGCCTGGTCCTGAAATCAGAAAACTTGGACCAAGTTCCAGTTCTGACAGTTAATAACTTCATGGCTCTTAAGATTTGAACATCTAAGAGAAAATGAAGACCATCCATTTAGGATGCCTTCTTTTTATTGGTTAGGAAACTGTAGCACAGGAATTTGTCTGAGCTTCAGTTTTATCATTTTGTAAAATGGAGGAAATATTTGATTACCCCTTCCTCACAGGATCATGATGAAGGACCATCAATTATAAAACGCTGTATATATTAAACTTTGATCACTCTTTACCCATTATTCTCAACAAGTCCCCCACTACATCCTCCATCCATCTAAAAAAAAAACCCTTAAGGATTTATACAAGCATAAGTAGGCAAAACACTGAGCATCAAAAAAACTTATAACAGCAACACACTTTTATTGATAGAATTCTTTTTAAGAACACCTTTATCCAATAAAGGGGCTTACCATGACATCCCTTGAAAAGTTTAGTTAAGAAAATACTTTAGAGTTTTTGTTCTCTGATGCCCTCTGCTGGACAAATCCTTACACCTGTTGGAGTATGTCCTTTATTTTTTTCCCCCATGGGAAGTTGTACCATAAATCCTCAATGTTTAATATAGTATGATATGGCATGGTATGATATGATATTATATTGCATTGTATCATCTAATTGTATCATGTTGTGATTAAAAATGGAATCTGAGAAAAGAAAATCTGATTTTAGTATTTCATGGTTAAAGTAGATGGGTGATAGCACTATTTATAGGTTGATTGCCTCCTCCTTGCTCCCTGCACCCAGGTAGGCTTAAAAAACTCCATTAATGTCAAGCCACCGAGAAGCATTTCCAAGGGAAGCAGATACTTTTTTTACCGGATCTGCTGCCTCCTGCATCCCATCTGCTAGGCAACTAGGACATTGATGCTGTATCATACCATAGCTTCATTTTCTTTCAATTGCCCATCTGGCAGCCATAATATATGTGGGTTACATAGCTTCCATCATCCCCCAATTTTGCTTAAGCTGACTCTTTTTGTGCTCTCCAACTTTGCCTTGAAGATTTAGTTCTCCAAACCTAACAGCAAACTATGCTGAATGGACATTTCTTTTCCCACTCCTTCTTTCAGGCTACTCAGTATACGCTCTAGACACAGGAATGCACATAAAATTAAAGTATTTGTCATTGGCCCATTCTGCTCAGGCACATAGCTGTTATAATTCCCTAAGTCATCTACCATGACCCACCCATCTATTCGTGCTGGGTGCACAGACAGTACTTTCAACAAAAATGCATGAAATAGTCTGACATGTAAGACTAGTGGAAAGATCGGTGTACTTGGAGTTGGAAGAGTTATGAGTTCAGTTTCCAGCTCTAATACTTAACTAGCTTTGTGACTGTGGACAAGTAACCTTATTTCTGGGAGCCTCAGTTTTCTCTCTTGTAAAATGGGGGTGATAATGCTTACCTCAGGGTTGTTTAGGGAAAAAGTTCATAAAATATTAACAAATTTGAACTATTAATGTATAATACTGTGATGAAGAAATTAAATGAATTAAATTGTGTTCTAGTAAGCTGCTTGGGGGCAAGGGCTATTTTACTTCTATCTATCCCTAGTACATATAGGTGCTAAATAATGACTGATTGATTGTTTCCTGCCTGCTGGGTGGTAGTAGATTCAGTCCTCTACATTTTGGGCATAAAAATGTGTTATTTTAATATATGCAATGAACTCTGTTTGTAATATTCAAGTTTTAATAGTGGCTTTGATTTTTTAAGAGCATTTTTGTCTCTCAAATCACTTAGAATAGAATTTGCAGAATCATGGAATTTGAACTCGCAGCTTATCTGTCCAAGCTTATCTAGTCTAACTCTCTTATTTTCCAAATGAGTACTCCTGGAAATATACCAGCCAAGGATATTGTTCCAGAAGCCATGAAATCAGGTGCACTGTATCAGGTGTACTTTTTTCCAGTCATTGGAGGCTGTCTTTCAAACAACTATAAAAATCCATGGTAAGGAACTACTAAAGGGTTAGCCAACGCAGGAGATCCACCTCTAGTCTAGAATTCAGTCTTATTCCAGTTATGATCAGCCAAAAGAGGGGGAATTAAAAGACATTACCTTATTCTCCAGTGTTCTTAGGTCTGACTGGATATGGTTTCTAAAAAACTAGTCTGGCAATGATACTCAAGAGTAACACATTTGCTTTGCATTATCCAAGTGAATCAAAATGATGTCTATCAGAACTAAACAAAACCTCTTTCTTGGAAATAAGGTTAAAAAGAAAACAAACCTCCCTTTGAAAGAAACAGTAAAGCAGAAGTCCAAGATTAAATCTGGAAGATTTTCTAGATCCAGGGTGTATGCCAAGCATAATTGAATGTACATTCTGATAAACAATGATGAAATACTGACAGTCTGCTTGGTGATGTCAAGACTCAGGTCTCTCAGCAGATAAAGCATTCAGAATTTTTCTAATTACCCTGTAATACAAGGTTTTCCAACTACATATCCAAAAACACTGTGTTTTTATTCTTGAGAAAGCCATGGAAGCTATAGAGACTGTCTTTTATATCTTATGCCTAATACACAGCTGGTCGTGAATAAACATGAAGAGATTACTCAGAGTATTTTGCCCTCTCCAAAATTTTAGATATTTTCTGACACATAATTAAAAAAAATTATTTTCAGGTAATTTGGACAGTATTTTACCTTTCTTCCTTAACAGAAATGTAGGAAAGGAGAAAAGGATGTACTATAGTTAGGTCTGAAGCATAAGGGAGTGAGAGTATGGGTAGAAGAATTTTCTCGGTTAACTACCACCGCTGGATTGGAAAACATGGTGCCTTTCCTTTGATGCAATGAAGACCCACAGCTAGAATACAAGGTTTGATAATACTAATGGAGGTATAACCCTTATCTTGGTCACTGAGGGGATAGCTTAGGGACCTACAGCTTGGACCCACAGGGATACTGTTGCTCTATTACTTTTTATCAAAGTCTATCTCATACTGGTCAAGAGTAATGAGCCTGTTTCTAAGCTCCTCATATGCTTGCCCTGCCATTTCTAAGCATATTACTTAGATTCCTGGGGTATCCAAATGATCAGAAATCTTCCTGCTTACATAAGGTATTTCAATAATTATTGTAAGAAAATTATACAGTACTGTGATGCCTACCAGCTATTTTTATCACCTGCGAGGTAGGTAGTACAAGTATTAATCTTCATTTTACACACATGGATACTGAGACTTTGCTTGCCCAAGGTCATACAATTGATGAATGTTAGAAATCAGATTCCAGTTCAGGTCTCCTGACTACAAACCCAAGACTACAGCTCCTCATGCTGCCTCTCATGTAGCATAAATTCAACATGATGAATGTAATGTTGACCTTTCTTAATTCCTAAGGTAAAGTATTCAGGCATGAATGAAGTAAGGGTCATTTATTATTTTGATCCTTTGATTATATATAATTAGGACTTTCCTGCTTTATTCTGAGATCCCATCTCTTTAAAGTTGTCCTTCCACCTACCAAGAAGCTAATGAGAATTTTGTTTGCTTTTCTCTTGTCATTTAACACATTCTGCCTTATGTTAGAATTAACTGTATCTTATTAAAAATGCAGGTATGTAAGAGATAAATGATAGTTGACAAGTTTTTTTTAAGTCAAAGCTGTTTTGTAATATTGTAGATCAATCTTTGCCTATTTTCTCTACAGACTTTGCAAATGACTTCTGTTTGAAGAGGGAGGAAAGGAGGAAAGAAAGAAGGAGAACTTATTAAGCACCTACTATGTGCCAGACACTATGCAAAATGTTTTACAAATATATTCTGATTCTTTTAAAAATTAAATTTACCATTTATTTAATAATATTTTTAACTTTCTTTTTGCTTTGAATTCTCTCCCTTTCTAGTCCCCTCTGCCCTACCCACTGAGAAGGCAAACAATGTGATATCGATTATACAAATGAAATCATGCTAAATATATTTCCATATTAGCCATGGTGCGGAAAGAAAAGCAAGAAGAATAAAAGGAGAAAAGTATGCTTCAGTCTGCCCTCAGACTCCATCATTTCTCTCTCTGGAGGTAAATAGCTCATTTGATTCTTACACAACCCTAGCGATATAGGTGCTATTATAACTCTGTTGCTTACAGTTAAAGAAACTGAGGCAGACAGAGGTTAAGTCATTTGTCCTGGGTCACACAACTAGTGTCTGAAGCCAGATCAGGCTGTTTTAAGGCATTGCAGACAACACCTGATATTTTCACATTTTGTTGGAATTATTGTTTCCTCTTTCTGAAGGCTGGTGGTTGCATGTAGTTTAGTCTCAGACTTGTTGGATGACATTTCCATTTGTACTGATGTCACAGCCCAAGCCTTCGACACAAAACTATGGAGAATTCTGCTGTTAACAGGCTTCTTGTAGAAAGCACACAATGCCCAACTATGACCAAAGATTCTAATTTGAGTCATTCTAGTACAGAGGAGCATGGTATGGCTTCTCACTGATCCTGAAAGAGGCAACATAAAGTTAAAAACTCTGACCTCACTAGTATGACTCAGGCTAGTCAAGAAGTAGGTGAAACTAATATCCTGAGAATTTATTGTATTAGGAAACAAAGTGAAATTAGAAAGAAACTGATTTTTTTGCTTCCTTTCATTTCACTAAAGTTGAGAAATATTGAGTTTCTAGATATTTAGCACTTGCATCTTTTTTGTGAGCAGCTAATTCATTGATGAAGCATTGAACTTAAAGTCGGGAAGTTCTGAATTCAATTTTTACCTTAAGACACTTGACACTTAACTGACTGCGTGACCTTGGACAAGGCACTTAATCCCATTGCCTCACCACAAAAAAATCAGACAAAAAGGAATGGAAGTAGGGTTGGTCAGATTTTATATTCTTTGACTCAAAGGTCACTGTCGACAGTGACTGCAGTCATGAAATTAAGCAATTGAATTTCCTTCCTTGAAAGGAAAGCTATGGCAAACCTGGATATAAACTAAAAACCAAGACATCACCTTACCCACAAAGCTACGGTTTTTCCAGTAGCAGTGTGTAGCCGTGAGAGTTGGACTATAAGGAAAGCTGAGCACTGTAGATTTGATGTTTTCGAATTGTTGGGAAGACTTTTGAGAGTCCCTTGGACAGCAAGGAAATCAAATCAGTCAATACTTTAAAAAATTAGTTTGGGCTACTCATTGGAAGGTTGAAGCTTAAATATTTTGCCTATGTAATGAGAAGATGCGACTCATTGAAAAAGAGTCTTATGGGAAAGACTGAAGACAAAAGGAAAAGGGTATGGAAGAGGATGAGATGGATAGATAGTATTGTGGAAACAAAGAACAGAAATTTAGACATACTTTGAGAGATAGTGAAGGGTAGAAGGGCCTGGTATGCTATGGTTCATGTGTCACAAAGAGTCAAACATGATTATGACTGAACAACAAGCTATATAATCCTGAGCAAATAGTTTAACCCACCTTCCCCTGCTTGTCTCCTCATCTATAAAACAGCCATAATAGTAACCCCCATATCAAAGGGTTGTTATGAAATAATATTGAACCACTGTATAAGCAAAAGGTATAGAAAATATTGTCTTAATGATGGTCAAGAAGGGCTTGATCTCAGAAGTAGTGCTATCAGACCACAAATCTGAAGGCTTCGTGGTGATCATATGAAATCTGATCCAAGATCAAACATTCTTCCCCCTAGGTGCTCTTATCCACCAGTCTAGGCCTTTTCTCCCCAGATAATATTATGTTTTTTTCTGAAGATCTAACTTGAAGAGCACTCCAAACTGGCCTATCAATTCTGATTACATCAATGACTACTTTACATATCAAAAGGCTGTCCCTCATTGCTTCAGGAAGAGCTTTTAGAAGTCCTAAGGATATCTCACTTTAATGCTCTGAGCCTCCATTTTCTTCAGGCATAAATTTATGTCCATATTATCTGCCACCCTTGTGAGCACAACTGGCTCTGCATGTCGTCCTTTCACAGGCTGACATATGGATGCAAATTTACACCTGCCCATATACTTCATTGGTACAGATGCTTTTTGAAATGGTCATTGAATCTTTTCCAACTTTCTGAATGAAGGTATTCTTATTTTTTCTGTATGTACTCTAAGGCCTACTAAAGAGTCACTTGTATATACATACATACATACATACATATCCATATATACACACATACGTATATGTACACACATATATTTATGCATATATGTGTGTACACACACATACACATAAAATATTTTTAATTACAAAAGGCAAGATTAAAATCCAGCAAGTGTTGAGGGTACCAAGAAAGCAACTCTGAAAGGGATGTGCATGTGTGTAACTTCAAGAATGGTTGTCTACTGTGAATATTAAATATCTGAACAATCACAGCAATATCTTGAATCTTTTCCTAGTACTTCAGTGTTCATAAAATTTAGTACTCCTGAATAGGGCAAGAGATTTTTTTTTCCCCCTTAGCCAAATAGGTCAAGTCTATTTATGTTCCTAAGTAGCTACAGGATCTCTTTACCTAGTAGAATGCTTAATTTGAGAGCACTTACCTCACTCCAAACTAATTCATCTGCAGCCTGCCTTGGCATCTGAGACCTCATTTTGTTCTAGCTTGGGAGTCTCAGGGAGGCGGATCCCACTTAGCTTTTCTGTAGATGGTAGAATCCTAAAATGAGAATAGAATTTCCAGCAATGCCTCAGTGCTTAGGGCTTTCATTTATAATTTCTTAGTTTTAGAAATTGTTCTCATTTTCTGCATGCCTTTGGGTATATGTGCCAATTTTAGATAAATAAAAGAACAAATTTCTACCTTCCCACCTTTAAGAAGATTATCTAGAAAGATAGGTCAGGCGAAAAGTTTCAGGCTTTTGTTATAGCCTGAAGGTCAACTAATAAGACACACCTGTCTGATCCTTACTTGGTTTCAGAACCCACCATCCCTGTGGGTGTACTCTGGATTAAACTGGAGTGTGAAGGGAGATAGTAAGAGACTACAATGCTTAAACATCAACAAATTGATCTTGATTTCAATGAGCTAGTTGAGGAGTCTGGATATAATGTAAAGATGTGCCGCTTCAGAAAGCTGAACATAAAATGGTCTTAGAATTGTAGATAGACTGTGATCTTGAGAGGTCATCCTGTCTAGCTTCTTGCCTTCAGGCAGAAAACAATGCTCACGTAGGACACTTGGTTGTCTCTTCTTTTCTCAGAAATCTGTTGGAAAGGCTACTTTTCAATGTCACAAAGGAATCAATTCCAAGATTTTGTTACTTGGATTAAATGGTCTCTTACCTCAATTTCATATATGAGGCTGGGCCAATTCTGGCTTAACTTTAAGGGATCTGAGAAATCACATTGAAAGGGACCTTGGGTATCTGGACCTGTCTCAGTTTATTTTAGCCCAGAATTACCAATTATGTACTACTAATTATGTTGATTTCAGGGACCATCCACAGGGCTTGTAGTGATGTGCCATGGATCAAGATCTTCATATTTTATGATAGATATAGAATTGGAAATCAGTCCATTGCCTACCCAGTGTTGAATTTTGTCAACATCCCTAGAAAATGATGATCCAGTATCTACTTGAGGAGTTCTAGTGATGGAGAAATCTTGATCCCATCTTACTTTTGTATAGTTCTTACTGGTAGCTAAGTTTTTCTTGTGGATGGTGGTTGGTATATGACAATATGCAGTAGATTTGGAGTTAGACTCCCAGCATCGCCATTTAATACTTATATGGTCACAGACAAATTATTTAACCACCTTAATACTAAAATTCACCATCTGTGAAAAGAGATAATACCTTACACAACCAATCTCAACGGATCATAATTTCTTAAAACTTGAAGTATAATATAAAGATGAATACTACAATGAATTTTTTTTTTTTTAGCTCATGAGTAAGAGTATTTACTCTATCAGTACAGAACCCAAACAATTCGAGATCATTCATTCAGTATACCTCTTATCCACTTTCTTCCATTGATTGCCCACAGAAGATCTACCCAACTTTCTGGAAGTTTTCCTCTTTTTACGCTAGTATTTCCTTATATGTCATACTATAGACTGAGATGTTTGGGTCTAAATATGATGGTTCTACTGTCATGGATGATGAAAATTATTTTTAAGAAGGATTATTAAAAATCATCTATGTTTTATTTCTCCTCTTTTTGCTATACTTCTGCTATCCATTTCTTAATGTACTTCCATTTATATAGTTAATTTAGATCTCAGCCAAAGCATTGTATTGGGTTATTGTGTTGAGACAAAACATCTGTCCCCCACCCTCATCGCTCCTCTACTTTTCCTTTTCTGGGACAAAAAGAATGAGTCTGATGTCTCTTCCAACTATCTTCAAATGTTTAAAGACTTGAGAGATTTCTGTTGTAGTCTTCTCTAACCAGACTGCACTTGAAATATGATTCTCTGTTTTAGGGTATACATTTATAGGCTGTGAAGCATGCAGAATATGGCAAGCAGGATGGTGACGACTAGACCATATTATTAGTGGCTGAAGGAACTGAGAATGTTTAGCTTGGGGAAGAGGGGAGGTGGTGGTACATAATAGCTGTTCACATATATTTAAAGAGTTGCAAGGGATTAGACTTTTTTCTTTTTGATCCCAAAGGGCAAAACTTGGACCAGTGAACGGGGCAAATTTAGGCTTCGTTTTAGGAAAACACCTTTACTAATGAAAGGGGCAAATTTAGGCTTCGTTTTAGGAAAACACCTTTACTAACTAAAATTATCTGTCTAAAAGCATAATAGGATGCTTCAAGAGTAGTGTGTTTTCCATCACTGGAAGTCTTCAAGGAATGATTGGCTATTTGTTGGGTAAAGTGCAGAATGGATCTTTATTCAGTTATGACTTTGTTTAGATGATCTCTAAGGTATTTTCCAACTCTGAGATTCTGTGACTGGAATTTTCAGTCCACTAAATTCACTAAATTCTATCCTATTCATAATTTCCTTTCCCTACCTCCTCCATCTTGTATTTGTAGAATTTATTTTTTCAATTCAGACATAAGGCTTCATATTAAATTTTAAATTAAATAGATTATTATTTAATTTCATTCTATTTGATTCAGTCATTTGTTCTTTTTCATTGAAATATTTTTTGATCATGACCCTTTTATCCAATATGTTAGCTTTTGCTTTCAGCCTGGTGTTACTTACACATTTGATAACCTGCCATCTGTCTTCAAACAAATTTTTGATAAAATGGTGAACAGAACAGGACCGAGGACAGAGACTCAAGCTATTGCAGGAGGTACTTCCTTCCTGATACATCTATTTACTGATATGCTTTGAAGGGACTCAATAATACATTTCAAATTTATCTCATTGTCCTGTCAAATCTTTATTAAGTGTCTAGCTGATATTCAGATTTATAACGCCCATAACATACCACAGATTTACTAGTCATAGGATGAAGTTCTTAAAGGGTTTAGAATCGCAAGAGATCATCTAGGCAATGCTGTCCTTTTACAAATGAGAAAAGAGAGCAACAGAGGTTAAGCGACTTGTCCAAGGTCATGCTAGAAATAAGGAGTAGAGTCCTCTGACTCCAAATTCCAGGTTGGTTTTTTTTTAATACTGTCCTATCTTGTTTAAATCTAATAACCTTAAAAAAGAAAATGAAGTAGATTTGCTGTAACTTGTGCTTCAGGAACCTATTTTGTTAATGATCACACTTATTAGGAATCTTGGCTCATAAGGAAGCATTCACCTCCCTAGAATGACAATGAACATTTCTGGGTTGGATTTTGGGGTAGGTCCCAGGCCTAACCTAGTTCACCTATGAGAGAAATGATTATTAATATTAATAACATTAATATTAATATCCAATTACTAATAGAGAAATCTAAATCTAAAAGGGATTTTCCCTATTTCCTCATCCAAAGTTCAGCCTCTCAAGGGAATTTCTGACCTTCACCCCACTCATCTTATCTAGGTGGGAGTCTTACCCCATCGTTGCTCATTATTCATTGGCTGGGTAGGAGTACTAAATTGACCAAGGCAACTGGTCTGGCTTGAGATGAGTCTCTTTATTCAAGAGTGATTGAATCAATTACATTCCCCAGACCCTCATTAGAATAAGCCCACCTCTCATAATATTCATTCTCATTAACTGTTACCCATCAGAGTTGATTTCTACCTGTCAGCGACAACCTCTTCTCCAGGGGTGGTAAGTATTGGGGAGGGGTCCTCCAAGGATGGTCTTTGGCTTCCGAGGGCCACTGACCTCATTTTTATTGATTATTTGCTAACCATAATTAATAAATTGATTATTAATAACCCAGAAATTGTATCTCTTGGACCTTTCTTTCATTGCACCCAGAATTCTAAAGAAGTAGACTCTTGAAACAAAACCTTCTAGGATTCTTGCTAATAAGAAGAGACCATAATGGTTCAATTTATCCCCAACTTAGAGCAGTGTTGTGAGATTAAATGAGACAATATATATGAAATACTCTATAAACATTAATGTCCTATATTACATTTGGGTCCTTCTTAGTCATCAAAATCACTCTCGAGTCAATGGGGAAATGAATATTACTACATTTTTTAGACTATAAAAGGCCCCTTATTCAAGTAAGAAGAATCTGGGCTAAATGGGCCTACACTGCATAGCCCAATGGTCCTGCTTTGCATGCTCTATTTCTAGCAACAGCAGGGATGACTACTTTAGAGTAGAAATATTTCCACTCTACTTCAGGTGTTCCAATTGGATCTAGTGACAAAGTGGGTTGAATCCCAGAATGAGACCAGAGTTAGAGGTATCTCAGACCAGGGGGATAGATAGCTCATCTCAGCTCAGCTCCACTTAGCTGAATGTTCCACATTCCTTTCAATTTGTTCTATTTCCTTCCCTGTCTAGGTTTTCTACTATGCAGTTTTACAAGCTACTTGGTGGAATAGGGTCATATAGTATTACTTGTTGCTGCAGGGTTGAAGGTAATCTAAACTATCTTCAGGTAAGAATTGAATTAACGTGGTACCCTATGATAGCTTCAAAAAGGTTATTTTCTCCTAAGCGTTTCAATTTCAAAACTTCAGTGAATCTCATGGTAAAGTACAAGGTATCCCATAGCCTGAAAAAAACCCCAGTCTATTTCCACTGGGAATCCAGGTTGCATTTATTATTGCTGGCATGGGAAGGCTTCCAAGCCCTGTTTCCTATCAGCAAAGCAAGAGATGGATTTCTGTCTTACTGTTCCTTCAGAAGCTTCCATTAGCCAGCAGAGAACTAATGATGCTTCAGAAAAGGTGACCGCAAATAAACCACATTAGGGAAACTCTCAGACTAAGTGTAGCCTAGCAATGGTCATTGTAGGGAAACAAAGATCCCAGGTTTTGTGTCTGACCACTTCTCCTTGCAACCCTCCCTCCCCAATCCCCTCCATTAACTGGGTGGAATGATTAAGACGGAGAAAGGGCACGGATTTTAACTCTTTGCATTTTTGCTCTCATTTACAATTTAGAAAAGGGAGTTAAGGACTGGGGAAGGGACGGGTGGAATGCAGTCCAGTGGAACTAAGGAGACCCCCCAATCAGAGTAGCTGCTCAGTCCTGGCAACCAACCAAAGTGTTTTCGGTTGCAGAATCAGTGGCAGGGAAATATGACCCTGGGCATTGGCAGGCTGGCTAGTAAACCAGTCCCAGCAGGACTTACTTATTTAGTCTCATCAGGAAATAGGACAATTGGTGCAGGCAAGGCTTTCTCAGTAGTGATGCCTAGCAATTTAAGGGCATTCTAATAGTATTTAAAGAAAGCCACAAAATGAATACTGGAATAGTAGAGGTAAGTTGTTAGGAAAGAAAACACTCCAAAGTTATACCCTCAGTCTTAAAAACTCCTCATTGACCTAGTTTTATCATTCCTGTCTTTGAACTCCTAAAATACTGCTTTTCCCAGGAACCCTTTTATTGAGAGGTATAACGACTAAGCAGTGTCATTTTAAAATAGGCAGATACAAGTATTTTAATTTTTAATTTGATTGCTATCTTTGTTTTATACCACTTTTATTTTTTAATATATCCCTCCTTTATCCTGTACCTAGCAAGCTATCCCTTAGGTCAGGTAGGTGGCATAGTGGATTTTGAGTTGGACCCAGAGTCAAGAAGATCTGAGATCATATCTTAGCCTAATATAATTACTAGCTGTGTGACCTTGGGTAAGTCACTTAACCTCTATTTGTCTCATATTATTTCATTGTAAAACAGGGATAATGAATAGCACTGACTTCCCAGGGTTGTTGTAAAGAACAAAAGAGATAGCATTTGTTAAGTGTGGCACATGGAAGCTATTATATGTGTGTATATATATATATATATATATATATATATATATATATGTTAGCTGCTATTAGTAAAAAAAAGGTTAAAAGAAAGAGAAGGAAAAAATAATTTTGTTATTTGTTAAATGCAATATACACATATATACTTGAAAATAAATTCTATGTAACAGAAGTTCACATATAATACTTTCATAAGTTCATATATAATACTTTTTTGCATATTGATGTTTTAATAATCATTAAATTCTTTAAGTTCATAATAAAAAAGAAAGTTCAAAAATATTAAAAAGTATTTTGACAAAGTAAATCTACTTATTAATAAGTGGTATAATTCCGTAGGCAGCTAGGTGGCATAGTTTATTGATACAGTGCTGGAGGTGGAGTCAGGAAGACCTCAGTCCAAATCTGGTCTGACATTTACTGGCTGTGGGACCCTGAGCAAGTCATTTAATCCTGGTTGCCTCAGTTTCCTTATTGCTAAAATGAGCTAGAGAAGGAAGTGGGAAACCACTCCAGTATCTTTGCCAACAAAACCCCAAATGGGGTCACAAAGAGTTGGGCATGACTGAAAACAACTCAGCAACAGCACTCAGATAAAAGAACATTTCAATATATCGTGAGTCAGCATAAGAAATTAAACAGAAACTTTTTGGTAGTTTTGTGGAAGCCACAGACAACACATGAAGGCCAGCACATGACACAGAAAAAGTTTAGAAACTCAGAAGTGCCTAAAAATATGTATAGTATTGCATAACATCAACATATTTTATCTTTCAATAGCATAATAATTCAGATTTCTCTGGTATTAAGAGAGGACCAAAACACTTTTTGCAGATTCTCCATATCATGGGAGTACCATGCCTGTAACTCTCATGATATGGAAGGGATAGCTATATATATATATGATAACTATAACATGATGTGGTATAAATTATATATATATATATATATATATATCAATGTATGTACAAGTAGTGTATGGATGGATGGATATATGTATGGATATATAATGCATTGGGGCAGCTAGGTGGTGCAGTGGATAGAGCACCAGTGCAGGACTCAGGACAACCTGAGTTCAAATTTTACCTCAGACACTTGATACTCACTAGCTGTGTGACCCTGGGCAAGTCATTTAACCCTAATTGCCTCATCCTGGGTCATTTCCCAGTCATCCTGATGAATATCTGGTCACTGTATTCAGATGGCTCTGGAGGAGAAGTGAGGTTGGTGACCTGCCCAGCCCTTCCTCACTCAAAACAAAGTCAAGTGCAAATCATGTCATTATTTCTCTGATGGCATGGCCTTCTTCGGCAATGAAGGATGAACACACACACAATGACCAGATGACCTACAAGAATTTCCCTACTAGCTTGGAATAGTCTCTTTCCATTTGGCTAGAATAGGCTGTTTCTTTAAATGAACAGAGTTTCTCATGGGTCCAGAGAGGATGAAGGATCAAGTTCACTACAGCATGAGCACCAAAGACTGAGCTAGTGAGGGGGAGTGAATAGGGTACCTTCCTTGTATCTCCTCTTTTATATCTCTTAGCAATCAAAATAGGCCTGAGGCTTTGTTTTGGCTTGTTCTGTTTCTTTTGTCCTTTTCAGCTCTAGGCTAAAGTAGTGAAATATCCACTGCATTTAGGAGCTTGATCCAGGACAAGTTTGGAGCTAGGATTCCATGCAAGATGTCACCTAGTCAGTCCTCCACAGAAATTCTGAGAAGCCAAGGTACCCAGAATTTGAATCCAAAGGAGGAATTTACATTTGGAACTCCATGGGAATGTGCTATAATAGGATCTGTAATGAATCTAATAAAAATGAGATAAATGAGATAATATTTGTTATATTAATAATAATTTTCCATTTTTGGTAGAAAAGTATAAAAAATAATATTAATATAATAACACATGGCACAGTGCTGGTCACAATAAATGCTTATTCTCTTTCCCCCAAACCCCTACTCATCCTCAAAGTATGAGATGGTACAAGGAGTAATTATTCACCCTGATCTTGAGAGAATTATTTGGATATTTATTCTTGATGTATCTTTGAAGTAAATATTCCTTAGAAAAAGATAATCTGAGTAAATAGTTAAATGGTACTGAGGTATAGAGGATCCTGATAGTTGGGAGAACATTATAGGTGGGAGCTACAGCCAATGGCAGAAAATCTAAATAATCCCATTCCCCCTTAAGGGAAGGAGAAGCCTGGGGGAGGGGAGAAATGTATGGCTATGACCATCAGGTAGGGATTACCACTGTAATCACTCTTCCATTTTGGGGGTGAGGAAGAGGTTATTTGGGATAAAACTGGATCCTTCACATTTTGCAAGAGACTTTGAAGCGATTCTCTGCCTATTACTTTCATTTTAGATACCCTAGACCAAGGTCCAAAAGAAGCAGGCAAAAAACATTTTTCTTTTATTCAGATATATGTTCCCTCAGAAATTATTTCCATTTATTCACTTTCGCAAAATTTTCATTATTTCTCTGTTATGTAATTTCCCCTGCCCCAGAATTGGTGAGGACTATAGCCAATGGTACAGACCCTAGTAGAATGTAACAAACCTTGGATTCAAGAGACTGGCCTATGTGTGTGTGTGTATATGTGTGTGTGTGTGTACACACATACATACTCACATATGTATGCACACGTGTGTGTATCAAATTTCACTCCTAAATTAATTAAACATTGCTTTTGTAAGCTCATTTAACTTAGGTATTCTTACCTACAAACATAGCAGGGCAATTAATATCTCAGCAGCTACATTAAATCTGGTTTAAGAGTATAGGATACCCTTCTTAAAAGAGGATATAAATAGTTAACCTACTCCTGATCTACATTTTATACTGTGTAATTCTCTAATACTCTTTGGAAGGGGAATCTAGACATGCACTAATGCTTACCCTACAAATAATTTCCCCTAGTGCTCTTGAATGGAGATAGAGAGACAACACAAGACAAAAAGCCTGACTCCTTTATTTGAAGGTGAGATTCCTCAAGGACTCAATTCAATCTGTCCATATGCATGAGTCCAGATTGGAAAGGGGACTTGTTTTTGCAGAAAAAATAGACCATCTAAGTGATTCTGGGTCTAGCAATGAGCTGCTATTATTATATCAGTATCAAGTCAAGTAACATCAGAAGTATGAAACATGCTATCTGCCTCAAAGGAACTCATGTCCATTTGGAAGAAAAGTTAATGTATGCAAGAAATTTGTAGAATAAGTTCATTGGGGATTCTGATAAGAGAAATATCAGTATGGGCAGGGGGAGGAGAGGGAGATTTCGGCATGTAAGGTGGGGCTAGAGGTTAGTCTGTGAGGGACAGATAGAGGAGGAGAAGAAGGAAAAGGCTTCAAGAAGTACATGAGCAATGATGGTACAGTGGGAAGATGGAGCCTATGGTTCACGCAACAGTGAATAGACTTGTGGGGGCATGAGAAATAAGGTGGACTAGGTAAAGCAAGGAATTAAATGAAGAGTAAAGGTTGCATTCCACCTAAAAGGCAATAAAGAAGGATATAATATAGTGGAACATATAATATCAATATCTAGATATAGATAGAGAGATTGATAGAGTGACATTTGGACCACAAGCATGATTTCATTGGTAAAGGGAACTCCTGGGAAGGAAACGCACACCACCAATTCATATAGGCACCAAGTCTGCAACTTATGGTTTTAGAGAGTTGCAAGGGGGCACTGAGGACCTAAATGATTCACCCGTGGTCACTCAGTTGGTATACGTCAGAGGCAGGACAGTCTAGTCTGAGGCCAGAGTATCAACTACACCACATTGCTTCCCATATCAACCCTGAAATATTGCACAAGAGAGGTAGCAGAAAGGATGTCATATAAGAGGTGTAGGATCAAAAAGTGAGGTGGGCCAGAGGAAGCTCCATTGATGGATGCTGATGGACAGCTCCATAAAAGGTTGGGTAAATCTTCTTTGAAGGGTTTATGGGAGGACATCAGTTGGAGTCACAACAGATGAGAAGGCAAAGAATTGGTGTGATTGGTACCACTACACAACAGTGAGATCACAGATCCATAGAAATATGAAAGTAGGATAAGGTGGGGCCATGTTACAGAAGTCTTTAAAAGTCAAGAAGAATTTTCATTTGATTCTGGAAGCAATTATTACACGCTGTAGGTTTTTTTAATAATTGTAAGTACATTATTTAATATATGTAAGTAGGCAGTATAGTCGATAAAGGACTTTAATTGGAGTCAGGAAGCCCTGAGTAAGAAAATTCTGACCTCAAATATTGACTAGTTGTTGTTACCCTGAGCAAGTTATTTATTTAACCTTTGTGTGCCTCAGTTGCCTGATCTGTAAAGTGTTCATAATAACACCAATTTCCCAGAGTCATTATGAGGATAAAATGAAATAAATTTGTAATGCACCTTGCAAACCTTAAGATATTATATAAATGCTAGTTATTGTTATTATGGCATGTAAATTCCTTGGGAAAGTGAATCTTTTATTTTGATTTTTGAATCCCTAGTAGCATCATGCACAAGATTTGCATATTTATTGAATTAAACATTAAAAAAGTGACATATGTGGAAAGCAAAGAAATTAGGAGCAAGAATCACCTATGAGTCAAAATTAAGCATAATACGTCAAGGCAAAAAATAGTCATTCAATGAAATAGAAGGATTTCAAGATTTCACAAGGAGAAGATCAGAATTGAACAAAAATTTGATCTCCAATATCAAGACCCAAGGAAAGCCTAGAAAGAGAAAAAAGGAAAAAGAAAATATAAGGGATTTAACTGCTTACAGCCCTGCATGGGAAGATGATACTTGTAACTCTTAAAAATTGTACCACCCATAGGACAGCTAGAAGGAATATACACAGACAGAGGGTACTAGTATAAGGTGAATTTGAGGAAATAACAATTAAAAAAAAACCTAAGGGATGAGAAAGAGGAGTACACTGGGTACAAAAGGAAGGGAGAGGTAGAAGAAAAGCCTATTATAGGAGAAGGGAAGATGGGAGAGTGAGCAACGGACATTACTTGAACCTTATTCTCATTAGTATTGGTCCAAAGAGGGAATGACATACATAATCAGTTCAATATAGAAATCTATCTTACTTGACAGGAAAGTAGGAGAGGAGGAGATTAGGTAAAGGGGGTGGAGGTGGGAACTGACAGAAGGGAGGGAAGATTGGGGGAAGTGGTAGACAGAAGCAAAACACTAGTGTGGAAGGAAGGGGTGAAAGAAGAGAGAGGACAAATAGGTGGAAAAATAGGATAGAGGGAAATGCGCAGTTAGTGGTCATAACTGTAAATGTGAATGGAATGAACTCTCCCACAAAATGGAAACAGATAGCAGAGAGGAATCAAAAACCAGAATCCTATAATATGCTGTTTACAAGAAACACGCTTGAAGTAGAGAGACACACACAGAATAATGGTAAGGGCTAGAGCAAATCTATTATGCTTCAGCTGATGTTAAAAAAAGCAAAACAAAACAGGGGTAACAATTCTGATTTCAGACAAAGCAAAAACAAAAGTAGACCTAATTAAAAGAGGTAAGGAAGTAAACCACATGTTGCTAAAAGGTACAATAGACAATGAAGTAATATCAATATTAACATATATGTACTAAATGGCATAGCATCCAAATTCTTAAAGGAAAAATTAAGTGAGTTACAGGTTCATAACCAAATGAGATAGAGAGCATTATGAAATGTAAAATAGATAATTTGATTATATTAAATTAAAAAGCTTTTGTACAAACAAATGCAATGCACCCAAAACTGGAAGGAAAGTAGAAAGCTGGGAAACAATCTTTACAACAAATGTCTCTGATAAAGGCCTCATTTCTCAAATATATAGAGGACTGAATTTATAAGAATACAAGCCATCCCCCAATTGATAAAAGGTCAAAGGATATGAATAGGCAGTTTTCAGATGAAGAAATCAAAGCTATCTAATTATAAAAAAAGTGCTTTAAATAAATTTTAATTAGAGAAATGCAAATTAAAACAACTCTGAGGTACTGCATCATACTTATCAGATTGGCTAATATGATAAAAAAGGAAAATGATAAATGTTAGAGAGGATGTGGAAAAATTGGGACACTAATGCACTGCTGGTAGAGTTGTGAACTGATCCAATCATTTTATAGAGCAATTTGGAACTATGCCCAAAGGTGAACCAAATTATGCATATCCTTTGATTCAGCAATGTCACTACTAGTTGTGTATCCCCCAAAATATCATAAAAAAGGAAAAGGACCTATATATGCAAAAATATTTATAGCAGCCCTTTTTGTGGTGGCAAAATATTAGAAATTGAGGGGATGCCTGTCAGTTGGGGAATCACTGAATAAGTTGTGATAGATGAATATAACAGAATACTACTGTGAAATAAGAAATGATGAACAGGAAGATTTCAAGAAAACCTGGAAAAAACTTGTATGAACTGGTACAAAGTGAAGAACATTGTAGACAGCATCAGAAACTGCATGGTATGATCATCTGTGAATGGCTCAGCGCTTCTCAGCAATGCAATGATCCAAGATAAGCACAAAGGACACATGAGGGAAAATGGTATTCACATCCAGTTAAAGAAATGATGAACTCTGAATGCAGATCGAAACATACATTTTTTCTCTTCATTCTTTTTTGTTTTTTTTCTTCTGATCCGTTTTTTCTTTCACAACTGTGACCAATATGGAAATATGTTCTACATGATAGCACATGTATAACTAATTGCCTGTCATTGTAGGTAGAGGGAAGGGGAAGGAGGGAGAAAAATTTGGAACTCAAAATCTTGTAAAAATGAATGTTAAAAATTGTCTTGACATATAATTGGAAAAAAATAAAATACTACTAAAAAAGTGACAGGGGTTTGTTGTAATAATGAGAACACTGGATACAGAATTAGAAGATCCAGATGTGGACTCTGAATTTGCTATTTTCTAGCTTTGAGATTTTGGATAAGTTATTATAACTTTTCTAAACAGAATGCAAGTTTCTTGAGGAAAGCAACTCTTTCATTTCTGCCTTTGTTTCCTTCATTCCTGTAATGATCCCAATCTTCCTATGAAACAAAAGGTTCATCTTTTTCATATCAGAATTTTACTGATATGGCAGTAAAACATGGAATAGAACAGTCTTTGAAAAATAAATATGAGTATTGCACAATACAATGGAAAAAATACATGGTTGATGTGAGCAAACTTATAATGTATGTCCAATGAAGAGCTCCAAAGAAAAACAAGAGTAAAAGATGTCAGCAAGGAACTGATTGAGAGAAAGAAAAAATAGACTGGTCCCTTGTTGGGGACAAGGAATGATTAGTGCACAGAGTGCTTTGCTCGAACGCTTGAAAAATAAGGAAGAAAGACAAAAATAAGAACCTCTTGTGGGGACATAAGTGAAAATCACCAAGGATAAACAAGTCTGAATGAGGTGTGATTTAAATTGTTGATGGTGACTTTTGAATATATGGGATCACTGATCCATTTGAATATTTGGTGATATAGCATAATACCTTGTCTATAGTAACCATGTCATGTTCATTAAATTGAATTGATTCTCAATTTCAGTTTCTTTAGTTGTAAAATGGGTGCTGTAGTTTTATATTTATATAGGTTTTTCCTATTTACAAAATACTTTCTTCACAATACTCCAGGAGTTACTGTAGGTAGTGTAAAGATTATTGCCTCGATTTTTCAGACTAGGAAACTTTAGGTTGGAAATAAAATGCTTCTAAGTTGACAATCACTGTACAACCTGCTACATGAAGTTGTCATGGGGAAACTACTTTGTAAAACTGTGAGAAAAATGATTATTAAACAATAAATTATTGGGAACATCCCTGGTCTTCCCCCCAAAATTTACTAGACTATCTTATCTAGGTGGAGTTGTTGCCTCATTCAACTAGAAAACCTTACAAAGGGTTTAATCTAAGGTGAACTCCAGCCCATCTTTGGACAAGGGGGTAGATCCTTTGTTTAGGACTGCCCAAGGTTGGGGATGATTTGGAAGTAAATGACATGGTCATAATCGCATTGCCCCAGCACCCCATTAGAATGGGTCCACTTATTATAGTCATTCTCTCTCATTACCTGTTAACTAATCAGAGTCGATTTTGCCACCCCAAGGAATACACAATCTTTCAAGGGCATATACGTGTTGAGTAGGTTCCATGAGGGGTCTTTGGCATTTCAGAGTGTCACTGACCCCTTTTGCTAATCATATGCTGACATGATTGATAAAATGATAAATTACTCATAAACTACGTCTCTTGAACTTTTTATACATCACACCTTAAAACAATAAAGATAAGTCAGCTATTATTTGCATGGTACTTTATAGCTGACAAAATATTTCCACATATTTTTTCCGATTTGATAAATCTTAGTTCATTACCTCTCCCTTCCTTCTGCACCCACTGTACTCTTTTTTCTCATCCCTTAGAATGTATAAACAAACAATATTCAAGATAAATAGGAAATAACAGAGGGAAGGCACTAAAATTAAGAAAGATTGGAAAAGGCTTCCTGCAAAAGATAGGATTTCAGTTGAACATTAAAGTCAGCACTGGAAATCAAGAGGCAGAAATGAGGAGGAAGACCATTCCAAGCATGGAGGACAGCCAGAGAAAATCGTTAAAGCCAAAAGATAGAGTGACTTATTCCAAGAACAAGGAGTGACTTATCCCAAGCCAGGGAGCCAGTGTCACTTAAATGAGGAGTAGGTCGTGGTGGTGGAAGATAATACTGTGTTCAAAGACTGAAAATTTAAGACAGGGCATATTAGGAGGGGTTCTTGAACACCAAACAGAGAATGTGTGTGTGTGTGCGTGTGTGTGTGTGTGGTGTGTGTGTGTGTTTGTGACATGGTTGGATCTGCACTTTAGGAAAATCACTTTGGCAAATGACTGAGGGATGGACTAGTGGATCTAGAATGGAAAAGATAAGTTCAAAGAAATATACAATAGAATACAATTTCATATTAGTTATAGAGGATGAAGGAGGAAGAAAAGTCAGTGAAGGATGACTAAGGTTTTTAAGGTGAGAATATTAGTGTGCTTAATAGAAAGTGAAGACAGTTTAGTTGAGGCTAAGGGTCTGAAAGTTGGTAGAGGTTAGGAAGAGGGCTTTTAACGTTGTTTGAGGAATGTTAATTATAGGATTGTAGACTTTAGAGATGGGAAGGATTATTTAGTCATCTGGTCAATCCTCTCCTTTTTTTTACAATTGAGAAACTGAGGCACAGAGGAGGGAAGTTAGGCTGAGGTCCTCTTACTTATGAAGTAACATCAGACAAACATTGATGTCCTATAAATCTTGAAAGAAGGATCTAGAAACATGGGAAGTCAGGCCTGGAGATACAGCTTTGAGATTCATCTATCTAGAGGTAATAATTTAAACCATAAAAACAGGTGGGAATGAGTATAGAAGGCACATAAGAAGGGGAGAGGATGAGTTAAATTTAAGAAATGAGCTGAGAGGGAAAAGAATCTTTGGCAGATATTCAGAGCTGAAGGCAGAATAATGAAGGAGAGTTATCAAGGGACAGGGGGTCAGGGATTTTATTGGTCTTTGGAACTCCCAGATGAGGAAACTCGCTCTGTCAATGCCTATAAACATCTTCTATGCCATTTACAGTCTTAGAAAAGCGCCTGGAGCGTAGGGAAAATAAATTACATGACCATGGTCACTCACCCAGTGTGTATCAGAGACAAGACTTGAACTTAGGGTCTTCCTGGCTCCTAGACCTCCTCTCTGCACTGTCTCTTTATAATCATGATCTGACTAAGAGCGCTTTGTCTTTGGAACATAATGTAATTATTTCATTTTTCCTTTTTTCAATTTCTTGTGTCCTTACGTTACCTTGCTGGCAGTTACAATGCTATTAGGATATGGAATACAAGCTTCCTAAGGGAACCTCTTTCATTCCCAAATTGCTGAGAGCTGATTGAAAGTGTTTCGGGGACCTTGTCTGCAGCACAAGGATATAAACAAGATAGCATTATCTACAGTGAAAATAGAATTCTTTCAGCAGACAATTTTCAAGTGAGAACTCTGGTTCACTTAAACACATATCCTGAGAGCACATACACACACGAGCACATACACACACATACACGAGCACATACACACGCACGAGCAGACACACACACAAGCACACACAGACACACACACAAATATACATACACACATGCATAGATACACATAGAATGTCTTAAGGATTAGCTCCCAGTAATTGCCTGCCGACTGATTTCAAAGATATAAGGCACACCTCAATATATGGCTCAACAGAAAGCCCTGAGTGAATGTTAACCTATTTATTATAACTGGAGTATACGTCAGATTAGGCAGCCCGATTCAAGAGAGTCAAGAGCGAAATCAGAAAATCATTCCATTGACAAAATTTGACATCATCCATCGTCTTACAACACGCACCCTTTTGAAGTCATGATCACTTGTAGGGTGAAGTGGACTCAGCCAGGTTTCTCAAGGTCCAATCAAGGCCATGAGAGCAAGCCCCTTTTTCTATAAGAATAAGACAAATAAATCTGCCAAATCTGCCATGGGAGGAGTCAGGCTCTTCTTCAACTTTAATCTCCCTTTTTTTTTGTTTGTTCCCTCAACCAATTAATTACATTTCTTAAAGATCCTAAATTATAAAATTTTGAAGTGATGGTAGCAGATAATCTCTTGTTTTCCCAGGAATCATTTCCTTAGAATTGTGGGGAATTGAGAAACTAGAGTCACCTTTAATCCATGTCTAATCTAAAGACCACAATGTATAGAAAGGGAAAATGGGTATCCATCTTTGTAGCTACTAACCCCCCATCCCTCCATCAAAGTTGATCTGGAGCAGACTTGAAGTACGAGCACAGCATTCCCTTTTGTCAGTCCAGAGGCCAGATCAGCTGACTAGAAAAACCGTGAACAAATCCTATTCGGATGCCTCAGTGTAACATGTGGGCACCCTTTCCTCCTTCCTACCACGAATGCTGTTAGTGCTTTCCTATCTACTCTGTATGTACTTGGTATATTCGTATGTTTGTGCATGTGCGTGTATATATGTATATATACACATACATGTATATATGTGCATATGTGTATATGTGTGTGTGTTGTCTCATGCTTTAGAATGCAAGGGGTTCGAGGGTAGGAGCAGCTTCTTCTTTGTATTTCCACACAGTATCACAAGGTAAATGCTTCATAATTACTTGGCTAATTGATGGTGGTGGTTCAGTTTTGTTCAGTAGTGTCTGACTATTCATGATCCCATTTGGGGTTTTCTTGGCAGAGATAATGCAGTGTTTTGCCATTTCCTTCCCCAGCTCCTTTTATAGGGGAGGAACTGGGGAAAAAGGCTTAAGTGACTTGCCCAGGGTCACCCAGCTAGTAAGTGTCTGAGATTGGACTTGAACACCTAATCACAAAATGACTCATTTGGAAAGGCATTTGTACCCAAATGTAGGAATTAAAGTAGGTAGGAAGATCTCAACATTTCTCCTTTTCAGCTCAAGAAGAAAAATCCAGCAGACTCAGAAAAATAACACTAATTCAGGGACAGAGAAAGGGAAAGCTTTTCATCTTCTTCCTCCACATTCATGTCATTCCTCTGCAGGTTATAGGAATAAGAAGAGGTCTCCTAGCATTCCCCCTGCTGTTGCCATATGGCAGATGGTATAGGTGTACTGGCTGAGTTCTAGAGGAGGAATCTAGGCAAGGGTCCCACAGGATTGCCTCTCTCCCCTTCTCTCAGTAACATGAAATCAGAAACGATTTTACTTCTTACATTCCCGACAATGCCTATGCACTCTCTCCTATGTCTCCAGACCTGCTATGATACACATAGATGCATATGAATGTGATTCCACAGACTGCAAACGTGCCCTCCAGCTCCTGTGGTGGGCAGGCCTGGACTGCTGTTCTTACTCAGGGCTGAGTGACCTGGGTTATGCCAAGCACCAGAAGGGCAGGTGTTTCTGGGCCAACTGACAGCAGTAGCTTTGGCTCACAGGGGTTCTTAGCTTTTCCATTCTGCTCACAAAGCCAGAGAAACAGATGGGAGGAGGCACCTAAATCACAGTATTCACATAAAAGTCACAAACATGAATCCAATTGGTCAGGGGTAGGTTTTTTGGTAGGTGAATCAGAGTCTGAGAGTGTCAGATTTTGTTCATTCTGACCTTGTTATCAATAAAATCTTTTTCTTAGGGTGGAAACTTGTACAGTCCACTGTTCACACATACATATATACACAAGTACTGTCAGTTCACATTCTTGAACAGCATTGTCTGTAAACTGACAGTGTTGCTGTGACCCCTGAAGGCCAGGCTTTCTTACCAGCGTTGCCCTTACTTTCTATATATAACCTCATGTTATTTTTTCTTTCCCAGACATAAGTAACTATAAAGATTCACACACACACACACACACACACACATTCAAAGGAACATGGTATACTTAGAATTGGCAACCTAAAAATGGACAAGTAGGTAGGTACAAAAATTATGTGAGCTAAAATAATGCCTGGTTTGCTCTGTTCCCCATCACTACCCACAATTTCCCATTTTATATCCATTGCATTATGCCCCATATCCCATGCTTTTTTTCTATACTGTTTCAGCACAAAGAATACACATGCATGCCACCCTCACAAGTGATGTGATAAATGTTTGCATTTGAAAAGCCTGATTGTCAACATTGGACTCTTCCTTGATAACCTTCTCCAGCTTGACAAGCTTTCACTGATTCATAAATAAGCTTAGATAGATAGATGAGATAGATAGATGAGATAAATAAATAAGACAGATAGATAGATAGATAAGCAAAGCATTTAAGTATTTATTAAAAGCTTGTCTAGTGGTGCAAGTTACTGTGCTTAGTGCTGGACTACAAATACAAGCCAGTAAGACAGTCTATCCTCAAGGAAGTATATTCTCTGATGGGGGAAAACAACACATAAACAGAACTGGAAAAAGGGAGATGGTAAATGGAGAATGGAAGCAATGTGGAGGTCTAATTTTGGGTAGGACAAAGCCAAAACTCACCTACCACAGCCCTACACTGTGCACTTGGACTGCAGGGTACAAGTTCCTGGTGATGCGGAGGTGAGGATTATGACCGGAGGTCACGCAGAGTGTGGTGTAGCAATGGTGGCCTGGAAGGCAGTAGTGAAAAAACCAGAGATGATTATCATTGTTTCTCATTTTACAGAGACATTTAAATCTAATATTTATTGATATCTTATTTTTACATCACTTTAATCAATATCCTTCTCTCCCCTCTCTGTTGAGTCTTTCCTCGTAAAAAGATTAAGAAAACAAGAGTTGTGATGTGTTCTCTTTATTTTTTCTTCAGAAATATTTTCTTTTTGTATTTAAATAGCCATGAACCCTGAAGTCCTGCGTGAGTCTGGCTCATAGGTAAGCTATTAGATTTTCTGGTTCTGTCACCTTCTGGACTTCTTTTATCCTGTGTACTTTTTAAAAACCATCGTCTCATTCCATTTACCTCCCCTCTCCTCCTCCTCCAGCAGCAGCAACATCATAACTTTAAATTCAGTGGCACCTATTTCCCATAAATCCTAGTCTCAGAAAACCTCTAAAACATTCCACATCCCAATTCATCATTTGTGGTTTGTGGTTATTTTTAATACATGCCTCTTAACACTGGTATCAATCAACAAATTTACCTGGAATATTGTGGAATCTTACCATCACGGCATTATGGGCCTGGAAAGGACCTCAAGAGATCATCTGGTTCAACCCCCTGCCAGGAGCATGATAAATTTATATTCTTAACAAGAAGTGACTAAGAAAATCTAGCCCCATTTTGTTAACAGATGAAACTTGGGAGTAATTAGGTCTGGGCCAGAAGCCAATTTTAAGATCATTCCTTTCTAAACACAGCTCAGCGTTCAATGGTATAGCTAAGTCTACATGCTGCCAAAATATCCAGACAAAGTCAGTCAATTTTGTTCAAAACTTCAATCAATCATTTACAGTTTGCCAAAGATATTAGTACATATATCTGTATCCAAATCTATCTCTCTATATTTTTAAATTGAGTTAACCAGATGTTTTGGTACCAGGCAGACATAGACCATATGTGATGAGGTACTCTCACCTGCAGTCTCTTCACAAACTCAAATATGGTCTTAATGAGATCTGGAATAGACTGAATAAACTCACCAAATCCAACATGTGAATGATAGAAATAAGTATCTGTTAAGGGACAACCTGAGTGATAGTCAGGAAGCCACAGAGTCAGGAAAACCTGTTTAAGTTTTTTAAGATGTTTAAGGTGTTTAAGAACCACCTCAGACACCTACTGGGTGTGTCCCTGTATAAATCATATGAACCAGCCGTGTACTGGCTGAACTGACTGCGTACTGACTCATAAAGATATTTACTACTCACTGATGAATCACATGTATCCTAGACAGACATAGTATACTTCCTTTACCTTTATCTTCTCTAACAAGAAATTGATGGGAGCAGCCTGGATATTTCTCAGTATGTTTCAGACCTAAAACCCACACCTCCCTGTAGCCCCTACCGATGAACTCTGGGTAAAAATAACTGCACAGTAGATACTGAGTGCATGTTCCTTTAAGAACTAACCACTCCTTAACCACTCCCTAATCTTTCCCTGAATCACCTAATTAATATATTTGGCAAGTTGTACTATAGAATATCCTATATAAACTTTAACTATACTCCTTCAAGGTTGTAGGTTCCCTAAGAACTCTTGCCCACTTAAAAGCATAACAATAACTCTCTACCCCCTTGACTTCAAGAAATTCTGTGAATTCTTTCAGGACGACACAGCCACAACAGTAGATGTGGGGTTCCTGTACCTTTCCAACCCTTGTCATTCCCACCCCAAATGTTCACACAGACTATTTGTGCCTGACATGTGGTAGAGCACTCCAAGCTTGTGTTGGTCTCATGAGCCTTAGTCCAACATACTGAAATTTGACTCTAGCATAGTGATGTCCTTTCGGTCCTCTTCAAGAACCAAGGGCAACCACCAAGCAACCAATATCACAGTGTGATCATAGGTCCATTACAAAAGCGGTAGGAAGGGGGAGACTTCTGAAAGATACCAATAATCCTTCCTCTATGTGTTTAGAACTGAACTTCCCCTCCGCTTTGTTTTCTCTGAATTAGACAATCCTTGATATTTTTTCTCCCGATATGGCAAGATCTCATGCAATCTTACGTGCATAGGTCAAAAATCACAATTATCCCCAAATATAAAGTCATGTAAATTCAACAAAGAATATTTCACAAAGTTTTCCAAAGATTACTGCTTGCTTAAAATTTAATAAGTGCATATATTAATGTACAAAATGACTTTTTCCAATCCAAATGCAATAAAGAGAAGAAAAAATAACATAGAATGTTGACTTCTTATCTAAAAAAGGAACTCTGGTCTCTACAGAACTCCACAGATTGTACAAAGCTCTCTCCAAAGGTCTTTAGGACCTGAGGTTGACTGAGAGTTATATTCCCCACTCCCTCCTCCCTAAACTAAATGTCTTTCAGGTCCAATTTTGTCACCATACTGCTTAATGAACTCCAGTCTTACCTCCAGGAGCAAAGAGAAAATGGTCTGTTTGACATTCAAGGCCCCCTCTTTCCTTTCCAGTCGTTTTACACCTTAACTTCTGCCACATACTCTTCAATTCAGTGACACTGGCCTCCTGGCTGTTCCAGAAACAGACTCCAAGTCTTGGCTCTGGACATTTTGTCTGGCTGTTTTCCATGTCCATAATGTTTTCCTTCTCTTGCTCTGATTATGAATTTCCCTGGCTTCCTTTAAATCTCAACTAAAATTCCCCTTTCCAAAGAAAGCCTTCCCTAATACCTCTTAATTCCAGTGCCTTCTCTCTGTTAATTATTTCCTATGTATCCTGTATATAGCTAGCTTTGTATATACTTCTTTGCATGTTGTTCCCCCATTAGATTGTAAACTCCTTGAGGGTAGGAAATGCCATTTGGCTCTTTTTGTATCTCCAGAGTTCAGTACAGTGCCTACCCCTTAATAGGCATTTAATAAATATTTTATTGATTGGTTGTATGAAAATCCCCCCATGATTCTCTGAGAGTATAAGGCTATCCCACTATGGATGCATCTTGCCCCACCCCTCTCCAGCAACTCCCTAAGACTGTTTTAGAGCAACTACCTATGAGCATTACCAGAGGGAGTTTCCCCACTGGCAATTCACTCTTTCAATGTGATTACAGGTCCAATAGGGGCAGCTAGGTGGTGCAGTGGATAGAGTACCAGTGTAGTCAGGAAGACCTGAGTTCAAATCTCATCTCAGACACTTGACACTCACTAGCTGTGTGACCTTGGACAAGTCCCTTAACCCCAATTGCCCCATCCTGGGTCATCTCCAGTCATCCTGATGAATATCTGATCACTTGATTCAGATAACTCTGGAGGAGAAGTGAGGCTGGTGACCTGCGCAGCCCTCCCACTCAAAACAAAGTCAAGTGCAAGTCATGTCATTATTTCTCTGATGGCATGGTCTTCTTCAGCAGTGAAGGATGAATACCCACACAGGTCTATCAAAAAATATTCCTTTCTCCACAGGACACATCAAAATTTGTAGAGCAGGAATCTCTGTACCATGTGTGTTCCATATGGCTGGATATATTTTTTTTTAACCTTTCCTCATAATTCTTATTTTTCAAACGTTAGAAGTTGTCTGAGTAACTAATGTCTCTTTGAGTTATTTTCAATTTCTCTGAAAATCTCCCTCTTCTCATGGTCTGTACATGGTGTGAAGATGACAATGGGACCCAGAGGGCTAGATTCAGTACTAAGACTGATTAATGTGGAAAAGGCTCAAGTTCTGAGCAGGTTGGAGCTGGAGTCTGCCTGTGTGCTGAGGCCCATGGTCCCCATGATCCTGTTTGCTGGGATCATACTGAAGCAGGTGGCAGTCCCAGGCTCTGGTGGCTGCCTCTTCACCTGGTTATTCTGGGTTATGTGAAGAATCTAGGTGATGGTGTCTTCCCATTTGCTTGGGCACCTGTGGGGTACCTGCATGGGCATCCACCTGTTTGCAAGGGGCTACGCTGCAGCACAGGGTGGTAGTCACTGGAGGTTTTCTGTTTGCCCAGAGCTTTGTTGAAGCAGAAGAGGTTCCAGTTCTCCTAGATATACTGAGGTGCATGGGGGACCCTGGTGCTGGCCTTTGCCTCCTCCATCATATTGGGGCTCAGGACCTCCTGCCAGTTTGCTTTCTAGTATGCTTCTGATATTTAGTTTTTGAAGTTTTCTCTGAGGTACCTCATTTACACTTAGCTATTAGGAGGTATTTTCCTAACAAGTCTAGATCAGTTTCTTTTCCACTTTCATCCATTGTCCCTATTGCTGAAATCTGGGGTCAAGTAAAACCAATTTTATTCCTCTTTCTTATAATAGCTTTTTAAATACTTGAAGAAAATTGTCATACCCTTCCCAAACCTCTTTTTCTAGGGTCAACATCCTAAATTCCTTCAACCAATCCTCACATGGTTTTACCTCAAGAACCCTCAACCATCCCAGTCAGTTTCTTCTGTATGATCTTCCTGTAATTTGCAATTCCTTTTCTGAAATATGGTCCTCAAGACTTTTTAAAGTACCCTAGATGTTGTCTGACTGGGGGGGGGGGGGCGGAGAGTGCTGTTTTCCTTCCTTTTTGAAGAATACTAATGATAACACAGGTAACATCTTGAATTGTGCCTGAATTGGATAGAAGTGAGGCAGAATTGCACAGTCATCAGCCTCCCTCTCTCTTCCTCAGTCATTAAAGTCCAACGACAAGAGAAAAGTCAAAACAACTGGTGGTGGCCCAGGATGCAGCGGATGACTTTAGTGTCCTCTATACCTGACCAAGCTCTCAGTGTTCCACAGTCTTCAGACATTTTCAGGGCAGTTGGAACCAATTCTTTTCATCTGCCTATTCCTCAGGTGGAAAGTCTTCATGTGCTTGGGGTAGATACCTCCTCAACTCATTGACAAGAAACTGATTTAGACTTGTTAGGAAAATACTTCCTAATAGCTAAGTTATCCTCAGCCTGCTTTTTATCCCATCAGTTAAGACTGTCAGCGCATTGACCACTTCAGGTGATACAGTTTGTTGGAGCCACAGCACACCAAAGGACGAGCAACCTCGAAAAAGAGCTCAGCCAGCCTTCACACCAGAGGGTCTAGACCTTCTGACTGCCCCATACATCCCAGGAGGGAGAGTGGAGTGATGCTCTCGTGTCCTTATTTGTGCACACTCTTAATGCAGTCTAATATTTTATTTGATTTTTTTTTTTGGCTTCCATTTCAAAATACTGGTTCACACCAACCCTTCAATCAACTAACCCCAATCCCCATCTTTTTAACGTACACTATTTTCTGAATACCACCCCTCCCTCATATTATCAATTGGTAAAGTTTACAATTATTTTAAAAATACAGTAATTAAAAATAACAAAGTAGGAACTGCAAATCCTACTAGTGAAGTAAAAGTGAACATAAGAGGCTAGAAAAACAAATCACAACTCAAGGCAATCACTAAAATGAGATTATTAAAGGAGTTAAACATCTTTGGTAATGGAGAAGCAGAAGAAGGGGTCTTTAATGGCCACAACAGAGATTCTATTCCGTACTTTACCCTTAATAGGCTTTTTTTTTTCTGGCTCAAGTGGAAGTTTTGATGGAGTACAACATGGTAAATCCACTTAGTTCCCTGGCCAGGATTGTTATTGAATAGTGAAAAAATACACAGCTTCCTTTTCTGGTTTAGGATTGAGAATACCACTGGCAGAAATATGCGTGTATACACACATACTCACACTCATATATACATATAAGCATACATACATATACAAGCATTTTAGATTTACTTAAATTATATTTATTTTATGGTACATATGCATGTATGCAAATATAAGTATATATTTATACATATTGATAAGATAGTAAAGGCTACTGACACAATTGGTCAAGGTAAGGCCACTTAGGACAACTTAGTGGGCAGATGAGGCTATCTTCTATATTTCCAACTGAGCAAAAACCATGATGAAAACTTATATCTTGCCTATCTAGAAGCAAAGGGTCATTCTAGGTAGCAAAGTGTGGGAGATGAAACGAGACCAACACATAGTCTGAAAGCTAAAACCATACAAGGCTTAATGGCAGATTAAAAAAGAAAGAAAAGTGAAAAAAAAAAAGAGGAAAGCCTGCCAAGAATTGTAAATGACACTTTAAGTGGAGTAGATCGTGAGACAATGCATGGGAGCTACAGTACTTTCCTCTAGGAGACCTGTTTCTTAAGTGATTTGATTTCACAACTGAACTGTTTGTTCATGAGATAAGTGTTCAATTAAGGGAACCATTTAGCAGGGGCTAACCTCCGGGCTTTCTGCTGTCATAGAAAGAAAAAAGAAAGAATCCAGAATCAAGCATTCAGATTGTCAACATGAACCTCATTTTCCCTCTGGCTAATTAATGATGTGTTTTGTGTGTGTGTGTGTGTGTGTGTGTGTGTGTGTGTGTGTGTGTGTGTGTGTGTGGTTAGATCATCAGCCTGTATGAATTTCTCCCAACCCTCCTTGAAGCTGATTATCTAGAGGCCAGGAGGCCTCGCTTTACAGACCAATGTAAGTGGAACAAGAGCATTTACTTTTGAAAGGTGGAGCCCTCTACCAAGGAGAATCAAAGGGCAAGCTGTCTTGAGTGCCACTTGACTGACTGGCAGCACTCCAACATGGGCTCATTTTAGACCATGGAATAGACACTTCTGGTCCCTGGCTGCTCATCCCAAGGGGATGCATTTGGAAACCAGGGTCACCTTTGATAGCGGGTTATCACTGTGTGTAGAACAGGGCCAGGGGGGATGCTGAGGAAAGGAGGGAGAGCTATTAGATGAGATCAGTAATTGTTTAGACACCGTCACTGTCTACCCATCTTTTTCTGTCACAGGGTTCCATTGTAGTTAATGGAGGATCAAATGTAAAATCTCACTGGTAATATAAACATATTGCTAGAGGTGATTACATTTAAATGTGCATGTGTTCGGTTCAAAACTGCTTTGGTGGCAAAATGGTAGCTATAAGTTAAAAATCAAAGAGTGACCAAAAAGCTGATACCAGGCATGGGTTTTCATTATGTGTCTTTCTTTTAAAAATTATTTAATTTTTAATTTATGGAATAAAACAAACATTTCCTTAATACAGTTAAAAAGATGATTGTACATAAAACTGAAAATTTCCTATGTACAGCTACAATAAGTGTCTGAGGGAAGATTTGAACCTTCCTCACTCCACTGTCCTACGTAGTATACCATTTGCTGAAGTTCATGCTGGTAGTAGCAGTTTCAAATCTGAACTCAAGATTTTTGACTCTAAACCATAATATAGTATCATACCATATTTGGCTTTCAAGGTGCTTTGTATTTTTAACTTAACAAGTAACTTGGAACCAGAAAGGAAATGCACGGAAGTGGTGGCCCAGAGGACATGATACTTTCCAGACTGCTCCAAGAAAAATTGTGCCAGGCACCAGATAGCTTCACGGGACATCTGAGATCCATATGAAACGTACTGTTTGAATGGACATTGGGAACAGGTTAGTCAATTGCAAGGAGACAACGTTTGTTGATGTTGATAGTCACTGTTGCACTGCTCTGGTTTTTTTTGTTTCTCTGTATTTGTACACTAAGTTCTCTTGTCATCTTAGGGTTATATGAATTTACTCTTTGAATTAGTCCCTGATTTGGGACGGTCTTACTATGACTTGTATTGTGATTGGCCAATGACTCTGGTCAGTTTTGTAATTAGAATTCTTCCATATCACCCAAATATGTGGTAAATAATCCAAGTCCCATTTCTTTATTGCTGACCTTAGCTCAGAAATTCTGGTTCCTCTGAGGCCTGGGTTCATTGGCTGTGGTCATCCTTTGAATATTAGGTCTCCTGTTAGATTTCTATCTGTTAACATTTATCCTTGTTGAATGTCTCTTTACCCTTGCCTCCAGATGCTCTGCTCTAGTGACATCCAAGACAATTTATTATCAGGTGTGGTTTCAGGTACTCGTGGACATCCTGGACCAGAATGGGAGAGGGGGATTGTTGAGTAGATGAAGAGTGAGTAGATAATCTTTTTAAGGAGTTTAGCCACAGAGGCAGAGGTGTTGAATACGGATGAATGGATGAAGTGAAGATTTTTTGAGAGACATGGACATTCTCTTCAATGTCTTCCACACTTGACAAACCCAAAGTCCCTTTAGAACTTTTCCCCATTCTATTTTCTCCTAGAATTCTCTCTCCACTCTTCTTTGTTTATCCAAACCTTGTCTTTCAAGACTTATAGTCATGACACTTTGAGAAACAGTGCACTGGGGTGCCAGGTTACATAGAGACAACCAGAAATACTTGTGACCGATCTGCTGGTTTCCTATGGCTACGTGTTTGTCTTTCCATCTAACTGTATGCTTTAGTGACCATATTTTTCAGAAACAACTGGACTCAGATATGCAAGGGATCCTGAAAAAATCAGGAATTATATTCCCCTCTGAGCTCACATAATTTGTAACTTGCACCTTTAGCTGGATTCTGAGTGTGTCCCTGAGGGTTGAACCAGTTACAAGACAGACACTAGCCAGTCTGCATCAAAGTGATGAACTGTGTAGTTGGGATCCTTGTAAATTGGCACATCATCATGTCTTCATAGTCTAGCAGTTTTCAAGGGAAAAGAATATTGCATTCTCATCTTACTTATGTATGCTCACCCTCCCTTTCTACTCCCTTTCTCCTTCCATACCACTTCCATTTGGGAGAAGATTGCCCTGCACTCCTCCCATGAGACTTCCCCCTTTTCATAAATCATAAATATTCAAGTTTCTGTCAGGATTGTGAACTCCTTCATACTTGGTATAGCAATTTCACATGCATGTTCTATTCTCTTATAATAAATGCAGTTTCAATGCATGTCTCATGGACTTGTGATTTCTTTTTTGTTAACTCCCACAATAGTTCTATGAAATAGATTATATTATTATCTTTATTTAACAGATGAAGAATTGAGTCTTGGTGAGGTTGAGTGAAATGCCCAGAGTCACATAGTTAAGTAAGTGTTTGAGGCAGGATTTGAAGTTACATCTTTCTGATTATAAATCTATCCACAGCACCACTTCAACTTTCACTGCCTTTATCACAAAAAAGGAAATTTTTTTTTTTAAACTGCAGATAACCACAAGAGTTTGGAAAGGATTCATCCATCCATTCATCATCCAAAAATTTTCCCCTCAACAAATTTCTTCACAAAACATAGACTTATTGAATGTATGTGTATGTGTGTACACGCACATGTACATGTCTGCACGCACACACACACGCACACCGAAAAGTGTGTAAGAAATAGTTTCTTATCTAATAGTCTTACTGAAGAAGGTATGCTCATACGTAATCACAACACAAGAAGCATTACAAAGTTTTGTGGCAGTAGCAAGACGAGAGATCACTTCCTGGCTGAAGAGATCAAGAAAGGTTTTGTGAAGGAAGTTGCGTATGAGCTGAGCTTTGTAGGCTGGGCAGTAGTTTGACAGGCAAAAATGGGGGTAGAGTGAGCTAGATTGAGAGAATGGCATAGCAAAGGTGCAGATGGGGAAGAGGAAGAGTGGGTTTGGGGCTTAACTGGAGCTTCTAGTGTATATAAGTAAATAATAAACCAATCAATAAATAAACACTTATTAAGCACCTACTATGTGCCAGGACGCAGTGCTAACAACTGGGAACGCAAAAGGAGACAAAAGACAATCCAATGGGGGAGCCAATATGCAAACAAATGCATGACAAGGCAAACCATATACATGATAAATAATAAATAGGGAACAGAAGGAAGGTACTGGGATTAAGAGAGATGGAAGAAAGAGATAGTAAGAGAAACTCTCAAGAGAAACAGGGTTAGCAGCATGAACACTGGCAGGTCAAACATAAGTGATAATGATATCTCAATATCCTGATGACCAATGGGCTTCCATAAAAATGAAGCCCACTCCCATGACACAGCTCATTGGTGGGGTCACTTAGGTAGAGCTACTAGTGAGAAAGCTTCATCTACCCTCCAAGCTGGAAAGACAAACACATAGCAATAGGAATCCAGTAGATCGGTCAAAAGTATTTCTGGTTGTCTCTATGTGACCTGGCACCTCAGTGCACTGTTTCTCAAAGTATCATGACTATAAGTCTTGAAAGACAAGGTTGGATAAACAAAGAAGAGCGGAGAGAGAATTCTAGGAGAAAATAGAATGGGGAAAAGTTCTGAACGGACTTTGGGTTTGTCAAGTGTGGAAGACATTGAAGAGAATGTCCATCTCTCACTCACCCTCAAAAAATCTTCACTTCATCCATTCATCCTTATCCAATAGTGATAACGCAATACCTCTGTCTCTTTGTGGCTAAACTCCTTAAAAGGATCATCTATTCACTTGCTTCTCACACTTTTCTTAATTCTTTGCCTCCTGACTTCTAACCTCATCAATCAATCAGTATTATTCTCCCCAAAATTACCAGTGATCAATTAATTGCCAAATCTAATGGCCTTTTCTCAGTCTTCATCCTTCTCAACCTTTCTAACATTTTTGAAATTGTTGATTGCTCTCCTCTCTTTAATATTCCCTTTCCTGGCACTACTCTATCCTTGTTCTCCTCCTGTTAGAGTGAGCATTTCTCTTTACTCTCTTTTGATGGAACTTTATCCAGGTAATGCCTGATAACTGTCTGAATCCCATAAGACTCTGTCCTGGTCCCTCATCTCTTCTCCTATACTATTTTACTTGATGATCTCATCAGTTTCCATGATTTCAATGATTATCTCTATGCAGATGATTTGATATTTGGGCTTTTTGTTAGTTTGTTCAATGGGTGGGGAGACCAAAGAGTAATGGAAGGGACAGATTATAAATGGGAAAGGAAAGATTAAAAATAAATGAATAATTTTTTAAAAAAAATCCCAAGATCTTTTTTATCACACTATGATAAAAGCACCAGAATAGGTCATTAATGGAACAATGTTAAAGAAAACAAAAAAAGGACTTTTAAAAGCCATATTGGGGATAAAAAGAAGATAATAGAAAGATCGTTCAGGTGGAGAAGGTAGGAAATAAGGTAAAGTATGGAAATAAGGTAGAACTATTCAATTCTTCTTTTCCTTCTTATTTTTGTTTCCTTAGCAAAATGAGATTTATTGGATTTTAAGCATTATATTGTTTTGGTTTTCCCCTCCCTCCACTTCCTATCCCTTCTACAAAAGAACATCTTTAGACTGGGAAGAACATAACAAAAAATTGCCAACAAATTATTGGAAAAAAGAAATGTTAGATGGACAACTAGTGGTTCTCCTAGACTGAACGAATCATAGTGGTTGCTAGGAGACTATCAATGATCTCTGAAAAATCATTGAGAATGGGAAAAAGGCTATTATAATTACTGCTTTTACTCTCTTTTTTTGTCATTTTGAGTGGTATAAGGTCATAACTCAGTTGTTTTAATTTGCATCTCTAACGATTACTAGTAAGAGTATTTTGTGATTCATCTTTTGAAGCGTATCCTTTGACCATTTATTCAATGTTATCCCAGTACATTTTATATTTTAGATGTATTCTTCTCTCATATTTGCCACAACTATTTCCCCAATCTGTTGCTTTCCTTTTTATTAAATTGTTCTTTTTGAATACAATCTTTTATATTAATGTAACCAAATACATCTATTTTATCCCTGATAATGCCTTATATTTGTTGAATATAAAAATCACATTTCCTCTGACTGAGATACATTTATTAGTTTTATTATTCCATTTTAAAATTTAGTTTTTTAAAATTAAATTTGGCATCCAGCTAGACTTAATTGGGGTATGTGGTATTAGATGTAAATCTAAACCCATTTTACATAAACTGCTAACCATTTTTTCCAAGTATATTTGGATATATATATATATATATATATATATATATATATATATATATGTATGTATGTATGTATGTATATAATGGATTATTTCCTGAAGTTTTCTTTTCTATAAGTTTATCAAATGCAAATATTTTGTATATATTTCCTTAAATGTCTTCCATATCTAGTCGGCCCATTGCACTAACTCTTTATTTTTCTCTAGAATCAGAGAGTTATGATTATAAACACTACTCAAAATTTTAAAATTTCAGAATACATGATCACTTTCAGTTTTTTCTTTCTACCTTTTTTTTGATATGCTTAGTCATTTATTTTTCCCAAATGAATTGAATTATTATGATGATGTTGAATGTCCCCAAACTGGAAGAAATATTGTGGGAAACATTGTAGACATTTCTGTGGCACAGCTGACTGGAATGACAGAATGACCAAAGATTGACCGTTTACACTACTATGACATCCACTCTGCATTGCTTACCAGTTAAGAAATATAGATCCTCAATTAGCCCCAGTGCTTCACTGACCCATCTGAAAGTACAAGAAACTCAATATCTGCCTTGCCACCAGTGTATACCGCTACTGCTCACCCCTATCAAGGATTGATAATCAAATTAATATTATCTTTGCTCCTATTAAGGGAATGCCAATCTACTCTAATGTAACTATGATTACTTTAGAAATGCCCATAAATTCTGAATTATAGACTACCTAGACTAAAACTAACTCCCTTGCTCTCTCAGATTCATCCATCTCAGCTTCAACCTCCTAGTATCACTAGATCACTCTTCACTAAGTAATTATTATAACCATTAAATCATCTATTCTAATGGTTTTGTTGTCACTTAAAATCATTTTTCATCTCATCTTGAGCTCTTCTAAACTAGACCCCAAATAGGATACACAACCAATTTTTGATGTAAGTCAAACAAAACAAGTTCACGAGATGAATGAAAAACCTCCTCCTCCAGGAAATAGGGCACTTTCTTACCAAGTAAGAAGAGACCAAGGATAAGTCACTAATGCTAAAACTTGAGTTAAATTTGGTTGACGTTGTTATCTCCAACAGGTCAAACAAAAGAAAATTTAGGACAGAAGTAGGCAAAGCAAGTCCTAATTGTGCATGGCCAAATCTAGACCAACATTAAAATAGGTTCTCTATAAGACTCAGAAATCTAGTTATTTCATAAGTAGGTAAATGCCATAAGTCCACTTTACATCTCAGCAGGTTGTTGGAATCTCCTTGGAATCACACAAACAGGGCCACACAAAGAGATATTTTTCTGCTTCAGTGGAGATTTCATCCCCCCAATTCTGCATATTTCCCCTTATATCACATACTTACATTGGTCATCTCTGGACGGTTTAAGATCTGTGGGGTAGCATTCCCAATCATCCTGGTTCTGTTCTTTGAACCAGATGCTAGTTCCAACTGAAACTTAGGTTCATGGGGTATACAAATGGTTGTCATCTAAGAAGATTTCCATCTTGAAGGATTCATTTTAACACTGCAACCAGGACTCTGTTGAACTTCTTGCCCTCAGTGTCAACATCCTTCCCTTCAAAAAGGTCATCAAACAAGATGATGGCCATTGCAGGCAAATGGAGCCATGCACCATCCTGGAAGAATAGCTATTATTGTGGAGAGTTTCACAAGATCTGAACCAGTAGTATAGCATACCCACCCTATTCTACTATTGACAATTTGTCTTTCATAATAAAACTGCACCCTTCATCTCAAAATTACTTTTAACATACTTTATATTTACTTATATGTGTATATGTTGTTTCCTTAAAATAGAATATAAGTTCTTTGAGAGATAGGAATTTTCATTTTGCCCTTGTATCCCTAGGTCTTACCCTACTGTCTGGCACAGAGTAAATTTTTATGCAGATTGGATTGGATTGAATTTTATCCAGTTCTGTAAAGAAGCCTCTTGGTATTTTGGTTGGCCTGCAATTAAATATATACATTAGCTTGGCAAGGATTGTTATTTTGACTGTATTAACTCAACGTATCCATCAATATTGAATGCCCCTCCCATTATTTAGCCCCTCTTTTAATAGAGTGATTATAGTTTGATAGTTACCCTTACAAAGTTATGCTATATCTTTAAATGTGTAATTCTAGGTTGGCTAATTCTGAAATAGTTCATTCTTGTTTTTATTATTGTTTCCACAAATGATGTTTCTTTTTTCTGAACATTTCTTGAATGTTAATTACCAGTAATTTAAAATAGAAATGATTTTATGAATTAATCTTGACCTTGTGAATTTGCCTAATTCAATTATCTCCACTAAATTTGTTGTTGTTCAGAGAGATGAACTGTATGTGTCTGTGTGTCTGCGTATAACAAGTCATCTACCTAAAATGATATTTTGAATCTTTCTTTTCTAGTGTCCGTCTTTAGAACAACATTGCCTTTAAATTTTCCTATATGGAGTCAAATAAAAGTGGTTAAAATAAATATTCTTGGCATTTGTTTTTGGTGGCAATGTTTTAATGTCTTACCATTGCATACTATATCAGCTCTTGGGTTATAAGAGGTAGTTTTATTGAGTTGATGGGGAAAAAATTCTTCTGTATCTTTTCTTTTTAATGTGTCTATACTGAATGACAGTTGTACCACATAAAAGGCTTTCTTTGCATCTATTGACATCATTTTTTAAAGAATATATTTTATTTTTTAATTTGTATTTTATATTATGTTGAAAACTTTTCTGATGTTGAAAAAGCCATATATGTGATTTATATATGATATAAATCCTGTTTGGTTGTGATGAATATTTTAATACATATTTGTATTCTTTTAGTTAATATTTCATGTAGTACTTGTGCATCTGTATTCACAGTATAATGGAGAAAGTATTTGATTTGGTACAAGAAGGACTTGCATCCAAATCCTATGTCCAATATTTACTGGCATTTCACTGAATCTTCCCAAACTTAAATTTCAATTGTGGTAGGGCTTAAATAATGTGTTAAAAAATTCTTTGCAGACTTTAAAGCATTCATATGTTTGTTAGGGTTTAAAATTTTCACATCTCTCTTTTTCTAGTTTTAGGATCAATATCATACTTACATCATTAAATATATTGGATAGTATTATATATTTATATTTATGAAGGAACTATGTAATAAAGTAATTATGAGTTATTATAAAGTTGGAAATCAATTATTAATCTTGTCTCTCATGAGATTTCTATACAATACATTCTTTGATTCTCTTCTAGTCACAAAACTATGTACCTTCTGGATAGGATAGTGATGTAATTGAAGATTATGTTGCATGAAGATAGATGAAAGGTTCTCAATGGAGAAATGCAGGACTTGGTGTATCTGTTAGCACTTCAACATACACAGTGGGGCCTGCTATCACAGATTCTTAGATTTGTTTCTCTAAAGAGAAAGGCAGCTTTTGAGAGGTTAACAATCACTTTAATCAAACACATGTATCATTCAGTTGGTTCAGGGGAAAACGTCAGCACCCTGAACTTCAGAGAAAATACAGAGAAATCAAACATCAACAGACATAGTTTCCTCTGTCTGACTATAATCAATAATACATACATTACAATTCAACAGACAGATCCAACTGTGTGACCATAGTTACTAGAGAAGGAAGCACCAACATCCGAGTTTTCCAAGCTGGGGGGCTCCTTAGTGTCTTCCCAGAGTCCTCACCTGGCCAAACAAACCCATCCAGTCAGCAATTCCCAAAGAAAAACCTGCACCTCAGAGTCTTTATAACACTTTTTAGAGCCAGAGAGTATGACCCTCTGACCCAGTCCCTCAATAGAAAAAACAAAAGGTATTTGGGACCCTCCTACAAAATAACTCCCCTAATCAAGCTTCCCTCAATGGGCAGATGCATCAAGGGGTAGGAAAGGTCCTCCTTAATCACATTACTCAGAGGCATTATACTTCTTTGTATAAACAAAAAACAGCAAAAAAAAAAAAAAATCCAACTTTGCTTGGTCTCACACTTTGAGAAGGAAGACATGAGTTAAAATTCAGCCTTACACACTTACTTGCTGTATGACCCTGGGCAAGTCACTTAACCTCTATCTGCCTCAGTGTTCCTGACATGTAAAATAGAGACAATAACAGCACCTGTCTCCCAGGGTTGCTGGGATGATAACATAATATATAAAAGCCAAAAATGATTGTGTTCACTAAAAAGCATGGAAACAGGGTTGTGGAAAGACAGTTTTCAGTGAGTGAAAAATTGGTGTGAGAATGGTGGAAACTAAGTAATACTGGTGCAATTTAAGAAAAAGTTTCACATAAAATAGGTTAAAAACTTACAGAAAAAAGAAACCCTTCCAGAATAAACATGTTGACTTGCCTCTAGAGGGAGTCTGTGAGAAAGATAAGGTCAATGAGTAGAATCATGAGGATGTCCCGGGGCCAGGGTCACATGAACTCAAACAAAAACAGGCCAACAAAGAAACTTCAACGATGGTTGTTATTTGGATTCTTTTATAGAAATAGAAAAATTTATTGCAGCAATGCAAAACAAGATCATTGCCACCAAAAATTACAGAAATGCCATCTTTAAGTACCTAATCCCTATGAATAAATGTAGAGTTTGAAAGGGAATGGTCATGATTGTGTTTACATAAGAATGCAGGTCATAAAAATTTAACACCTACCAGAATCACAGAAAAACATGGTCAAGTGACCAGAATTCTATACAGGATGCTTATTCTTTTTCATAAACTAATATGACAAGTCCCTATACTACAAATACAAACTCTACATATCCTTGAGAATTCAACAAATAAACTCTATTGAAACAGAAATGGAATCATAGACAAAGAGTTTTCACCCATAAAAATATAAGAATAATGTTTTAAATTGTTATCACCATAGCTAGTACTTGATCTCCAAGCTATATGCAAGGAAAAGATCCTGAACTATAGGAATCTAGTAGAAGAAATCAAAACAATGTATGAGTGGGCTGAAGAGTACACCATTCCTGTCCTTTGGTCTACTTCTGGAACAAAAACACCTTCCCTGAGCCTATGGAAGATGAGCATACATACCGGTGGTAATGATTTCTAGAATTTATATAGTGCCCTAAGGTTTGCAAAGTGCTTTGTAAATACTCTCTCATTTGACCCTCACAACAGCCCTGGGAGGAGGGAAGGTGCTATTACTATATCCATTTTATAGATAAAGAAACTGAAGAAGACAGATATTAAGTGATTTGCTTGGGTCACGTAGCTAGTAAACATCTGAAGCTGGATTTGAACTCAGGCCTTCCTGACTTCAGGTGAACATTCTACCCATTTTGTAAAAGCAATGTCTATCCATCTTTACTGGATATTAAATATTTAAGTGAACAGTAGTAAAATAATGAATTATCCTGCCAGGGGTGAGGAACCTGTGGCCTTAAGGCCAATTGTGGCTCTCCACGTCCTCAAGTGTGGCCCTATGACTGAATCCAAACTTCACAGAAAAAATCCCTTTAATAAAAGGATTTTTTCTGTAAAACTTGGACTCATTTGAAAGGCTGCACTTGACAAGGACTTAGGCCATATTTGGCCTTGAGGCAACAGCTTCCCCAACCCTGTGCCTAGACTGATTTCTATCTGAACTTCATTGGAGGTAGAAAAGTAATGATGATGAAATTGACAATAATAACGATGAAGAGGATGAGGATGGCTATGTTAGCAGCAACATCTTTTATTTATATACTGTTTCAACTTTTCCAAAGCCTTTTACATGCAATTGAAGTCTGTCAGTGGAAATGACATTGCCATTGGACTCAGAGATTATAGATCGAAGGCCTGCTCAGTTACATAACAGGCTAGATGATTTCTGGGACCCTTTCCAATTCTGATAATTTATGATTTTGATATTCTGTCTCTTGAGTCCATAGCTGTCTTTTAATAAAAAGGACCTAAAGATTATTCATCACCTAATATGTCATCGAGTGCTTGGGTATATGTAATCAGTGATAACTACCACTACATCAATGAGACCATAATTCAATAACCCTCTTTGTATTACTAAGCATTATAATTACAGCTTTACCTTTAGTTGCTAACTCACTGAATCACTTTCTGTTAGTTCTTTAATTGTTTGGGTGAAAGACAAGCAGATATAATGGAAAGAAGACTGGACTTCCATTGAAACCCAGCTTCAAGTTCTAACTTTGTCACTCACTAGCTGCGTCGCCTTTGACAAGTCTCTTAAATTTTGTGAACCACGATTTTTCCATTTGTAACATGGGAAACATAATTCCTACCTTATCGAGTTCTTATTTATGAAATTTGTGGTCAAGAGTTTGAGGATCAGGGTTTATAAGAATTAGGTTTGATCTTGGGTATTTATCCTTTTCTTGGCTTATGCTTCTTCTCAAGGATTCCGCTACAACCATAAAAATTTGGCTTTATATTTGTGATTCTAAAGAAAAATAAGATGCTTTTAGCTTACATGAAAGCACTCAAGTTGACATAACATCAAATATAAAATAAGTTTCATTAGCCCAACAGCAATAAAAACATGAAGTATTCACCTCTGAGCACGGAACAGTTAAGACTCACTTCCTGGAGTATGCCCACTTTTCAAGGGTTCGTAGGGTTCTGGAGACTTAAGTACTACCTAAGGAGTTCACACTTCATCCTTTCCCCCAAGAAAACACTCAGGGCTGCTAAACATCCCTTCTATTGAACCTCATCTTTCTAATAGACCTGTACACTTGGTTATACTTATCATACATATCATACTGGGGTTGAACATGCTTTTCCTCCCTGGCCCCTCATTAAAAAAGGGGAAAACATAAAGTTGTTAAGGGAGTCAAGTAACTCCCTTCCCTGAAATGGTATAGTTCGTGTAACTGAGTATCAAAGATAAACAAGGTCATTCTCAATGGAAAAGAGGACAGCCTAACTCATTAGCAGCTCTGAATGTTTTCTTGGGGGAAGGGATGATGCTTCAGTTCCTTAGGTAGTACTGTAAGCCTACAGGACTATGTGAATCCTTGAAAAGTGAGGATACTACAGGAAGGGAAAGAATCTTAACTATTTAGGTGCTGAGATGTGAGTCCTTTATGGTTTTTTTTTTTTTTTTTTTTGTTAAATGAGATTTGTTTTATATTTGATGTTAGGTCAACCTGAATTGTCTGTCGGCTGCTGTTCCTCAGATGTAACTCCAGCATGGTGAAGAAATTGAGTGTCAAAAGACCTAGACGTTGTTGAGTGGGTGCACTGTGGAGTGTTGATAGGAAGACTGGAGTAGCCCCAGAATAAGGAGATGTGGGAATATGCAGGTTATAATTAGTATCCTTGGAGGTTGATGTCACAGATCCATAGAGGTATAGAGTGCTACATTCATAGTGATTTTTTCTCTTTAGGTGTTTTCTTTTATTTTTATTTTAATTTTTAAAACTTATTTTTCAATTCACAGAACAAAAAAGCATTTCCATAACATAGTAAGATAAATAAGATGATTGCACAAGAAACTGCAAATCTACCATGTACAACTTGCTATCCCCTCCAAATATATAACAAAGTTATCAGGTAAATTTCTTTTTATTCCTTTTTTTTCTTCCCTCCCCCTCTTTCTATGCTAGACCTGGCTATCATTAGATACAAATAGGTATATATGCGTAAAATTATTCTCTACAGATTTCTATTTTTCAGTTCTTTCTCTGGATGAAGGTAGCATCTTTCTTCATATGACCTTCATTTTTAATTTATCTATTTACAATAGTCAAGATGACAGTTCCTCAGTCATTTTTAAAACAATATTGCTGTTACTGTATACAGTGTTCTCCTGATTCTGGTCACTTTGCTCCGCATCATTTACATGCCTTTCTAAGATCATTGAGCTCATCATTTTATAACACAGTAACATTTCATCGCAACCATACTTCACAACTTGTTCAGTCATTCTCTAGTTCATGGGGATCCCTGTAATTTTCAGTTCTTTGCCACCACAGAGAGCTGCTATAAACATCCCATTCACATTTAAAGTTATTTTAGGTATTTTCTAAATAAATAGATATTGACAGTATAATTGCCACCCTTTCAAGTTCTCCCTTGTACTCAGAAAGTTTGAAAACTTCTGAAATAGAAGGAGTAAGACTATCTCAGGGAACTACTCAGAAGAATTCACAGGAAAAAACGGTTCGACAACCATAATATGTACCACAAAGAATTGCTGACCATTTCTAAGGCATCTAAACAATGATGATTTGCTTTTCCAGTTTGGAAAATGGCTTCACAAACTTTGCTGAAATGTTCGCCTTTGGGTTTAGGTTTGTACTCTTTATATGTAGAATTAGAGTAACAAAATAGCTTTCATTCCAGGGTAGTGGTGGTAGTGGTGGTGATGGTGTGTGTGTGTGTATTTCTTTTTGGGGAAAAAGGGGCAGTCAACAAAGAAAAGAAAGAAAAACCTACCACTGTAGCCATATCCCTAGAAAGAAGCTGTGTTGTTGCTCTAAGTATAAAGACTAAATCTATAGCTGAAGGAGAACATTTGGGCAAAAGCAGTAAAGTCCTCATCAAATTCAGGAAGACCAGCTATCATAGTTAAGATGTCCTAGAGATGGTCAGTAATTCTTTGTAGTATATGCTATGGTTTTGATGGTCATTGAATTTTCTGAGTAGTGCCCTGAGTCAGTCTCACATTTTTTTCCTTTTTGAAGAAAAAGGGGTGGCTAGGCCTTTATTTATTTCTCTAAGGTGTGGGAATGCAGCTGAAAATGATTTCCCTGCCAAGTGTTTGTTCTTAACAGCCTGCATTAGATGGAAATGAACCATTTCTGGGCTGTCGTGTTGAAATGAATGCAGGATGATTCAGTTACTGCAGCAGTTCACCTATGCAAATGGCTCATGCAGGGCTTAGCTCTATTTAGAGCTCAATATGTAATGGCATAATTATGAAGACTGGACAGATTTTATTTTCTTGAAGCCAACCTACTAAATTGTGTCGGGAATTGACAAATAACTATATTTCACCAGGGGACTCTCCTTTAAGGCTTGTAGCTACCTTTCCAAGAGTGATCGAATAGAGCCCAGGCTGGGTGGTTGTGCAGCAAAAAAAGAGACACAACAGAAAGCTGAGTATCCTTCTGGGATGAGCCATAAAGCCTCCAAAGCGCTTTCTCTTCTGTAGGTGGAAAATAAATCCCACACTCTGGTGCATAAAGGGTGCAAGGGTCTGATGAACTCATTAACATTTAAAAATTTTAATATCTCACCAGGGAGTATGTCTGGGAACTGGAATTGCTTACTTTCACTGGTAGACTACATTATTACACAATTTCAAGATGCTGAGTTCAACTTTCTTTTTATTATACCTCAGTGTCTCAGATTCTCAGTGTTATCAGTTCTTACGGAGAGGGTCAGACCTCACTGAGCAGAGTTCTTTTAACTAAATTCACACAAAATAGTTTCTTTGTTTTTTATCTTTTTTAGTTTAGACAAATACTAAAACTTAAATACGTAATGAGAAAAGAAAAAGAAACGTTATAAACTTAAATATTAAAATTAAATATAAAATTGGAAAAGAAAAAAAACATGGCATGTGCACAGCAGAACATAGGAGAGGATTCAGAATATATAACAACTTTCCATTTCACAAAAGCCTATAGGTTAAATACTGCATGTTATGTTGAAAGCTGTCCATCTTTGCTTCCTTGTAGGTTTTCTTTTGTTATCTTCCGTACACTTTTTACTTTGTTCTTGTTTCCCCTTCCTACCCTCCAGGCTACAATTATATTTTATAAATGGATATTGATACACATACACACACGTACATATGTATATATACACACATATACATGCATATGCACATATATACTTATATAAACATATACTTTCCCTAAAAAAAATATACTCCTAATCTTTGTTTTTATGTCTGTATCTCTTTTTTCCTATCTCTCCTAACTCTTCTACTTTACTTTAACCTGCCACTAATTTAATAGACTACCAGCTGTTATGTACCTGACTCAAGAATTTGGGTCATAGATATAGAACTAGAAAGTTCATCAGAGTCCTAAACCTTTCATTGTATAGATGAAGAAATTGAGGGACAGAGAAGCTGAGTGACTTTCCCATGGTAACATAGGTAGTCAGTTTTAGGGGCAGGATTTGAACTGATATCCTCTGACTCCAGACCTAGGACTTTTATACCCTTCTTGTTGTGCTTAAATACACACACTCACTCTCTCTCTCTCTCTCTCTCTCTCTCTCTCTCTCTCTCTCTCTCTCTCTCTCTCTCTCTCTCTCTTCTCCCCCACATATACATATATACGCATACCATATAAATATGTATATGGTATGATATATATGTTATTGTGAAGGGAGGGATATGACAGAGAAGAGGAAGTTGAAATAAATACAGCAGGTTTTGAGGACTGAAGTAGAGGATATGTGTCTAATAAAAAAAAGGTAAGATAAAATGAGACATATGGTACTAGATTTCCAAGACAGAGGATCATAGAGACTTCAGAAAAATGATACTGTACTTCTGCTTGGATCACAGACTTTGGAGGCCATTCCTAAACAATATAGGCATTCTGAGAACTCAGTTTGTTTTGAGATTCTGGTGGCCTGGGGATCACTTATTTCTGCAGCTCATGTTTTTTAAACTCATAAGGCAAAGAAAATAGAAACAGTAGGATAACAATTTTTATTTCAAAGTAAAATGTTAACATCTACTTATCGTTATTTGCTTCTTGCTAAGAAAGATACAAGAGATTTTAGTAAATTATTGGAAAATTATTTTAAAAAACTCAGGATGAGGCATTTGGACTTGATTCAGTAAGCAATGGGAAGGTTCTTGAGTACCAGATGCCATGACTGAAGAGCACCCTGAGGATGCTTGACAAATGTCAGAACACTTTAATGAAAATGGGAAGCTGAAAACAAAAGTGAGTTTTAGGTATGTAATTTCAGGTTTTTTCCTTATATTACAATCTCACTTTGAAGTTATAAGGTGTCTCTTATCTAAATAAATTCTAGCTAAAAATAGTCCTAATATCTCTTTAAATTATATTAAGTCACAGGAATTGGAAAACTCCATTATGTATCAGGTAGAGGTTGATATCAATGTCTACAGCCAAAGCATATGAAAAGCTAACATGATCTACAGTACAAATATTTTTGAAGGATGTTTGGACATCTTTAATCAATAGTGTGAAACAAATTCTGGAAATAACCATTAGATGTCATTGTTAGTATTAAAAGACTCATTAGATTTTTTTTTAAATTAGGAGTGTTCTTGAAGCAGCACATTTTGCCATCTCCCTCCTTTCACTGGGTTTTGGTAAAGAGCTCTTTCTCTGGATTTAATTTGTTATAAAAGCAAGTTATTCTGAGGTATCTTGATGTGAATTCTGGTATGTTATTACAGGATTAAAGTGTTAACTATGAAGAAGAATAGAGAAACACTTGAAGGCCCAGCAGCTTGAAAGGGCCAACCTTCAATAGAAAGGAAAATTGTAACTGACTCATCTTTTGTGAAGAACAAATTCATTAAGAGGTGCTTATGGGGCTGTTACGCTATTTCCTTGCTGAACTTTTGTGCTTGGGGCCTGCTGTGTCCTGACTGCTGTGAAAATTTCCCCAAAGTAGGAGCATGCTGTGCAAGTACTTGTCGTGGTAAATAATGTCCCAATTAATAAGGTGATGGCACAACTGTGCAGTCTTTTTCCTTTTCTTTTTTTCTGATCGTTGGTGCCAGACATGCACGATTAAATGCGGTGTTGGCATTTCCATTCAGAATACACTTGAATAGTCGATTTGAGGATTGACTTTCAGATTTGGGGCTTAACGCTTCAACTTTACCAGTTTTTAAAAATCCTCACAAAGCTAGTGATTATTATTTACTACTATTAGTTTATGTTTATATAGGACTTGTCAGTTTACAAAGTGACTTTACATATGATATTTTAGTTTATTTTCATAACAGTCTTTTTGGTAAGGCACATGGCACAAGAATGATTTTACCCAATTTACTCGAAAAATAGGCTTAGGGAGATGAAGTGATTTTGCCTGCTGTTGAAGGGATAAAAAGTCATGCATTTAGGACTTGAATTCAGGTCTTTTTTCTTCAAGTCTAAGACTTTTTCTACAAAATAAAAGAAAAATCAGTTGTCAGAAATGACTAATGTGACATACAAAGTGTGAATCTCAGCATAAAAGAATACATAAACAGAGTTAAAGTTATAGCCTCACAGTTCAGAGATGGAAGCAGCTTAACAAGCATTTATACTAAGGCTTCTTAGTCCATGGATCCCAAAGAAATCCATGGATCAATTTCAGGAACTTGACTGGGAAAATTATATATACATTTATTAACCTCTAACTGATAATTTTTCTTTCAATTATGAATGTAATTCACAAACTGTATTTGGTAGAAGTACCTTTTGTCACTGATAGAAATCATATGCATTTTCTATTACTTTATCATGATTGCACATATCTTAAAACATCATTGCTACTTTGCGACTGTAGTGATTAGACCCACTGCAAATATCACACAAGAGAGCAGGGGAAGAAATCTTGTGTTCTCACATAGATGATCTGGACGTATATGTTATTTTCTAGTTTTCTAAGTCTAGAATTATTTAATGATCAGAATATTTTAAGAAGTGAGTAATTTTCAATGTTTGTTAGTTTTTAAAAACTGTTACTTAATGTATTAATAAAGAAACACATTTGTTGCTATATCTTAAATTTGTTTCTTAATGTTTTTGATGAGGACTGGGGTGGGAGGGGTGAGACGACTGCAAAGGCCAGAGTACCAGGGGCAGGTCACCTGGAATGAATTCATAGACTCAAGCATTCTTGAGGTCAAGGTAAAAATTTATTATGCTTTCCAGCAGGGAAGAGTTCTTAGGGAACCTGCAACCTTAGTAAAGTTTATATAGGACACTCTATACTAAAACATGTGCCAAGTATGTTAATTAGGTGACTCAGGGAGGGATTAGGGAGTGGTTAGTTCTTAAAGGAACATGTGCTTTTGGTGTCTACTATGTAGGTATTTTACTCAGAGTTCATCAAGAAATAGACCAAGGCGGGGCTACAGGGGCTACATGGAGGTGTGGTTTTAGGCCTGAAACATCACTGAGTCAGCTAGTGGTCAGGACTGACTGAGGAATGTCAGACTGCTCTCATCAATGTCTTGTTAGATAGGATAAATGTAAGGGAATATACATACATACATATATATATATATACACACACATACATATATTTGTATACACACATATATATGTATACACACATATATACATATATATGTGAGTGTATATATATATATATATATGTCTAAGTTTAGGATACTTATGATGGATCAGTGAGTAGTAAATATTATGACCCAGTAGGCAGTACACAGCTGGTTCAGACTAATAAGTTCTATAGGTACAGCTGGCTACTGTATCAGGAAAAGAGAAAAAAGTTTTTCTAGGGCAGGCTGTGTCCTTGGGCTGGGGAGAAACTGCCTGGGATAGTATTTTGAGGCTAGAGAGAAATGTAATTTTAGAATTGGGGTCCAAGCACATGCACCCAAGTACCCCATCATTTTGATAACTTTATTTCAAAATAACTGGTGTCCTTTGGAATTCTATATATCTTATTTTATGTGTTTAAACATATTATTCTGAAAAGTAATCCATGGGTTCACTAGACTGCCAAAAAGGTCTTGGAAACAAAAAAAATTAAGAACTTTTGAACCAGTCCAAATCACTCATTTTGTGATTCACCAAGCATTTTTATGACTACCTACATAGAAAGCACTGTGTGAGGGGCTAAAAATGCGATAATGGAATAAGATAGACTCCTTTACCTCAAGGATCTTATCATCTAATAGGAAGGAAACATTGATACTGCCATATTATAATTGCACAGGAAAGGTACAAACAAAATGGTGTGTGGGATTCAAGAGAGATGGCATGCAGATGAAAATCTTGCCTCTGACACTTACAAGCCATCACTTTATTCCCTTGAATCTATTTTATTGTGCAAAATGAAGATAATAATTCTTCTACTATCTGCCTTGCAGGTAGGAGTTTTATGAGGCTCAAAGAAGATAATGAATGTAAAACCACTTTATAAACCTTAAAATTCTGTTTTATAATGATAATGAAGATGGTGGCAATGATAACGAGCATTTACAAAGCACCTACTATGTGTCAGACCCTGCACTTAGCACTTTACAAATATTACATCATTTAATCCTCACAGCAACTCTGAGAGGTAGGTGCTATTATTATCCTTATTTTACAGCTGAGGAAATAGAGGCAAACCAAGGTAAGTGACTTGTCCAACTAATAGATACAAATAGAAATTAAATTTAAAATGATAAACATAAGTAGTCATAAAAACATTTTTGCAATGAAGATCTTAAAAATTGGATTATTTTAACCTTTACTACTATGAGCCTCAGTTTCCTTATATGCAGTATTAAAATAATAAAAGCATCTGACTCACAGGGTTGTCAGAAAGACCAAAGGAACCATTGTGTATGAATCGCTTCATTTGCTATTTAAAGTAAGCAACGCTGTTATCGATCAGTCAACAGTCAATTAAGATTTATTGAGTAATTATTATGTTCCAGACACTAAGCTAAGCAAGACCACTTATGGCTGGGGATTCTATCAGTGCAATGTCTCTATGGGAAAGATCAAGGAAGATGCAAGGCAGGAGGTTGATGCCTCTGTCATCATGGGATATTGTCTTGGGCACCAGAGTCACTCAAGTAAAGCTAATGTCTCATTAACATCTTCTCTATCTTTGTATAGTACTTTTTCCCTGACAGGTTGACTATAGCCCCTCTAGGATTCTCTTTCTTCTGACAACTCAGTTTTTCCCATAGGATTTCAGATGCATTGCACATTGTGAATGCCAGCGTGCTATTGCTCACAGTGGTATATTATTGCTTGCTGTTAATCAATACTTCTCAGAGCTATGTGCTATCGATTACACTGTTTGCTTAATTGCAGGTAGTATTGATTTCACTGTCTCATTGTATACTAACTGCTTATTTATCTGCTTCATAGTCTTCATTGTTATAGGATATTGCATGTGACTCATTTTCATTGGCACCAAATTTTAGCTAGAAGTTGAATAAAGGAGATGTCAAAACTTAAGAATTATGGAGTTCAGTAATGAAATCTTCTGGTTCTAGGAGTGAACTTGGTTTGCAAACTGAGAACTATGCAAAAGCATTGAAAAGTATTGTGTATAAATTAAGGAAATATCACTAGTAATTACTAAAAAAGTAGGTAAAGGAGAATAAAACCCATCCTGTCTTCTAATCAACACTGATCACTCAAAAATTCCTTTTGAGAGAAGAATTGGGAAGAATACTTAGAAAATGATCACTGTCCTACCATTTAAAAATGAGAATTTAAAGCCTTACTGTGATGAAGTTTATCTGTAGATAGGCTGAAATGACATATGAATGAAAAAAATATATGCTTAGGAAATGTACTCTTGTTACAGAGAGTAGTAGGCCTAGATTTCTCCTATCAGAAATATCTGTAGCCTGAGTTAAAAACCTTCTCAGGACAACAGTAATAAGTCATTAAAAATAGCCAGCATTCATATAATGGTTTAAAATTTGCAGAATACTTTACAAATATTATCTTATTTGATTTTTAAAACAAACGTGAGAGGCGAGGTGATATAATTAAACCCATTTTACAGATGAGGAAACTGAGGCAGACAGAACTTAAGTGTCTCGCCCTAGGTCATAACAGCTACTAAGTGTTGCAGGTCAGATTTTAAATAGAGTCATCCTGTGTCCAGGCACAGAACTATATTCGTTGTGCCATCTAGCTGCCTCTTGGAGATGATGAGAGCCAGTTGAGTCTTTGATTGGTTATTTAATTGGAGCAATAAAGCACTGACAAGTAAGTATAAAGGATTACATAGCACAAAAGCCTTGTAAGACCAATTTTGGACTTCTGAGGAGTCTGAAGGCCAGAAGCTACATAGTAGGAATCCTTATAATACCAGAGTAGTCATTCAATGGTAATGACAGTATGACAGTCATATGTTAACTTTTTCACTGTTACCTTTTGGTATAAAGTAGGGGTGGGGGAAGAGAAGCCGTTTTTGATTTTGTGATGCCAGGGGACAGTTGACTGTGGAAGTCAGTAGAGGAAAGCACAGTAAAAACTGAGGAAATGGATGAGATCAACTTAGCATAAGTGGGTGAGGGTATCATATACCACAGAGAGCTGAGGATAAATCTAATTAGTATTGAGGTAGAACAGGATGGACAGATTGTGAGCAGTTGCTACAAAAATGTATTCACTATTTTATTCCATATTCCAGCTTGTGCTCCAGTCTCCACCTCCACCAGGAACTCCACTTCCTGTTCTTGGGTCGTAAGCTTCTGATTCGTGAGCCTTCGGTGTTTCTAGAGTAACTCAGAATCACCATTTTGCTTCTTTCCAGCTATTTTCATGTCAGGCCTGTGCATATGCATCATCCCACTGGTTTCACTTCTCTGATTTCCACTTTTTGCTCTGAGAACGGTAATCAAATCCGCATTATCATTCCAAGAAAGATTACATCAGTCAAATGTCCTGTGACTTAGTGAACTAAAAAATGCAGACCAGAACACCGTAGATGGGTGGCCAGTGATTTTTTCAGTATTGGATTTATGCTGTGGATTCTATCAGATTTCTGTATCAGAAGACAAAGAGAAAATTTTTGTTGTCCAGTCATTTCAGACTCTTCATAGCTCCATTTGGGGTTTTCTTGGTAAAGATACTAGAATGGGTTAGCATTTCCTTCTTCAGCTCATTTTACAGATGAGTAAACTGGGTTAAACTTAAACAGTGTTAAGCGACTTGCCCAGGGTCACACAGCTAGGAAGTATCTGAGGCTGGATTTGAACTCATCAAAGAGAATCCTTCAGCACTCTATCCACTGAGCCACCTACCTGAAGCTAGCTTTTAATGGGATTTCAATGGGATCCAACCCATATTATTCTGTGCCCAAAATAAGAAGCTCCTACTACTTTTTAGTGATTTATGTAGAAAGTGATTGGAGACATGAACTATATGTTATTGTACATGGATGACCTCATTTTCTTTGTTAAAATGGGAGAAAAAAGGGATGATTAGATCAGCTAGAGAAAGCTACTGCAATTGATGAGTAGCCTATCAATTGGTAAATGTCAGCTTTGTGGAGCTTCTCACAAGTATGTGGCTTATAATATCTCAGCAGGGAATGAGCACAGGTTCAGACAAGCGAGACCTACTCCTGACCTGACCACATCTAAGAAACCTTTGAGACTTCAGAGTCTCAAAGAGGCTTTTCTAGGATTGTGAATTTTAAGATCATACATCAAAATTTAGAAGAGACATTGGAACTCAAGCAGCCCAACCTCTTAGTTTTACTTGGTATTAAGTTGAACTTGAGAGAAGTGAAAAAAACAAAACCAAACTTGCTCAAAGTAAAAAATTTGATAATTGGTAGAATCAGGAATTTGAACTAGGATTTTCTGGCTATAAATCTAGTCATCTTTCCATTATACTATACTGACTTTTTTTGGGAAGGGGGTAGTGCTTCTAATATGATTTGTTGGCTATTATCACAAATTCGTTAAGAACCATGCTATTATTATTAAACCCATACATAATCTCAGTTAATATGAACTAGATGTAAAAAAGCATAATGGGTCAGTTTAACCTGAATCTTCTAAAATTTATTTGGAAATCAATGGAATAAAAAAGCTGAATATGTTTTTTGGAACTTGATCTGTCATATTCACCAGTATTGTCCTAGGCATTCTAAAGCAAACCATTTATCCTTTGTTGCACTTGGGGACCTTTTGATAAAGTCATTCAGACAGGGTTGTATTACCTCAGGTTCAAGGTTCTTTGTGGGTCCACATCTACTCAAGGCCATATATGGCTCATGAGTCCTTCTGGATGTGTTTGCCTTTATTAATTAGCTAGTCAACACAACAGAGGTCTGTTAGGTGGTACAGTGGGTAGAGTCCAGGGGCTGAAGTCAGGAAGATTCATCTTGCTGAGTTTAAATATGACCTCAGACACTCACTAGATGTGTGCTCTTGGGTGAGTCACTTAACTGTGTGTGCTTCAGTTTTCTCATCTATAAAATGAACTGGAGAAACAGGTGGCAAACCACTCCAGTAATTTTGCCAAGAAAACCCCAAATGTGGTCATGAAAAGTCAGACACAGTTGAAATGACTCAATAACATCAACAACCAAGACACAATTAGATCAAAACAAGGGAATTAAATAAAATAGCATAATAATAAAGGTAGCCGTAAAGCATTCCCCTACAAACTTGTCTGCCATACACACATTAGTGTGCAGAATGAATACACATAGGGCCTGGGTAGAGTGACATATACGTAGGGGAAAAGTGTGAACAGATTTCATGCATGCGTAGATGGGCAGCTTATGCTTCAAATCCTTCAGTGCCAACAATGCAGTCTTACTTCTGCCATCTAGCCTAAATATAGCTCTCTTCTCTGGGAGAGTCGTCTTTCCTGGTCAAATACTCAACTTCGGATACCTGTTCCCCAATGGATGTGCAATGTCTTCTCGACACTACTCAGTCATCCCTTTGGAGTTGTTACTGGCTGCTCCCAGGCTCTGTTATGTCATTATACAGCTTCTTTCTCTTTGCTTTCAGCTTCTGGTTTCATGTGGAATCTTCAGGAGAAGAGTCGATCTGGAAGTTTAAAGTTTAAACTCTTTAAGTTTGAAGCCTATAGGCTCTACTTTATTCCTTCTATAGATCTTTGATAAAACAGTTTCCCTGAACATGCTCAGCCCCCAGCTCCACAAAAGTCTGCTCCCAGGTTGGGGGTGGAAACTTCTGTTTTTGTTTTTTTTTTCATCAAGGACTCAGGCTTAGTCTTTTTTTTTTTAAAGCTTTTTTTTTTTTCACTCCTAGCTAGCTGGATTAATACTCTTAGGGTCAAGTTCACTTTTTGAATCATATTTCCTTGTCAGAGAAGCTAGTTCCTCTCTCAGAGACCTCATTCTATCTTATGGTAGAAATTTCTTATACCTTCCTATTTCGTTTCTGCTTAATCAGCATCCTCTCTAAAGCCTGCCCTTTCCCAGTTCCATCCCACTCTCCATACCCAGCTACATTTCTCATTCTCAAATCCCTTTCTACTTTCTTAGACAAATGAGTAGGTAGATTACAGGGAACAGAAAAAAACAAAACAACTAAGCTTTTGGAGAAAAGTAATTCTTACTTTTGTATAACCACATCCCTGATTATCATTAGATTGCGAGCTTGTCTAACACATAGTAGGCATTTAAGAGATTGCTGTTTGGCCAGCTATTGACTGATCAACGATTGACTGACTTGGCTTCTGGCTATAATGTTGGATTTTTGAGGTGTTCCATTATTTGAACCTGTATCTCAGATTATATAGTAGTAGATTATGATAGAATTGGGTTGTGTGTGTGTGTTTTACTTATTATAGCTTTTCAGTACAGAAAATATGCAGGTTTTTGTTTGTTCTAGTACTACATGAACTATCAAATGAACTGATTTAAGTGGGGGAAGGGGGAAATATTTAAAGGAACCACCTGAGTTCATTTTAACTAGAAAATGACCATCACTTCAATTATGGAAGAACACAATTGGAGCTGAGGAGCCGAAACTGAGTTTGTTTGTAAAATATTATCATGACTGTGTTTAAAGAAATGTAAATAAAAGCACTAATTTTATTGAGTCAATATTCAATGAACAGAACAAGATTTTAAACAGCTGAGCAGGTTTGCAGTGGTATTTTTCTTTCATTCTGAGGACTTCATAATTCTATCTTGCTCTCAGTTGCTACTAAGAAAACAAACCATCGTTTCATTGACAGTTTCAAGCAATTCACCACATTTGGAAAATATGAAGCTATCTTGAAGAGAAAAAAATAGAGCTTTATGCTTCTTTCCAATTTTAGGCATGGGTTCAAATGATGAAAACAAGCTGTAGATACAACATTATAGCCAGAAAATAGGTAGCCAACAGCCAATCAAAAAGTACTCTGATAAGAGTTATTGTTATTCAGTCGTTCCAGTTGTGTCCAACTCTTCAGACCTTTTTGGGATTACCTTGGCAAAGATACTGGAGTGGTTTGTCATTTTCTTCTCCTGCTCATTTTTTAGATGAGGAACTGAGGCAATCAGGGTTAAGAGACTTGCTCAGGGTTATTCAGTTCATGTCTGAGGCTATATTTGAACTCAGCTCTTCCTGTTAAAAGTACCACATTCTTCCAGTGAGCTAAGTTCACCATCAGTACCGTCTTCATTTCCTTTCTCACACTCATTTCATATATCCAATCCATTACCAGATCTTGTCATCTTTACCTTCAAACTATCTTTACTTTAGGTAGCTTTCTGTACACTCACATGGCCATCCCTCTGCTGTAGGTTCTCATGGACTTAACTGTCTGGTTGATCTCCCTTTTCTAGGTCTCTCTTTCCTTTCCTCCATCCCAAATGAAGAGGTTATATTTGAACTCAGGTCTTCCTGACTCTAGGTCTAGTACTCTATGTACTGCCCCAACCACTTTCCCCTCATAAGAATTGGGGATACAAAACAAACAAACATAAAAACCCCCAAACATAACACAGTCTCTCAAAGAGCTCCTATGCAAACAGGACAGAAACCATTCAGATAAGTGTACATACAAAATTTAAATAGTGTAAATTTCAGTAGTCTTGGAAGGAGGGCAGTAGGTGGAGGTAGAGGAAAGAAAAAGCCCTTTGCAAGAAGATTGGTTTTGAGCTGAGTCCTGAAGAAAGCCAAGGATACTAGGAGGTGAAGGTAAAGAAGGAGAGGATTCTAGTCATAGTAAACATCTAGATCCCCCCAAGCAAAGTTGGTGAGATCGAGTACTGTGCATAGCATAAGGACAACACATCAAGAAGACCAGTGTTGCTGGATTGTAAAATAGTTACAATCAATGGAAAGACAAGAAAGGGACAAAATTTTATATTTGATTCTGGACATAATAGGAAGTCATTGGAGGTTAAAGAGTAGGGGGAAAGACATGGTCAGACATATGCTTTAAGAAAATCACTTTGACAACTGAGTCACCTCTCAGCAAGGATGAGAGGGAAGAGAGATTTTGGAAAGTTAATCAGACAGTTATTGCAATAGTTTATGTGTGAGGTGATGAGAACCTGTACCAGAGGGATGGTCATGTAAGTGGGGAGCAAGCTACTTATGCTAGATATAGTTTGAAGGTAGAAATGATAACATCTGGCAATGGACTAGATAAGTGAAATGAGGGCGAGAAAGAAAATGAAGGTGGCACTGATTGTGAGCCTCGGTGACTAGAGGAATGTCGTGCTTTTAACATATTTTTCTGATAAAGGCCTCATTTCTCAAACATACAGAACTGAGTCAATTTTATAAAAATAAGAGCCATTCCTCAACTGATAAATGATCAATGATAAAATGATTTTTAGATGAGGTAATCAAATCTGTGTATAACCATATGAAAAATAACTCATTATTGATTGGAAAATTGCAAATTAAAATAACTCTGAGGTACTGCCTCATACCTACTAGACTAATAGGACAGAAAAGGAATGTGGGGAAAAATAAAACATTAATGCACTATTGAGGGAGTTGTGAACTGATCCAACCATTCTGTAGAGAGTGGAACTATGTCCAAAGGGCTATACATACCCTTTGACTTAGCAACACCACTAAACAATATTCTCAAAGGAGAGAAAAAGCAAAAAAGGAAAGGACATATATGTGCAAAAATATTTATACCAACTCTTTTCTGGGGGCAAAGAATTAGAAATTTAGGGGATGCCCATCAACTGGGGAATGGCTGAACAAGTTGTGGTATGTGATTATGATGGAATACTATTGTACTGTAAGAAATTATGAAGATATGGTCTCAGAAAAATCTGGAAAGATTTGCATGGACTGATGCAAACTAAAAAGTACTGTGTACTAAGTACAAAATAACAGCAGTAGTGTAAGATGATCCGCCGTGAATAATTTAACTCTTCTCAGCAATATAACCCAAGACAACTCTGAAGAATTTATGATGAAAAATGCTATCCATTCCCAGAGAAAGAACTGATGGTAATTGAATTGAAGCATACATTTTTTTACTTGCTTGCCTTGTCAATGGGGAGGGGAGTGGTGATGATAAGGGGGTAAGGGAGAGAATTTGGAACTCAAAATTTTCGAAACAAATGTTAGAAATTGTTTTTACATGTAACGGGAGAAAATAGAAAATGCTCTGTATTGGACATGTTGTGGTTAAGTTACCTGTAGAACAACCAGTTCAAGAAGTCCAAAGACAGCTGGTGATGTGAAACCAGAGTCTAAGAGGCAGGGTAAGAATATAGACATATATATATATATATATATATAATATATATACACACATTATATATATATATATACATATACACACATACATACACATATATACACATATATACATATACATATATATAGTATATATGTATATATATATACAAATACATATATATATACGTATATATATATATGTGTGTATATATATATATGATTATGGGGAAGTTGCTCAAAAGTGGGTCTCCATTTTCCCCTCTTCAAAATGAAGTAGTCAGATTAGATGGTCTCTAAGTTCCCTTTCAGCTTTAAAACCAGATGGTCACCTTGTATTCTGTATGCTTAGTTCCTAACCTGATTCTCCCATTATGAAACTTAAGGATGGTACAACCCACTTTCTGCAGATGCAGTTAGGATCAGATCTTCAGTATGTAGAGAAAAGATGAATTCTCCCAGTCTTTTGAAAACTCACAAAGAATATTGGTTACCGGCTTGTGACAGACAGATCTGCAAGTAATGAGTCAGAAATGTCAGCTAAGTGAAACCTTCGTGACATCTAAAATAAGGTTATTGGATTCATCTATTTCTTCTTCCAACAGTACCAGAGGTTCATTGGGTTGTATTTCATCTCAGTGTTATTCTGATTATGTAAGTGCTGTTTCCAAGACAGATACACAGGAGTATCATGTACAAATCCCAATATTCATTAAGATGATTCATGCAGATAACTTGCATGCTGCTCTGGGCACAAGTCTATTACTATGTCATTTTCTTTCTATGGACTAACAGCTGGCTGTGCATGATGGCCAAACTATAAAATGGTTCATAGACAAAAAATAATAATGATTACTGCTTTCCACATGAAAAATGTCATGTTAAATAGTATTATGTCTTGGTAAATTAATTAAAAAATGCTTCAGTTCTATTATCATTTATTTAAAATATCAACTTTAGAAGTAATATGGACAATTCTACACCTATATCAAAATATACCTTATTTGATTAATTTAATTAAATAAATTTTCATAAAAGTCATTGATATACTTTATTAGAAAATTATTATAGTTTCATTACTGCTACATTACACAAAAGCATGAATGATTACTGTGTTGCTTTAAATATACACGCACTTCCATGAAGCCTTTCAAAAATAGACCACATAATCCTCTATTATTAAGTGATTTCTCAAAGTTAATGCAGAGGAAGTTTCTTACACTCGGGAGCTATGGGGTTCTGACCTGACTCCACCCAATTATTATAAGGGCAGACATACTAGAGAACTGCCTTGGAATGAGGAGATCTGGGGGGGGAGTCATTCATCAAGCATTTAATTAAGCACTTAGAATGTGCTAGACATTGTGTCCCAGTGATTCCAATGGGGAAGTTAACATGAAAACAACTAAATACAAAAAAGATATTTAGAGGATAAATGTAAGTAATTGGACTGAGGGAGGCCTTAGCTTCTGGGGAATTGCTGAGAAGTTCCAAGGCCACAGCACGGAGGACTTACCAGAAAGTGAGAAGAGAGGCACTGAAGATACCAAATATAGGGAACTTTCTCCGGGACTTCAGCTACAAGGGAAGGAGAGATATAAGGCCATAGCTATTAAGTGTTTAAAAACTGACTCCTTTGCATCCTAACTATCTCGGAAAAGGTCTGTCACTTAACTGCTTGAAACATCAATTTTCTAATCAGTAAGTTTTTCTTACAGGAAAGAACTAGGAAACATAGGTAAAAGTTGCAAAGAAACATTTTAGCTTATTGTCAGGCAAGATTTCTTACTGATTCAAGCTATTAAAAAATGGAATGGTTCACCTTGTAAGGATATGGATTTTCCCCCAGATAGTACAGTGGATAATGAGCTGGGTCTATAGTCAGAAAGACTGTATTCAAAACTGGTCTCAGCCACTTACTAGCTGTGCAACCTTGGGTAAGTCATTTAACCTCTGTCTGCCTCAGTTTTCTTAACTATAAAATGGGAATAATAACAGCACTTACCTCTCAGAATTGTTGTGAGGGTCATGAGATAATATTTACAAAATATTAAAGTGCTGCCTAAATACACAGTAGGCACTTGATAAATGCTTATTTCCTTCTTCATCCTTTCCCTCTTTCCCTTTCTTGGAGATTTTCAATTGGAGGCAGGATAATAATTTCTGACAACATAGAAAATACTCTTGTTAAGTTCTGGGTTAGATTAACTGATTTTATGATCCTTTCCATCCCTGAAATTCTGTAAATGTTTTGTGTGAAGTTACGTGTTGCTGTTGATGTTCAGTTGTTTCATACTTTCATCCTACTCTTTGTGACTCCATTTGGGGTTTTCTTGGAAAAGATACAGGAGTAGTTTGTCATTTCCTTCTCCAGCTCATTTTACAGATGAGGTAATTGAGCCAAACAGGACCACACAGGCCTAGGATCACACAGCTAGTAAGTGTCTGAGACCAGATTTCAAATCAGAAAGAAGAGTCTTCCTGACCCCAGGCCTGGCACTGCATCCACTGTACCACCTAGCCAGCCAAAGTTATGAGTTATCTCAAAAGAAGAAAATGTCTTGAGTGTTTTTAGGTTATTTGGAAAATTTCTCATTCATTTTGCTTAAATTCCTCTGCCTTTGGGTGGTTTTCAAATGCCGTAAAATCCAGTGACTCAACGTATATGAAATAGATATCTTTTGGAAATATGTTTCCTTGCAAATGCATTTCAGATAGTATAGATAATTTTGCTAGACACCAAAAAGGAATTAAAAAAACCATACACATACACCCAAAACAACAAACCATTGAAATAATACTCCATTTAGTAATCACCTTTATTTTTGCAACTATATTGTTATATAATAATACTGAATAAGTAATATTAGTCTTTTTTCTAAAAGTTCCATTAAAGTATTTTATCAATTGTAATATTATCAGTTTTCTAAAATTTACTTTTCAAAATGAAATAACAGAAGTATCTAATAACACTCAAGTTAGTGTTGCCCCCTAAACTCTATGAAGAAAATTCCTCAAAATCCTCATAATTTCACTACAAGTGACATTTTTGCTGCCATTTAGGAAACTTGTTATTTTATATTCTCTGATTCCATAATGTCTAAAGGAACACAAATAAACATATTGTTTCCAGAATCTCTTTTGAAACATAGAGACAATCAATCAGACAGCTAAGTGGCCTTTAAAGGAATTGTTTGATTTTTAATATCCTTCTTTCTGTGCACCAAGGCCAAGGTTCTTGTCCCAAGTCTATATGTGATTAAGGATTAGAAAATCCTTTTAACTCCTACTTAGGGTTGTACTATTTCACCCCTTTGGGATTATTACAGAGACTTCCCTTTCAACACATTGCCAAGAGTTATCTGGGTCTGAGTACTTTCAACTACAAAGTTCTTTTTGGTTTTCCACGTGAATAAATGGGAGGAAAAGCAAAGGACTGAAAATCTATTAAGAGGAGCCTCAGTGAAAAGTATCCATTGCGTAAATTTTTCAAATTCCTACATTTTTATATATATGTGACCAACTACAGTCCTCTTTAGACTTTTCAGGCACCTTGTGTGAACGTGTTTTCTTACTATAAAATAATTTAATAGTCTTTTAAACAATCCAGACTTAGAGGGAGTGGGCCATGCTATTATCTCTAATTGACTGCCAAGAGAAATGCCCCATTCACATCCTCAAGGTAATGTTGGTTTTTCCTGTGGGAAGACCATACTGCTCAGAGAGGATGGGCTGGAATTGGAGTGGTGAGGAGAGGGCAAGATGTTAAAAAACTATGTTGACTTCCTGCTCTAATTATTAAACTGTTGCCATTTTGTTGAAGGAGAGATTACTAAAATTTTCAGTTTTAAGAATTTGTTACAGGCAATCCCAGCAAAAAATTACTAATGTATTAACTATGCGGCAGTGTGTGCAATGTTCTCAACCTTTAATGGCCCACCTCTGCAAAGAAGACAGATACATTTTCTTCTTTCTTCTTTGGGGGTCAGGGTTGATCACTGTAATTACACAGTATTCCTTGTGTCTTGTTCTTTTCATTTGCCTTGCTACAGTGTTGCAATGTTTTCCTAGTTCTATTTTCTTTACTTTGTCTCAGTTTGCATGTGTTGCCTTTCTTCTATGTATTCTTCCTATTTATGATTTCTTATGGCTCAGTTAACATTCATTTTCATTTTTTAGCCATTCTCCATCTGATAGGCGTAGATTTTGTTCCAGTTCTTTGCTACTGGGAAAAGTACTGCTATAAATATATTGGTTTATATATAACTGTTCTTTATGTCTTTCACGTCTTTAGGGAAATGCTTAATGTTTCATTGGGTCAAAGCCTAAGTAAATGGTTACTTTCTTAATACAATTCCAAATTGCTTTCAAGAATGACCAGTTTGTTGTTTTTATTCAGTTATTTTCAGTCCTATTGACACATGTGAGATTTTCCTGGCAGATACTGAAATAATTTGCCATTTTCTTCTTCGACTCATTTTGCGGAGAAGGAAACTGAGGCAAACAGAAGAAAGTGACTTGCTCAGTCATACAGCTAGTAAGTGTCTCAGGCCAGATTTAAACTCAGGAAGATGTCTCCCTGACCCCAGGCACTGTACTATCCACTGCACCACCCAGTTGCCCTAGAATGGTTGGACCTATTCACAATTCCATCAACAGTGTGCTTGTCTAGCCACAAACCTTCCAACTACACACATATACACGTGTGTGTATGTACATATATATAAGTATATGTTTAAATATTTTATTTTTATGATTATATGTGAAACACAAAATTTATTTTAAATTTAAAATTTAATTAAACTTAATTACATTTTTAAAAGTTAAATTTTAAAGTTGATACTTATTTTAAAAATTGAACCCCTTCCCTCCTTTCTTCCTTGAGAAGGCAATCAATTTGATATAGTACGCAGTTATGCAACGTATATTTCCATATTAGCCAGGTTGTAAAAGAAAAGAAACAAAACAAAGAAGGATCATAAAGAAATTTAAAAAAATAGTATGCTTCAATCTGCATTCAGATTCCATCAATTCTTTCTCTGGAGGTAGATGACATTTTTCAGCCCAAGACCTTTGGAATTGTCTTAAATCACAGCTTTCTGAGAATAGCTAAGTCATTCACAGTTAATCAACATTACACCATTGCTGTTACTGTCAGCAATGATCTCCCAGTTCTTGGCACTTCACTTTGCATCAATTCATATAGATCTTGTCACGTTTTCCTGACACCATTCCACCTCAACATACAACACAATAATACTCTATCACAATCATATACTGCTACTTGTTCAGTCATTCCCCAATTGATGGGCATCCTCAATTTCCAATTCTTTGCCAACACAAAATAAGAAACTGCCATACATATTTCTGTACATGCAGGTTCTTTTTTTAAAAAGCTCTTTGGGATACTGACCTAGTAGTCGTATTACTGGGTCAAAGTATGTATAGTTTTGTAACCCATTAGGTATAGTTACAAATTGTTCTCCAGGATGGTTGGATCAGTTTGCAATTCTCCCAATAGTGCATTAGTGCCACAGTTTTCCCAAATCTCCTCTAATATTTGTTGTTTTCTTTTTCTGTCAGTCTGATAGGGATAAAGTGGTACTTCAGAGTTGGATTAATTTGCATTTCTTTAATCAATAGTGATATGGAGCATTTTTTTATATAAGTATGGATAGCTTTGATTTTTTTCATCGGAAAGTTATCTTCTCATATCCTTTAACCATCTATTCATTATTTATTAGGAATGACCCATATTTCTTATAAATATGACTCAGTTATATATATATTTGAGAAATGAAGCCTTTCTCAGGGAAACTTGTAAATTTTTTTTCTTGTTTTCTGCCTTTCTGGTCTTGGCTGTATCGATTTGTTTGTACAAAATCTTTTTAATTTAATGAAATTAAAATGATTCATTTGGTCACAAATTCTTCCTTTATTCATTGATGACAGGTAAACTATTCTATGCTCCCCTAACTTGCTTTTGGTATCATATGTGCTCATATGGACCACACTTTGGTATATGGTATGAGATGTTAGTCTATACCTAGTTTCAGCAATTTTTTGCCAAAAAGTGAGTTCTTGTCAAAAAAGGTTGGATGTTTGCATTTATCAAAAACTAGACTATTATGATCATTTACTACACTGTACTATGTACCTTATCTAGTCCACTGATCTACCACTCTATTTCTTAGTCAATACCAGATTCTTTTGATACTTAACCACTTTCTAATACAGTTTGAGATCTGGGACACCTATGCCACCCTTCTTGACGGTTTGTTCCCCATCGATTCCCTTGATATACTTGATCTTTTGTTCTTCTAAATGAACTTTGTCATTATTTTTTCTACCTCTATAAAGTAAGTTTTTGGTACTGAAAAAGTAAATTAATTTAGATAGAATTATTATTTTTGTAATATTTGTTCAGCCTTCCCATGAACAATGAATATTTTTCCAGTTGTTTAGATCTAACTTTATTTGTGTGAAAAGTTTCTTGTAATTGTGTTCATATCATTGCTGGATTCGTCTGAATAGACTCCCCAGTATTTTATATTGTCTATAGTTCTTTTAAATGGAATTTTTCTTTTTCTTACTGCTGGACCTAGTTGGCAATCTATAGAAATGCTGATGATTTATGTGGGTTTATTTTATATCTTTCCATTTTGCTAAAGTTGTTAATTATTTCAAGTAGCTTTTTAGTTGATTTAGTTGCAAACCGATAATTTTGTTTCCTCTTTCAATTTCTTTTTCTTCTTTTATTGCTATAACTATAATTTCTCTTACAGTATTAAACAATAGCAATGATAATGGGCATCTATTTCACTCCTGGTCTTATTGGGAAGGCTTCCAGTTCCTTCCAACATTTGTTGTTCTAATGCTTTTCTCTGGAAGCTAGGTGCAGTGAATAAAAGAACATAGTGAAATAGATAAGTAGGAACATGAGTTCAAATTTGGCCTTCAGATACAAACTAGCTGTGTAACATTGGACAAATCACTTAATTTCTATCTACTTCAGCTTTCTCATCTGTAAAATAGAGATGATAATAACAATACCTACCTCATCAGTTTGTAATGAGTATCAATTAAAATAATATTGGTGAAGTATTTAGTACAGTTCTTGGCACATAGTAGGTGAATGTTCATTCACTTGCCTTTCTTTTGTCATTTTTCCAAGTTTGGTATATTGGAGGCAAAACCTCAGCATCGTTTTGAGGAACATTTCATGTTTCGTTGGTGATTTAGAAATGTCTTTTACATGAATATTTACAGTTTGCAATTCTCCTAAAATCTTTGGTTTTATAATCTTTGATCCATTGAGACATGCTTCCAGTTTCATTTCATATGCCTTTCCTTTGGAGCACCATTGTCTTAAGGGAAACACTGGAACCACACACAAAAATAGAATTACAGCTTCATGATGACCTTCTGTATGCAAACCTACGCAAAGGAGCTGGTGGATAATTTCTGGTCCTGTCAACAAGATAGGCCAAATGTAAAACTGTGGAACAGTGGCTCCTTGTGGCAGTAGTGAATAACAAGTAAAGGGAGCCATCCTTGAGATCCAGACCTGGATGCAGTCCCATGTCTGATTCATGCTTGCTAAAAAACCTTGAACAAATTTGCAAAATTGTGGTGGTAGAGGGAATTTGTGTACCTGGGATACCAATGCAGTCACTAGTCCAGTCTTCACTTTATCCCTATCCTTTACTATGTAAAGCATTTCCTCCCAACAACACTTTAAGGTCAGTAGTATATTATTCTTGTCTCCTTTTTACAGAGGAAGATAACAAGTTCAGGGGAATTGCAAGGGTACAATGTAAGCAGTGCTTATGGAATTTCTATCTTTTTATTGCTAAACATACTGCCTGACACTTGTGTATTGATTGGTTGAATAAGTAACATAGTCATATAAGAAGTGAGCCTGATGACCGGACAGCTCTGTCTCACTTAAATCCAGTTTCTATGTGGGTCAAGAAGTCACCCTCCTGATGTCATTGATCCTCTTAGAGAATGAAGAATGATGAAGGGAATGGAGTCCAGAGATCGTTGTACACGACAACAGCAATATTATTTAAAGAACAACTTTAAGTGACTGTTGCTTTGACTATTATAAATACCCAAACTAACTACAAAGGACCTATGAAGGAAGACACTGTCTGCAACCAGAGAAAAAACTGAGAAATAGAAGTATGTATAGAATGATTTTATACACACACACACACACACACACACATTTGTATCTAATGGCAGCCATCTCTACAGCAGTGGTGGGGAAGGAAGAGAAGAAAAAAAGCAAAAAAGTTACATGATAACGTTATTACATATTTAAAAAGAATAGGAAGTCCTACATAATAAATTTGCAGTTTCATAGGTAGCCATCATTTAAAAAAATTCTACTATGTTATGGAAGTGCTTGTTTTTTCACAAATTAAAAATAAAATAAAAAAAATTTAAAAAAAGGTTCAACTACCTTAGAATACCCAAGACAGGATTCATAGAATCATACGATTTTTCAGGGGTAGAGTGGGAAACATTAGAGGTCATCTAGTCCATCACCCTGTAGAATACACTAATGTAAACAAGTCTAGTCGGAATCACAGAATTTAACACAATGACGATCACAGGTTTAATAGCAGAAGAGACCTCAGAGAGCACTTTTGTACTGTTTGCTAAGCTTTTTGACCTATATGAATCTTATCCCTCCAATACATTTGAAGGGAAGGTTTAAAGGCAGGGAATAGTTCTAGTACAAAGAACACTAGACCTGGGTGCAAGTCCTTCCTCTGAAGTTTGTTACTTGTGTGGTTTTGCATAAATTCACTATCCTGCCCTGGGCCTCAGTTTCCTCATCTATAAAAGAGGGGATTGCACCAGATGACCTCTGGAGTCCCTTCCAGCTCTAGATCCATCACCGTCTCTCTCATACCATCCTCTGCATCCTGTGCAACCACTCTGACATAGCAGATGCTAAGTAACAGTTGAATGTTGGCACAATGCCCCAAATTCTGTGTGTTCTGGCCTTGGTTACAACTCTATTCCACAAAAATAGGAACTTCAGGCAAGTAAAAAATCATAGTGGAAATATGTTTTTAAACTAAAGAAAGTAGGATTCGTTATCTCTTTTTTTTTTTGTAATGAAGGAGAGTTCTAGACATAAGCCCTGCTATATGGTCAGAAAATAGGAAACTTTCTTTGATGTAGTTCTCTTGGTCTTGGGCAAAGCTATGGCAGCTTCTCTTTGAAAGATGGCTCTGACTGAGTGTCAGTTGTCCAGCACTTGAAAAGCTGGGTCATCATGTTTCTTGAGTGGCTTCAAGGAAGGTCCAAAGTTCACTAAGGAGAATACTCCCAATACTCTTTCTTCTTCTAGTGCCTGGGGACCTGGGGCAAGGCGTGCATGCCGGGGAGGGTGGTGGTGGTGAATTCTGAATCCCATCCAGGAATACCCATCTCTAGGGCAGGGAACATTTTTTTCTCCTCCTCCCCTCCTTTAAGGAGGAGACCCTTGGACTTTTTCCCATAATTTCCTCTTCTCCTTTTGAGGAGAGGCAGAGGATGAGTAGGTGTGGATCTGGTTGTTACATTTGATGAACTATGACCTCTAGACAGCATATTAAGGAGAATTAGGCTGAAAGTTTATCCATGATTTGAGTCATTTAAGGAACTGGTCCAAATATATCACTGAGCTATTATTTCTTCTGGTAACTGATGGAGGATGAAACAAGACATCTGAAGAATATCAAGTTGCAGCAAAGTATATTAAAAAGCAACATGATGTAGTGGACTTTGAGTCAGAAATTTCACTGAAGACTTCCTCTCTTAGCTGTGTGATGCTAGGCAAGTCAGTTAATTTTTCTGTGCCTCAGTTCCCTTTTGCTCTAAATTTATAACCATATATATATATATATATATATATATATATATATATATATATATATATATATATATATATGGGGTGAGGAACCCTGGGAATGAGTGATTTTACCCAGATTAAGTGATTCTTAAATATTTTCCCCTCCCCTCCTTGGACTAGATCGTGATTTCATTGCTGTCAGCACTTCAGAGTGAGTAATCAATGAATGTAAAAAAGCAAGTGCTATTTCTTTCCATATTTATGAAATGAGGGTCAGGTAGATCAGTAGTTATTCAAGTGAAGTCTTTTGAGGCAGTCAATGAGATAAAAACTATTGTCGTAATAATACTACAGCATGTTATTTTCTATGTAGTAATTAGCAATAGCCATAACCTACATAAAGAAAGACTCTTTGGGGTCCTCAATAATTTTTAAGAGTGTAAAGAATGAAAAATATGAGAATGACTAGACAAAATTATCTCTAAAGTCCTGTCTAGTTCTGAATTCTAGGCACCTATAAACCAGAGCCACAAGTAGGGTGTGGCACCTGAATTTTGCCATATTTGGAGGACATAAAGTTTAAGGCACTGATAGGAGTTGGATTTCTTCAGCAGTGATGAAAAAAGAAAACCCCTTAGCACGTAGTTAGAATAATTTGGTAAAATTGGAAGTTACCAGATGGCAGGCTGAATCTAGTAAAAGTAAGTTTTATACCCCCTGTCCTGGGCACAGAGTGTGGAACTTGGCCCAGGTGCAAAAATTTGTGTTATATTTCTGCCTGTTAGTAACTTTGTTTGCTTTTTAAATAGAATACTGAGTAAAGTCAAAGAGAAATGCCAGCTGTAGCAAATCTGCTTCTAATGTTGAGCTATTTTATGTATTTATTGTGGTAGCAGGTGGTGCAGTGGATAGAGTACCATGCCTGTAGATAAAAAGACATCACCCTGAGTTCAAATCTGGTCTCAGATATTTACTAGTTGCGTGACACTGAGCAAGTCACTTAACTCAGTTTCCTCATCCATAAAATGAGATAGAGGAGGAAAGGGTAAACCATTCCAGTATATTTGCCAAGAAAACCTCAAATGAGGTCAAGGAGAGTTACATATGACTGAAACAACATATTTTTTAGTACTCTACTATTTCAAGAACCCATGCCTTTCTTGGTCTTGATATTGTAGTATAAAGAGTACAGGATTTCGAATCTGGGGACTTGGGTTTGGATTCGAGCTCTGTTATTTACTACCTGAAGGACCTTGGGCAAATGAAAACTTTTGTCAGTCTAATTTTCTTCATTTTTAAATAAGAGGGTTGGCTTTGATGATCTTTAAGGTTCTCTTTCAACTCTTAAAACTCTAACTCACAGATACATATTACAACTTTTCCTTTCCAAGATGTTCTTCATGAATTAATGTGGTTGAAAAACTAAATCATTAACCATTATCCAGACTTCTGATGGTAAGTCTTGTCCTACCTCAGAGAGCAGTCAGTAATTCAACAAGTATTGAGTACTGATTATGTTTTAGACACTCTGTTAAGTGCTGGGAATATGAATTTCCCTGCCCTCAGGAAGCTTATATTCAAGTAGGGGAAGACAATATATAAAGGGATCTGAAAGGGGAAATGGAGTTTAGGTAAGTCAGTTAACCCCTAGAATGGGCATGATGGAGAAGTCTGGAGAGCAACATATTGGGAAATAGGAAGATGGCTAGCCTGGGCATCCCCTTTAGACGGAGGTTCTGGGAAGGGCCTCAAAGATAAAGAGTACTTCTAAATTGTGAATTCCGGAAGAGGTTTCTGGATAGTAATGGAGAAATCCATGCCTGAGCCTTACTCAACACCTGCTTAACTTGGTAGGACTTATCAGTTTTTATTCCACTGGATTAGACTTCAAGAAAATAGGGTTATCTTTCTGCCACATTAAAGGATGATGAAGATGTTCACTAATATTTTGAGCAGGGTATACTGCCAAAATAAATTAAGTGTATATCTTGATAGAGAGTCAATTCCCAAAGTAATTATGGCCAGTTCTCTGTCAATTAATCCTAAACTGCATGTTCCATGGGAGTTCCAGATGAGGAGAGAAGGGTCTCAGTGCTCCCTTGGCACCACCAAATATTAGCTTGATGATTTTTTACTGGCATCTGATGTGATCAAATTGTAATACATCTTGAGAATCAAATTTTTCTTATATATCTCCTAATGTGACTGTTACATTATTGAGATCAAGCCAGCATTATTGCTGTTGTGATTTTTCGGGACTTTTTTTTAACTGCAGAGAAAATTCACCTCCTTAATTTTGGAAGGAAGGAGAATGTGACGATTATGTAACTTTTTTTTAAAAGGAAGAATTCTGCTGTTTGCACATGGTCGCAGCCAAGAATCTTTTTTTTTTTACTTGTTTTCCGAACAGACATTTCTTGCTCTTCATTAAACTGGGTTAGTTTGCAGCTATCCAGCATTGTCAGTATATGTGGACCAACAGTGACATCTGCTGTTCAAGGGAACTTCAGTGAACGCTGTCATTACACAACTCACAACATCCATGGAAATTTGTGCAGAGCAAGACTCAGCTGACCAATGAAGAAGGACTCAATTCCACATTGGCTTTTGGGGGCATGTTACTATAACATCCTGCTGTTCCATTAGAATCTGACCCTAGGTTTAGGTTACTGCATTGAATCCAGGAAGATGTTTTATTCTCTGATGGCATTGGAACTCCCATCGTACTGATGTCTGCTAATGGAGAATGTGTCCAGAATGGTAAAACATTGGGTTACAAAGACAATTTCTTCCTCATGTCCATCTCTTGGAATATCTATTTTCCTTCCAGACTCAAGTCAGGAATAACCTTTTGTAAGATGCCTTTCCCCCTTACCACATCATTAGCCCTACTACCTCCCTCCCCAAAATTTGTTCAATTATTTTTCAGTCATGTGTGACTCTTCATGAGCCCACTTGAGATTTTCTTGGCAAGGATACTGAAGGGGTTTGTTGTTTCCTTCTCCAGCTCATTTTACAGGTAAGGAAACTGAGGCAAACAGAATTAAATACCTTGCTGAGGGTCACATAACTAGTAAGTGTCTGAGGTCAGGTTTGAACTTAGGAAAATGAGTCTGCTTGACTCCAGGCGTTACACTCTGTCTCTACCCATTGTGCCACCTATCTGCTGCACTATGATGCAATGATGGAATGACCCTAAAAATGAAAATTGGGTAGGGAGAGGTAAAATGGAGCAAATTATCTCATACAAAAGAGGCATGAATAAAGAATTGCTAACACAGGGGTGGGATAGGGGAGAGGTGGGAGGTATTGGGTGGGGAAATGGTAGTGTGGGAACCTTATTTTTATGGGAACACAGTTAAAGAGGGAATAACATACATTTAGTAGGGTATAAAAGTCTTAACTTACAGAGAAATAGGAGGGTGAGGAGATAGGAAAAGGGAGCGGCTTTTAGAAGGGTGTGTGGATTAAGAAGGCATTGGAAGAGAAAGGCAGAGACAAAAAGAGAGAGAGACAGACAGAGACAGAGAGGGAGAGAGAGACAGAGATGGAGAGACACAGAGAGAGACAGTGACAGAGACAGAGAGTCACAGAGACAGAGAGACTGAGAGAAGAATAGTGAGGAAAAACAGGCAAACTATCTCTCTCTGTCTCTGTCTTTGTTTCTGTCTCTCTCTGTGTGTCAAATGTTGCCCTTCTCTAGTGTGGGATTATGAGGGAGGATAGGAAATAGTTTGGAACTCAAATATAAACTATATATAACTCTGTGTGTGTGTATACACACACATACATATATATATATATATATACATACATACAAATATGTATAAAACAAATATACATATATACATGAATAAGCATTTCTATATATGAATGTATGTATATATGTATGCATGTATCCACTGTACCTTAAAGATAATCGTGGTAATTTTAGACCTAGCAGCTGTCTCTGAGATTTCCAGCCTGGTAATTTAAGTCTCCTCTCAGTTCTAATACAGAATTTCCTCAGAACTCAGCTTTCCTTCAAATCCATCGAGAAGTCCTGAATTTTGAGAGTTGAAAGTTACTTCTTCCCCCAGTAGAAGAGGACAAATGCAGGAGAAAGCTATGACCTCTACCCAGGCTGGGACTCAATGCTTTTCTGTTCATTGCTAACCATCACCATCAATTTGACTCAGGAAAACCTTCTAAGAGAAGGCCCTTCCTAGCTGTAAGAGAGCCATCCTTGAAGCAACTAAGACATTATTGTATCTTAGTAATTTAACAAGAATAATAAGTTTTTGTCCTTTGGACATTGCTGGGAAAGGACTCTGTTTTCGAATGGCTTTTTGAAAATGACTAAATTCTTAGCTTAAAATTTTGAATGCTAGGGATAAGTTCACTTACCTTGATAGTGTACTTTCCAGGGATGTACACATTGACAATGCGGTTGACATACGTATTTCAAGAGCTAGCTCAGTGTTTGGGAGGCTCCGAAGAAAAGTTTTAGAGAGAAGAGTTATTAGACTGACAGCCAAACTGAAGGTCTACAGAGTCATTGTGCTGACCTCATTGTTATATGCTTGTGAAACATAGGCAGTCTACCAGTGCCATGCCAGGAAACTGAATCTCTTCCATATGAACTGTCTTAGGAAGATTCTGAGGATCACCTGGCAGGATAACATGCCAGACACTGAAGTCCTTGCTCTAGCTGAACTGCCAAGCATTCAGACTATTGGATCACAACTCCAATGGGCTGGCCACTGAATGCAAAATGTACTCTTGCCCAAAAGATTATTTTATGGAGAAGTCACATGGGCAGGAGATCACGTGGTGGCAAGAAGAAGCGATACAAGGACACTCTCAAGGTCTTTCTCAAGAACTTTGGAATTGATTGTGTGACATGGGAAATACTGGCACAGGACCGTTCATGGTGTGCCCACATCAGAAAGGGTGTTGTGCTCTATGAGCAAAGCAGAATTGAAACAGCACAAAGTAAATGTAGGATGTGCAAATTTAAAGTAACCACTCCAAGTGTTCACATGGACTATCTGTGCCCAATATGTGGTAGAGCATTCCAAGCTTGTACTGTTCTGATCAGCCACATTTGGACACACTGAAACTTCACTTTATTATGGCGATGTCATTTTGGTCCTTTTTGAGAACCAAGGACAACCACCAACCAACCAATAATTGCATGTGGACAGCCACCCAGTTGAGGAGTGGCATGATAATAATAGCTAACATTTATATAGAGCTAACTATGTGTTAGACACTGTGCTAAGTGCTTTACAATTACATCACATCTGAGCTTCACAACAACCCTGAAAGGTAGGTGCTATTGTTAGCTCCATTATACAGATGAGGAGACTGAGACAAATAGAGGTGAAGTGATTTGTCCATGGTCACACAGCTAGTAAGTGTCTGAGATTGGAATTTAACTCAGATCTTCCCGACTCCAGGTTAAGCACTATATCCACCATACCACCTAGTTGCTCTGCACAAGGGACCCCAAACTATGAGAGAATGCAAATCAAGGCAGATGCCAAGAATTTTCTAGATTTTTTTAAAAAACAACTACGATGAAGGAATTGTTTGAAACCTTATGTAAGGTAACCAGAATTGTGCAATAGGGCCATTTTGGGATTCTTTGGTACAAGGTACTTGAAGGGACAATGCTTAATTGTCCCCAAGATTTCAGAGACTGCTCAAGAATTAAGGATATGAACAAAATGTGCCAGTTGGACACATGCTGATTTGTTAAGGACAGGAAGGGCTGTAAAAGTTTTTAAAAAGTTTAAAAAAAGAAACTTCTTCCCCACTCAATCCCAAACTATAACTTGTGAATTGTAACGCCCTTCCCTAGTTCCCCTTTCCGCTGTAAGTGAGGATACCCAGCAAAGCTCAGGCCTTAGGCACCCCTCCTCAGTCCTGGAAGAGATGACCTCTGCTTGTTGGTGGCAGACAGAGCACATTCAGAAATCCAGAGAAATCTCTGCTGTTGAGTCTTTTTGCTTCTGCATTGTGTCTTTTCTCCTGAGCACAGGAGATGGGTACTGATACAGAACTAGACATTCCTAATCTGACCTCAAAAGTTCTAGATGTTAGATGTTCCTGAGTCCCCCAATGGGTGCTCACTGGTGGGAGGAAGCATTTCCTGTATTGTCCACTGACAGGAGTAAGATTTTGGGGTGACTGGGCAGAAAATCTTGTAGTTGCCTATGTGGTGATTGCTTACCCAGGAGGGTATGGTGGAACAGATGGGAGAAGGGTTACTGTGGCCTACAGCAACTGGGCCCAATCTCAGGGAAAGGAGGCTGGGGGAGGCAGTCATGACCCTTCAGCAGCCTCTCAGAATTTCTGCCTAGAATGGGGGGACAGTGGTAGCACACACCCATGATAATTCTCTGCCTGAGCGCAGCAGGGTGTAGTAAGGGCTGGACATAAGAGGGCAATGTTTATCCTATTAGAAAATAGCAGAGCCAAGATACCAGCAGTGGCATTGAACATGGTGTTATTTTCTGCCCTAGCTTCAGCTTAAGGCAGCGTAGCTGGTGGTTAGGGACTGAGCAGTGTGGATACAGAGCAGTAATAGAGGGGGGAGGAACTTCACACACAGCATTATTGCCCCAGTACAGAGGATCAGTGAGGGGAGGTCTGCAGTTTTCTGCCTTAGAATAGGAGTCAGTCAGGCCTAGGCAAACATTTGTTCCAGCATGGGGGAGCAGAGTTGGGCCCTGGCATAGGGAAATGGATATTGATGAATTGGCATAGGGAAGAAAAATTAAGCTCAGCAAAAAGGAGTGGTGCTCACCCTCTCACAGGGGAACAGAACTGATGGAAGCTTAATAACACTGATCCCAGCCCCAATATTCTACCTTCCTTATAGGCAACACCGAACAGCAGGTACACTGCACCTACCAGCCACTCACCATCCCCCCAACTCAATACCCTAATTTTTTCATATATGACTCACTGCTCACCAGAGCAACAGATGTGTCCATGAATTCCTATTTCTCACAGAAACAGAAGGTGTGTTCATGTGATGGGATCCCAGTCGCTCCACTGCCCCTAGCCCCATCCCTCATATTTCCCGCAGAAACAGGAGGTGTGTTCATGCCCTCAACCACAACCACATCATCTAGTTTCAGATGGGACCACAATACTCAGCCAATCAGAAAACAGCACCACCAAGATGCCCAAACAGGATACAGACCTCAAAACAATAGAAGGGACTTTCCCTAAGTAGGTACCTGTGCACTAATAGTAAAGAATTGGCCTAGAGTAAACTTATGATGTAGAGAGGTTTATCATAATATCATTATTATACACACATACCCTTCCCAATGGGTTTTTCTATATGCATTGTGGGTAATTCCATGCATAGTTTCACGATGCTGGGATCTCTCCCTTATTACCTAATCCCTTAACAAACCCCTCTTTCCTTTCTAATATTCATAATTTCTGTTATGGAATTGCATCTTTACCCTATAAAAATCCATCTTGCTTTGTCTGAAGTTGCTGGTTCCTCTTGGAACTGAGCCCACTTCATGAGAGGCGTCGACCTCAATAAAAGTCTATACATGGATTAGAGGAAGTGTGATTCTGAATTCTTTGAGATAGTTCCATCACAACACATCATGAAATTGAAAGAGAATCAGACCCCAATAATGGTGGTCTTTCTGGCACCGAAGATAAAGGGGAGTATCCATAACAGCGCTTAGTGCCTGGAAAAATAATAATTTTAATAATGCTAATAACACCAGAAATATCAACTAGCATTTATATGATGTTTTAAGGTTTGCAAAGCACTTTTTAAATATCTCACCTTGAGAGGAAAGTGCTATTATTACCTCTGTTTTATTGATAAGGAAATTGAGTTAAACAGGGACAAAGTGACTTGCTAGGATCTGACTACCAGTAAGTACTTGAGATTGAAAATTGAACTTGGGTCTTCTTGATTCCAAGGCCAGCACTCTATGTACCATGCTAGTTCCTACCACTTGACCCTAGCAGAGTGGGGGAGTCAGCCATCTTAGTAGGCAGTTGATAGAGACTCACTGGCAGTGGAAATGAGTGTTGGACTGGTGCTGATGGCAGAGAAAATGGATATGGTGGCAGCAACAGACATAGAAGCAGTGGTAGCTGCAACAGTTGATCCCCAGCAGTAGGGGCAGCTGAGCATCAGGAATGTTTCTAGAGATATTAGTAGAGTAGTACCTAAGTAGTCAGGGATGCAGGCTCCATAACAGGGGGAACTGGTAAAACCAAACCATCTATAACCCATTGCTTGCTAAAATCTTGTCTGATTGGCCCCTCCACATTGTTTCTAGCACAACACACAGTGGTCACTGGTCTCCATCTCTCCAGGATGGTTTGGAAGACCAAAGGGTAGAATTGTTGGGAGATAGCTCCCTTTATGGTAACAAGGAGTGCATGATGGTATCTACTCAGCCCCTACAGAATAAAGGCATGCACAGGCAAAGATTTGATATTTCTCCCATGGGGCTCTCAGTGATTGGGAGGTTTTCAAAATTAGGCCAGGGAACAGGAAGTTATTGTTGATACAAGGCAATTCTCCCTGACTTGCGATGGAGATTGGCAATTCTGCCGAAAGCAACCCTGGTCTTCCTGGTACTACTTTTGCTCTCAATTATCTCTGTACATTGAAAAACCCATTGTCAGCTGCAAACACACAGGAACCAGATCGTCCAGAGCTCAATCCTTCCCAAGCAGTAGGCCCAAGGAATGTCTGTTCTTTGTTCTCCCATGTTCACTCATTCTCTCTGGAGATTATAATATTGCTTGTTTTGTTTTTATTGTCTTCCTCTTCTATGTTTTCTTTTCCCCTATCAGTGTTTCCTGTATTGGACTTCTTGAATCCTCAAGTCGGAGCTGTCCAGCGATAGCCCTAAAGTCATGTAAGTGGTAGAATGTCCTCTAGAAGACCCTAAAGACCTAACCACCAAGGGGTGTGATGTGGTGGGAGCAAAGTCCTAAGCACTTCCCTGTGCAAATTAGTCTTGTTTTCTTTTCTTTTCTTCTCTTCCCTTCCCCTCCCTTCTTTTCCTCTCCCCTCTCCTCTTCTTTCTTCTCCTGTCTTCTCTTTATTTTCCTTAGAAGGCATTAAAACTGCCCTTGAACTTTGATTGTTTTAGAGAATGGAGGCCTCCTTACATATCCACTTAGATACAAAACAGCCAGGACCTGAGAGGCTGGAGGCACTCACCGAGGCTTTACGCCTTTGAATATCACCATGAACAAAACTGGGAAGTTGTGTTCAATTGAATCAGTACTTGAATGCCTTTCTTCTGCTATGGCTAAGCAACCCTGCTTTTGTTAACAATTAAATAGATGACGAGGATTATTTTTCAATCCAGTTTTGGTCCTAAGTTACCAGAGGAGCCAGAGTGAATCAGGTCTAATGTAATACTCTCCCATTAGAACATAAGCTTCTTGGGGGCAAGAGATAAGTTGATAAACAATTATTAAGTACCTACTATGTGCCAGGCACTGTGATAAGTGCTAGGAAGACAAAGAAGGTAAAAAACAGTAGTCTGTGCTCTTAAGGAGCTTTTAATTTATTGGGGAGGTAACATGCAAATAACTAAGTGAAAAAAAAGATATGTAAAAGATCAATTGCAAAAGGAAGGCACAAAAAAAGACAGCGAAAGGCTTCTTGTATAAGGGGGAATGTTGCCTGAGATTTGAAGAATCCCTGAGAAGATAGCGGATGGAAATGAGGAGGGGAAGAGTTCTAGGCACGTAGGCAGCCAGTGAAAGTGCATAATGATGGGAGATGGGGCCTCTTGTATGAGAAGCAGCAAGATGGTCAATGGGGACTAAATAAGTGATTAATAAACACTTGTTTTGATTGGCCAGCTGAATCCATTTAAAAGTTCAGTTTGTTTATGTGACCTTAAGTCAGTGGTCTGACTATACTTTCACTGAATTTGAATAATTTGACTGGAATTGACTGATGTTATTTTTAAACTGAATTTATTGAAATGACCAGTCATTTTGTTTCATTTATGTCTCCCTTTTCCAAAATAATTTATTAAATATATTAAGACTGCATCTATAATGCTGTCATGATTACCATGGAATATGTGCAATACGGATCAGTATTCAAGGAAATAAACCAAATTATTTTAAAGTTATCACAGGTTCCACATTTATTGATGTGTATAATCAAAGTAGTGCACTTCCAATTAGCTTGCAAACTTCAAAGATCTTGTCTCTTTCTTCCTAGCTTTGGCGTTGGAGTACAAGTTATACCTTCTGCCTTTTCCGTTGAAATGAAAGCCATATGTGTGTAGTATTCATACATTTATCACTAAAGACTCAGGCCCTGCAGTGAACTAAAGATGAGATTTTAAAAAATGAAGACACACCAAATAGTTTTCTATTTTAAGTATGAACAGAAGATGAAATCTTACACTGTATGTGTTCTGCTCAACAAATAAGGTCTGTAGACCTCAATGGTCTCATTTTCACCTCATACAGTAAAGCCTAAAGTAACCAAAACCCAATTAGTGTAGAATAGTGTAAGTGACACTGGATTCAGAGTGAGAGGACTGGGTTTGAAACAGCATTTTGTCACTTGTTTTTTGTGTGACCTTAGGAAAGGTGTCTCTAAACTCTCTAGGACTCAATTTCCTCACTTGTAAATTGAGGGAGTTGGACTAGATTTTTAAGTTCCAGTTCTAAACTTACGATCCAGTTGGAATGGAACTTCACAATGTTAGAGTTTTTTTCTTGTTCAGGTTCAAGAAATAATAATAGAATCAGAATTTTAAGACTTTGGAAGGATTTTAATGATATCAGATATTATTTCTTCCTGTAAGAAAGAATCCATTTTAGGACAGTACCAAAAAATGGTCAGCCAGTCTCTTATTTGAACGACGCTAAAGACATTCATCATCTCAAAAGGCATCCCATTCCATTTTTAGACTGCTTTAATTGATAAGAAATTCTTTCTTATGTGATGTCAAAATTTTCTTCCCATAACTTTTATTCTTTGATTGTAGCTTTACCTTCTGGAGACACACAGAGTACGTCTAATTAATCTATCATCCATATAGCAAAACTTCAAATACTTAAATACAGCTATCATATTCCAGTGTGTTATTTCTTCTTCAGGCTAATTATCCCCAGGTCCTTTAATTGTTCATCATGTGACTTGGTTTACAGTCTAGTTGTTACCCTTACTTTGGGCAATCTTAGCTTGCTAATGCCATTTTAGTACCATTTTAATGTGGTGTCCCAAACTGCAAAGGGCCCTGTAAATGTGATCTGACCAGGGTGGAGGATAAAGGGACCATCCCTCTCCTCTTCTTTCTTTGTGTTGTCTGAAATTGTAATTTGTCTTTTGATTCCCTGACCTGCCATGTTAAATGAATTACCCTGATTTTTAAATATCACCCAAAATTCCATTTTAAAACATAGTTGCTTCAATTGGGTTCAATAAATTAACTTTTAAGACTTAATTCCTGCAAGAATCTTATGTGCCTGAAGAAGAAAAACAGATCAAAAAGAGCAGATCTGTAAGAAATTTTCAAACTACAGAACCCTCTTCTTTACTATTTTCCATTTCCTTCTGGGTCAAGGGAACTAAAATATGTGATGAATATAACCATAGGGAAGGAAATAAGTAAATAAAATACATCTGAGCTTGTATTTTCCATTTTATAGGAGCTGTTATTCATCCTATAATATTCAATAATAAAAGGATTAAGTGTCGATCTCCACTTGCTGAGACAAATCTTAGTCGTTCAATTACTTAATTCTCTTATTTTTCTACCTATGTCAGGATGACTTAAAGGTGAGCTGATGATCTTTTTGATGGGATTCTAATTGTTATAATCCTTTCAACCCAAGGTATTCCTTGAGATTTTTTCCTTTTGAGATTAATGCAAACTTAAAAATAGTAGCAAGGACAGAAATTTGGTCTCTAGAATGATCTAGTACATGTGTGGGAAACCTGCGATCTTGAGGTTACCTGTGGTCCTCTAGGTCCTCAAGTGCAGCCCTTTCATCACACTTGAGGACCTCAAGAGTCGTAAGTGGCCTCAAGGCCACAGTTTCCGCACCCCTGATCTAGCACAGTCTAGATCAATACCTGCCAAAGACCCTGGTAATACAAGTTCTGCTCATATAATGTAGAAGAAACACTGTATGAAATATGGCTAGTGGCATCATTTTACAAAATATTATCCAGCCTCAATGGTACTGTGTCCCTGAAAAGAAACTGTAAATACAAGGTGGACTGGAGGTATGGGAATAACAATGTGTTTAAAATTATTTTCTTGCACAGAAATCAACTTCTGCCTGGAAGCTAAGCTGGAGCTGTGTTCTCTTACCACCCATTTTATTCTCTTTAATGTCATAGACACCCCCTGGCATTAAATTAAGAAAAGCTTGTGAGGGGAGGAGAGATTGCTTAATAATTCTTGTGGATACCAAAGGAGTAATTTTTTTTTTCCTGAGGGTTGTTAATATTCATTTATATGAATCTACCCTGCAGTAGTGTAGTCCAAAGGTATCCAACATGCAGAAGTATGCAGCCCACAGCACTCCCGGGTGCAGCCAAAACAAGATTAAAATGTAATTGGAAAATATTTAACAAAATAAATAAAAATAGAATAAGCTAAAATTTAAAACTAAGTCAATATCCAGGTATCCAGATGATATATGGATCAGTGGTCCCCATTTTTATTTGGGCTTGACGTGACTGGTGAAGTCTATTGGAAGGAGTAGTAGAGTGAATATCCCTGGCTTCTATTCCCTTATAAAGTCATTTCCCCACTTCATTACTGTTCCTTAATTTACTATAAATGACGAGTTGAGCCAAGATGACTTCTAAGACACCTTCCAAATAAGAAGTTCAATGATTTTAATTTGTTTATAGGCTCATAGAAAAGTGGTATGGCATAGTAGATAAAGAGCTTACCTCAGAAGCAGGAAGATCTGGGTTCATATCTTTCCACTGACTCACTCTGTGTGACCTTGAGCAAGGCTGCTAGCCTCTCTGAACTCTGGAAAACTGTCTGAGGTGCTAAATTATACAGGGGGTATTGGTTAAAGGACTTTCCTCTTCTGGAATATTTCCTGGATAAAACCACAAGTCTACTTTTAGTTGTACTAAATTGCTTCTAACCATCTTTTGTATTCCTCCTT